>CM029610.1:43635894-44235894 GCA_017311315.1 Dendrocalamus latiflorus
ATGTTTTTCTGGTCTGTTTCAGTCGAAGAACGGTGTAGTCACCTCACCACCGCCAGTTTCGGGATCTGTATCTTGCGGTCAGTGTGTGTTTTGCAATCTAGTATCTGCACCTCGTCAGGCACTGCAGTATCCCTGAAAAGAAAAACCCATTATTTTCTTGATATATGTTGCGGTAAAGAAGATAATATGTCTTAGAAAAACTTCCTTGAATTTAACATGAACTTTGATCATGCAGCAGTACAGCGACAATCTGGAAGTTGGACTATGGTTTGCGTGTTGGTATTAGGCAGCACGCAGCAGCTGTTTTAGAATTTACGATTAGGCTAACAATACCCAGCAGATCTAACAGTTCAGGGCGAGCAAACTTGCAGGATTGTCCATCTCTTCGTTCTGCAATTGAATCGGCCGGACATATGCAGTAATTTGATTCTGAAACTGAAGTAAAAGATGGTAAGCATCACCCTTTTTCTTGTTTAAATTTATTTCTTGTTGCTGATTTTTTTTATCAATTAATAGAAATGAATCTGCCAACACCCACCGAAGGACCCTAAAATGGGACCCCAGGTTTTCAAAATCCAATATAACCCCAAGTTCCATGGACACTAGGAGAGCAAACTAAGATACTCGTTAAACCTTGGTACTAATGTAGTATCACACAGAAACGCCATCATTGTGTGCTCATGCAATTTTGGCTAGCATAAGTAACTATTGGTGGTGTTGGAATAAATAGCGCAAACCTCAAGCCAAAATTGTATTATATTAATCCGACATGAAGTAGTGTAACAAATATAATTCTGTTGTGCTAAGATGGCAAATTCACGTCAACACTCTGAACTTGAGACATCGCTGGTCATTATAAGTCATAAAGTCATCATAGGTGTTCTACCAACGCAAATATACATAATTGCTGTAACTCTGACTAAAGCTTAGGAAATAGCTGCACCTCACGGGC
The DNA here is from genome assembly GCA_017311315.1 of Dendrocalamus latiflorus. Lineage (NCBI taxonomy): Eukaryota > Viridiplantae > Streptophyta > Magnoliopsida > Poales > Poaceae > Dendrocalamus > Dendrocalamus latiflorus. The sequence goes on from CM029610.1 coordinate 43,636,847, forward strand.
GATAATTAGAGCTTGGGCCTCAGTGTTTCTACTGAAGTAGTCACGAACAGGCTTGAAGCAAGGAAAATGGTTAACAAATTATCTGAAAAATATTACTTTGAATAAGAACAAGTAGTTAAAATAAAATAGGAAAACACGTGGATGTCAAAATAAATATTTTAAAAATGCACTGATTCATGCAAATAATAGCCGACCGTTACCTTTAATATGTTTTTTATTGCTTCTTCAAAAGCCAGCTTAACATCTTCAGAAGCAAGATCGCCACTTTCATAATCAACAACTTCTTCCATGCTTGCAAATGTCCTGTATAAAGGTAACAGTTCTCACAAATAATGGAATATAATATTGATTATAGCACTTATATTTGCAGCATAGTAGCTTTGTTGGCACACAATTCTTTGGTGAATTATAATTGGGGCAATTTATAAAGTTGTGCTGGCTGGCTATTCAATGTAGACTGTGATGGTATAGATTGAATCATATATAACTTTGTGCATTCTACAGGTGAATTACAAAACTGACCTACCACAATGTAGGACCCGATAGGCAACAGAGGGGGGGTGAATGGTGCGTTAAAAATTCTCCCAAGTATTCACTTATCATCTATTCCGATAGCTACAAAGCTATTAAGTCTCGGAAGAGAACTCTACTCAAGATCCAGATAAAACACAGAGCTGAACCACTGTGAAAAAACTAACCTACCGCTGTTGTTTCTGCGGTACTATCACTATCGGTCAGAAGTCAAAATGATCAGAACACGACTTGAGTGGTCGACGACCAGTGAGTGGTCGAAAACTAACGTGGCTGTAGACCAGAGTGGTCGAAACCAACGTGGTTGTAAACCAACGTGATCAAAAATCGACATGATTGGAATTCGACTTGAGTAGTCAACGACCAGAGAGTGGTCGAAAACCAACATGATCGAAGCCAACGTGGTCAAAATTCGACTCGAGTGGTCAACGACTAGAGAGTGGTTGAAAATCAATGTGGCCGAAACCAACGTTGTCATAATTCGACTCGAGTGGTCAATGACCAGAGAGTGGTCGAAAACGAATGTGATCAAAACAGTTTAGAAAATGACCAGTGTGGTCATCGACCAGTGAGTGGTCGAGACCAAATTGGTCAAACAAAGTTAAAATATGACTAGAGGTCGACGACCAATGAGTGGTCGAAAATCAAAGTGGTCGATGACCAGGGACTGCAGTACTACCGCTACACAGCTTGCGGTACTACCGTTGCCATCAGAAGAATAGGGTTTTCAGTATGACCGCGAGATCCCAAATCCACGTAGCTTTTAATTGAAAGAGCCAAAAACCGTGAAACTTTGTACGCACGATTCTTAGGGTCTCAGAAAGCTATTCGATTCTTGGATCGAGAAATCCATGACTAAGTTGAGACCTTTTTCTATTTGAATAAGTGCACACCAATTGAGACTTAAAACCAAAATCAATGATCAAATCTTGCTCGTGAGTAGAGAATAGTCAAGATAGCTTTGAGTGTGTTCCCACATGTCACAGAAAAAAGAACACCAAAGGAATTAAGCAAAAAACTCTCGGATCCAGACATGGTTGAGAAAAGAGGAAAAACCAACTCAAAACAAGAGCAAATCGTTCAGACACAAAGATAAACAAGAGAATGATTCAAGATTGATGTATTACCACTTGAGGAGGCTTTGCAACCACTCTATCTTGGAAGACAAAGAGCACACACACACAAGTCTCCGACCTAAGGAACCCTAATCTCACATGGGAGGGAGGAAGAACTAGCCACCAAAAGGCTTAGCCGACCTTCTCTCCAGTATCTCACCCATGGGAGAGAGGAAGGACTAGCCGCCACAAGGACTTAGCCAAAATCCTCAAATCCTAGCTCTTAACTCTCCCCCCTTTATATAACCTTACACCTGAACTAAAACCTAATGGATCCACCCATTAGGCCAAACTGGGGATAACCAGTTAACCCTACCTAACACCGGATTTTACTCTCTCACGCACGCTTCACAAAGTAGCTTATAACCATTAACCTATTAGTAAATCAACACTTGATCCACTTCACATTTTCATTACAAACAAGGTCTAAACCACTTAGGCCAATGTTGCGGTTTCGCACACACCGCTACTTTTTCGGTATTGGGCAATTTACCAAATTTTCCCTCTACCATTTTTCACGAAACTTCCCGCTTCCTTTGCCATGAAGCATCGCCCATGCTTTGCCATCTTCCACGTGGCCCCAATGACTTCCCACCAAGTCTCTCACGCATTCGGATCCCACCGGACCGTCCTCGTTTGCACAATGACCTAAGTCACTTGATACACCACATGCTTCTCCTTGCGCATAACAACACCCAGCTTCTTGACCGCACAGGACCTTAGCCCCTCCCCAAGCCTAGTCTCAGTCTACCTTGTCGTTGCCCATCATGTCTACCACTGGTAGCTCCCGCTCTGGTTTCTCGTCGTCCCGGCTTGTAACCAGCTCGTGAGCCTCAGACATCTTCAGCGTCTCCCTGACCGTTCTTGATCTCAGCACCACCTTGTGCCTAGTCCCGGTCCTCCTATGCCTCATCATGATCATGCTCCGAAGTCCTACAACCAACAACAAACAAACCGTCATGTAGCACCGCATAAGACACAAAGTCATCAATTGACACTATTCATCCACACAATGCACCATGCAAAATGTATGCAATCAAAATACTGATCCTAAACCTAGGACCAAGTAATAAACCCATGTGCACATAAACAACAATATCCATACCATGACAACCTAGTTATCTCAACTCAATCCATGACTCAAATCCCATGTTTTCTAAAGATCAACCTCAAACCACCTGGAGAAGCCAGTCTGATCACCATACACAAGCAAGTTAGACCAATGACTGGTCTGACAAGAGTACTCGAGACACTCAGATATCACAAAAATTGAAGCACACCCAAAAAGATGGAAGGTCTGAATAAGGATACTGTGCAGCATAATAGTTGGTTTGGTCTCCATATTTATGTCTTCACACTATTCACAGCAGTCTCTAGCCAGCATGATAAATGCTCGCTGATCCATGTTGATGAGTCATATGTCCGCCTGCAACTACAAAAACAAACGGATTTGAATCTTTTGGTGTAGGGTCAAGATTATGTACTTGAAAGCCGGCTGCTCATAACACAACTTGTATCTATCAGGTGAAACTGAATTTTGTTGTCCATTATAAGCAATTCTTTTGTATGGAATAGAGTGATCACAAAACTAGTTGCAAGTCTGCAAAAGAAAACTATATGGTCTTTCAGCTTCAGCTTTTGGCTTATTTTTCACTATTCATAAATTTCGTTTTTTCTGAACTTTTGGCTTTTTTGCTGGTTCTTTTTCCCGTATTCGTTTGCGTTGTCCGTGTTGAGCTAGCATATTTTTTCTATTTTTAAATTTAATTACACCAAATAAGCCACCTTCAGCTACAGTAAAATTTCAGTCGTTACAGTGCAAATTCAGCTATAAGCCACAACTTTTCAACCCAACCGAGCGGGGAAGGCTTTACTTGGGAGCAAATGTTGTGATATTTATTATCGATGCTGCAGAAAGAATGTTTCATAGTAAAGAACTGACTTCACACACCTACCAGGAAGCTTCACTCCCGCGTCGTTCGCTAGCAACAGGTTCATTTCACAAAGAAAGAAAAAATTATATGCTGGCTAGAGATTGCTGCGCAATTAAGATAACTTATTTGGGGACTTAATAAGGTTCCAAATGATGGTTTTTGTGTTGTGCCCACTGTTAAGAGTATTTAGGTTATTTCCTATTGTCTAAGATTTAGGTCTTTGTGTCTCTTGTACTATATATATGCTATGTAGGCTATTGCAATACAATAAGCCATCTATCCCTCCCTTCCTCCTCTAATGTTAATATGGTATGAGAGTCTAGGTTTGAACCTAGCCCCTTCGCTCCGGATGCTGCCGGTCACCGCCTACTGATCTACCTTTAACATCTCTACTGCTAAAGTAGCCACACAAGTAATAGAGAAATCCATGAAGGATTCTCGGTCTCATGTCTGTTCACGGAGCCTTCTCTTTACATAACGTAACATGTCCTACCCTGCAGTATATTTTGACTGACTGCTATATGTCTATCTTGCTTCAATTACAATGGACATTTGTTTTCCTTTGAGTTGACTGATTTTGTCAAACCTTTGTGTATTTGTATATGTCATAAATTTATCTTATTAAGATCACAAACAAAAACAAAAGTATCAATGTTCTTTATTCAGAGAGAGATGATAAGTCCGTTATTAAACAAACCAACCTTCTGGCATAATATAGCAGCAACGTGCATGCAAGGGTAAAATATCTCTCAGCAGCAGGCAGTATTTCTGGCCCTTATGGTGACATATTTCCGCAATACCTGCTCGGCAAACAATAAGAAAGCGACTTGTTTGTAACAAGAACGATAAATGATCTGGCAATGCAATATTCAAGTTCAAAGGTTTGCAAGTGATAAAGATCAAGTTCAAAGGTTTGCAAGTGATAAAGACCTAAGTAACATAAAAAAGGAGATACCTTGACATTCTTTTCAGGGTGTATTTTCTGGAGACAACCATGGCAAGTGGCCAGTAATTGGCCGCATGGTTAATCAATTCATCTGACAACCATAAAGTTCTACTCTGTCAAGGTCCATGCCAGCTGCTTTCCACATCTCAATATTGTAGTAGCCAATGGTCCGTATTTTATTTAGGTTGCTGCCAATCTTATGGTTCCGCTGCAGAAACCAATCTGCCATCAACATTTTAACTGTGCAACCAGCTTTGACCATTTGGTTGACATAGATTATCTTCATAATCCCCTACAAGAAGAGAACAGATCAATGCAACCAATTCACTTGCGGGCATGTATTACAAGTTTGAACAAACTAGACATGAGCAATAATTAACAGTTCACACTGAAACATCCGCAAACCAAAGGCCTAAGTAGTGCCAAAGACGAGAGGTGCATCATCAAATATGCATAATTAACATTTGACTCAACCCATGAACCGACTGTAACATCTATGCAAGAAGTTTTTCCCACTAAAAAAGGGTAATAAGACAAACGTACTGCTAATTAAAATGTTATATGGAACACCTTTTTCTTTATGCAAACCTCATAAATCAAACTTCACTCATTAATTCAAATGTTATATAAAAAGACTTCACAACTCTTTGAAATTATCTACAACCCATCTGATTATGCATGTAAACTGGAATTGTATAGAAACATCAAGTTTCATCCTCTGGATTTACAGCAAGTTGGGCTGCACCAAGAATAATCCTATTGGCAGATAGAAGAATAGTAGTACGAAAGTCTGGTGCTGGGTAGGGTAAGATGTCATAAAGCTGAACCAAATCCACTGAAAATCAAATATGATATCATCCTGCCTAGATTCTTTAAGTTTCAGTAACAAGTATTCAAGAATGCTACAGCAATATTCTTTTTTGGTTGTTGCTGTACCTGCTCTATGTCCATCCCGGTGGATGGCTCAAACCAAACGTACCGAATGGGAGGGGCCTTCTTCTTCAGCAGGAGGCGGAGCTCATCCTCGTAGACGCATTCCTCCCAGACGCTCCTCAGAACTGCAAACTTCTCATCGAAATTCATCTGAATCCCTAAAAGCAGACGTCAAATTCACATGCTGTCAGTACAACTGTCGCGAGTTGGGACAGCACCACCAAGCGATCATATGCTTTCCTGTGGATGTCGACAGCACTACGGCAGCTTCGGTTGAGTTGACGGACCACAGAGAATTTGTTCAAAAACAGGCTCCCGGGGCAGAGAGGAGGCGGCTGGTGGTCGCGGGCGGCGACGGCGAGATCGTTGCCGGACGACGGCGGATTTCGGGCGGCGGCCGAGAGGAGATTGACGCCGTTGTCGAGTCACTTTTTGAGGCGAAAACGGGCCCACCGGCGGTGCAGGAGCTCAACTTAAAGCCGACGCTATACTTAGGTGTATGGTCCTATAAATACAATCCCTGCGGTATATACTAGTAAATACTATCTTAAAAAACACTGTTTAAAACCTAATTACCATGAAAAAATTATTTACTATATAAAAACAATTTTTTCACGGACAGACCTAATAGCAAAGCCCAAACACGGCACAGTAAAAAAACTCGCGAACCCTTCTCTTTTGTTCCGAGAGGCCGAGAGGGGAAGGAAATGTGAGGAGTTGGTTGGTTTGCTTCTCAGCGCTCACGCCGAGGAGCATCTCCTGCTCCCCTCGCGTCGGCTCCACTGCCGCTCCAGTGCCAGGTCCGGATCGATCGATTCCTACTGCATCTTTTTTCCCGTTTTGATCTGCGCCCGCTACTTGCTTCTTCTAGATCTGAAGCGCCCTTAGCTCGCGGGTTCGCGGTTATGCTGTTCCTTCTCGCTCGCTCGCTTGGCGGTGTAGATCTGTTCTTGTGATGCGCTTCCGTGGCGCGATTTGGAGGTGATTTTGGTCCCTAGGGTCGAATTGAGCAAATTTTTGAGCGATACTTGAAGCAGTCGGGTAATTTCGCTGCTACATTGGTAGATTTAGTTGGTACTTTGTCATACCACGTAGGTTATCCACATGCATCTAATTCTCGCCTGTTAGGTTTAGTCAGTGCATTTGGCATGCCCAATTTTGTGCAAGGCGTGTTGTGTTGGAACTTGTAGATGGCCAATGAATGGGCAGTTTCTCGAATTGGTTTTAGACAGTTTATTTATGGGATATTTCCTTTATGCCACTTTTGTCTAGTTCCCATTCTGATTCAAGCCGTCTTAGTTTGTTTTCTTTGGCAACAATTGCTGCTAATAGATGTTTGCTTTCAGTTTGTTCTTTTTCATAATCCTATATACTGTGAACATCGATGCTAAAAAACTGACTAAGAATCGATTTATTTGGCACCTTCTGCCAGACCTTATTGTGATTTCAATGTGAATCTATATATGCTATTCTGCTTGGGAGGATATATCTCTATTTAGAAGAACTGAGTGTGGATGATCTTAATTTTCTGGTTCCAGGTGTTAGGCGAAGTTTGTCAGGAACTGGTAATCATGGCCAAAAGCTGGGTATTCTCTGCTTTGTTAGTGTTGTTTCTAGTATTGGCTCCCACTTGCGAGGCGTTCTACTTGCCAGGTAGTTACATGCACACGTACGTGCAAGGCGTGGAGATATGGGCAAAGGTGAACTCGCTCACTTCCATTGAGACAGAACTTCCCTTCAGCTACTACAGCCTCCCATACTGCCGTCCTCAGGGTGGGATAAAGAAGAGTGCTGAAAATCTGGGGGAGCTCCTGATGGGTGACCAGATTGATAATTCCCCCTACCGTTTCCATGTGAATGTCAATGAATCACTCTACCTGTGTACCACGACCCCACTTGATGAGGGTGATGTGAAGCTCCTCAAGCAGCGAAGCCGAGACCTCTACCAGGTGAACATGATTCTTGACAATCTTCCTGTGAGGAGGTTTACTGAGCAGAATGGAGTGACCATTCAGTGGACAGGCTATCCAGTTGGGTATATCCCGGAAGGAAGCTCTGAGGTTTACATCATTAATCACCTGAAATTTAAGGTCTTGGTCCATAGGTACGAAGGAGGTAAAGTGAAGGTAGTTGGAACTGGGGAAGGAATGGAAGTGATCTCAGAGACTGGCACGGATGCCAAGTCTGGCTACGAGATTGTGGGATTTGAGGTCATCCCCTGCAGTGTGAAGCGTGATCCTGAAGCAATGTCGAAGCTTACGATGTATGAAAAAGTCGATTCTGTAAACTGCCCTGTAGAGTTGGAGAAATCTCAAATGATTAGGGAGAAGGAGCAGATTACTTTTACATACGAGGTTGAATTTGTAAACAGTGATATCAGATGGCCATCACGGTGGGATGCATACCTGAAGATGGAGGGTGCAAAAATACACTGGTTCTCAATTATGAACTCATTGATGGTAATACTGTTTTTGGCTGGCATTGTATTTGTCATATTCTTGCGGACGGTGAGGAGGGACTTGACTAGATATGAGGAGTTGGATAAGGAGGCCCAAGCTCAGATGAATGAGGAGCTCTCCGGGTGGAAGCTTGTTGTTGGAGATGTCTTCAGAGAGCCAACCTCATCAAAGCTGCTCTGCGTCATGATTGGTGACGGGGTTCAAATTCTGGGTATGGCAATTGTCACCATTTTCTTTGCTGCCTTTGGATTCATGTCTCCTGCATCAAGAGGAATGCTGTTAACAGGGATGATATTCCTTTATATGTTACTTGGAATTGTGGCTGGATATGCTGCTGTCAGGTTCTGGAGGACTGTAAAAGGAACTTCTGAGGGATGGAGGTCTGTCTCCTGGTCAACAGCCTGTTTCTTCCCTGGCATTGTCTTCATTGTCCTCACTGTATTAAACTTCATGCTGTGGGCAAGAAATAGTACTGGAGCCCTTCCCATCTCACTTTTCTTCACTCTTCTGTCCTTGTGGTTCTGCATCTCTGTGCCACTTACCCTTCTAGGTGGTTTCTTTGGCACAAGGGCCGAGCCAATAGAATTCCCTGTTCGAACCAATCAAATACCAAGAGAGATCCCTGCAAAGAATTACTCATGGCTCCTTGTATTTGGTGCTGGAACTCTACCTTTCGGAACACTCTTCATCGAGCTCTTCTTCATTCTGTCTAGCATTTGGCTCGGAAGGTTCTATTATGTGTTTGGGTTCCTCCTTGTTGTGCTCCTTTTGCTTGTTGTGGTCTGTGCTGAGGTATCTGTTGTTCTTACCTACATGCATCTCTGTGCGGAGGACTGGAGGTGGTGGTGGAAAGCTTTCTTTGCCTCTGGAACAGTGGCACTTTATGTGTTCCTCTACTCTATTAACTACTTGGTGTTTGATCTCAGAAGCTTGAGTGGGCCAGTTTCTGCTACGCTCTACATCGGATACGCTTTCATTGTCTCTTTTGCCATTATGCTAGCTACTGGGACTGTTGGGTTCCTGACATCATTCTCTTTCGTCCACTACCTTTTCTCATCAGTTAAGATTGATTGAATGCCTTGTCCTGCAAATCTCAAAGGATGACTGTACACAAAATCACCTTTAAGCTCAAATGCTTTGATCATGGCATCTGAAAGCCCTTTACATAATTGTGCTGTTCTTAATGTAGCTTATTACTGAGAGTCTTGAGACTATTCTACCACGATGCATATGTTATGTTGCAGCAGATGTGCTTTCAAGCTTGTGATCTTCACTCTTTTCATTGCTGCAACATTTTGTTGATGCTGCAAATGTTTTATAAAAAAACTTGAATTTTACCATATTATTGCTGCCTTATGGAGTGGTTGGCTTGTTTCTTTATTTAAGGTAGGTTTGCAATTGGAGAATTATTATCTTGCGATATTATGTACAAAATTGTGTTTCTCATGCGCGCTAGTGTGGCAAATGCGACCGATTGACAAATCTGGAATTGTTGTATTCATATTGTGTCGATTGGGCAACTTGAAATCTTGTATATATCTGAAAGTAACAGTGTCGGTACGAGTGGGGAGGAGAGCAGTAGGGGGAGGGGGCAAAACCCTAAACCTAATGTTGTAGCTATTAACCAAATAGTAAAGTAAGAGAGTAGTAGAGTGTTTGAGATGAATGGACAATGCTTGCCCCCTCTCCATACGTAGGGTGTATATATATATTTCCATAAAGCGTAATTACAACTTTGCCCTTACAGCCACACGGCTCCCACAAGGGCATATGAGTCATTACATATATTATATTGGGCCTTACAACTTCTTAACAGGCTGGATGGGCTCAAGTGGGGGGCCACTCCTATTACAGGAGCCTCTCATGGTAAAGGGTTTCCTCCGGGTCGAAACCATACCGTCGAGCCCTTTGGCTCCCTTCGTCCCTACGTCCTGTGACACCTCTAGTGGTGAGCCAGACGGGTCGGACTCATTTCGTTGCCTGCTTGAAGTCGTAACGCCCATCCACTTGAAGCCACAATATGCCTCGTCTGTATTGGGATACACGGCGGAATTTTACTGGCACGTCGTGCGTTGCCAGGTGGAATTTGACCGCGGTCGTGCGGCCATGCGAAGCGTCGTGGGACACGTGTGGGCGCTTGGTTGGCGGGTCATGCGGTGTCAGGCGGAGTTTGACCGCGGTTGTGCATCCGTGCGAAGCGTCGCAGGAGACGTGTGGGCGCTTGATTAGCGGGTTGTGCAGTGTCAGTTTCCGTCGGTTGGGCTTTCCGATCATGAGATAGCCGAACGGGCTTTAAAATTGTAGTCACTGTCACGTCGCTATCCTTCACGCTTGATCAGGACGCTGCTTTTCGCCTACTGCCCCCGTGCGCACCGCTGCCGTACACACCGCTTATCACCGTCGTTCGCCGCCGCACTTCTTCCTCTTACTGTGCTCATTTGGCCACCGGTGCCGTGAGAGGTTGACCCGGGAGCTCGTCGTCGTGTTCCACCCACCGTCGTTTGAAGGACTGTAGCTGAGATGGCCCGTGGTGACGACCGTTCTCGCCAGTCGAGCAATGTTGCGTCGTCAAGCCGCGGCGGCTCCTCCACTAGCGTAGCTCGTCGGCGACAGAGATAGAGTATGAGTTGGTGGGGCGTGACCCGTCGCTGGCGATCAAGCAGTGGAGCGTGGCGAGGAAGCTTAATGGTGTCTACTTAAACGTGCTGGGGCAGAGCCTGGTGACGGAGGAGACCATTCGGTCTCTTTTGCACGAGGTTCGTCTTCCCTCCACTGACGAGACGGAGCCACATCCCATGGAGTCGGAGGCGGTGGTCTTCGTCGCGTACCTGGAAGCCAGACTCCGATTCCCGTCCGCACTGTTCATCGGCAAAGTGCTTCGGGTGTACGGGCTGGAGCTGGTGCACCTTACTCCAACGCGCTTGTCCGCCTGGCTGTCTATTGCTGGGCATCGCGGACGGAGACAGTGTGGCCTAGCGCTGCTCTATTCACGTTCCTCCTCAATGCACGCTGCCAACCGAAGAAGCTAGACGCGGGGGGGGGGGGGTATTCGAACTTCGGGAGCGTTAACTTCGTGCTTCGTCTGTCGTTATTACATTATGAAGCACCATGGTTGAAGATAAAATACTTGTCCCATTATTACATTATGATGATTTGATATCTACAACCCCTACATCAACTGAGGAGAACGATAAAAGTAATAATATTAGTGTTGAATTTAATTGTGAAACGGTGATTAATTGTGAGAACACATGTGTTCAATCGAAAATTCCATGTTCTGAAATATTTTTAATCAATTTATATAATGTGGAATTGATTACTTATTAGGAAGTTCTTACTCAAATATCTTCTAGTTATTCTTTGTATTATATCATGTTCGATGATTCTAGAGAGCTATCTACTGTGATTGAGAATACTGTTGAAATTTCATATTTAAAATCACTAGTTAGTATCTATGTCTATACTTTTAAGTTCAATTTAATTAGAGATTATGATGTAAATGATAAGTTTTATGTTTATCAAATATGCATTACATGTGATAAGCTTGCTGAATTGAAATTACATATTTTTGGATAAACAATCTTTTGTGCCATATCATGATCACAATGAGATGAGTTTCAATAATAGTACTTCATGTTTTGAAAGATTTCTTAAGCCTACTTATTCATCCTTTGATGTACAATCATGTATAAATAATCAGAGTAGCGCAGTTGAACCAGAGAAGGTACTAGAATTTTTCTCCACCATATTTGAACAATTTGATCAGGTTTTGCCCTTTGATATCTTATCCATGTACTTAAAAAAGTCAAGGATAACTTTTTGTCATGGGAGGGAGAATAATGTGAATGATGTGAACAACTTTGTCCATGTACACATCTTATGGCTACTGTTGTACTGATTGGTTTATGCAAAACAATAAGAATAATTGATCCATACATATACCAAGCATACGGGTTGTTCTTTTTGTTTACTATGCCTTTAGATGTTCATGATCGATGTGCTAAATAAGACAAGTGTTGATGACAAATATATATACCATGCATACATGTTGTATTCTTTGTTTAGTATAATTTTAGGCTATCAAAAACTAAAGACGGCTTTTCTTGATGAAGGGAAGGATGATGCGGATACGCATATGTCTTACGATTTTCAGTTAAATATATTATTTAACGAAAAAGAATTATTGAGCCGTATTAAATATCAGAAGATGAATTTGTTCCTTAGTTCACCCTGTTTCAATATAAGGACATTGATACTACCTAATGCATTTACTCATGATTGTAGGAGTGCTACTGTTTTACAGAATTTTTGGTACAAATAATCCATTTTTTATTCGAAATTACAGAAATATACCCGCGGAATTTTTTTTACAAAAATAGGCTCCAGTCGCCCAATGGTTGAGCGACTGGAGCCTTTCGCCCAACCAGCGGACGACACAATAGCTGTCGCTTTACCCTCGGGCGACTGCATCTAGTCGCCCTCCCATTGGGCGACTTTCATGCAGTCGCCCAATGGTTGGGCGATTACACTCAGGGGCCGACAAAACCGTATGTACCAATCATTTTATATACCGATGCAATATAAACAACTAGTCTGAAAAGATAAAATGGCAAAGTTCTTGTCGTAGGGGTGGCCCCCACCTAAACCCAGCAGGCCTGGTAGAAGATTATAAGGCCCAGAATAGGCCTTGTGTAATGACATAACTGCCCCCAGAGGGGATGACCGGATGTAAGGGTATAACTGTAAAAGCACTCCTCATGTGTATATATATATGCGAGTAAGCCATGGGGAGGACCCAGGCCATTACACTTATCTTCATTACTCTCCACTACCATCTCTCTCTCTGTTTGGTCAGTAGCCACAACAGTTGGCGCCGTCCGTGGGGAGGACGAAGACAAGCCTGAAGACCGAAGAAAAAGATGGCACCGAAAAAAGCTTCCTCAGCGACGGCGAAGGGAAAGAAGGCGGCCGGGCCGCAGCGTCGTATGAGTACCAGAGCTTCGGCATCGGCAGCGGCGGACGCGGGTGGCGATGCAGGCGCGGTGGCCGAAGACGTCGACGTCCGCGCAGTGGCGACCAACCCTGTCACTGGCACGGCGACAACCGACCCCGCCGACGCGACGACAGCCGACCTCGCCGCCCCCACTGCAACCCTCGCCGGCGGTGTGGACCGGGCGGTCCGAGGTAGCCACGACGGAGCGACCGGCAGCTCGGAACCCCGCAACGCGGTCGTCCCCGCGCCGATCCGCCCGTCGGAAGCGCCGGCAACCCCACCCGCACCGGTGATGAAAAACGCCCTGCTGGCGGCTCTCAACGCGTTCCAGCGAGAACTAGGGGACCTTCGCGGAGCCATCCGAGATATACAAGAGGCTCGGAGCCAGCAGGTCGCGCCCGAGCCCACGCCAGAGAAGGTGGACAGCCGCGAAGCCCCTAAGGCTAGCCGTGTCCCGCTGAGAAGCGTAGATTCGGAATCCCCGCTTTCGGCGGGGCTGCAGCAGGCCGCGTGGCCCGAAGACTTCAAGTTCCCTCGCATCACCGACCCGTACGAGGGCGACATGGATCCTCGCGAGTTCGTGCGCGTGTACGAAACCGCGATCGAGGCCGCGGACGGAGACGACACCACGAAGGCGAAGGGACTCCCCCTCGCACTGTACGGAGCGGCGCTCTCTTGGTTTTTTACCATAGAGCCGGGCTCCATCTATGCGTGGGAGCAGCTTCGCGACCGGCTTCGTACCAACTTTCGAGGATATCATGTCGAGCGAATCGATGCGGACCAACTCTTCGCTGGGAAGCAAGGACCCTCGGAGACGCTCCGGGACTACTTCAAGCGCTTCGCCAAAATTCGAGGCCAGGTACACGATGTTAATGAAACCACAGTCGTTAATGCAGCCATACAGGGCCTTCGCCCGGGCCCGATGGCCGAATACAACGCGCGGAGGCCAATTACGACAGTGGCCAAGCTCTTCGACAAAATGGACGAGTATGCGCGGGCGGAGGAGGATGCGCGAAGACGCAACATCATCGCCCTCGGCCTCGCCCATGAGGATCGGCCCTCGTGCGAGGTCGGGGCGGGTGGCCCCTCCTCGAAGCCGGGCCGTAGCCGAAAGCCCCGAGGAGGCCCTCCCCGGGGCAGCGAGGACGAAGTACAGGAAGGCTCGTCACGGTGTAGGCCCAAACCTCGGCGCCGCCAGCGCCGGTCGCAGGCGGCCCGTCACGTCCTCGCCACCGAGAGCACCCTCCAAGAACCCGACCCCGCCTCACGGAGGGGAGTCCGGGGATCGGAGGGTGGATTTGACTACGGCAGCCAACCCCGCGCAGAGCAGGAGCTTCTGCGCTATGGCAAGTGGTGCGAGGTACACGGCTACGGCGACCATTACACAAGGGCATGCATCGCGGTGATGGAGCTGCGGAGGGTGACGGCCGGATCTCGGACTCCGCCCCCTTGGCCCCCCGCCGAAGCCCATGTGAGGCACCCAAGGGATAGCCCCATACGGGCCACCGCAATGGAGGGCGCGCAGCATCACACCGTCAACGTCATCACCGGAGGCTCTTCCTCAAAAGCCCCCGGGGAGCAGCCGCAGCTGTGGATGCCGCCCCGCAACATCACCTTCGACTTGAACGACGCCAGGGGCGTGGAATACCCTCACCAAGACCCTCTAGTCATCCAGGCCCACATAGCATGCTGCGAAGTCAAGCGCGTCCTCGTCGACGGGGGAAGCTCCGCGAACATCTTATTCGCAGACGCCCTCGACCGCATGGCGATCCCCGGAAGCCGACTGGAGCAACCAGGAGCTCCAATTCAAGGCTTCGGGGGTCAACCGCTGCAGGCCCTGGGGCACGTTTCCCTCCCTGTCACCTTCCGTCAGGAGGGCAACAAAGGTAACATCCGGACCGAGCATGTCACCTTTGATGTCGTAGGTACCCCGCACCCCTACAACGCCATACTGGGGCGACCCGCCATCAACTCTTTCGAGGCAATCCCGCACCACGCCTTCTTGTGTGTAAAGCTCCCGGGCCCGGAGGGTATCATCACCATCTTCGGCGACCAGGACCTGGCAAGGCGTGCCGAAGGCGGCAGCCGCGTCTCACATCGCCTGGTGCATGCCCTCTCCGGCGCGCCCGGTGCTGGGCCCTCCGCCCCCGGGTGGACGCCCAAGCCCCGGCCCGAAGGTGGCGTCAAGAAGGTGCCGCTCCAGGCGGAGGGGCAGTTTGTCTCCATTGGTGAAGGGCTCCCACCGGGGGTCGAACGGGAGCTGCTCCGAGTGCTTCAGAACAACGTGGACATCTTCGCATGGTCCCCGGAGGACATCAAGGGCGTGGATCGCGCGGTAATCCAGCATCGTTTGGCGGTCCGCCCCGATGCCAGGCCGGTCAAGCAAAGGCTCCGGCGCATGTCGATGGATCGGCAGCAGGCGGCCAAAGCGGAGGTGGCGAAGCTTCTTCGCGCCGGGGTCATCCGTGAGGTCCACCATCCCGAATGGCTCGCTAACCCGGTGCTAGTCAAAAAGGCCAGCGGGGCCTGGCGCATGTGCATCGACTTCACGGCACTCAACAAGGCGTGCCCGAAGGACAACTACCCCTTGCCGCGCATCGATCAGCTGGTCGACGCCACGGCTGGGTGCGAACTCATGAGTTTCCTGGACGCCTATTCCGGCTATCACCAGGTATACATGGCCGAAGACGACGAGGAGAAGACCAGTTTCATCACACCACTTGGGACGTTCTGCTTCGTCAGAATGCCCTTTGGCTTGAAGAACACAGGCGCTACTTTCACCCGCCTCGTCGCCATTGCCCTGGCCGCCCAGCTCGGGAGGAACGTCGAAGCCTATGTCGATGACGTGGTGGTCAAAATTCGGCAACTTGCTCTACACGGCCGGGACCTCCAGGAGACCTTCGACAACCTCCGGAAGGCGGGCATCAAGCTCAACCCCGACAAATGTGTCTTCGGGGTACAGGCGGGCAAACTCCTCGGTTTCCTCGTGTCCGGGCGAGGTATCCAGGCGAACCCCGACAAAGTGGATGCTATCCTGGGTATGGAGCCGCCCAAGACAACGAGGGAGGTCCAGAGGCTGGCGGGCCGCATGGCAGCATTAAGCCGCTTCCTATCCAGGGCGGCGGAGCGGGGCCTGCCGTTTTTCAAGACACTCCGCGGGTGCGATGGGTTTCGTTGGGACGGAGACTGCGCGAAGGCCTTCAACGAGCTCAAGCAGCACCTGGCAAGCCTCCCCACTCTGGTCGCCCCAGCACCAGAGGCTCCCCTCCTGCTCTATCTGGCCGCGTCGGCTACCGCGGTCAGTGCCGTCCTCGTCTTAGAGGAAGGCGCCATGCAGCGGCCTGTCTACTTTGTCTCCGAAGCCCTTCAAGACGCCAAGACAAGATACACGGAGCTTGAGAAGCTCGCCTACGCGCTGGTCATGGCCTCCAGGAAGCTTCGGCACTATTTTTTGGCTCACCCGATCACAGTGCCTTCCTCATTCCCCCTTGCAGAGATGCTACACAACAAGGAGTCCATAGGGCGTATCGGTAAATGGGCCGCCGAGCTCGCTCCCTTCTCCTTGACGTATGCTTCGCGAACGGCAATTAAGTCCCAGGTCCTGGCGGATTTCCTCGCCGAGTGGACCCCGCCGGCCCAACCTGGCCAGGCGCACGATGACCCCGTCTGGACGCTTACAATCGACGGAGCTTACAGCGTCGCCGGCGCAGGCGTAGGGGCCGTGATCGTCACGCCCGA
Organism: Dendrocalamus latiflorus; assembly: GCA_017311315.1. NCBI lineage: Eukaryota > Viridiplantae > Streptophyta > Magnoliopsida > Poales > Poaceae > Dendrocalamus > Dendrocalamus latiflorus. The sequence goes on from CM029610.1 coordinate 43,653,496, forward strand.
GGGACATCGTTTGCTGTACTCGGCGCGCCTCGCCTTCCCCGCCACCAACAACACGGCCGAATACGAGGCGCTGCTCTTTGGCCTGGCGAAGCTCAAGGCAGTCGGCGCGAGACGGGTGTTGGTCCGCACCGACTCGCGCTTGGTGGCCGGCCATGTGGACAAGTCATATCAAGCCAAGGACCCTGAGTTGGCCAAGTACCTTGCGGTGGTACGGGCGAGGGAAAGGCACTTTTTAGGTGTCACCGTCAAGGCCATCCCCCGGGCGGAGAACGAGCAAGCAGACGCCCTCGCCAAGGCGGCCAGCCAGCAATTGCCCCCCCTGGGGGGCATTTTACGAGGTGTTAGCGAAGGCGGCCATCGCGCAGGATAACCGGGATGCGGCACTCGTCCACCGCATTGATCGGCCAGGAGATTGGCGGGAGCCCATTTTCAAATTCTTACAAGGTCTCGCCGAGCCGGAGGATCCTGCCGAGCTGCGACGATTGCAGCACCGCGCACGGTCCTTCCAGGTGTTTGAAGGGACACTCTACAAGAAGGGGGTTTGCGCGCCGCTCCTGCGCTGCCTCTCGACTGAGGAAGGAAAGGAACTCTTGGCGGAAATCCACGCCGGCGTATGCGGATCCCACCTGGCGCCGAGGTCATTAGTCGGCAAGGCATTCAGACAAGGCTTCTACTGGCCGACTGCCGTCACCGACGCCCAGGATCTCGTCCGTCGGTGCCAAGGGTACCAATGGATGGCGCGCATCATCCGCAGGCCCCCGACAAGCCTCAACCCAATCCCCCCGGTGTGGCCACTGGCGCGCTGGGGCCTCGATATAGTAGGACCACTTGCCCGAGCCCCAGGGGACCTCCGGTTCGTAGCAGTCGCGCTGGAGTATTTCTCCAGGTGGCCGGAAGCGATCGCTCTGGCCAAAGTAACTTCTGCGGCCATACAGCGCTTCCTATGGCAAAACATCATACTTGCAGTTCGACGCCGCCCTCTTCAAAGATTATTGTGACAGCATGGGCATCACCCTCCGATTCGCTTCGGTAGGGCATCCCCAGTCCAACGGGGCGGTCGAACGGGCGAATGGCGCCATTTCTGCCGCCATCAAAAAGCGTCTGGTTGGATTGCCGAAGGGCAAGTGGCCAGACGAGCTTCACAGCGTTCTATGGTCGCTTCGCACAACGGTAACGCGCCCAACGGGATTCACGCCATTCAAGCTCCTCTTCGGCGACGAAGCGGTGACGCCCGAGGAAATTAAGGCAGGCTCGCGAAGGGTCCTCGTGCAAGCACCCGAAGAGGAGCGCCGTGTGTCCTTGGACCTCCTCGACGGAATACGGGCAGACGCAGCCCACCACGTCGAGAAGTACGCGCGGCAGACAATGCGCACTCGGGACCGCTCTATATGCCCGCGAGGGTTCAAGCCTGGGGATCTCGTCCTCAGAGTGGCGCTTCAGGCGGAAACCGTTGGCAAGCTGGAATCCAAGTGGGAAGGCCCGTACATCGTAACGGAGGCATTGCCAAAGGGGGCGTACCGCCTCGCCACGCTTGAAGGACAAGCCTTCCGGCACACATGGAACGCGGACAGGTTGCGGCGGTACTACGCCTAGAAGCAGCACAGTAGGCGTAGAGCCACCGGCCCGTTGTTAGGCGACGCTCGCCTGCGCAAACGGGAGTTCAATAAAGGTTGCTGTTCCAAGAGCATCCCCTGTCCGCGCTAAGCAGAACAAAGTCCACGGACTCTAAATAAGACGTAGCGTCGAGCCTAGCTCCGCACGCGCGAGTCTCCAGACTATAAAGAAGACGTAGCGTCGAGCCTAGCTCCGCACGCAATAGTCCACGGACTCTAAATAAGACGTAGCGTTGAGCCTAGCTCCGCACGCGCGAGTCTCCGGACTATAAAGAAGACGTAGTGTCGAGCCTAGCTCCGCACGCAATAGTCCACGGACTCTAAATAAGACGTAGCGTTGAGCCTAGCTCCGCACGCGCGAGTCTCCGGACTATAAAGAAGACGTAGCGTCGAGCCTAGCTCCGCACGCAATAGTCCACGGACTCTAAATAAGACGTAGCGTCGAGCCTAGCTCCGCACGCGCGAGTCTCCGGACTATAAAGAAGACGTAGCGTCGAGCCTAGCTCCGCACGCAATAGTCCACGGACTCTAAATAAGACGTAGCGTCGAGCCTAGCTCCGCACGCGCGAGTCTCCGGACTATAAAGAAGACGTAGCGTCGAGCCTAGCTCCGCACGCAATAGTCCACGGACTCTAAATAAGACGTAGCGTCAAGCCTAGCTCCGCACGCGCGAGTCTCCGGACTATAAAGAAGACGTAGCGTCGAGCTTAGCTCCGCACGCAATAGTCCACGGACTCTAAATAAGACGTAGCGTCGAGCCTAGCTCCGCACGCGCGAGTCTCCGGACTATAAAGAAGACGTAGCGTCGAGCCTAGCTCCGCACGCAATAGTCCACGGACTCTAAATAAAACGTAGCGTTGAGCCTAGCTCCGCACGCACTCTACGGAGTATAAATAAGACGCAGCGGGGGGACGCCTTCGCGCGCACTCTACGGAGTATAAAGAAGACGTAGCGTAGAGCCTAGCTCCGCACGCAATAGTCAACGGACTCTAAATAAGACGTAGCGTTGAGCCTAGCTCCGCACGCGCGAGTCTCCGGACTATAAAGAAGACGTAGCGTCGAGCCTAGCTCCGCACGCAATAGTCCACAGACTCTAAATAAGACGTAGCGTTGAGCCTAGCTCCGCACGCGCGAGTCTCCGGACTATAAAGAAGACGTAGCGTCGAGCCTAGCTCCGCACGCAATAGTCCACGGACTCTAAATAAGACGTAGCGTCGAGGTCCGCCTCCGCACGCGCGAGTCTCCGGACTATAAAGGAAATCGTAGTGTCGAGTCTAGCTCCGCACGCGCCACTCCACGGAGCATAAACGAGATGCGTACACCTGTCCTCCGCGTCCGGCGGCAGGTAACACCCAGCATAAAGTACTACTTGGTTCCATTGCAAAAGCAGAGGGGTTACATGGTCACATGAGTAAGAACCAGTACATCATCCCCCTGCGCCACCCGACCAACCGCTCAGTCTTGGCGCGGTGCGGACGAGCCCGCGCCGTCATCGCCGCGGCGCTGAAGGACCCCTTCAAGCCACTGGAGGAGGTCCCCCTCCCCATGCAACGTCTGCTGCACGGCGACTCTCGCTGCACCTTCCCCGAAGCGGCCCCAGATCCGTTGGTGGAAGTTCTGCAGGCTAGCCCCAATGGAGCGGATGGCGTCCGACATAACCTCTGGTCGGTCGGGAAGATCCAGTTGAGGATTCGCTAGCTCATGGGTATGCCTACACCCACGAGTATGAAGCAGGGCGAGGGCGAAGCACGCACCAACATAGCTGCAGTGCTCGCCAAAGGTCCTGGCGCCACGAAGAGCAACGCCGGCCCCCTCCTCGATCAACCCGAGCGTCTCCGACAGGGCCTCCGGCCTGTGCGTAGCATCCGGCACTCGGACGCACAGATCTCGAAGGGCCTGGTTCAGAGACTCCATGGCCCGCCACGCCGACACAGACGCGTTTCCCAAGGCAAGGCGGTTCTCGGCAGCAGCCTCCGCCAGCTGGGCGTTCTCCCCTTCTAAGACGGAGATCTGCTGCACGAGGGCGGCGCGTTCCCCGATCGCGGCGTCTCGCGCTTCCGTGGCAGCAACTTGTGCGGCCACCAGGGCGTCCTCCAGCGCGCGAAGTTCTTCATCCTTCGCGGCGATAGCAGTGTTTGCTTCGCGGAGGTTGGCTCCCAGAGCCCTCTGCTCCCGAACGCGGGCCTCGTCAAAGGACCGGCTGAGGGCAAGCGTCTGACAGGAACAACAAATCAGCAGGCGTCTAGCAGTACCGTACAAGCTGAAGCGCACGTACTTACCCTCATCTCGGAGGCCTGCAACACGAGCGCCAGGAGGTCCCCCGCGCATGACGACAGCACCTCTCGGTTGAGGCCGTTGTCGGCACGCTCGGCGGCGGCGGTAAGGTCACAAAATATCTCCGGGCGAGGGAGGAAGTCCGAGCGAGCGAGTCCCGGCCCCAACACGCCAGGATTTACCGTGGCCACGGCCACGTCAGCAGCAATGGACACCGGAGGGGCATCCTGCACGCGGCTCCCGACTTCGCACGTACCTCCGCTGCTCGATCCTTCGCCGCGTACGGGAGACGTCGTCTCGCCTGATGTCGGCAGAATGAGCGAGCAGATCGGAGAAAGTCTCGCGAAGTCAGGGGAAGAAAGGGACTCACACCTACCTCCTGCGCCCCTCGTCACGGTGGGAAGTGGCACCGGCTCGGCCACCCAGGGGGACGCGGGCGCCTCGACGGTTGGGGAGAGGGTCGTCTCGGTCGCACCAGCCGCCGTAATCCCACGGCAAGGCCCCGCAACAGCGTATCGACCCCTCGTTGGCGGGGGGACTGCGTCCGAGGGCGTTTCGCCTGCGGTGACGCAGGCGATTCTTCCTCGGCAGAACCAGCTCCAGTCATTGCCGCCCCCGCGGTTTCCTCCGCAGGGGGCACGCCCTCGTCGGCCGCTACGGTTGATAACGCACCGTCCCCCGTGGTTTGTTCGCCGGGGACGACGCCACCCCCCCGGGTCGACGGGTTCCAACTCAGCGGGGGCCGCGAGCCCGAGTACGGGCTCGTGGGCAGCGGCAGAAAATGTCGGGAGATCCGCAGCGGCGCGCCCCTCCGAGGCAGTGTGGCCAGGCCCACCGCCGGTCGCACGCTCCGCCTCAGCCGAGCTAGCCGCCGGGGGGGCTGCCGGGTTGCATACGACAGCCGGGGAACGGGCCCGGCGTCGCGAAGACAGCCCCCCTGCGGGGCTATCACCGTCCTGGGCACCGGGAGTCCCGGCGGGGAGCTCTTCCGGCACCATGCGCTCGGGCACGGCAATGCCTACAGCCTCGCAGGTGCGGTTTATCCGCCCCTGTTTAGCCGCCTGGACCGCGGCCTCGCGAGCCCGGTGCTCCTTAAGCGTGTACGGGCCGAGGAGCGCCGCAACCGCGCGCTCCGCATCTTCTAGCCGAGCCACTGCGCAGGAAATCACGTCAGGTAGGCGGAACCCAAGCAGATGCAATGGCGTGCTGGGCGACTTACAAGGTGCGGAGGGCGGAAGCAGCCGAGACACAGATGGATTGAACCTGTCCCCGCGGGGGCCATTCGGCACAACGTACTTCCCCCGGGAGGACAGTGGCGCCGCCCCATGCATCGTGAACTCCTCGACCAGGTCGCGCACGCTCATTCGACGAGCGACACCGACGAGGCTCTGTAGCTTTCGCGTGTCGTCAATCTCCGCCTTCAGACTTGGCGTGCTGTTGAACGAGACCGGCCCACCTCGGCACTGCAGCCTGCTCTTGTCGGTCACGGTGTAGTAGAACCACCACCGCGTCCAGCCGGACGCCCACTGCCCTGACGAGGCTAGCACAGGGAACAACGTCGCGCAGGACGCCCGGAGCACGAAGTCCACACCGCCGAAGTTGGACACCGCCTCGCCAACCTTCCTGGGTCGACAGTGTGCATCGTGCAGGGTGGCAAATAGGCTCGCACTAGGGCGCCACCCCTCGGTCCGCATCGCCCACGTGAAGACAGCTAGGCGGAGTATCGCATGGGGCGTCAGCTGGGCTAGCTCCAACTGGTAGGCCCGCAGGACTTCGCCCACAAACAACGTACAGGGCATCCGAAGGCCGGCATCGAAGAAAGCGACAAAAATAATTGCCTCTAGGGGCCCGGGCTTCGGCTCCGTCTCGTCTCGGCGGGGTAAGCGAGCCCCGTCGCGATCCATGATCTTCCCCTCATCCACGAGCCGTTGCAGCGTCCCCTCCGTCATGCGGCTCTTCCCCAGCACACGGGAGCAGGAGCCTCCCGAATGCTCCATCGCGTTCCACAGTTTGTTGGCGCGCGAGCTCCCCCGCGGCACCAGTTTGTACCCTGAGGACGGATGGGTCCCCTCGCCCTGGCTAGGCAAGGAACCGCTGCGGGGGTGGTAGCTGGCATCGTCGTGGCTAGCCATTGCTCTTCACGACAAGGGAAGGAGAAGAAGAAGGCAAAGGAGCAATGGGCCTAACACTTAGCGCGGGCGCAAGCGAAGCGGCAGATCAAAAAGCAAAACGAGGAAGGGTGCCTCCACCCCAACACTAGCACCTTATAAAGGCCGCTCGCCTGCCCAGGGGCTCAACGCACAGACGGATCAAATTCCCAGCGATTCGGCTGTCCAAGATTTGGAAAGAAGAACCGCCGGGATCTAGAAGGCCGCGCCTGGTAGGTGACCAAGCAGCGCGCAGCGCCTCTACTTCTTCAACACGCGTCCAAAATCTCGGGGGACGAGGCGAACGGCCGCGGTCACGCAACCGCTCACACCCCACGACGCACCAGTCGTAAGTCGCCACGTTCCCCACCTGCGGCATGGCAGACAGCACGACGCGACAGCCTGACTTCTGCAAGGCCAGGCGTCGGCGTAATTCCAGCCGCCATTAAAAGCGCACTACGAGTCTGCAAGGCCACAACAGCCCCGGAGCGCGCGCGTCTACTTCGACTAGGCGCCAGCTTCGCTGCCACCCGTTCGGAGGGTAGGGGACGGAGCGCGCGCGTCTACTTCGACTAGGCGCCAGCTTCGCTGCCACCCGTTCGGAGGGTAGGGGACGGAGCGCGCGCGTCTACTTCGACTAGGCGCCAGCTTCGCTGCCACCCGTTCGCAGGGTAGGGGACGGAGCGCGCGCGTCTACTTCGACTAGGCGCCAGCTTCGCTGCCACCCGTTCGGAGGGTAGGGGACGGAGCGCGCGCGCGTCTACTTCGACTAGGCGCCAGCTTCGCTGCCACCCGTTCGGAGGGTAGGGGACGGAGCGCGCGCGTCTACTTCAGGCCGCAAGCTTCAGGCTCCTCAACCACAAGCTTGAAGCAATTCACAGGCCGCAGGGGACGGAGGGGGCCAAATGACTCGACGACATGGCTTCGGCCCTGTGAAGCCCTTCACCATGAGAGGCTCCTGTCGTAGGGGTGGCCCTCACCTAAACCCAGCAGGCCTGGTAGAAGATTATAAGGCCCAGAATAGGCCTTGTGTAATGACATAACTGCCCCCAGAGGGGATGACCGGATGTAAGGGTATAACTGTAAAAGCACTCCTCATGTGTATATATATATGCGAGTAAGCCATGGGGAGGACCCAGGCCATTACACTTATCTTCATTACTCTCCACTACCATCTCTCTCTCTGTTTGGTCAGTAGTCACAACAGTTCTATATAGCTTATATATACTCATTTGAAAGGTTTCGACGAGATCTACAACTTTTCAGTTGAAGAAAAATCCAAATTCCGAAGGGAAGAACAAGAAAAAGGGCAAAAACAGAAAGAAAAAACTTGCGACGTAGGTTTAGGTCCAAAGATAGCCGATTTTCAGGGTCTTCGAGGGCGACTGGCACAAGCAGGTCATTATTTTCGGATCGGGCTCGTCGTTAGCTTTCCAAAGAGTACAAGAACGTCGAAAACGGACACCGTATGCAAAAGTTATGCCCGTTTTACTGAAGGTGTGTCGGAAACGGACTCGAATTCGTTTCGGCCTCAATTGAAACTGCTATAACTTTTGATCCTTTTGCCGAAATTGCTCAAAATTTTTTCTGGAGGCTTTTGGATGTATGAAGAACAGCTTCACCAATTTTCACTATTTTTGACGAAGGTTTGATGCACTTTTCAAATTTCGGCAAAATGGACTCTTTCCTCTCTTTTTTCTCTCGGGGACCTGAGTGTAGTCGCCCAACCATTGGACGACTTTCATGCAGTCGCCCAATGGGAGGGCGACTAGATGAAAGTCGCCCAACGGTGGGGCGACTGCAATTAATCGCCCAACGGTTGGGAGATTTTCCAGTTGTCGCTACTGGGTTGGGCGAAAGGCTCCAGTCGCCCAATGGTTGAGCGACTGGAGCCTATTTTTGTAAAAAAATTTCTCACGGGTATATTTCTGTAATTTTGAATAAAAATGGATTATCTGTACAAAAAATTCCTGTTTTACAGGCATCGGCATACATATGGGAATATTCCAAGGAAGTTTATGCTGCCATTACGCGTTGATGCCTCAGAATGGTTTGCACATGGGAATAATCGCTGCACTCAGAATGGTTTGCACACAGGGCGCACGTCCAAGCCAAGCCACGTTGATACCTGCTGCCACTTTGCATGGAAAGCATGGAGAAGTCCACGGCTTCAAGGCCTGCGTTCCATGATTTGGCCCAACATCCAGTCATGTAATCACAGTTAAGGCCTTGAGTCCAAACCATTAGTCTAGTCATGTGTTTCGACCATGTGACCTATTTTAGCATTGTGAGTTCAATCAGTTTTGAGTTCAGTTCAAGTGGTTTCCTCAGATTTTGTTTCGGCTTGTGGCCGACCCTAGCTATTGTCGTACGCATACATGGGAGACGCTATAAATACCTTGCGATCTCTCATGTAAAAACACAGAACACCTTTATGCAAAATAATAGATTGAATTAAGATTGCTTTGTTCTTCTTGATGACCGATGTCGTCATTGGGGAAATTTGCGAGTTTTTGTTAATCAAGATGGATAAACCTTTTCGTGGGAATTAAGAACATGATAGGGCTGTGCTTGGTGGTCGTGAAGTCCGGCATGTGTGTTCTTGCGAATTACAGAGTGTTCATTCTTACATTGGCAACGAAGGGTCACTACGATTCGAGAGGTTACATGTGAGTATCCAGATCATTCGTCGAGAAGATCATACAACCTCGTATCACCTACGTTAGGATTAAAAGCCATCAACTGCATCAGAAAAGAACCCACCCAAAATACACCAGAAACCCAACGTCGATGTGGATTGCTATACTTTCCCATCTCCACCGTCCTCTACAGTTCTACTTTAAGTTAAACACACTTATTCTCTGCAGCTTTGGAATACATAAGGTGAATGTACATTATTTGTGCCTTTGAGTGATCTATGGGTAGTAATTTTATTCTCTATATGACCAATTCCAATTGGCATGTGCTTGCTTCTTGATTTTGATGCATCATGGACCACTTTGGCAGATCTGACTTGGCTGTTTTAATGAAAGAAGGTTAGTGTTCTCCCTAAGAAAATGTTTCCCTTTTCGTGCTCGTGCAACGCAACTCACACACTTTTTTTATTGCAACCTCTCCCGGAGATTGTTCATCGGTTCATGTCGCGGATTCTCCACCCCACCGACCCTTCCTCCAAACATGATTGTTTGCTAAGAAATGCAAGAAGAGCGGCAGGTCGATGCAAAATTGCAAAGTGGCATCGCGAACCGGGGAAGACGTGCGGTTGGCGAAGCGTTTTGATGGGGCCCCGGAAAGGGGGTGATGGCACGACGGCAGGTTGGAGATTGCCTTTGCGTAGCTGGACCATGGAAACGCATCTGAATATTTCTATGTACGAGTAGTTCTTAGAGCATCTGTAGTGTATGAAAATAGAGAGTTTTAAGCCACCTTAAGGTCAACTTTATACATTACAGGGGTGACCTTAAGCAGCCTATAAGCAAAAAAGGCTTAAGGCTAGTCCTCAAGCTAAAGACCTGGCCACAAGCATTAAAATACAATTTTTCTTTATCTGCCGAGTGGAACCGTCTTAATGCCCTTTGGGTTATATACACTATAGAGTCGGCCTTAAGGTTTAGATGGGACCCACCTCAAGGCCCCTTGGGTTATATACTATGGATGCCCTTAGGTCGCTCGTACTTCATGGCACATTCTTTGATGGTTGTCGTCTTGTTTTGGCGTCAGTTTGTACATGATTGGAGTATCTGAATAATTCCCATATTACTCCCGGGGGAGTTTCCGCGCGGAGGAAGGGCCACGTCGCCCTTGCAATCGCTCCGCCCGGCGCGTGGCTTCGGAATTTTGGTACGGTCTGGTAAGCATTTTTGCGAAAAAGTCCCTGCGCTTTCCAGAAATTACGTAAAGGTCCTCGGTTCTCGCGAAAAGGTCCCTGCCAGTTTTTTTAGCCCCTCCACTTTGCAGGATAGCCCCCCGCGGTTTTCTAAATTACACACGGGTCCTTGTTTGTTTACGTATAGATCCTCAATTTTTTACAAAAAAACCCTTTGAATTTTTTGAAAATACGCATGTGCCCTCGATTTTTTTTAGAAAACTCCTCACGAATTATCGCCTCTTTTACTTCAGTGCACACAGTGGCTAGCGCGCGTGGCGCCGCGCCTATGAGGCTAGTACCACGACCGTGGGACATGATTCATGGCGTGATGCTATGCGCTGTGGGCTCGAAACATCTGCACTGTTCATGAGACATTTGGGGATTTGCCTTCATCTTCCTTCTCTCCCCATCGTTTCTCTTTATTGTCAGCTGTCTCAGGAACATCTGGGTCTGCTTATATTAGATTTTATTGATGGTTTTTGATTTTATCTTATGAATAATAACAGTTTGTAGAGAGTTGTACGGAGAGAGAAACTCGCGTGCGAATTTAGCCGATATAAATGAATTCTCTACCGTGCGTACTTCAATCAACTAATAGATTCTACCTTAAAAAGATACATCGTTTGAAAGTTAGATGCTGTAGAAAAACAATTTTTAGGTATCAATATAAACAAGACCACATGTATTTTAATAGTCATGCAATCTAGGCATGATCTGAGTCGTTGATTAGGGTGCAACAGGTAGGCAAGCATCACAGCCACAATGCATGGGCCTACGGACTACGCCATCAGCTCAAACAGAAAGCCAATCAACTCCGGCTCGACCGACGGTGCGGATCTGAGCCTGACCACCCCGTATAACCATCTACGGTTCTACCCAGTGAGTTACTGTACGGTCCTGTACTTCTGGGTGGCCCACATGTCATTGGCTGGGTTAGGCTCCCTACTAACCTGCCGAACCAACCCAAGTCAAACAACGACCAAAATTAGCCCAGTAATCACACACGTGTAGTGCAAGCCGAAGCGGGCCAATACGAAGCTAGAAATTTGGACATATTTGGACCCCTAAATATCCGAAATTCTATTTTTAGCCCTCTAATAAAAAATTTTCCAAATCTGGACCCCTCCAGAGCGCACGTTCAACTGGAAGCCGACACGTGTCCGGTCGTGCGGTGTGGTACCGCACGACCGCACTGTAGCATGGGTCGTGCGGTACTACACCGCACGACCACCTCGCCCTCCGCGCCACACCGCACGACCGATTTTTTGACCGCACGATTGATTTTTTGAGCGCACGACCGATTTTTTGACCGCACGACTCGGTTTTTTGAGCGCACGACCGATTTTTTGACCGTATGACCGATTTTTTGACCGCATGACTCGGTTTTTAACCGCACGACCGGTCGTGCGGTACCACACCGCACGACTGGACACGTGTCGGCTTCCAGTTGAACGTGCGCTCAGGAGGGGTCCTGATTTGAAATTTTTTTGATTAGGGGGGCCAAAAATGGAATTTCGGGTATTTAGGGGTCCAAATATGTCCAAAATTCACCATCTACGGTTCTACCCAGTGAGTTACTGTACGGTCCTGTACTTCTGGGTGGCCCACATGTCATTGGCTGGGTTAGGCTCCCTACCAACCTTTCGAACCAACCCAAGTCAAACGACGACCAAAATTAGCCCAGTAATCACACACGTGTAGTGCAAGCCGAAGCGGGCCAATACGAAGCTATGAATTTGGGTGATTACAAGACATCTGATCTGAAATAGTGCTACAGTATGTAAGCCCAGATCAGACCGTGCTACAGGTAACTATGCGACTGCGCGAAATGGCGGTGAAGAGTGCTGTGAATTTAGGTGATCATTGCTTCATGAGCTGTCCGATCTGACGTAGATGACCAGACAGATGCTACAGTGTACAGTAAGAATAGTGTTTGGTTGCCAGCCTTTATCACACTTAAGGTTAGGCAAGTTTGATCAACTTTAAGAGCTGTTTGGTTGCAGCCACAGTTGTGGTAAGATTCCCTTCCAGCAAACTAGATCCCACGCGTCAATGACTCAAAAAGTATGGTAAGATTTTCTTAGGCTTGCTAAGGTGTGGCAAAGAATTTATACATCTTAACTTAGATAAATGTGATAATTTTTATTGGTAAAATATGATTAGCAACCAAACAGCCTGTCAGTGAAATGGATGGACCAGAGCAGATACTTCTTGCCCTATGGCTTCGCTCATGTGGTCAGATGATCCCGGATCCGTGTCAAGGGGGGTCCCACTTTGTCCTGCGGTCGCTGCAGTGATTAGGGGTCGCTGCACCACTTCGGGGAATTTAACTTTTTGCCACCCTTATCGTTGCCACCTATCCAAATGCCATCCTTATCGTTGCATTCAACAATTTGCCACTCTTAACATGTGCTTGACTAATTTTTTGCCACTTTCGAGCCCGGGAAGCGCCATGTCAGCGCTCCCCGCCCCGCTGGCCCGCCATGTCAGTGCCTCCCCGCCCCGCTCGCCGGCGCCGCCGCGCGCGCCTCCCCCCGCCGCCTCCGTCCCCGCACCTCCCCGCGCTTCCCCGCTCGCCGGCTCCGCCTCCGTCCCCGTGCCTCCCCGCGCGCCGACGCCGGCTCCGCCTCCGTCCCCGTGCCTCCCCGCGCGCCGACGCCGGCTCCGTCCGCGCGCCTCCCCGCGCGCCGGCGCCGGCTCCGTCCCCGCGCCTCCCGCGCGCCGGCGCCGCCTCCGCCTCCGTCCCCGCGCCTCCCCGCGCGCCGGCGCCGGCTCCGCCTCCGTCCCCGCGCCTCCCCGCGCGCCGGCGCCGCCTCCGCCTCTGTCCCCGCGCCTCCCCGCGCGCCGGCGCCGCCTCCGTCCCCGCGCCTCCCCGCACGTCGGCGCCGCCTCCGCCTCCCGCGCCTCCCCGCGCTTCCCCGCTCGCCGGCTCCGCCTCCGTCCCCGCGCCTCCCCGCGCGCCGGCGCCGGCTCCGCCTCCGTCCCCGCGCCTCCCCACGCGCCGGCGCCGGCTCCGCCTCCGTCCCCGCGCCTCCCCGCGCGCCGGCGCTGGAGGCGGAGGCGGCGCCGGCGCGCGGGGAGGCGCGGGGACGGAGGCGGAGCCGGCGCCGGCGCGCGGGGAGGCGCGGGGACGGAGGCGGAGCCGGCGAGCGGGGAAGCGCGGGGAGGCGCGGGGACGGAGGCGGCAGGGGGAGGCGCGCGCGGCGGCGCCGGCGAGCGGGGCGGGGAGGCGCTGACATGGCGGGCCAGCGGGGCGGGGAGCGCTGACATGGCGCTTCCCGGGCTCGAAAGTGGCAAAAAATTAGTCAAGCACATGTTAAGAGTGGCAAATTGTTGAATGCAACGATAAGGATGGCATTTGGATAGGTGGCAACGATAAAGGTGGCAAAAAGTTAAATTCCCCCACCACTTCGTCCTCTCGCTCTCCTCAATGACGTCAGATGATCCGTCCTCACTGGGCACCACTTCGACGACTTCGTCCTCTGGTTTTGCTTAATGACGTCAGATCATCCGGATCCGTGTCAAGGAGGGAACTATACAATTGGCGGGTTCGTGCCGCGTCTCGCCCTCCTCGTCGATTTGGACGGAGAAAGCGTTTGTTTCTTCTCGAGGGCGGAGAGAGCGAGAGGGGCGCGCCTCGGGCTTCCATGTTTTGACCTCGCCTAGGTTGCCTTGGCCGCGCTCTTCCAGATCCGAGGTGAGCTTCCCTCCCCTCCCGTCCATTCCCTTCCCCGCGTCTCGTCGCGGTCGATCTCTGTGGGGGTGGAGCAAGGAGCCGCCGCGTTCTGGAGATCTGGATCTCCCTTTACCTGGACTTGGGTTTTGGAATTATAGATTGCTTCGGTTGGATTCCTTTTGGTACGGCATGTTGTTACCTAGTAATTAGTGGTTTACCAGTAGGCGATGCAGAGCATGTTGCAGATTTGAATGTTTGGTGGCTCGTCTCTATGTTCGCTTTGGGTGGGGTAGTAAAATCTGTAGATTTGGGTTCGTGGTTATCTTTTTTTTTTCGTTGATTCTGTGATACAAGGGTTCGTCGTTTGATTCAAATATGTTTGTCTTTAATGATGTGTATTCATATTTGCCTATTATATTATGGAGATTGGATCATATACCCTCTCTTTAGATGTGAAATTGAAGATTTACCCTCTACATCTCAATGACACGTGAGGTCATCATAAGTCACTGACACATGGGCCAGGAGGGTAAATCCTTAATTTCTATCTAAATGGAGGGTATATGATCAATTTTTTCATTATATTAGATCAAGAAAGAAACGAACTAATGGCAAATTCAGAAACCAAATTGATGTCAGTTTCTTGGGTCCAATTCCTTCCAGGTCGAGTTCTTGGTTGATCGATCACAAGGAGTTGTTGCCGCAATGCTCCCCAAGACGCCGTCTTCCCGATGGATCTCGGCTTCCCTGCTCGTCCTGCTCCTGAGCCTGCAAGCCGGGGTCGACGCCTTCTACCTCCCCGGCACCTACATGCACACCTACTCCCCTAGCGAGGCGATCTCGGCCAAGGTCAATTCGCTCACCTCTATCGAGACTGAGCTGCCCTTCGGCTACTACAGTCTGCCCTACTGCAAGCCTCCGGAGGGCGTCAAGAAGAGCGCTGAGAACCTCGGCGAGATCCTCATGGGTGACCAGATCGACAACTCGCCGTACCGCTTCCGTGTCGACGTCAATGAGTCGGTGTACCTCTGCACCACTGACCCGCTCACCAAGGAGCAGGCCGAGCTGTTCAAGAAGCGGGCACGTGACCTGTACCAGGTTAACATGGTCCTTGACAATCTGCCAGTCATTAGGTTCACCGAGCCGAATGGGGTGAGGATCCAGTGGACTGGGTTCCCAGTCGGTTACAACCCGATAGGGAGTGATGAGGATTATGTCATTAATCATCTCAAGTTCAGGGTCTTGGTCCATCAGTACCAGGCCCAGGGTGATGTTGTGGTCACAAGCGAGGATGGTGTTGCAATGGTTTTGTCTGATCGCAAGAGTGGATACCAGATTGTTGGTTTTGAGGTCGTGCCTTGCAGTGTGAGGCGTGATCCTGCGGCGATGTCCAAGCTCAAGATGTACGACAAGGTTGACTCTGTGAACTGCCCGTTGGAGCTCGAGAAAACTCAGGTGATCCGTGAGAAAGAGCAGATTACATTTACCTATGAGGTTGAGTATGTCAAGAGCAACATCAAGTGGCCGTCAAGGTGGGACGCATACCTGAAGATGGATGGCGCGAAGGTGCACTGGTTCTCGATCATGAACTCGATGATAGTTGTCTTCTTCTTGGCCGGTATTGTGTTTGTCATATTTCTGAGAACTGTCCGTAGGGATCTGACACGGTACGAGGAGATGGATAAGGAAGCACAAGCTCAGATGAACGAGGAGCTCTCGGGATGGAAACTTGTTGTTGGCGATGTCTTCAGAGAGCCCTGCTGCTCAAAGCTGTTGTGTGTTATGGTCGCTGATGGTATCCAGATCGCCGGTATGGCGGTTGTTACAATCGTGTTTGCTGCTCTGGGTTTCCTCTCACCTGCTTCCAGGGGAATGCTCCTGACCGGAATGATCATTCTCTACCTCTTCCTTGGAATTGTTGCTGGATACGTCGGTGTCCGTGTTTGGAGGACTATCAAAGGAACCTCAGAAGGGTGGAAATCTGTTGCTTGGCTGACCTCCTGCTTCTTCCCTGGCATTGTTTTTGTCATCCTGACTGTGCTGAACTCCATCCTGTGGGGCAAGAAGAGCACTGGAGCTTTACCCATCTCACTGTTCTTCACCCTGCTGGCCCTGTGGTTCTGCATCTCCGTGCCACTCACACTTATTGGAGGCTTGCTAGGTACGCGTGCTGCAAGCATTGAATACCCCATCCGTACCAACCAAATTCCTCGAGAGATCCCTGAGCGCAAGTTCCCTTCATGGCTGCTTGTGCTCGGTGCGGGAACATTGCCTTTTGGCACCCTCTTCATTGAGCTATTCTTCATCCTTTCTAGCATTTGGTTGGGGAGGTTCTACTACGTCTTCGGCTTCCTGTTCATTGTCCTTTTCCTGCTGGTCATTGTCTGCGGTGAGGTTTCCCTGGTCCTAACCTACATGCATCTTTGTGTGGAGGACTGGAAGTGGTGGTGGAAAGCCTTCTTTGCTTCTGGCTCCGTGGCTTTCTATGTCTTCTTGTACTCGATCAACTACCTGGTGTTCGACCTTAGGAGCCTGAGTGGACCAGTCGCCGCGACGCTCTATCTTGGCTATTCCCTCATCATGGCTCTTGCCATCATGCTGTCTACCGGCGCGATTGGCTTCTTGCTCTCATTCTACTTCGTTCATTACCTCTTCTCATCTGTCAAGATTGACTAGAGGTGACCATTCCTTCTTGCTGCAATAGAGTTTCCTGATACTGGTGATAGTTATCCCTTAGAAACACTACACAAAAATATCAAATTGAAAAATGGGAACATGGCAACTCCCATGACTTTTGGCCCTGATTAATTCTATCATCTTCATCTAGCGTAGCACAGTTACTCCAGTTTATGCTTATTTCTTAGACATGTTTGTAATGCTTCAGCTATGTAAGGCTGTGTGCCGTCCAGGCAGAGGCCGGGAGGATTTCAAGTTGATGTAACCTTTTAACAATCTTGAAATCAATAAAACTTCCCATTTCGAAAAAAAAATGTTTTCTTGCCTTTTGTAATACTATTCTGTTTTGCTTGCTCTGGGCATTTGTGAGCATCCTTTGTTGTTGGAACTCTTGACAGCTATTCAATATGAAACGAGCTATTCGATTACAGTTTCTTGTGATACTTTTACGATGCTATACCGTCCAGTGGTTGCCACAAATGTCTTGGTGTTGTCAGTAATACTTAACACTCTACTGATATTAGATATAAACTTCTTACTGAAATTTGTAATGAGGCTCTCCTGTTGAATGCTGTTATACTGTTGAGCAGTTGCAACTCGTATTCTGAAGGTTGCATAATCAGGTTGTAATGTTCGCTGGTTGCCACACATGTTCTGACGTCCGTGATGTTGCTCCGCTGCTTCCATTTCTTGTAACGATGCTATACTCTCTCACACACACAGAGAAGATGGTATACTTTGGTTCGTATTGTAAATGGAAATACACATTACATTGAGATAATCGCCAGCCTACGGCCGGAGGGCAACGCTGTATAGCCTGCGGCTGGCACCAGGGGCGGAGGGAAGGGGGCTGGCCCCTCTATGGATCAATCAAGTAGCCAAGTATGTAGGTGTATGAGCTAGCAAGTGTTAAGAAACCTGACCTGGTCAGGAGCCTAGGCCTATGGTAGACATCTCATCGTAGACTATAAATAGAAAATCATACCGACAGTTCTAAAGGGCCTGATTGGTGAGAAACATAGCTAGCCCAATGCCTCAAACGTAGAGAAAATGTCCATAGCATTCGTTTCTTGTTCATGCTTCAGACTTTAGAGGGAAGTTGGGCTAGCCACACTGCTAGATACAGGTCACTATGAAACACTAGTACTAGTATATAGTAGATACAGGTCACTATGAAACACTAGTACTAGTATATAGTATCACTTGACAGTACGGTTCCACTTTGGTATCTGGTGTTCATGTTGGTTTCTGTTTAGAAAAATCAAATGACAATACGAACACATGACTTCTCCACTTCTATCGTTACAACACCCGACTTCTCAAAATGACTTTTCCACTCTTATCGTTACCGTTTCGCTCCGGGGATAAAACAGGGTGTCACATGTGCATCACACATCTCACTCCTCTCACTCCCATCATACACACATATCTCTATCACTTTTTATACTACTCGTCCTCTCTTTTTAGAAGCCACTAGCTATTAGTATTTATTTTCAGCTAAAAACTATAAACTATAGCCAAAAATATCAGCAAAAACTAATACGAATGCCCCATAGTGACGCGAAGTTATCACAATACATAGTCAGATTTGCTTATGTGCATGCCCCTCAGATGATTCTTACGCGAGCCCACTAACTTGCACAGCTTTATATATAGGTCTGTTTAAAACGCATAAATTTCATAGGATTTTTGAAATGGGGCCTTATTTACCAGGGAATTTTGACCTCTGATATGAAACATGCGAGAAACAGTGGGTGTTTTTTGAGCTGTGGTTGATGTCTTTTCTATGTTTTTCGATATGACAGTGAGTGATAGAGATACCGATGATGACGAAGTACATAGTTTTAGGTTTAGAAAATTGTTTGAAAAATCAGTTTTAAAAAACCATCCTGTTTTGATATTTGTCGTTTTGATTTTTGGAGGAATCAAAAATCAAAGTGGACTTGGCCACTCTCAGCTGACACCTTAATTTTGTTTTTGTTTACGTACATGTGAGTTCAACAGGTACAGTATGGACGGCGATGGCGTACATCATAACGGCGGTGATAGGCTCTGGCTTGCTGTCGCTGGCCTCGAGCGTGGCGCACCTTGGCTGGGTCGGGGGGCCGGCGGCCATGGTGTTCTTCGCCGGGGTGACCGTGATCCAGTACTCCCTGCTCGCCAACTGCTACATTTCTCACGACCCGGAGCACGGCGTCGTCAGGACTAGGTCGTACGTAGATGCTATGAGGCTTTACCTAGGTGATGATAGCTCTCAATTTTCACTTCTTTTTTCTTTAAAAAATATAGCTCTCAAATTTGACTACTGTTTACACACTAGAGGGAAAGAGTTGATGTCAGATATTATTTAGATAGCACCATGAAAAAAGAGAGATACAATTTGTCATAAGTTACTGTTTTTTGCTTCATCTTCTTTCAATAATAAACTAATAAATCGCAGCCCCAAAAAACATCCCATTATCTATCTACAAATGTTGTCCATTTGCAGGGCAGGAAGTTGCTATATACGAGTATACTTACAAAAGGATAACACAAACAGCCGTTGAAACCAATTGATGATTTGTAGCCCATCCACCTGTACTTTTTCTGTAGTAAATCAAAACAAATTGTGCTTTTGCATTAGCGCAACTGTATTGATGCCACGCTTACAGGTGAGAAGGGCCACTTGTTCTGTTGTTTTTTTCCTCAATTTCAGCCTGTTTGGGTCTGGGGTGGTATACACTATCATCAGCCATTGGTACTAGGTAAGTACATTGGTGTTCCACTCATACATCTGCAATTAAAACTTGTGAGATACGACACGAGTATATACGAAACAAAGAATGGAGAAGATGGATATTATAGTGAACATAAAAATAACAATGTTGAAGCAACCACAATGAGAAAGAAAAGATCTGATGAACTCAACCATAAATCCCTTAAGCATAACCAAAGATAGTAAAACTGACGGTTACCGCCAGTAACTAAAAAAACTAGTGGTAACTGGTAAAAAAACGATCAGAATTTTCAAATATAATTTTACATTTATGAAAAACCCCAAAAACTTCAAACCAAAATTTTATGTGCTTTTTGCGGGATTTTGAGTGTTTTTCGAAAATTTTCCCTTTTGGGAAAGTTTTTCCCGTTTCCGCCTTCCTTTTTCGGCTGGACGCCTCCCCTCTCCATTGGCGCCCCGCCTCTCTTTTCGCCTCTCCCGCGACCCGGCGCCCGCGCCCGTTCTTTCCTTCGCTGGCGCCTCACTCCCTCCCCGCCTTCTCCCTCGCGCGTGCGTCTGCGCCCTCGCCGCTCCCGCACCGCCTCTGCCCCGCACCGCGCCCGCGGTCTCGTCCCGACCGCGCCACCCCGGTCCAAAACAGTGGGCACCTTCGCGCCACGCGTCGCCGCTCCTCTGCGCCCAACCCCACCTGGCAGCGGCAGCTCCCCCTCTCCCGCGCGCGGACGCGCCCACGCTCCCTGTCCGCAGCTCCCCCGCTCCTGCCCCGCCGCGCTGTCGCCGCCCGATCTGAAGCCGGGAGAACCCTCGCGCCACGCGTCGCCCCGCGTCTGCGCTGGACCCACCTGGCAACCGCAGTTTTTCCCTCTCCCGTGCGCGGACACGCCCTGCCCTGCTGCCATTCACCTGCTCCCGTGCCATCGCCTCGCCATTACGCCCCGTCACCGCCCTCTCCACTCCGAGGCGACGCCCTGCCCACCCTGGTTGACTCCGCGCCCCGCCCGTTGCCTTCTCCCCGAAGGACCCGCTCCCTCCGCTCGGGCATAAAAACTCTTCCCTGGCTCCCTCCCTCTCCTTTGCTTCTCGAGCTCTCCCACCGCCCTCAACCTCCTCCTACCACTCCAGAGAAGCTCCCCGAGCGGTCGATTGAAGTTCCGCCGCCCGGAGCCCTGCCATTGCCGCCTTGTGAGCCAGCGACCCCTGGGAGCCAAACTCCCTATCCTCTCCCTCATTTTTCGATTGCTTTCGCCGAGAACACCTCCTCCCCTCGCTGATCACTTTGGTTCTTGCCTCTGGCCAGGTGAAGCACTGTGCCGTGCCGGCGTCGAAGCTCCCCTCCGGCCGAAGCACCGCTCCCGTGGTCAGACCGCTCCGAAGCTCCCCAACGCTCACCACCGCCGCCAATGTGAGCCTCTGGGTCCCCTGTCGGTGTAGCCGCCCACGATTGAACCCTCTCGCCGCCAAATAGCCGAACCACCCCCTTCTCTCTCCCGCCTTCTCCACTGATCCCCGCGCCTCCCAAATGCCCAAAATGGGTTCCCTGCACCAAGACCTACCGGGTGGAACCCCCGCTGGCCCTCGGTGGCCATCGCTGTCGCCGGAGCGCAGCAGCTCCGCCACCCCTGCCCTCTGTCGCGCGCGCGTAGCGGGAGGAAGACGATAGCGACGTGGCCTCCCCTCCACCCTCCATCTTCCCCGTCGCCATATAATGTCGGCCGCCCGATCTCCCCGTACCGCTTCGCCCGCCCTCCCCTCTTCTCCGCCGTTCGATCCACCTCGCAACCCATCCTGTCCGCCCGCTCCGCCCCATCCTGGCCGCCCACTCGTGCCACACGTCGCGCATCGGGACCGCAGAGGCGCGCGGAGGTGAGCCGAGTCGGCCTGCTCGGCCGCGCCGCGCGCGCGTGCGCTTGGGCCATCTGGGTCGCGCTGGCCTTCGGCCGCGCGGGCTGAATCCCCGGCCGGGCTGCACTGTTGCTGTGGGCCGGCCTTTCTCTGTTCATCGATTTTCCAGTTGATTTATCAATTTCTAAAATCCCAGAAAATCCAAATAAATCCTAGGAAATCACAGAAAATCCTAAAAATTCCCAAATTCACCACTTTGCTCCAAATAATATCCTGGACCCATATTTGGCCTCCACTTCCACAGATTCATCCCAGATAAATTCCTAAAATTCCCCATTTGGAGATTTATGCATTTTATTCCTTTTTAATTAGTTTATTTTGCCTCGCTTGATTAGTCCCAAGCTGGATTTAATTATTTTATGTGTTTGCGCTAGTGTCGGAGATTCCGGAGATTCAAGAGCAAGCTCAAGATCCAGGTGTTTCATCGTTCGAGCTAGCTGAGATCATCCGGATTGATGGCAAGTCCCAAATCCTTTGATCATGTTGCAACCCATGTTATTTAATATTGTTATTATGCTATTTGCATTATTCTAGTTGTGAAATGTTAGTTCAAAAATAAAATAAAATGTTTAGAATGACATGTGATATAGTTAGACCTACCACCGATAAATGCCATGTTTAATTCGTAGCTATGCCATTGAAACCCTAGAAATAATTATCTGTTAATCTAGATAACTGTAAGTTATTATTATCATCATGCAAAGTCTTACACTGATAAGGTCGTGGCTGCGGGCCAATAGAATTTGCAAACCCGACTCTAGGGTAGGGTGGTATGGGACACCGTGCCCTAGAGCGGAGAGTGCCGGCGTGCACAAGGTAGGGTAAGGGTTGGGGAAAGAGCTGGCGAGTTAGTCTTCGCCCATCTCTTACCCTAGGAACGAGGTTAGGGTAAGGGTGTTGTGGGGCGCCGCGAGACGGCTTTCGCCCACCGCTTACCCTAGGTTGGGTCACGGGCCTGGCAAGGTTGCGGACCCCGTGAAAATATAAGGACTGAAACCCGTACGCTGAGCAATTGATATAGTGATCGCTCAACCACAGGAGTTGACTTGTCAACACTGGTCTAGTAGCTGCTCAACTCAATTGAAACTCTACAGGTATTGTAAAGGCTTGTCGTTGAGAAAGCGAGGTTAGGTAGGCCGTACTGCGGGTGCCTAACAACGGTAGAGTTCACTCGAAGCGGACGGGAGTTTATTGTGCCAGACCCGAGTGAATTCTACCGGGTAGAGCCTATACAAAGAATTGAGCAGTGAAACGACCCGGCTTTCTTAACTCTTTAGCGGGAGTTAAGGGATCATGTGGGTAAAGTTGAGCAAACTCTGCAGAGTCAAATAAATGGTATTCGAATACGCCGTGCTCCCGGTTACTGGAGCTGTGTCACTTGGGTGATTCCAGCAGCGAAGCTTAAGTAGTTTTGTAAATGTTTAACTTGTTTAGGTTGGTTAATTAAACTCTTCTTGAAAAACCCCTGAGATCTTAAGAAGTAGTTTTGGGTCCGTCTTATCAAAATGTTTGCAAATAAAACTGCATCCACTCAAAGATAATAAACTAAATATACTCCCTTCCTTTGATGTTCCGTGCATGTAGTAAGATAGAGTCCCTTTGGGACTTGCTGAGACGGTTGTTTGGCTCACGGCTTGCTTAATCCCCTCTTTAGAGGATTAAGACGCTGGTGAAGGTCTCCCCGTCGAGGACGTCCCTGAGGATTTCTTCGTTGACGAGGACCCGTGGCTTTAGGTCTTCGCCGCGCTCGAAGCAGTTCCTGGAAGTCTTTTGTGATGTAATATACTTTGGGCTTGCACGCCCCGCTGTCAAAAACCGGATGTTATTCCATACTTGAATTATATGCTGGACTTTTGTTGTAAGCATGCAATGGTATACTCTTGCGCGACACTCCATAACTGTTCATGCGTGAATAGTTGCGGAATGCCGTGTCCGTACGCGCCCCTGGAAACGGGGGCGTTACAAGAAGTGGTATCAGAGCAGGCTCTTTGACCGTAGGTTGAGATCTAAGGCAAACTAGGAAGCGATTTTATCGCAAAACTTAATTTAAGCTATAAAAAGGGTTTACGAAAAATATAAGGTTATTGCTGTCTTTTTCCTCTCTTGTTGCTACCTTACCTGTCTTAAATTTATTTCTGCTTAAGTTTTACTTTTGCAAATGTTTACTGTTCCCCTTGTCTAACTTCAAAATTTCGTTTCGGCAGATGGTGCACTACGTGTTCTCGCGCCCGGACCGCATGGATGGTTGGCCCCACAAGCTGTGGGAAATGCAGCGTTACCTCGGAGCCACGGAGTACCACAGCCCGGTGTTCCACACTGTGGGCCGCTTCCGTGGAGGACAGCGGTACGAGTGGAAGGCGTGGGTCACCCTCACACCCTTGCCTGTCCGCCCGGACCTCGAGCACAGATTCATCGCCAGGAGGATCAGCAGGGATGATGCAGTCCAGGATGCAGCCCAGAAGGCTGCACTTTACCTGAGGGACTACTACGACCTGGAGCTCGCAGGCTCGCCCTTTGACCTGATCCCGCAGCAGCTTCGAGGTGCTTTGGCAGTTCCGAGGTTTGGTGAGGAGGACGATCCCCGCTTGGCGGGCATCGCCACCCTCATGGCTGAGCAGGTGGAGCACTACGACCGAGCAGTTGCAGAGTCCAGGGCTCTGCAGAGGCAGCTTTGGGACACCCGCGAGCAGGTGCAGCACCTCCGGGAGTCCCTCCTCCGCTATGAGGCCCTTGAGGCAGGCGAGGCCTCTGACTGCGGAGAGTCGCCCAGCGTCCAGTCTTCTTGTTCTACGGTGCAGTCCAGGCGTAGGCGCAGGATGACTGCGGCGGAGTACCGTGCCAGGTTCCGTCCCGCGGCCCCCCTTGCTCTACCAGCACCGGAGGACATGGAGGAGTAGATGCTGATCGTTAGCTTAGTCTGACCCTTTTGTATTAGCAGTACTTTTGTGATGTAATGCAAGTGCATCCATGAACCCTAAGTGGTCTATGTACCACTTGCCTTTTGTAAATTTATGTCCTTTAATCCTTTATGTTGCTTGCTTAATTATCAGTATGTTCCTTCTGTGTTCAAAGTTTTCTCCTGTCCCCTTTCGCTCTTGTCCTTATCTTTGTTCGCCCTATACTTACAACTGCATTACAAGTAATAAACTCGTGGTTGGCTGGTTGCCACACAAAACAGAGGGAGCGCGCGCAACATACTCCCTTCAGCGAATGAGTGGCGCTCTAGAACATTAGGACGTGTGGTGTGTTTTCAAACCTCGTCAATTTTGACCAAATATACTATTTAAAACGTATGGTTTAGGTAAATGGAAATGATACGAGTGAATTTATCATTGAAAACTTTTGTAATATTACACTTTTACTATTTTTGTGAATATATGATAAAAGAATTTAGTGATCAAAGGAGCATCTTGGTGACTTTGAAAAGTCCAAAATATCACTCTTTTTGTAACTAGACAGAGTATATAAACTACAATTATTGAGTTAGAGTGACTTACATATATGGTCTTTTAGGATTTAGAAAAGTGTGCTATAAAAAGTCTTAAATGAATCATATTATAATTATGACTCCTACTCCTATTTATACTAGTAAGCATGTACGTAGAATCTACATCAAAAGCATTGTTGGTATCCAAATTTCTATATACATCTACCGAACTAAACACATGTGCACCCTAAGTACATAATATCATGATAAGACATAGAAGTTATTCATACATAAAGCATTACATTTTAGCAAAATCACCATTGACGAGCAGACGCTACTCTACTTATTACTCTTTCAAGCGCTACTAACCGGCCTCAACATCCAGACACTGAGCTGCAGGATACACATTAACCTGTCGCACATACATCTCTAAAATGCCAGGACAGACAATTTGAATAGTGGATTGAAAGTGCTGGCTGTTGCTAGGCCTGCAGAAGTAACATGTGGATGACCAACTGAAGGAATACCAATGGCAGGGGCTGGAATGTCATGTAGTGCATTCAGAGCATTCGTAGTATCATCCTCACTAACGTCAAACCTATTCATCCCAGGTCTGCAAAAGTTTGAACTTATAGCTTTTTAGCAAGGAACAAACAGTATTAATCAACTTATGAACATGAAGAAATATTATATTGTTCATGTATTGTAAGATATCACTTGACTATTGTACTATAAAGGGTTCTAGATGAATTCTACTAGTATTAGTATTTTAGGATTTCAAAATATATACTATAAAGAGTTCTAGATAAATTCTACTAGTATTAGGACTCCTATTCCTATTTGAATTAAGATTCATACTCTAATATAAATTGGAGAAGGGTTAGGAGGATTATATAAATCATGGGGTGACTATGGAGAAGCAATCAAGTCTACTCATCCAAAGCAGATGACGCTCGAGAGGATTAGAAGCTAGTATATTCTTCAACACTGGATTCTTATAAAGGACAAGGATCCAATGGTCATAAAAGATTTGAAATAGTTACGAGTGAGCGATGATCCCTTATAGTCTTTTGAGGTTGTGCTTAAGGATAGAAAATCCGGTACTTAGGAACTTCCTGCCTGACAGCTGGTAACGGTAACCGGACGATTACCAGAAAAAACAGTTGTCGGACCTCGGGTTAGCAAACCCAGATCCTCTGTGATTCCACCGCACTATTCCCTGAATCAGTAGATAGTGCTCACAGATACATTACTGTATATCAAAAACATACCATGCGAAAGTGTAAATAATACAGTAATCCTTACTCATGGGCCGATTGGGCCGAAAACAATAAAATGCAGCAGCGGAAACTTCACACAGGTGGGACCCTCAGGACTTGCCCACAGGCAGCCAACTGTGGTTCGCGACCTAGTCCATGGCCTCATCGTCTTCCAGCTCTGTCGACCCTTCTTGGGCATCGCAGGGCTTGTCTTTATTTCCTTTCTGACTGAACGTAGCAATTAAGCAAAAATGAGTACGATGATACTCAGCAAGCCACCACACAGGATGCAGTAATAATTAGATGCAAAGCTGTCAAGGGAGGCTTGAGTTTCTTTTAGTTGCTAAAAGCATGGTTTTGGAATTACAATAAGTAAGAAAAATCTCCTAAGACGTAGCAATTTTAACTGAAACATGTTTTATGAAATTGATTGCGAGAATGCGATAATAATTGTAGTGCAGGTTACATCCACCTTTTACAGTGCATGGCTACCTCCACCAATGCTAGTTTTCGTCGCTGGAGTACTTCTCCCCAGGAAAATCCAAAGCCAGAGTACATCTCTCTGACAGGTTTTTATCCCACCCACAAATATTTTTGGAAATAGAACTAACTCGAGGAGAATCCCATGTCCGCCCTTGACCGTGGGCACGGCTATTCGAATAGTTTTGACTCTGCAGAGTTTGTACACTTTCACCACAAGAGACGATTCGCTCGTTGCTCCACATGATTCCTTAGTCATGCGGTTGAGTAGATCATCACAATAACTGTTCAAAATATCGAGCCCCTTTTGTCATCTCACTTTATGGGCTTCTCCCACTTGCGGTGGGTCCCATACTTTGCACGGGATGTAACCACGGAAACTAGCGCATTCGGACTGCAACTCTCCACAACGCTAGCACGGCTGGAAACTTCACCCTGCACTCGGTGTCCCTTTAGGCCTTCTCTTGCCCTTATAGCATCCTCCTTTCCCCTACCGGTGAGATGAGTTCCGGGGGTCCGATAGATTTACTTAGCCAAGTTGCACTTTGCAGACTTGTGGCTGTACTGTTTTAGACGAAGAAGTCATCACAGGATTAAGTCCTTAATGCGCCTGGGCGGTTCAATCCACAATCCAATGTGCTACTTCCACACCCACCACTCTTACCACCCGCCCAGACAGGTATAGCATGTTTTAAGGGTTTTGAGAAGCATAAACTAAGTAGTCACAAAGTATTCAGCCACGTACATCCCGTGACTGTCCCAAAATAAGTTCTTATGTTTTTGAAGCTTGATGATCAGGGCAACTAGCGCCCTGGACTTTGACAAGACTAGCATGGCATTTAATATGACTTATAGCTAGTAAAGATTATCTTTAATTTCTATGGCGACAAGGATCAGGTGATTCAAGTGTCAAGAAAGGGCATATTAGATTTAATACGACATCAAGTTGGCATGTAGCTACCTTAAGCTTTGACATACATTTGCATAATAAATTAGGCATGCAAGTTGATAATTTAAAGAAACATAATTTTGCATAAAATGTAGGATCAATATGATCAAAGTGATGACTTGCCTTGCTTGGTGTACCATGGCCTTGATTGATCTAAATCAAAGCCTACTCAGTCAGTGCTTATAATTTGCTGATCTTCGCGTTTACCCAAGTCTCGATCCTGATCGAATCCGTCGCCTCGTCGAGTCTTCTGATTCTAATACGCGGCAAAAAAAAAAAGAAAGACCAAATAAATCCAAACACTTTAAATGCCCGATTTAATTTAAATTATACATTTAGTATGATTTGAGAATAGAAGGATGATTCGGATTAATGTGTTGTAAACACAGCGGTAGATGAACTGGGCAAGGGAAAGAATTATCTAAGTAGCTTTACCGTGAGGGAAAATTAGGATAAAGAGGGATCGGAGGTGAATGAGTATTTACAGGAATTACCTGCTTTAGGGAAGGAAGTGGTCAAACATAGCCGATTGGGGAAAGGCGAGGCCTGACCATTTTTAACTGATGACTTCCTTTTTATTGATTCCTATTTATCAAGGGAGCTCCATGAGTCAGGCAGGACTTACGGACAAATAAATGGGGCTAGCGAAGATAGTGAAGAGGAATTGAACTTTGTATTTTAGGATGCGGGAGCTTTACAGGAGATGGGTAATTTTAATCATTTAATGAAATTTGATATTTCATGAGGCGATATTTATCTGAGATTGCAGCTGCCCATTCTAAAATCAGTTATTCTGCTTGATTAACCAAATTGTTAGAAATGGCCAACGGTTATCTTTTACTAAAAAGAGATGCTATGACTTTTTAGGGATATTCTTAATAAAGCTATTTCTTTTATTATTAATTATTCTCGACTATCTAATTTAAATCCTGAGATAATGATTGGAGATTTAGATGTGAGGCAAAGATGAAGGATTGCTCTTTCTTATTTAAGAATTCTTAATCATAGACATTCGTTATTTTAAATCTTAGCATTTTAAGATAAATGTTAAAGTTTGTACCACAAATGTATTAAGCACTTTTGAAAAGATAGCTTTCATGATTTTAGAGATAATTAGACCACGCCCGATATTTTATGTGGCAAAATCTTGTTAAATAGATTTGCTTAGTTGGCATAAATAGATTTAGATCGGCGGATGAAAGGTAGCATTTCAATCACTCGAGATTGCATTAAAGTTATTATTCGAGTTTTCAAGAGTAACGTTTGGAAGCATCAAAATTGTCTTTAATAAGCTTCAAATATGCAACTTTTAATTCTTAGGATTAAATTTCTAGCTCTTTTGATTTATAAAAGAGGATCCTTTAATCAGTTTCACAAATTAGATTTTAACAGCAACATCCATTTAATCCACGTCAATTTTCTTGCCATTTGAAAATAAATCATATATATATATATATATATGTTTTTTTTGGTTACTTCTTACAATTAAATTCTTACTATCATTATTATTTTTAAATCATATTTTACAAGATTGCTCCTTTGAGTTTTCACACAATGTTAATTTATAAGTTAGTACTATACCAGGGAGGTTGAGACATGTATTGCAAGGGTTTGGGGTCTCTTACCAGCTGGACCCACAGGTCATGCAAGAGAGAGAGATGGTGGAAATCACCAAAGGGGAGCGGAAGGCAACAGAGGAGAGGAGCTCATCCTGGCCGAAACAGGGGAGGTGCTTGGCGGTCGAGGCTGGTGGGCTCGCCGGCGCGTCTGGCAGCCGGAGGTGCGGCGACCGTGCAAATCGGGACGTCTCTGAGGTGAGGGGGGCTTGGGGAGGCTGTATCTTCGGCCGGGAGGGCGTCGTGGGCGGCCAGCACCGACTTGCGGATGCCGGAGCAGGGGTGGAACGAGGTGACGCCGCCGTGGTGGGGGAAAGAAAAATCGGAGAGGAGTATGAGCATGAGGAGACCTAGAGGAACTCACCAGTGGCGACGGATTGGCCGGGGAGATGATGAGGCGTGCCGGCGACGCGCACGGGCGGCGGCGTGGAGGAAGCTACCGTGGCCGGAGGGCTCGGACGGCGGAGGGCGCTGGCCAACGGTCGGAGGAGCTCCAGTGCACCAAGGAGAAGCTCCCGTAGCGAGGAATTGGTCGGGGAATGATCGAGGCGGAGGCGGCGGTGAACGCGGCGGCGGCCGGCCGGAAGCGGGGAAGGAAGGTGAGCGGCGTGCTCAGGTAAAGATTCCCCAATCGACTTTGGGGGAAGGCAATGGATGCTTGAGCGCACATCGGGACATGGCTAATTTGTGGAGGGGATGGCCGGAGTGACCGAACGGCGCAAAATGGCGGCGGTTGGCGCGGGCGCAGGCAGCTCGAGCGAGCTCAAATGGGGGGAGGAGGAGGAGGCGAGCTCGAGCTCCTTTTATCTCCAGCAAAGGCCACTGGAGACGAAGTGACGCGGGTACCTCCGGCATGGGCGTCGGCATGGGCGACAGCATGGCTGCGAGGTACGTTGGGCGTGGGCGGCGCGTACGTCGGGGTATGGCGAGGCGTACGACGGTATGGGCGCAGCGGCGAACCCGGGCGCAGGGCGCGGACTGGGCCGGTGCGAGGAACAGCGGCGAGCGGAGGCGGGCCTGCTTGGCTCAACGAGGAAAGAAGGAGGAGGAGGGAGGAGGACGGAAGAAGAAGAAACAGGGAGGAAGGAGGAAGATGGCGTCGGCGGCTTGGGCCAAAAGCCAGGGGAAAAAAAATAGGCCGAACGGCCAGGAAAGGAAAAAGGAAGCGGCCCAGGGGAAAAGAAAAGGAGTGGGCCGGGCCTGAGAGATGATTTTTGGAATCTTATGAAATCATTCCCTTTTTTCTGATTTGGGTTCTGAATTTGAAATCCTGGTTTAAATTTTTGAGCCCAACAATTGCATTGCTAGGCTTGCCGAGCTTTGAGAGATAAACCTTGAATTGCAGAGTTTAAATTTTTGCATATGAACATTAGATGAAAAAGGAGTGACTTTAATTTCCGCTCTCGGTTTTGGAATCTCCCAATTTTTAATTTAATATTGAGATTAGGTTTTCCAAGTAAATTTAGATTTTCTCAGTTCGATTCCCAACCTTGGTTCTGGATTCCAATGTTTATATTTTATTAATCGGGCTTTCGACAGGAAACCGACTCGAGAAAATTTGAATAACGCCAAAAACTTTTTGAGAAACTCGGGAGAAATAAATAAAAGATTTTAAATTTTCGCAGTTACACTAGTTCCCTTTTTGGGGTGTCACAGACCCTACCCCCCTTAACAGGAATCTCGTCCCCGAGATTCGAGTGGAGCAGAAAGAAGGAGGTGGGAACAAGCTAGCTAGCAATAGGTTCTAGAGTACTACTTGGTATTGCGCCCTTTCCTTGGAGCCATTCGAAGAGAGGACTTCCAAACAAAAGCGGATCAACACTTTGGAGAAGACACCACACAGGAGACCTTGTTCTTCTAGATTGGTTGCAACTGGCTTCACTCCATTGGTTGACATTTCTGGGGCTTATGGTTTCTTCAATACTGATTGCTAACTTCTCTTTATGCTGGAGTGGTAGTAGGGCCTAACCTCAGGGTGCTTCGACACTTCTTATTTATTTAGGCTACCCTCCTTAAAATGACGGGTGACCGGTACTATTTGCTCTTGTCAGCTCTTGCCACGACGAGTCTAATGGCGGCTTGGAGACTCAACCTTTGTATCTCGGCAGCCTTGGTCAGCAATAGATTCATGGAACAATCTTTGGGGCAGTGGTCTTGTCCTTCACAGAGAAAACATGTGATCTTGCTCGTTGGACATTCTCCTGGTGGGTGGTCTTCTTCACAGTTGGGGCAATTTGTTGTACATTGACTTTTCTCATGTCCCTTTTCTCCACAACGTGTACATGCCACTAGGTTCTTGAGACAACCTTCTGGTAGATGATGTTTCTTGCAGTAAGGACAGTACGGAGCTGGGCAATTGTATCTGTAGTGTCCTGGTTGTCCACAGGCAAAGCATGTAGCCTGTCGTAGTGGAGGGCAGGATTGGGCGTCATGTCCTGTCTTGCCACATTCAGCACATGTAGTAGCTGGCAATTCTTCTGGACCTGATAGTAGGACTTCATTAGGTCCTGTTGATTCCTGGATGACACACTTGGAGCTAACACCCTTCCCTTTCTCAAGACCGAGGCTGATGGCTACAATATCCTCTTCACGTTTGTTCAACCTTTGTTGAGGGCAGTCTCTCGCATAATGTCCTAGGTCACCACATTTGAAGCACTTGGCTCCTTTGTCTTGCTTCTTCTGGGGGCACCGGTTAGCATAGTGTCCAATATCTCGGCAACAGAAGCAAACAATATCCTTTCGACGTTTGCTTGGGGTCATGCCACTGGCATTCCCATTGTGATGACTGTTGCTCAGCAATCTCTGCGGAATGGGTCTGAGCGAATATTTGGTCGGGTGGTAGGGACCAAAGCAAGTAGGAGCTACTGGTTCCTTCCTCTTGCTTCTAGTCGTGTTCTTGACCATTGCTTGTTTGATGATGACTGGATCAGTGAGTTCTCAGTGAGTTGGGGACTTGGGTATTGATCCTTTTGAGTGACGCAGCTTCCAAGTCGTTGTCTTTTTCAAGATGTTGCCTCTTTCAACTGGAGGGCTTTAGGTATCTTGACTGGGCTATCTGCTACCTCTTGCCTGCGGACCTGACGAGGTTTTAGCAATAAGGTGAGGGGGAATTAGCACAGGGTACGGAAAAGATTACAGGGATAAGATATTCTAACCCATTCTAAGGAGTGCACACCCAGAAGCTGGGGCAGTACACAACTCACACAGAACAACCAAGCTTTTGAAAACAAATTTTTCCTGTGACTACGAAATACAACGCCCAAGGGCAAGAAGGCAGTGCACAGGACCAATAAAATCTTTTTTGACCAAGCAACGTCTATGCACGAAGACACACACAAGAAAGCACAGGGTTCTGAACGCTAGGTTTGCTGAAGCGAAGCCACCAAATCTTCACGAGTATCCTTGACGCCTTCGAACTTAAGCCTTTGAAGTAAGGGAGAGATAATAGGAAAAACCCAATTTCCTTTTTGTAGACGGAAGTAGCAGAAGGAAAGGGTTAAGAAGTGCTTTGGCAGCGAAGCTCATGCTTCTTATTATTATTTTGGAAACAGAGGTTTTTAGAAAACAGTTTTCAGAAATACCGAGATTGAAAACATTTGTTTTTTTCCATGATAACCCTATCAATAATAACTGATTTTTTTTTGCAAGTAGATTCCCAAGTTTTGGTTTTGAAAGCAAGTTCTTGGGAATTGAGCTTTTAGGTTTTCAAATACTGGGGCCAAGTTTCGAAGTAACTTGAATCAAACCTTTTTGCAACGAAAATACATTGTATACTCTTGATATAGAGTTCTGTATCAAGATTGATTTTCTTTTTCCGAAATGGTTTTGAAATAGTTGAACTCTAAAAGTACCATTTTTTTTAAAGGTATCCCAATATCTTCCAAGGCCACCATATTGACAGACTAATTTACTCCCAAACTATTTCCATTTGTAGGCTTAGAATCCAAGGCCTTGTTAATCTTGCGTATACTTGATTGAATCTAGAAGTAACTCCCTTTATTGATTAGTCTCAGCACGACTGTTGTCTAATACTCCAAATAGGGAGTGTTATCATTTATCCGATCCACAGATCATATACTTCCAAGGTATCATCTATGGTTTTATTCACCAAATCAGAGTCACCTATTTCCCAAATGGATCTCACTTTCCTACATAAAATCATAAATCCGATCTTGGGTTCATCATTCCACAATCCCATTCAACTATTTACCTGCACATTACTCCAAAATCTTTACCTTTAAATCCACTCGTACCTATTTGTATCATGGTTTCAATATCAACATGTTTTAAATCCACCAATACCACTCACATCTTTTACATTTTAAATCCACCAGTATCACTTGCACCATGGTTCCAATATTTCAATCCCCAAATAGCATTTGTATTATAATCCAACCTTTTGCACTATGGATCTATACTCATAATCTGTTTACCCAGTGATCAGTCTTACTATCCGCAAATTTTCTTCCAAGCGACTTCATTGTCATAAACGTCCACCGAGAATAAGATTATAACTCAAATCTATAAATCAGGAATTATTATTACTTCTCCTAATTTCCTCAGAATTTCCAACAATTCATCTAGTAGTCAAGCTATATTCCATTATCCCACCAGGATAAACATTCACCGGGAGCCATACTGTTTATTAAAGCTGCACACCAACCATTGTTATTAGATTCCCCATTCTTCTAAAATTCCACCGATCCACTTATTTTAGCCAATCCAATCTCTTTTGAGTCAGTCCACTCATTTAATCAATTCAATCATCTATATTGCTCCAATTATTTAACCAATCCGATTATTTTAGCCAATCAAATCCTTTTACATTGGTCCACTTATTTAGCCAATCTAGTCATTTAAATTGGTCCACACATTTTAACCAATCCAATCGCGTTAACTGGTCTATCCATTCAGTCAATCCGATCATTAAGTTGGTTCACCCATGTAACTAATCAAGTCATTGAAATTGATCTGCCTATTTTTCATCCAAACATTCACACCATTGATTCTCTCTTACGATTGACATGAATCCACCAAGATTTACACATATATCTTGAGAAATCAAAGTGAATTTTTAGAATAAACTGGCAGGGAGTTAAATTTTTGGAAAACTTTCCTTGGAAGCTTAAGTTAGTTGAAATAAGCTTGAAAATAAGTTTTGCAAATAAAATTTGGCAATTTAATCTTCCAAGGATAAACAACTTTTGTAAATAAAACTCAATATGGGTTTTATGATTTTGGCCCAAAGTAATTTTTCAGAAGAGAACTCAGGCACACGTTAGTTTGAATTCGGGATAAGAGAGCCTTGCAGTTAAAATGGCCAGGGCAGCAAGTAGATGAGAGGGAATCATCTAAGAGGGATGAGAGTAGTAATACTACTTACATTTTGCAGTTAGATTTTGAAGAAGTAATTCTAGTTATAGAGCTAACGGCCACGCTAACTAAGGTTACGACCTACAGTCGATATGCTCTGATACCAGCTCTGTCGGACCTCGGGTTAGCAAACCCAGATCCTCTGTGATTCCACCGCACTATTCCCTGGATCAGTAGATAGTGCTCACAGATACATTACTGTATATCAAAAACATACCATGCGAAAGTGTAAATAATACAGTAATCCTTACTCATGGGCCGATTGGGCCGAAAACAATAAAATGCAGCAGCGGAAACTTCACACAGGTGGGACCCTCAGGACTTGCCCACAGGCAGCCAACTGTGGTTCGCGACCTAGTCCATGGCCTCATCGTCTTCCAGCTCTGTCGACCCTTCTTGGGCATCGCAGGGCTTGTCTTTATTTCCTTTCTGACTGAACGTAGCAATTAAGCAAAAATGAGTACGATGATACTCAGCAAGCCACCACACAGGATGCAGTAATAATTAGATGCAAAGCTGTCAAGGGAGGCTTGAGTTTCTTTTAGTTGCTAAAAGCATGGTTTTGGAATTACAATAAGTAAGAAAAATCTCCTAAGACGTAGCAATTTTAACTGAAACATGTTTTATGAAATTGATTGCGAGAATGCGATAATAATTGTAGTGCAGGTTACATCCACCTTTTACAGTGCATGGCTACCTCCACCAATGCTAGTTTTCGTCGCTGGAGTACTTCTCCCCAGGAAAATCCAAAGCCAGAGTACATCTCTCTGACAGGTTTTTATCCCACCCACAAATATTTTTGGAAATAGAACTAACTCGAGGAGAATCCCATGTCCGCCCTTGACCGTGGGCACGGCTATTCGAATAGTTTTGACTCTGCAGAGTTTGTACACTTTCACCACAAGAGACGATTCGCTCGTTGCTCCACATGATTCCTTAGTCATGCGGTTGAGTAGATCATCACAATAACTGTTCAAAATATCGAGCCCCTTTTGTCATCTCACTTTATGGGCTTCTCCCACTTGCGGTGGGTCCCATACTTTGCACGGGATGTAACCACGGAAACTAGCGCATTCGGACTGCAACTCTCCACAACGCTAGCACGGCTGGAAACTTCACCCTGCACTCGGTGTCCCTTTAGGCCTTCTCTTGCCCTTATAGCATCCTCCTTTCCCCTACCGGTGAGATGAGTTCCGGGGGTCCGATAGATTTACTTAGCCAAGTTGCACTTTGCAGACTTGTGGCTGTACTGTTTTAGACGAAGAAGTCATCACAGGATTAAGTCCTTAATGCGCCTGGGCGGTTCAATCCACAATCCAATGTGCTACTTCCACACCCACCACTCTTACCACCCGCCCAGACAGGTATAGCATGTTTTAAGGGTTTTGAGAAGCATAAACTAAGTAGTCACAAAGTATTCAGCCACGTACATCCCGTGACTGTCCCAAAATAAGTTCTTATGTTTTTGAAGCTTGATGATCAGGGCAACTAGCGCCCTGGACTTTGACAAGACTAGCATGGCATTTAATATGACTTATAGCTAGTAAAGATTATCTTTAATTTCTATGGCGACAAGGATCAGGTGATTCAAGTGTCAAGAAAGGGCATATTAGATTTAATACGACATCAAGTTGGCATGTAGCTACCTTAAGCTTTGACATACATTTGCATAATAAATTAGGCATGCAAGTTGATAATTTAAAGAAACATAATTTTGCATAAAATGTAGGATCAATATGATCAAAGTGATGACTTGCCTTGCTTGGTGTACCATGGCCTTGATTGATCTAAATCAAAGCCTACTCAGTCAGTGCTTATAATTTGCTGATCTTCGCGTTTACCCAAGTCTCGATCCTGATCGAATCCGTCGCCTCGTCGAGTCTTCTGATTCTAATACGCGGCAAAAAAAAAAAGAAAGACCAAATAAATCCAAACACTTTAAATGCCCGATTTAATTTAAATTATACATTTAGTATGATTTGAGAATAGAAGGATGATTCGGATTAATGTGTTGTAAACACAGCGGTAGATGAACTGGGCAAGGGAAAGAATTATCTAAGTAGCTTTACCGTGAGGGAAAATTAGGATAAAGAGGGATCGGAGGTGAATGAGTATTTACAGGAATTACCTGCTTTAGGGAAGGAAGTGGTCAAACATAGCCGATTGGGGAAAGGCGAGGCCTGACCATTTTTAACTGATGACTTCCTTTTTATTGATTCCTATTTATCAAGGGAGCTCCATGAGTCAGGCAGGACTTACGGACAAATAAATGGGGCTAGCGAAGATAGTGAAGAGGAATTGAACTTTGTATTTTAGGATGCGGGAGCTTTACAGGAGATGGGTAATTTTAATCATTTAATGAAATTTGATATTTCATGAGGCGATATTTATCTGAGATTGCAGCTGCCCATTCTAAAATCAGTTATTCTGCTTGATTAACCAAATTGTTAGAAATGGCCAACGGTTATCTTTTACTAAAAAGAGATGCTATGACGTTTTAGGGATATTCTTAATAAAGCTATTTCTTTTATTATTAATTATTCTCGACTATCTAATTTAAATCCTGAGATAATGATTGGAGATTTAGATGTGAGGCAAAGATGAAGGATTGCTCTTTCTTATTTAAGAATTCTTAATCATAGACATTCGTTATTTTAAATCTTAGCATTTTAAGATAAATGTTAAAGTTTGTACCACAAATGTATTAAGCACTTTTGAAAAGATAGCTTTCATGATTTTAGAGATAATTAGACCACGCCCGATATTTTATGTGGCAAAATCTTGTTAAATAGATTTGCTTAGTTGGCATAAATAGATTTAGATCGGCGGATGAAAGGTAGCATTTCAATCACTCGAGATTGCATTAAAGTTATTATTCGAGTTTTCAAGAGTAACGTTTGGAAGCATCAAAATTGTCTTTAATAAGCTTCAAATATGCAACTTTTAATTCTTAGGATTAAATTTCTAGCTCTTTTGATTTATAAAAGAGGATCCTTTAATCAGTTTCACAAATTAGATTTTAACAGCAACATCCATTTAATCCACGTCAATTTTCTTGCCATTTGAAAATAAATCATATATATATATATATATATGTTTTTTTTGGTTACTTCTTACAATTAAATTCTTACTATCATTATTATTTTTAAATCATATTTTACAAGATTGCTCCTTTGAGTTTTCACACAATGTTAATTTATAAGTTAGTACTATACCAGGGAGGTTGAGACATGTATTGCAAGGGTTTGGGGTCTCTTACCAGCTGGACCCACAGGTCATGCAAGAGAGAGAGATGGTGGAAATCACCAAAGGGGAGCGGAAGGCAACAGAGGAGAGGAGCTCATCCTGGCCGAAACAGGGGAGGTGCTTGGCGGTCGAGGCTGGTGGGCTCGCCGGCGCGTCTGGCAGCCGGAGGTGCGGCGACCGTGCAAATCGGGACGTCTCTGAGGTGAGGGGGGCTTGGGGAGGCTGTATCTTCGGCCGGGAGGGCGTCGTGGGCGGCCAGCACCGACTTGCGGATGCCGGAGCAGGGGTGGAACGAGGTGACGCCGCCGTGGTGGGGGAAAGAAAAATCGGAGAGGAGTATGAGCATGAGGAGACCTAGAGGAACTCACCAGTGGCGACGGATTGGCCGGGGAGATGATGAGGCGTGCCGGCGACGCGCACGGGCGGCGGCGTGGAGGAAGCTACCGTGGCCGGAGGGCTCGGACGGCGGAGGGCGCTGGCCAACGGTCGGAGGAGCTCCAGTGCACCAAGGAGAAGCTCCCGTAGCGAGGAATTGGTCGGGGAATGATCGAGGCGGAGGCGGCGGTGAACGCGGCGGCGGCCGGCCGGAAGCGGGGAAGGAAGGTGAGCGGCGTGCTCAGGTAAAGATTCCCCAATCGACTTTGGGGGAAGGCAATGGATGCTTGAGCGCACATCGGGACATGGCTAATTTGTGGAGGGGATGGCCGGAGTGACCGAACGGCGCAAAATGGCGGCGGTTGGCGCGGGCGCAGGCAGCTCGAGCGAGCTCAAATGGGGGGGAGGAGGAGGAGGCGAGCTCGAGCTCCTTTTATCTCCAGCAAAGGCCACTGGAGACGAAGTGACGCGGGTACCTCCGGCATGGGCGTCGGCATGGGCGACAGCATGGCTGCGAGGTACGTTGGGCGTGGGCGGCGCGTACGTCGGGGTATGGCGAGGCGTACGACGGTATGGGCGCAGCGGCGAACCCGGGCGCAGGGCGCGGACTGGGCCGGTGCGAGGAACAGCGGCGAGCGGAGGCGGGCCTGCTTGGCTCAACGGGGAAAGAAGGAGGAGGAGGGAGGAGGACGGAAGAAGAAGAAACAGGGAGGAAGGAGGAAGATGGCGTCGGCGGCTTGGGCCAAAAGCCAGGGGAAAAAAAATAGGCCGAACGGCCAGGAAAGGAAAAAGGAAGCGGCCCGGGGGAAAAGAAAAGGAGTGGGCCGGGCCTGAGAGATGATTTTTGGAATCTTATGAAATCATTCCCTTTTTTCTGATTTGGGTTCTGAATTTGAAATCCTGGTTTAAATTTTTGAGCCCAACAATTGCATTGCTAGGCTTGCCGAGCTTTGAGAGATAAACCTTGAATTGCAGAGTTTAAATTTTTGCATATGAACATTAGATGAAAAAGGAGTGACTTTAATTTCCGCTCTCGGTTTTGGAATCTCCCAATTTTTAATTTAATATTGAGATTAGGTTTTCCAAGTAAATTTAGATTTTCTCAGTTCGATTCCCAACCTTGGTTCTGGATTCCAATGTTTATATTTTATTAATCGGGCTTTCGACAGGAAACCGACTCGAGAAAATTTGAATAACGCCAAAAACTTTTTGAGAAACTCGGGAGAAATAAATAAAAGATTTTAAATTTTCGCAATTACACTAGTTCCCTTTTTGGGGTGTCACAACAGTTGAATTTCAAATATCAAATTTTGAATTCAAGCTGGTAGAAAAACCGTAAAAACCGCTGAAAACCGAAAAACCCAATAAAAAGACTTGAGATTGATGCTTTTCTTTCGGTAGAAAAAAATCCAGTCTTTTCTTGGCAAACGCATCACCTGACGTATCTCAATTAGATGGGCCGAAAGGCTCACCGAAAGCAATGTTAAGCGCGGCTTGAAAATCCGAATTTTGCCAAATTAACAGATGAGATTTGACAAGTTTTGGCATATTTCAGCTAGCACAATTATCTCGCCTAATTAATGATAACAAATCTCATTGACGAACGAGAAATTCTACGAATGCACTATGGAGGAAAGTAAAGATCCTGAAAAGCACCAATTCAAAGCTAGATTGGTTTGTTCTTTGGGACGCTCTTGTAATTTCCCGTTTTACAGGGCGATTCAGAAAGCGAACTGCTACCACAAGGAAGGTCACGACGCGCCGTGCTCCGCCGGGGGAGACGGCTAGTATATGCTCCTGTTCGGCCTTGCGCAGGTCGGCCTGTCGCAGATACCTGACTTCCACAACATGGCTATAGTTGATGTGACCCACTATGAAGTTTGAAGATTATACTTATAGTTGGTT
Organism: Dendrocalamus latiflorus; assembly: GCA_017311315.1. Lineage (NCBI taxonomy): Eukaryota > Viridiplantae > Streptophyta > Magnoliopsida > Poales > Poaceae > Dendrocalamus > Dendrocalamus latiflorus. The sequence continues at coordinate 43,692,998 of CM029610.1, forward strand.
GCAAGAATTATCTAAAAAAGATACATTAAATGTTGGGTAGGTTTAAAGGTGATCATGAGAAACGAATTAGTGACATCCTATTATGAGCGGGAATTGCTTCACCATATGGAGAGCATCACACAAAGGAGTAAAACTGTTTAGATTACTAATTTGAGCTACAAAGTGCATTGTATCGTGACACCTGTGCATTGTATCGTGTCGGTGTCACTAGTGAATTAGAAGAGATAGCATACTTCAAAGGAGGCTTGAATTCTAAGATCACCGCTGCACTTCAACATAAATATTTTAGTATTGTGCATGATCTTGTGAATTGTGCTATTGAGGAGGAGAAGAGACTTATGGAGAGACGTACACCACAGTTCCATCCATGTTCATACTTCAGTTCTTATGCCTCTACTAGTGTGACATATGAGAAGATAATAGAGCATGAGATTTTTCCTTCGGTTAAGAAGACATGTAGTGCTATCCCGAAACTACATTCAACAGTTGATATGCATTAAAATTCATGTGAGGATGAGAGCCACATAGCCAAATTGAGTGGGAATGTTAAAAAGAGTGAGCTATGTGATTCCACTCTATGTGAGATTGAGAGTATCCAAAATGAGAGTGTGGGAGAGACATCAAAAGAAAAGAGAGTAGAAGATACAAAAAGTAAAGTTGATTTTGAAACTAACACATTAATATCTACTTCTAGTGTTATTTATCACATTGTGCAGGTTGATATTAAAGAAGAGAAATCGAATGTCTAACAACTGGCAACACTTGAGATAAACGATGAGGAGATAACCACGATTGAAGATAAAATACTTACTATCCCATTATTATATTATGATGATTTGATATCTACAACACCTACATCAACTGAGGAGAACGATAAAGGTAACAATATTGGTGCTAAATTTAACTGTGAAACGGTAATTAATTGTGAGAACTCATGTGTTCAATCGAAAATTCCATGTTCTGAAATTTCTTTAATCAACTTGTATAATATGGAATTAATTACTCATAAGGAAGTTCTTACTCGAATATCTCCTAGTTATTCTTTGTATTATATCATGTTCGATGATCCTAGAGAGCTATCTAGTGTGATTAAGAATGCTGTTGAAATTTCATGTTTAAAATCACTAGTTAACACCTATGCCTATACTTTTAAGTTCAATTTAATTGGAGATTATGTTGTAAATGATAAGTTTTATATTTACCGAATATGCATTACATGTGATAAGCTTGCTGAATTGAAATTGCATGTTTTGAATAAACAATCTTTTGTGCCATATCATGATCACAATGAGATGAGTTTTAACAATAGTGCTTCATATTTTAAAAGATTTCTTAAGTCTACTTATTCATCCTTTGATGTACAATCATGTATAAATAATGAGAGTAGCGCAGTTGAAGTATGGAAGGCACTAGAATTTTTCTCCACCATATTTGAACAATATGATCGGGTTTTACCCTTTGATATCTTGTCCATGTATTTAAAAAAGTCGAGGACGACTTTTTCTTATGAGAGGGAGAATGATGTGAACAACTTTGTCCATGTACACATCTTATGGCTGCTATTGTACTAATCGGTTTATGCAAAACAACAAGAATGACACAATAATTGATTCATACATATACCAAGCATATAGGTTGTTTCTTTTTGTTTACTACGCCTTGAGATGTTCATGATCGATGTGCTAAATAGGACAAGTGTTGATGACAAATATATATACCATGCATACATATTGTATTCTTTGTTTAGTATAATTTCAGGCTATTAAAAGCCGCAGACGACTTTTCTTGATGAAGTGTAGGATGATGCGGATATGCGTATGTCTTACAATTTTCATTTAAATATATTATTTGACTGAAAAGAATTATTGAGCCGTATTAAATATCATAAGGTGGATTTGTTCCTTAGTTCACCCTGTATCATAAGGTGGCTTGTGGCCGACCCTAGCTATTGCCGTACGCATACATGGGAGATGCTATAAATACCTTGTGATCTCTCATGTAAAAAGACAAACCACCTTTATACAAAATAATATATTGAATTTAGATTGTTTTGTTTTTCTTGATGACCGATGTCGTCAATGGGGAAATTTGCGAGTTTTTGCTAATCAAGATCGTTCAACCTTTTCGTGGGAATTAAGAGCACGATAGGGTTTCGCTTGGTGGTCGTGAAGTCCAGCACGTGTGTTCTTGCGAATTAAAGAGTGTTCATTCTTGTATTGGCAATGAAGGATCACTACGATTCAAGAGGTTACACGTGAGTATCTAGATCCTACGTCGAGAAGATCAGACGACCTCGTATCCCTACGTTAGGATTAAAAGCCATCAACTGCAGCAGAAAAGAAACCACCCAAAATGTACCAGAAACCCAACGTCGATGTGGATTGTTATACTTTCCCATCTCCATCGTCCTCCACAGTTCTACTTTAAGTTAAACACACTTATTCGTTGCAGCTTTGGAATACATCAGGTGAATGTACATAAGAAAATGGCATTCGCATAGAATTTTCTTCGGACGATCTAAGGAGCACCCACCGGCTACCAATAACATTATTGGTTACTACTGCACTACTACACTAAACATCGGTCTACCACCTCATGATTAATTATTAATGGACAAAGCCATCATTATCCAATGCCTTGACAAACAACAGTAGTTTTCCTTTTCAGTCATGTTTGATATCGGATGCGTATTTTTCGATTGTGGCTGATAACTATGATTACGGCTGATGATTTTTGATATTAGTATAAGCGTTTGTGCGAACGAACTGAATATCGATAAGCCACTTTAAAAATGCTGTCCCGATAAACCGATTCGAAACGACAACGAAAAAATCATTCTATTTATTTATTCGAAAAAATATAAACTAAAAAGAATAGATCAATATCATTATTCTGGTACATCTTACAGCTGCATTACAAGTAACTAGTATAGTGCCCGTGCTAACGCCACGGCGGCATTTCGGGGATGCACATGAAAACAACCAACTTTGCATACGACTTTTAAACACAAGATTATTTCCAACATTCTCTCCCTAATCTTCCTGCCGTAGTTGTAACACCTCTTACAACGTGGTCGTAGCTTCCTTACGACCACGTTCAATAGCCTTTCGACCACACTATCTGTTTGTAGCGGTCGGTAGTCGGCGCTCGAGCTTGCGATCACGTTGAGAAGTCGGCGCCTTACGACCACGTTGTAGCGAGCTTCGCCGCTCGGGCATGCGACCACGTGGGTAGTCGGTAGATTTCGACTACGACCGCAACCGACCGCGTCCGACTGCGTTACGACCGCTACCGAGGGCTTCCGACCACGGCCGACCGCGTCTGACTGTGCTACGACTACAACCGACTGGTATCAACCACTTCCGACTGCATTCGACCAGGTCCGACTGCAGCCGACTGAGCTACGATCACGTTCGACCGCTTTACAATGCGGTCGAAGTCTGCCGACTTCCCACGTGGTCGTGGTCAAAGTCTGCCTCCGACTTCTTCTCGCGTTAACGTGGTCGTAAGCCGCTGACTACCCAATGTGGTCATAGTCGTAATCCACCGACATTCGACCACAGCGGTCGTGGCTACGTCTTACGACTACCGATCGCTTCAGCTCTCGACAACGTGGTCGTAAGGCGCCGACTCTTCAACGTGGTCGTAAACCACAGCGTCAACTTCTACTCGATAACGTGGTCGTAAAGAAAATTTTGGTGTATTATAGAGGGGTATTAGAGTCGTTTATGACCGATTCCGAGTGCTTACGTCGCCGTACGACCACTCAAACTCGGCACCGATCGCTTTGAGTCGTTGTCGTAACTTCACTGTATCAGTTTACGACCGCTCCGCTATATCGCTGCACTGTCTTCCTTCAGCCGCTCTCGAGTTACTGTGATCGCAACTCTTTACGACCACGCAGTGATGCTGGCGATCACTGTTCACCGTGGTCGAAACCTTCACAACGTGATCGTAGCCTCCTTCGACCACGTTTAATCTTCTTCTTTGCAGTCGTAAGCCTTCAGATTACCTTCTCGACCTCACTGCTCAGATTTTGCCGTGGTGTAAGTCCTTCCGACCACGTGCTATTTTCGTATAATTTTACTTGGAATATGTATGAAAGGAGAAATGAGTCAATTAGTTAGTATATTGTCTTTTTAGACAAGTCAATTGGTTATGACTTACATCGAAAGGAGAACCGTAAAATACGTTGACAAGGCTCCACAGGTTTTAAAATACGTTGAAAGGAGAACCGTAAAACCGTAAAATTGGCCTTTTCAAGCTTTTAATGGCCACAGGTTTTCCTTTATGTTGATATTACTCAACATCGGTTGGTAAGTTTGTTCATAAGCTTGCAGGATGGATTAAACACATGGAAAGATGAGATATCTTGCATAAACACCTCTTAAACATACACTGTTTTCCCCCATTTCATGTATCATAATAAGCAAATCTACTTACAGGAAATGACACAGAAAACACATCCATGTGCTACAATAGCAGCATATTTCAACTGAGATATACTGGCTTTGGCATACTAACCTGGTCACAAACTGGGCAAGTATCACTTCGCTCCGTCCATTCAAGTATGCAACACAGATGGAAATGATGCTCACATTTAGTAATAGAGCGGGGATTTTCTTCATCATATTCTGGTGAAAGAAAAAACAAAGGTTATTACAGAAATCTATGGTCGACCAACATAGAGCTTAGATTTAGAGTATCAATCCGTGCATCAATGGAGGATAGTCAGAGTGCCATGCACATCATCAACAAGCAACTACAGCTAGGGCCTAGGAAACAACAACAAAACACATGTTTCAACTGGAACTCGGTCATTTGCATGGTGGGAAGTTCCTACCGTACATCTTTTTGAAAATTTCCATTATTTCAGATTGTGTGCATCTATCAACCAGTGAGCTGCTTAGGGCTTCTCACATATGCATACTGATATACAGGAATAAAGGATGCATACGTATTGCATATAATGCAGACAAATAATCGGAGCACCAGCAAATATTTAACTGGCAGATTCTAGGTAACTTATCCATCTACCATTATTTCAGAAATGCAGAATAGTTGTGCTTCAACCCAAATGAGCTGCCCAACATCCTAACCACTTTTACCCTGATAACAAGAAAACAGCAGGCCCAGAGTAAGAGTAGCAAAACCATGTGCATCCAGTTCTACAACCAACCAAGTAAAGATAGTATTCAACAACTATTCAGTTCTTGTCTTGACAATCTAAAGAATTGGCGTTCCTATGATCAAGAGAAGCGCAACCTTCAAGACAGATTGGGCAAACATCCTCCTCGTCAGGCTTATCTTCAGGGACACCTTTATCACATGACTCATACTCCTCCACCTTTAAAGATTCCTGCTGATCATCGATTTTGCTCTTAGTGTCTGTCTTTTCCAAATCTGCACATGAATCAGCAGCTCTAAGCTTCCATGACTACCATTAGATGTCAATTATCATCACTCATTCTCACAGATAATCAAGTTTTTACCAGGGTTTTCTGCAACTGGCAAGCCCACATTGTAAGGCAAAGGTGCAGGTGGTGCTCGATAAGTGTCAGGAGTGGATGTATCCAGATTTGTGTCAACTGCAACTATAGCAGAAGCTGGAGATGATCCATCAAAGGCTGAAGACAATGGTCCATGCTCCTCTAGATTTTGCTGATGCTGAATAGTGCAAAGCCAATAACGTCAGCCAAGTCAAGTAATTAACAATGTAAAAGTTTGACACATACACAAAGCTACCAACAAATCAGTTTATTAATCGATCGTGGCTTCTTTTTGCTAGAGGCTATGATTATCGCATAGACTATACTAAAGTAAGCATCATACAGTCGAGAGTGTTATATTGCTGAATCATCAAGGATTGAAGACAACTAATGGGAGCTGCACACTACAAGCAAAATAATTTCTCCTGTTGCATCAAAAATGCAAAAACGGCATTTAAACTTCTAGTACTCTGTTATTGATAGCATTCGCAAGTAAAACACGTACAAAATCTGGGGCACTCTCATATGCCAGATCATTAAATCGTTAAATGAGCAGAATGTATTACATACAGCAACCAGAATAAAAATGTCTGATGATTGCATATAATTTAATTCGGTCTTCATAAAACATATGTAGACTACATTGCAGTTAATGACAAGGACAATAAAAAAACTTGACGCTAACTCAGCAGAATCTTTTGACTGGAAAAGAAAGACAGATGGTAGATACCTCCCAGACATTAACTTCAGGTTGTTTGGTAATGCATAGTGACACACAAATAAGAGAGCACAATTCAGAGGACATAATCTAAGACAAAGCAGGGTCTACATACAGAGATATGAACTGGTGCTCTTTCTGCTTCGGATCCCCTTGATGAACAGCAACAGCAGCCACCCATTCTATCCTGAATGAAAAATCTTGCTCCAGGCTATCCTCTAGCTGCCATTTAAAACTAAAATTTCATCTCCCGTAGCCCTACAAAGAAACAGTCATATATTGATGCAAGAAAGAACACGAAATCATGCAGAAAAATATAGCATATGAATGCAACATGACACAAAAAGGTGAATTTTGTTGATTTCTTACAATGCTAATGCCATGGTTCTGCGCTTTGAACAGGAAAACAAGCAGGGTGGAGATGATGACAGATGCCAAGGGAGCACAAGCTGAAATCCAGAAAAGCTTTGGCCATCTCATGCTCTGCATACACAGACAGTAAGATGAATATATATTACTACAGGAGTTCAAATCAACAATTGCAAAAAGGAAAGATATGTCATTTTACGTTCTGAAATGAACTTTTCTCTGACACTACTACCTTCTATAGTTTCAGAATAGCCAACGCTACAACAGGCAGCTATTTCACTTATACATTGAGCTAACACATTTTCCTCCAAAATCAAAGGTTAAAATCCGGCTCAAGGACCATTATCAACAAATTTTCATTTGAAAAGAGAGTAGAATTTCCTCTTCCCGCTAATGCTATACCACTACATTGGCACTGATCAAGAATAACATTGAAATGAATATCGATTCCCAACAGATGAATTGGTGTTGAGCTATATGGATATTCAATCACAGAAAAATAAAATAGTTCCCCATGAACAGCTAACTCTGAAGATCAGACAAGTAATCAGGCATGGAGACTACTTCATCACAGGAAAATAGAATAGTGAAACTGAGAATTCAATATGAAGCATTACATGTAAGTTCACATCAGGAAATTGGGTCAAAAAGACATGCACAATGCCTTAGTGAAACAGCACTTCTGGTGAAACAAAATGCAAGTTTTTTTTTCCTTTTTCGAAGGCTAAATGGGACAAAATTGAAACTTCTGTTGCTTCAACACGCTGAAGAGTACAGAGCAAATGGATTAGTAAATATAGGTTATAGGACTACACTATGATGTGAAATCGTTTCCATTCTGTAAATGACTTGACATCATAACGTAGTCCAGAAATCTGCTCATGGATCCCCAATCCAAGTATCCAACAACTACAGCACGAGATCAAACGTCTCTTCATACCAAGATCTTGAGCTTACCCAGCTAGTCAGCTACCATCGCAAGACTACAAGTATCCTCCCAAGAAACGAACGTTCTAAGTAGGCAAATGCCGCATAACCGAATTCAGTACAAAGATCTTCAGGAGGACTGTTGAAATTTAATGATTCTAGTATACAGAACATGTCTTTGCAAAAGGAAGGCAAAATGTGCTTTACTCTAGATGGCATGTAGGTCCTCACCTGTAGAAGTATCACAATTAGAAACCCATGATAGAAAGTTAACAACCATACAAGTCATCAAGTCCATAAGCTACAGCATTAAAACAATGTAAATGTACAGAGAGGTGAGTGCAGCATTTAGAAAAGCCAAAGAACAAAATCAGTATGGCATTCGTATTTACTAAGTAAAATATCAAGAAGCCCGTATTTACTAAGTAATCTAACGGAAGACTCTGCTGCCCCATGAGAAAGCATATATTTCATTTCTAGCATCAACCTTGTCTACAACAGAAAAAAGAAATGAAATACGTGAGAAAATATACATGTTTGATTATTCACTTTCAGGGAGAGAGAATAAAGTAATAAACCTTGTCGATATTTATTATGGATGAAGAAAGGTCCTGTATTGCAGTGGAAGTTTCGCTGGAAAACTGAAAGCTAACGCGAGCAGCAATTCTCAAGCCACGCAAAATCCTGGCTGAAATAAACTAAAGTAGTATTATCTAAATTTGTCTTGGATAGATAGACAATCTCAATTAAGAACATTCCTTGAACACATACCAGGGTCCTCTTTGAAAGAAAGATGGGCAGGAATCACCGTACACACCTGATAGTTGATTTAAGGAGTTAGCCAGAAGAAAAAGGCAGAGGAAATCAGGATATTGCTGAATCTACGCCCAAATTGAGATGGCTCTCACTGACAATTACCTTATTATTTCTCAGATCCCTTACTCCATTCACATAATCATAAATTCTGTATACAAATGGGTTAAAGAATAGGCTGCCGTACAAGAATAGCAACAATGCTAGTAATTAGCTCCTGTGATGTTTCACCAAAAAAAACATTTGTTGATCATTTGAAGTACAAAATTTCCTTCAGAAGATTACCTGTTTATTGTGAAGTCTCTTTTCAAAGAATTCTTCCAGCGAAGAATATCCCCCTCATCATAACCATTTAACTCTGTTGAACAATCTACCTCTTCACTTCCATTCACATATTTATCATTTGTTCTGAAGCTTGAAACCTGTTAGAACGAAACAAATTCCAAGCAAACAAGGGTTAGAGAACATTGCTGCAAAAACAATTGTTCATAATGTTGATGTTCCTATGAATAAAAAAACCTCGATGATTGAGCCATATATATTAATCTGGCAGATTGGAAAACGTCTGCCAATAATCATATAGCTTCTGAAAACCTCTTTTTTAATCTGTAAAGAATCAGAAGCAGGTCAATGAAACTAACCAAATTTGAGAGATTCATACGTATTCAGATTATTCCCCAAAGCATTGCATAATGATGAAACTAACCAAATTATTTGTACTTCAAGAGTCAAATGCATACTTATAGAGACAAATGCATCCCTAATTCCCTATATCTCTCAGACTCTCTCTCTCTCTCTCCCCCCTCCCCTTTAATTTTAGATCTAGCTAGAAATTCAATTCAATTCAATTAGTTTGCCAGACTGAAAACATTTAGACGATGGCATTCATAAATTCATTCATTCAATATTTCAATATTAGTCCACCATCATGATTCATGAACACTTGAATAGCCGAACAGGCAGCCTCAAAACCCTCAATTTGTAGCCTCAAAATATTTTCAGTTCAGATAAGCGCCCCCATCTCCCCACCAATGATCAATCCTGAATCCTCAGATTTATTTCCCCTAATTCTTGAAACTACCGTTACAGTTCCTCCAAATTCCAAAACACATACAAAATCTGAAAAAAGGGGGTACAGAATCTGAAAAAAGGGGGGATTTTCACCTGTGACCTGTCGATTGGGGTTGGGTATGACCGGACGGCCAGACGGGAGGCAGGAGCTGGCGCTGGCGGGAGGTGGGAGACGCCGGCGCCGGTGCTACCGCGGCGCTAGTCGAGATCCGAGAGGAGAGGGGGGAGGGGAGTCGGGGCGGTGCTGGCCGGGAGGGGGGCGTCGGAGCGGCGCTGGCTGGGAGACGGGCGCGCTGGCTGAGAGGGGGCGCCGCCGCGCCGGGGTAGTGCAGGCCGGGAGGCGGGCGGTGCAGGCGAGGATGGCGACTGACGGCATGGTGCAGGCAAGGGGGGCGGCGTAGTGGCGTCGTGCAGGTGCGGCCGGCGGACCGCGGCGTCGTCGCATCGGGAGCGAGGGGCAAGGACGGCGGCCCGAGGACGGCGGCCGGTGGACGCGCGGCGCGCACAGGCGAGGCCAGCGACGTCGTGAAGGAATACAGGCGAGGGCGGCGCCGCAACGGCATCGTTCGGACGGGAGTTTTATTTAGGGTTAGGGTTCGGTGGCTGAGGACTGAGGGCGCGCGCGGTTTTGGGTCGGGCTGCCGTTGACGCGCTGAGGAATATCTCGCTCCTCGCTGGTTTGGTGGGAGGGGTACTGCACATCCATTGAAGGATGATCGTCGGATATGGTTGAGTAAGGAGAGAGAATAGATGAGAGTTAATCTGGTGCGGACGTTTTTAGGATGGTGTAATTCTAGGTGCATATTGTGGTGTGGACGTAGTTAAGGTCATGACTGTGGAGCAGGTAATTGTTGGGTGGATGTAGGATAATTTTAACTGGTGGTTTAATAGTGTAGATGGTTTAATAGTGTAGATAAACTCGTGGTTGGCTGGTTGCCACACAAGACAGAGGGAGCGCGCGCAACATACTCCCTTTAGCGAAGGAGTGGCGCTCTAGAACGTTAGAACGTGTGGTGTGTTTTCAAACCTCATCAATTTTGACCAAATATACTATTTAAAACGTATGGTTTAGGTAAATGAAAATGATACGAGTGAATTTATCATAATTTTTTTTTGTAATATTACACTTTTACTATTTTTATGAAAAAGAATTTAGTGATCAAAGGAGCATCTTGGTGACTTTGAAAAGTCAAAAATATCACTCTGTTGTAACTGGACAGAGTATATGAACTACAATTATTGAGTTAGGATGACTTATGTCTGGTCTTTTAGAATTTAGAAAAGTGTGCTATAAAAAAATCTTAAATGAATCCTACTATGATTATGGCTCCTACTCCTATTTGTACTAGTAAGCATGCGTGTAGAATCTACGTCAAAAGCATTCCTGGTATCAAAATATCAAATATCAAAATTTGAATTCAAGCTATTTTCAAGCTGGTAGAAAAACCGTAAAAACCGCTGAAAACCGAAAACCCCAATAAAAAGACTTGAGATTGATGCTTTTCTTTCGGTAGAAAAAAAATCCAGTCTTTTCTTGGCAAACGCATCACCTGACGTATCTCAATTAGATGGGCCGAAAGGCTCACCGAAAGCAATGTTAAGCGCGGCTTGAAAATCCGAATTTTGCCAAATTAACGGATGAGATTTGACAAATTTTGGCATATTTCAGGTAGCCCAATTATCTCGCCTAATTAATGATAACAAATCTCATTGACGAACGAGAAATTCTACGAATGCACTATGGAGGAAAGTGAAGATCCTGAAAAGCACCAATTCAAAGCTAGATTGGTTTGTACTTGACGCTCTTGTAATTTCCCGTTTTACAGGGCGATTCAGAAAGCGAACTGCTACCACAGGGAAGGCCACGAAGACTTTTCTCATAAGAGAGAGAATCTACCCTTATTACTCTATAATACACCAAAATTTTCTTTACTAAATCCACCCCTCTCAACCACCCCTACAGTCATGCCTAATCTAAGTCCACCCAGATTTGTGTACCAAAGTAATCCAACTTCATACAAATGAATGGCCTGGATCTCTTCTCAAACCTTCTTCTCTTACTTATTGAAGATCCTAAGACCAAAATTATTTGGATCATACACATCATTGAACCCAAAACCCCAGGTATTTCTCCCGCAGACTGCCGACATGTGGGCCGCCTCCCTGCAGCAACCACTCCGCTCTATCGCCTCCTCCGCAGAAACCGCTCCGCTCCACCCCGCACTGCCGCCGCCTCGTCCTCCCTCGCTCCTCCGCTCCGCCGCCTCCTCCTTCCCACCCCGTGCTCTGTCGCCGCCTCGTCCTCCCCCGCTTCTCCGGCATCAGGTGCAAGCCTCGCGCGATGGCGGTGCTGGAGGAGGTGGACATCTCCGCCATCAGGTACAAGCCGCGGACGCTCAAGGCGCCGATCTGCCTGCTTCCTCCCTCCGGCGTTTCCTGGTAAGATCCTTAGTTTCCCCCTTCGATCTACGCTCGCTGGCCTGCATTTTGTCCCGATTTTCTTTGAATCCGTCCGTCATCTGCTCGACTGTGTTCTTGGCCCTGGGACTCCCTTTGTGGCCTCTACTTTCGGCTCCCTGTGCCCGAATTGCCCTACGTTCGATCCCCGGAAGCCTCCTCCCTCCGCCGCCGGGCAGCGGCCACGCCGAACGGTGCGATCTTCATCGACTGGGAGCGAGCGATGCCCCCCGACCCTCCGCCGGCGGAGGTGGAGCTCGTCGGCTCCTCCTTTTCCCCCATGACGCCGCAGCCCCCGACGGCGAGGCAGACCGACACCGATGACGATTCCGGCGGCAGTGAGGGGGACCCGACGGAGTTCAAGGGATTCACCGATCAACAATTGCAGGAGAAGATCAACAGCTGGCGCGACAGACATCGTATGCTACCCGACGGCGGCGAGAAGATGCGGATACGCCTCCGCCTGATGGAGAAGGAGCTTGCCCGTCGCCAGGCCGCCGGGCCGAGGAAGGTGAGCAAAATGTGGGTTTTCCTTAATCATTTCGGGGGCCCTAACCGAGGTTATCGGTGCTGTGTACGTCACTGCGTGTTTTTTCTCAGGTTTCGTGCATGTGAGTATTTTGGACAGTTGGACTGAGAGATTCGAGGAATGTAGGATGTAAAATGGGGATTTATTAGGGTTTTCAGGATTTACTTTCTGGGTTTAGAGTGAGGTTGTGTGTAAAAAAATTGGTCTTTTCGTTGCTTTCAACTATTAAAATTACAACTGAATAGTGAATAAAAATGTCATCTTTGTTTGGGAGCGTATGACTACATTGTTAAAACAATGACTACCATGTTAAAACATATAATTGGAAATCCCAGTCATATAGCTGAAATGCTTGCTAAACACTGTCCCACAGCATCTTCATAGATGGTTACAGCCGGCTGCTACAGAAGATAAACTAATTTGTTGAAAAGGATAAAACTGCTGGTGACCAAACGAGAGTATTTCATCAGCTGACCCACATTTTATCGGTTTCTTTTACAGGTAGTTATTTTGTTTTCAGTTATGAATTCTAACTACTGGCGAGTAGTGTATAACCTTATAGTATGATGCAGCTGTAGAATGTTGGGTAGTGATTGGAGTGCTTATTTGTCAGTTAAGTGATTTCATGTTAAAGATATCTGTTTATCTCTAATTGTGCTGATGAATGACATGAGGATTGGTGCAAGTTGTCAAATAGATTCTTGGTTGATGACTTGAAGTGCCATCGTCAATAGCCTTATTATCTTGATTAATTGCAGATTTATGCTCTTTCTTGTTGTATTCAGTTAAGGAAAGTATAATTTTTTTGGCTCATGACATGAGAGACTGGAAGCTCCAAGCGATGATTACAAAGTAGCAATCAAACAATTAAGTGGATATATAAGCAGCTTTTGTCAAACATCTTCCTTTCCATGATTTTTGATTTGTATCTTGGAATATGTTGCATAGCATCATATCTTTTTGTGACGTGTTACAGACTTGTAAAGGAGAGCTATTATCTTTACTATCAAGATGAGTAACAGGAAGTGAATAAATGAAATAATCTCATATTAATTTATTTTTGTAATTTTCTAGAGTGGTATCATATGTATTCCTATTTGTCAGCACATTTCACCTATGCCCCGAATTAATGGTTTTTTTTAATTATTGTAGGATGACACGGCTCGGAGACAGGCAGTGCAACCTCCCAATGGGGATGATCCCTACGCCTTCAGTAAGCTTGTACCCATCAATCAGTTTGAACCTTCTGTTTTCTTGCCCCCATCAATGAGTCTGAACTTTGGTGATTATTTATGGTCTGATGCTAAATGTTGTTAGGAGGAAGAAGCCAGCATATAACTTCAATGTGACTTTTTTGGACGTTCTGCACATATAGAAATTTAGATTCTAAGTATGGCTAAATTTAATTGGTTGTTCACCATCTTTCTGCTCATGGTATGTATGGCTCACGCCTCTGCCTGATTTCCTGTGCTTTGCGAGCGACTGGGTGCTGCAGCTGATTTATTACGGGTCGCGAATTGGGATTGGAGGAAACCGGAGCGAAATAGCATATGTTTGGATTATGCATAGTACTGGATTATGCGCAGTACTGGATTTGTGACGTGCATAGAGAGTTTGGGGGTCATGTGATGCTGCGCATGTGCGTGTCTCTATTCTACGTGCGCTTCTCTGCTTCATTCTGCATTCGTGGTAGTAACTTTTTGCGTTTTCTCTGCATGGATGGTTGAATGTGAAACACAAACTAGATATTTTTTGTCTTCTTTTTTATTGCATCTTTTATATTCTATTATCGAATTGTAACACTACTGATTTATCTATCTCTCACAATTGACAGGTTGTTTCTTTTACGGCTCATCTACAATTGTGAATTAAGCTTCATTAGTGAGGTATCACTTAATTCTGTTTATTTGAATAGAAAAGGAGTACTTGTGCCTCTTAACTTTCTGCGCCTGTAATTTGTGGGTACTGGGTACACTTGACTGATTTGCGATCTGCGCAGGTGCTGCGAGCATCCCTCGCTGAGATCCCCCCGAAGCAGGTTTGAGAATCGAAGTAGATGAAAAACTTACATAAAGCAAGTGTGACCTTTGTTTATCTTGGTGTTACATATGGAGCCCCTTGTGTGTCTAATATGATGCCTTGGTCCCAAACATCTGTAACTTGTGTGGTAAATGCATCTGCATTTGAATTGTATGCTTTAGGATTCAGGAACCGTGGTCGAAGGTCGCGGTCGAAGCCACTCGGTAGTCGAAGACTGTGGTCGAAAGGCTCAACATGGTCGGAGGTCATGGTAGAAGACCACATCATGGTCGAAGATGGCCGTGGTCGAAGAAGCCCGTGGTCGAAGATGGCTGTGGTCGAATGCCCGTGGTCAAAGATGCCGGTGGTCGAGTCGCTAAGCGTGGTCGAAAGAAGAGGAAAAGAGAAACACTGAGCATCGATTTCATAGTGCAATCTCGTAGACGTAGTCGGAAGGACTTACGACCACGACAAAGCCTTAGCAAACGTGGTCGAAATTTGTTCAACAACGGCAATCCTGAAGAAGACGTACGACCACAGCGCATAACATTTGAAGGTGATCGAAGGACGTACGACCGCACCGGTAACGACCACGTTGTGCGACCATGTTGAGCGTGATAACTCAAGTACCAGGAAAAAAATAGTACCAGGATAACTCAAGTTTGAGCGTGATGTTTGCAGCATTCTATTTGTACCCGTCTAATATCTCGCACAAATTACTCTTCAATTAATCCCGTCTAATATCTCGCAGGCAAAAATTACTCTTCCGTTTTGTTTTTCTTTCCATCTCGGGCGTCACGGAACAATCTCGAAGGCCGGGAGCACTAAACAATGTGGGGATGGAGAAAGTCGTCGGTGGGTGAGTCCAATGATGTTGTCACCTCCTCAAAGGATCAGTCGTTATGTGACATTCATTATGTGACAAAAATGTTTGGTTATACAATATATGAGACGTGAATCTTAATGAATTTGATTGTTCGTTTTATTTTTTACAAATTTTATCTTGTTTTGTATTTTACCGTAGCGTTAGCACGGGCACACTACTAGTAATGTAAATGATACGAACAACTTTGTCTATGTACACATCTTATGACTGCTGTTGTACTAATCGGTTTATTCAAAACAATAAGAATGACACAATAATTGATTCATACATATACTAAGCATATGTGTTGTTCTTTTTGTTTACTACGCCTTCAGATGTTCATGATCGATGTGCTAAATAGGACAAGTGTTGATGACAAATATATATAATATGCATACATATTGTATTCTTTGTTTAGTATAATTTCAGGCTATTAAAAGCCGAAGATGACTTTTCTTGATGAAGTGGAGGATGATATGGATATGCATATGTCTTATGATTTTTAGTTAAATATATTATTTGACTGAAAAGAATTATTGAGCCGTATTAAATATCATAAGGTGGATTTGTTCCTTAGTTCCACCTGTTCAATATAAGGACATTGATACTACCTAATGCATTTACTCATGATTGTAGGAGTGTTACTGGTGTACAAGCATCTGCATACACGTAGGAATATTTCAAGGAAGTTTATGATGCCATTACGCGTTGATGCCTCAGAATGGTTTGCACGAATGATCGCTGCACTCAGAATGGTTTGCACACCGGGCGCATGTCCAAGCCAAGCCACGTTAATACCTGCTGCCACTTCACATGGAAAGCATGGAGAAGTCCACGGCTTGAAGGCCTGCATTCCATGGTTTGGCCCAACGTCTAGTCATGTAATCACGGTTAAGGCCTTGAGTCCAAACCATTAGTCCAGTCATGTGTTTTGACCATGTGACCTGTTTTAGGATTGTGAGTCCAATTAGTTTTGAGTTCAGTTCAGTTGGTTTCCTTAGGTTTTGTTTCATCTTGTGGCCGACCCTAGCTATTGCTGTACGCATACATGGGAGACGCTATAAATACCTGACGATCTCTCATGTAAAAAGACAGACGACCTTTATGCAAAATAATATATTGATTTGAGATTGCTTTGTTCTTCTTGATAACCGATGTCATCAATGGGGAAATTTGCGAGTTTTTGCTAATCAAGATCGTTCAACCTTTTCGTGGGAATTAAAAGCACGATAGGGTTTCGCTTGGTGATTGTGAAGTTCGGTATATGTGTTCTTGCGAATTAAAAAGTGTTCGTTTTTGCATTGGCAACGAATGATCACTATTATTCGAAATGTTACACGTGAATATCCAGATTTTACGTCGAGAAGATCAGATAACCCTATATCACCCACGTTAAGATTAAAAACCATCAACTGAAGCAAAAAAAAAACCCACCCAAAATGTACCAGCAACCCAACGTCGATGTCAAGGAGGGAACTATACAATTGGCGGGTTCGTGCCACGTCTCGGCGGCCCCCTCGATTTGGACGGAGAAAGCGTTTATTTCTTCTCGATTCTGCTCAATGACGTCAGATGATGCGTCAGTCACTGCAGATCATCCGAATCCGTGTCAAGGAGGGAACTATACAATTGGCGGGTTTGTGCCGTGTCTCGGCGGCCTCCTCGATTTGGACGGAGAAAGCGTTTGTCTCTTCTCGAGGGCGGAGAGAGCGAGCGGGGCGCGCCTCGGGCTTTAAAAAGACCCTTCCCCGCGTCTCGTCGCGGTCGATCTCTGTGGAGGTGGAGCAAGGAGCCGCCGCGTTCTGGAGATCTGGATCTCCCTTTACCTTAACTTGGGTTTTGGCATTATAGATTGCTTCGGTTGGATTCCTTTTGGTACGGCATGTTGTTATCTAGTAATTAGTGGTTTACCAGTAGGCGATGCAAAGCATGTTGCAGATTTGAATGTTTGGTGACTCATCTCCATGTTCGCTTTGGGTGGGGTAGTAAAATCTGTAGATTTGGGTTCGTGGTTATCTTTTTTTCGTTGATTCTGTGATACAAGGGTTCGTCGTTTGATTCAAATATGTTTGTCTTTAATGATGTGTATTCATATTTGCCTATTATATTAGATCAAGAAAGAAACGAACTAATGGCAAATTCAGAAACGAAATTGATTTCAGTTTCTTGGGTCCAATTCCTTCCAGGCCGAGTTCTTGGTTGATCGATCACAAGGAGTTGTTGCCGCAATGCTCCCCAAGACGCCGTCTTCCCGATGGATCTCGGCTTCCCTGCTCGTCCTGCTCCTGAGCCTGCAAGCCGGGGTCGACGCCTTCTACCTCCCCGGCACCTTCATGCACACCTACTCCCCTGGCGAGGCGATCTCGGCCAAGGTCAATTCGCTCACCTCTATCGAGACTGTGTTGCCCTTCGGCTACTACAGTCTGCCCTACTGCAAGCCTCCGGAGGGCGTCAAGAAGAGCGCTGAGAACCTCGGCGAGATCCTCATGGGTGACCAGATCGACAACTCGCCGTACCGCTTCCGCGTCAACATCAATGAGTCGGTGTACCTCTGCACCACTGACCCGCTCACCAAGGAGCAGGCCGAGCTGTTCAAGAAGCGGGCACGAGACCTGTACCAGGTTAACATGGTCCTTGACAATCTGCCAGTCGTTACGTTCACCGAGCAGAATGGGGTGACGACCCAGTGGACTGGGTTCCCAGTCGGGTACAACCCGATAGGGAGCGATGAGGATTATGTCATTAACCATCTCAAGTTCAGGGTCTTGGTCCATCAGTACCAGGCCCAGGGTGATGTTGTGGTCACAAGCGAGGATGGTGTTGCAATGGTTGAGTCTGATCGCAAGAGCGGATACCAGATTGTTGGTTTTGAGGTCGTGCTTTGCAGTGTGAGGCGTGATCCTGCGGCGATGTCCAAGCTCAAGATGTACGACAAGGTTGACTCTGTGAACTGCCCGTTCGAGCTCGAGAAAAGTCAGCTGATCCGTGAGAAAGAGCAGATTACATTTACCTATGAGGTTGAGTATGTCAAGAGCAACATCAAGTGGCCGTCAAGGTGGGACGCATACCTGAAGATGGATGGCGCGAAGGTGCACTGGTTCTCGATCATGAACTCGATGATGGTTGTCTTCTTCTTGGCCGGTATTGTGTTTCTCATATTCCTAGCTGTCCGTAGGGATCTGACACGGTACGAGGAGATGGATAAAGAACCACAAGCTCAGATGAACAAGGAGCCCTCGGGATGGAAACTTGTTGTTGACGATGTCTTCAGAGAGCCCTGCTGCTCAAAGCTATTGTGTGTTATGGTCGCTGATGGTATCCAGATCGCCGGTATGGCGGTTGTTACAATCGTGTTTGCTGCTCTGGGTTTCCTCTCACCTGCTTCCAGGGGAATGCTCCTGACCGGAATGATCATTCTCTACCTCTTCCTTGGAATTGTTGCTGGATACGTCGGTGTCCGTGTTTGGAGGACTATCAAAGGAACCTCAGAAGGGTGGAAATCTGTTGCTTGGCTGACCTCCTGCTTCTTCCCAGGCATTGTTTTTGTCATCCTGACTCTGCTGAACTCCATCCTGTGGGGCAAGAAGAGCACTGGAGCTTTACCCATCTCACTGTTCTTCACCCTGCTGGCCCTGTGGTTCTGCATCTCCGTGCCACTCACACTTATTGGAGGCTTGCTAGGTACGCGTGCTGCAAGCATTGAATACCCCATCCGTACCAACCAAATGCCACGAGAGATCCCTGAGCGCAAGTTCCCTTCATGGCTGCTTGTGCTCGGTGCGGGAATATTGCCTTTTGGCACCCTCTTCATTGAGCTATTCTTCATCCTTTCTAGCATTTGGTTGGGGAGGTTCTACTACGTCTCCGGCTCCCTGTTCATTGTCCTTTTCCTGCTGGTTATTGTATGCGGTGAGGTTTCCCTGGTCCTGACCTACATGCATCTTTGTGTGGAGGACTGGAAGTGGTGGTGGAAAGCATTCTTTGCTTCTGGCTCCGTGGCTTTCTATGTCTTCTTGTACTCGATCAACTACCTGGTGTTCGACCTCAGGAGCCTGAGTGGACCAGTCTCCGCGACACTCTATCTTGGCTATTCCCTCATCATGGCTCTTGCCATCATGCTGTCTACCGGCGCGATTGGCTTCTTGCTCTCATTCTACTTCGTTCATTACCTCTTCTCATCTGTCAAGATTGACAAGAGGTGACCTTTCCTTCTTGCTGCAATAGAGTTTCCTGATACTGGTGGATCTAGCGTAGCACAGTTACTCCAGTTTATGCTTATTTCTTAGACATGTTTGTAATGCTTCAGCTACGTTTTCTTGCCTTTTGTAATACTATTCTGTTTTGCTTGCTCTGGGCATTTGTGAGCATCCTTTGTTGTTGGAACTCTTGTTGACAGCTACTCAATATGAAACGAGCTATTCGATTACAGTTTCTTGTGATACTTTTACGATGCTATACCGTCGAGTGGTTGCCACAAATGTTCTGGTGTTGTCACTTGTCAGTAATACTTAACACTCTACTGATATTAGATATACACTTCTTACTGAAATTTGTAATGAGGCTCTCCTTGTAACGCCCCTGTTTTCAGGGGTGCTCGGACCCGGCATTCCGCAACTACCCAAGCCTGGACAGTTACGGAGCGTCGAGCAAGAGAATATCATCACAGCGTATACTTACAACAAAAGCACCAACTTATATTACAACATATGGTTTAACAACCAAGTTTTGCTGCAGCGGGCGTGCAAGCCCAAAGTATATTACAATACAAAAACCACCAAAAAGCTTGAGCGCGGCTGAAACCTAAAACCAAGGGTCCTCGTCGTAGAACGGCATTTCTGGAGCTTCTTCAAGGGGGAAACTTTCACCGGCGTCTTGACCTTCTGAAGGGCTTAGCAAGCCGTGAGTTAACCAGCTCAGCAAGTTACAATGGAAATCCTAGCTTAGCTAGTTTGCACGGATCAACAAAGAGAGGGAGTATATTTGTTTTATCAACTTGAGTGGATGCAGTTTTCTTTGCAAGCCTTTTTGGAAACCCAAAAGCCTACGACTACTCCTTAAGATTGAGGGAGTTTTCATTAAAAGATAATTAACCAACTAATCTAATTAAAACACTTGTAAAAACTACTTATGCTTCGCAGCTGGAATCACCCAATAGACACAGCTCCATTAATCGGGAGCACAGCGTATTCGAATACCATTTAATTGACTCTGCAGAGTTGCCCAACTTTACCCACAAGCATACTTAACCCTCATGACTGAGTTAAGGAACCAGGTCTTTTCGCTGCTCAACTCTTGGTATACACTCCACCCAATAGGTTAGGAACCTGCACACCCTTGGGTATCCGTTGGCCACCACAGAACGCCAGGCCCGAATTGTGGGGACCTATCGTTGTCTTAGTCCGGATGCGCGGTCCACATCGACTCCCAATGCAGGGCTTCACTTAAGTTGAACAGTTACTAAACCAGGGTTGGCTGGTCAACACCTGTGGTTGAGCGGCCAATATATCATTTGCTCGGCGTAAGGGTCTAGTCCTTACATTTTCACAAGGCCCACGGTCTCCACCCTAGGGTAAAGTGGTGGGCGAAGACCGTATCGCGGTGTCCCACAACACTCTTACCCTAAAATCTTAACTTTCCAAATCTATCGACCCGCAGCCGCAACCTTAGTAGTGTAAAGATTTGTATGAATTATAAATATACTACAGGTATTCATTACATACTTAGAGTAAATCTAGGGTTGACAAGGGCGGGGCTACAAGTTAACATGGCAATTATCGTTGGCAGGTTTTATCTACATATCAAGTCATTCTAAATATTTTATTTTACGCAAATTAACATTTTGCAATTAACAATAATACAAATAGCATAATAACATAATTAAGCGACATGGGATTCAACATGATCAAGGTTTTGCAACTTGCCTTGGATCTCGACGATCTCGGCAATCTCGTAAGAAGCACTCCCTTGGTCCTGGCCTTACACCGAAGCCTCCGAAATCTCCAAAGCTAGCGCAAACACACGAATATAACATAAGTCTAGCTTGAGCCTAATCAAGCGAGGAAAAATAATCTATGAAAAAGGAGTAAATGCATAAATATTCAAATAGGAGATTTTTAAAATTTTTTGAGATGATTTTGGTGGATTGGAGGTCAAAAATGGGTTCAGGGCATCAAAATGAGCAAGGTGGTGAAATTTGGAAATTTTTGGGATTTTCTAGAATTTATTTAGATTTTCTGGATTTTTGGAAAATGGAAAATCCTTGAAATTCAGGTGAATAGTGTTGGGTCGGCCTGGTGCAACAATGCAGCTCGGGCGGGGAAATCAGCCCACGTGGCTGAGCAGGCCGAGTGTCCTCGGCCCATACGCGCGCGCACTCACCCGGAGTGGATGGCGGACAGGTGGCATCGATGAGTGGCGGCGATGCTGCGGCTGCGGGCGGCTCGGATCAAAGGCGGTAAGTGGGATCAGACGGCTGGGAAACAAAGCCATCCGACGGCCTAGGTTAGAAGGCAACGAAGACGTGGACGGCGGGGATGCGTCCACGTCATCATCGTCTTCCTTCGGCTCGTCGTCCTTGCCGAAAGGCAGAGAACGACGTCGCTGGGGAAACAGCACCGGCGGCGATCTTTAGCGGAAACCGAGGGTGGGGAAAAGCTCTCTGGGGTGTGAGGAACCCATTTTGGGGCTTTGGGAGGCATGGGAGGGTTCATCGGCGGCGAACGGCCGGGGAGAAGGTGGCGGCTGTTTTCGATCACCGGAGGCCAACGATGGCGCTCTAGGCAAATCGGTGGCATCTGGAGCATCTCTGGAGCGAGGGGAACTCGACGGTGGCGGTGGATCGAGCTGAAAGGCTATCTGGCGAGCTGGCCACGGCGGCCCCCCTTTCGGCCGACGGCGAGCTTCGCCGCCAGGGCAGGGGAGGGGCGCTCTCGGCTGGCGGAGTCCACCATCGCGTTCAAGGAGAAAAGGGGAACATGTGAGTGAATGGAATCGGGTTTTAATAAAGAGGAGAAGAAAAAAGGCTCGGGAGTTCACCGGCGGCGGAGAAGCTGATCGGCGGCGATGCAGGCGCTCGGAGCTCAATCGGTTGCTTGTGGAGCTTCTTGGAAGTGTGGGGAAGGCAATGCCGGGCTCGGCTTGGCTTAAAAAGAAGCGGAGGGAGCTGGCGACAAGGGAGCAGGTCGGGCGTCGCTCGGGGCAGTAATGGCGCGGCGTGGGCGGGGCTACGGAGCTGTAGGCGGCCTGGGGAAGCTGCGGGAGTGGGAGAGAGGTCGAGTCCGAGCGACGGAGCTGCGTCATCGGGAGTTAATGCGCGGGGTAGTGCGGGAGCAGGTGGCCGGCCGAAATGGGCACGACGCGACGCGCGGGAGATGGAGGAGGGACTGGTAGGTGGGTCCCGGGTGGCAGGGGGCGGAGACCGGGTCAAACGCGGTCGGGGATGACTGGCGACGGTGAGCCGGAGAGGCGCAGCGCGCGGCGGAGGACCGCGCGCTGGAGCGAGTGCTGACGCAGAGAGAAAGCGGGAGGGGAAGAAAGGCGCCAGTGGGTGAAGGAGGCGGAAAGCTGAGAAAGGAAGGCGCATTTCTACCAGGAGTTTCCAAAAAGGAAAGGGCTCAAAAATCACTCGAAAATTCAGGAAAAATTCACAAATATTATTTTGAAAATTCTGGGGCCTTTCACTCCTGTTGAATGATGTTATACTATTGAGCAGTTGTAACTCGTATTCTGAAGGTAAATGGAAATACACATTACATTGAGATAATCGCCAGCCTACGGCCGGAGGGCAACGCTGTATAGCCTGCGGCTAGCACCAGGGGGCGGTGGGAAGGGGGCTGGCCCCTCATGGATCAATCAAGTAGCCAGGTATGTAGGCGTATGAGCTAGCAAGTGTTAAAAAACCTGCCAGGAGCCTAGGCCCATAATGGGCACCTCATTGTAGACTATAAATAGAGAGCCGTACCGGCAGTTCTAAAGCGCCTGGTTGGTGAGAAACATGGCTAGCCCAAATCCTCAAAAGTAGAGAACATGTCCATAGCATTCGTTTCTTGTTCATGTTTCAGACTTCAGAGGGAAGTTGGGCTAGCCACACTGCTAGATACAGGTCACTATGAAACACTAGTACTAGTATATAGTATCACTTGACATAACGGTTCCACTTTGGTATCTGGGTGTTCATGTTGGTTTCTGTTTAGAAAAATCAAATGACAATACGAACACATGACTTCTCCACTCCTATCGTTACAACACCCGACTTCTCAAAATGACTTTTCCACTCTTATCGTTACCGTTTCGCTCCGGGGATAAGACAGCGTGTCACATGTGTATCACACATCTCACTCCTCTCGCTCCCATCATACACACATATCTCTATTACTTTTTACACTGCTCGTCATCTCTTTTTAGAAGCCACTAGCTATTACTATTTATTTTCAGCCAAAAACTATAAACTATAGCCAAAAATATCAGCAAAAATTAATACGAACGCCCCATAGTGACACGAAGTTATCACAATTCATAGTCAGATTTGCTTGTGTGCATGCCCCTCCTAAGATGATTCTTGACGTGAGCCAACTAACTTACACAGCTTTATATATAGTTCTGTTTGAAACGCATAAATTTCATAGGATTTTTGAAACGGGGCCTTATTTACCAGGGAATTTTGACCTCTGATATGAAACATGCGAGAAACAGTGGGTGTTTTTCAAGCTGTGGTTGATGACTTTTGTCTATATTTTTCGATATGATAGTGAGTGATAGAGACACCGATGATGACGAAGTACATAGTTTTAGACTTAGAAAATTGTTTGAAAAATCAGTTTTAAGAAGTCATCCTGTTTTGAAATTTGTCCTTTTGATTTTTGGAGGAATCAAAAATCAAAGTGGACATGGCCACTCTCAGCTGACACCTTAATTTGTGTTTACGTACATGTGAGTTCAACAGGTACGGTATGGACGGCGATGGCGTACATCATAACGGCGGTGATAGGCCCTGGCTTGCTGTCGCTGGCCTCGAGCGTGGCGCACCTTGGCTGGGTCGGGGGGCCGGCGGCCATGGTGTTCTTCGCCGGGGTGACCGTGATCCAGTACTCCCTGCTCGCCAACTGCTACATTTCTCACGACCCGGAGCACGGCGTCGTCAAGAATAGGTCGTACGTGGATGCTAGATTCATATTTGGATTAAGATTCATACTCTAAATTAGAGAAGGATTAGAAAGGATTATATAAATCATAGGGTGACTATGGAGAAGCAATTAAGTCACTCATCCAAAGCAGATGACGCTTGAGAGGATTAGAAGCTAGTATATTCTTTAACACTAGATTCTTGTATAGGATAAAGATCCGATAGTCATAAAAGATTCGAGATAATTATGAGTGAGCGATAATCCCTTATAGTCTTTTGAGGTTGTACTTAAAGATAGAAAATCCGGTACTGGTGAACTTCCTACCTGACAGATGGTAATGGTAACCGGCCGATTACCAAAAAAACAGTTGAATTTTAAATATCAAATTTTGAATTCAAATTATTTTCAAGCTGGTAATCGTTTCAGTTTCCAAAGAAACCGCTGAAAACCGAAAAACCCGATAAAAAAACTTGAGATTGATGCATTTCTTTCGGTAGAAAAAAATCCAGTCTTTTCTTGGCAAACGCATCGCCTGACGTATCTCAATTAGATGGGCCGAAAGGCTCACCGAAAGCAATGTTAAGCGCGGCTTGAAAATCCGAATTTTGCCAAATTAACAAATGAGATTTGGCAAGTTTTGGCATATTTCAGCTAACCCAATTATCTCGCCTAATTAATGACAACAAATCTCATTGACGAACGAGAAATTCTAAGAATGCACTATGGAGGAAAGTAAAGATCCTGAAAAGCACCAATTCAAAGCTAGATTGGTTTGTTCTTTGGGACGCTCTTGTAATTTCCCGTTTTGCAGGGCGATTCAGCAAGCGAACTGCTACCACTGGGAAGGCCACGACGCGCCGTGCTCCGCCGGGGGAGACGGCTAGTATTTGCTCCTGTTCGGCCTTGCGCAGGTCGGCCTGTCGCAGATACCGGCCTTCCACAACATGGCGTGGCTCTCCGTCTTTGCGGCCGTCATGTCCTTCTCCAACACCGTCGTCGGCTTCGGCCTCGGCGTCGCCAAAGTGATCGGTAATACAATAACGCACTCACCGTGATTTGCAGAGACAAAGTACAAGGCCTTGTTATGTACCGAAACATGAACTAATGCGTATGCACGCATGATGTGATGATTCCACCTCTCTTTAGCAAATGGAGTGATCACGGGGGGAACAGGAGGCGTTGTCCTGGTTTCCCCGACGCTGAAGGCATGGCGGATCTCGCAGGCTCTCGGGGACATCGCGTTCGCCTATCCCTACTCCTTAGTTCTGCTCGAAATAGAGGTATGTGCACACCAATGCAACGGCATGCATGTGACTGTGCGCGCGCCTCCATTTTTTTTTGTGGTTCTTCCGTGTGGCTTGTGTGGCTGATCATGATGATCAAGGACACGCTGAGGTCGCCGCCGCTGGAGAGCGAGACGATGAAGACAGCGTCGAGGGTGAGCATCGTGATCACAACCTTCTTCTACCTCTGCTGCGGGTGCTTCGGCTACGCAGCGTTCGGCGACGGCACCCCGGGGAACCTCCTCACCGCACCGGGTTCGGCTTCTACGAGCCGCTCGTCGACCTCGCCAACCTCCGCGTCGTCCTCCACCTCCTCGGCGGCTACCAGGCAATTACTATACCGCCGCGCATGCAGCGCGCGCGCGATCGGGCCGTCAGAAACTAACGCAACTACGTGCGTGCGTGCACAACGAGAAAATTAATGATTTGCCATCTTGAAGAATGGGCTTCGTACTTTTGCCACTTTCAACGTTGGCTTCGCAAAAATGTCATGTAGTACATTAATCCCTCGATTAGTATGCCATTTCATCCCTTTAATTCATTTTCTTTTTCTTTTTTTAATTTCAGGGACTGAAAAAGACCCTTCTACCCCTGGCTAATTCCTCTTCTTTGTAATATCGGGACGGGAGGGTCTTTTTATGGTTTGGTCTGTGTATTCTTTCTGTATTGTGTAACGTATACTAATCCCTGACATCTACGATCATGTGCTTGATTAGTGTTCGCGATTTCCTTTTTTTATAATTAGTGCTTATGAAATATTGACCAGAGGTGCACCTGTCGCTACATTGGGATTTGGGAAGCTATGATCACGCGAAAATGGAATTGGACGGCACACTGGAATAGGATGGATCAATGGGAAGCTGTTTCAAGTTTCAAGCACAGAACACAAATGGACCAAACAAATACCCAGAACTTCACATGTCATTGACAAATATATACATGACGCAAAAATAGCACATTCTATAAGGAGCCTTCAATTCGTTCCCACTATACGTGACGACAGTGTCTTATATACGTCAACTCCCGCAGTATACGTTACACAATACAAAAAGAATACACAAATCAAACCATAAAAAGACCCTCCCGTCCCGATATTACAAAGAAGAGGAATTAGCCAGGGGTAGAAGGGTCTTTTCCAGTCCCCGAAATTAGAAAAAGAATTAAAGGGATGAAATGGCATACTAATCAAGGGATTAATGTACTACATGACATTTTTGCGAAGTCAACGTTTAGAGTGGCAAAAGTGCGAAGCCCATTTTTGAAGATGACAAATCATCAATTTTCTCCGTGCACGACATGACGACGCGTACGTATACATGTCTGCGCGCAGGTGTACACGCAGCCGGTGTTCGCTCGTGGACCAGCAGGTCGGCGCCGAGGCGCGCGTCGTGGAGGTGCCGCTGCTCGGGCAGCGCCGCGTGAACCTGTTCAGGCTGTGCTTCCGCACGGCGTACGTGGACGCGACGACGGCGCTGGCCGTGTGGTTCCTCTACTCCAACCAGGTGATCGGGCTGCTCGGCGCCTTCACCTTCTGGCCGCTGGCCATCCACTTCCCCGTCGAGAGGCGGTGGCTGGCCATCCAGGCGTTCAGCGCCATCTGCCTGCTCATCAGCGTCTTCACCTCCGTTGGCTCCGCCGTCGGTGTTCGGCTGGGAGACAAGCTAAATGAACTCTGCAAAAACTTGTGGTTGCATGTACATATGTGCAGTTCAGTTATTTTTCAGGTGGGAGAGCTGATTCAACATGGTCTGTATATCTAGGAATGTGTTGGCTTGTGCTTGTGTTTGGGGCAATCAAGTTCTACATTGTATGAGAAAACTTTCTGTGTATAAATAGGTAAGAATAAATGGGCAAATTTGCACTTTAGGCCTTGTTTGAGAGCCCAAAATCCCTGGCCTTAGTGGTATGGTTACATACCTGTGCAGCTGCTACCACCTCTCGGTTCCTGAAGTGCAGCAGCATCTTCAGCTAAAGAGGACTTCATCAGGAAGGTTTTGTACACGAATAAGCTTATAGTTGACCAACAGGGCAAGCACTTACAAGGGAACAAACCAGAGAGCTATTGAAGCACCAGAATAATATTAGCACCAATAAGTCTACAATTGTATATTCATCTCCACAGTACAAAAGTTCTTTTAATGGGGCATACAACAGGTTGAGCTTGAATCACATGGGATGCGTGCATAAGTAACTAAAGAATAATAAATTCGGTCGTGAGTATATCCGACAAATTACAACAGGATATTTTACAATGACATTTTTACAAATGTCGGCCATGTGGAAAAAGTTCGAGACAGAGCTTCAGTAAGTAGACAGGGATTGAAGCAATTCAGCATAAATTACAAAAATTGATGCTTCTTGAGTAAATTTTAGACAGATCCAGTGAAATTTTATAGATCTAGAGGAATCCATTCGAGTTCTAACTCCATCTCACCTGATTCTACGTTCTGCAGCTTTAGGTGCACTTCCTGTTTTACCTTGCCCGCAACAACATTGACAGTGCTATCTTTCAATAGGGCATTGTCTCTGGTCACGAACCACCTTCCAATTTGCATGTCACCAAGACGCGAAGGATCTCCGAAGGCCATGGCAGCTGTGATCATTGGTTGGAGATCTATCTCCGCTTCCCCCATGATATCATCAGCAGAGAACATATCATGGTCATACACTTGCTGGAAATAGTGAGATTATATATATAATTTAGATGTAGTGAAAAATCAGGAGCATTAGCTTGGTTGCTTTGTTAGTGTGCACAAAGATTACAAGATTATATTAAGGATTTCTTCACTCCCATATTTATGTATTTTCATAAATGCATATCGTGGTTGTACACTCGGTTGTATAAATTTACGGAACTATTGTACAGAAAAAAGCTCTGTCAAGAACTAAGATGTGTAAGTATAACATCACAAGCTAATCATCATGTATATACTGCCATACCAGCCCATAGGTACAAATAAGTTTTCCCCTCGGAACTAGTGGACTACATTTAACTATGCATTTGAAAACCTAAGGAACCAAATATATGGAATGTGAACATGATAGCCCATGTAGTTTTTTTAAAGGGCATCAGAGAAGGATCGTTATAGTGAGATTTCGCTACACTGAAATTTCAAGGAAAATGATGATATCCATGAAATGCTCTTCTTCATCTCTTTGTCTAGCAGTACAGTATGTTGCAAGCCATAACTTATATTGATGCAAGTCACGCTTCTCAACAAAATATACTGCTGTGGTTATTCACTCGCAATCTGGGAATGATCAATGTAATCGAGCCAACTATTTATGGCCTTCTTTGTTTAGGTGAAAGTCGAGAGCTTTATTAATCATGAACTGCGTCTGTGATACGATCATTTTGGAGGAAACTGAGTAGGAACCAAGGGCACATATTTATGGCCTTCTGTTGAATTTCAGCATTATGTGCATAATGGTGTTTTAAGTGGCTTTGCAGTTGTTCAACCCTTTTTTATTTTGTAACTGAAATCAGGGAAGAGACATGCTATAATTCATTACTATCACTATTATTTGAGTTAGCTGCCTGTGGAAAGGAGCAAAAGAATTTTCAGAATGCAAATAAATTCAATCAAACTTACAAGTTTTAAAGGTCCATAATTTCGAGGAACTGATAGCTTAAGCACCTCATTCCATACAGGGTTCAGGTCACTCTTTTTAATCGTTGTTTGAGCTTTCTGCAATTAGGACCAAAAATTGAATGCTTTCAGGAATAGATCAGCATAACAAACACAAATTATTTATGTATGTCCGGAATGAAATAAAAGATACCTGCTCTCCAAGTGTTAAAATAACATATGGATCACTTGTTAGCATATCTCTGATGGCCAGCTGGGTACCTTTTACCACTTTAATGTTGAGCGCTCCAACAATTTCTCTTGTATCTTCCTGTGACCATTCTGCAAGGGTAAGGCTGATTGTCTGAAACACTAAAATTATGCAGCTTTCATGAAATATGCCCCCTTGCAATTGCTATGCAGCAATCTTTGCAACCCAGAAAATAAAAGGACTAATAAATCTCAACAGCTGTATCACCTATGTTTCAGCATAACAACTTACAAGGACATCCTTCCTTGAAGTGCTAGAGAAACTGCTATCTACACTCTTCACAGAATTGGTAGATTTGAAAGATGACTTTGAGGAAATGCGCAAGCTTGGCTTCAAAAAATCTTGTGTCTCATACTTGGCTCTGTGTATTAAAAGGATAAAAGATTAGTATTGAAATAATTCTGATGACATTATACAGAGTATGAAATGGAACGATTTATCAAACCTTATAAATTTGGTCCTATATTCCATCGTTGAATCTGATTTGGGTTTTGGGTGATCTTTTGGAAGAAATGCCTCATAAATTGAATTTGCATATGAGTTTCCACCAACCTCAACCATGGAGTCAATATCGCTATCAGACCAATCATCCAAAGTCACAGATAAAACCTGATAAAGAACAAGTGGAAAAATGAAGGTGGATTGAAGGTGCGCTCACATATTTAGGTACAGTCTGAGGAAAAAATCATACAAAATTGATATAGGCGTATTGGGATAATTATTTTGGAAGAAACTCGAAGTGATGAAGAAATTTCCAGATGTTAAAATAACCTTTGAAATGTCTGGCCCAAGGGCCCTGTGAACATCTCCACACTTTAAGCAAAGAAATACTCCAATATTTGCAGACCTGAAATGCACAATAAATGAAGTTTATATAAAGTTAAGATAGAATACACGCAAAATCGAAAAAAGGTCTTGACTTGCTTCAGTGTACGGTTATTGTACTACACAACATGGCTACGATAGAAAAGCAACGTGTGTATTGCTGTATTTTCACGTAAGAAATTTATTGTCCAATTTATCTATGTAAAATGAAGAAACTTTCTGTAGAAAAGCCATGAAAAATTGTCTCTGTTCTAAAATGGAAAACAGGATAAGTGCTTATATAGAAATGGTGCCTTTATCTGTGTAAAAATGCCACTTACGCCCATTTGGGATCAGGTGCACCACAATCAGCACATATCCTATTGTCACTTTTTATCATGAGATCCTTCAACTTTCTTGCTTTGCCTACACATGGTAAAATATTATCCAAACACTTGAAACTGGTATATCAGCACCTCCCATGGTTCTAAAATAACTACATGACACATGGCATATAATATAGTAGCTAGGATACGCTATGCACCTAGAATAGGATTGGTTGACTTGATGTGTTGATAGCGATTAGCAGTACTCATCTTTGCGGTGCAACCTTGGATAACTCACAACACCAATCAAACTTCTCACACCTGAAGAAAACATAAACGCAAGAATCAATGATCAAAACAAAAAAGGAATAAGGCCATGGTAAAATATTTCTAAACATTTCCAAGTTCAAATAAGATAATTTCTCCAGTTTTTATCTCATAAGAGCGCGCCTCTATGATGCATGATAACCAGTGTTCAGCTGCCAGGCCCTCACCACAAAATAAGGTTTTCATTTGCCAGTGGAAGCCAAATTTAAGAAGGTAGTCAAATAAATGAACAAACTTACATGCTCTGGGGGTAGCCTGGTTATTGAATTGAAATATTTAAGCATACAAGAGAGCTGGTTCTGGGGCTGAAACAGATGTGGGAATCTCGGCTACCAAGCTCATGGAGTTGATTCGTCAATCTCTTCTATATATTTATCAATTTCGACAAAAGCACGACTTGGTTAGAATCTATACATATATGTAACTCAAGAAAACAGGTCCTCAAAAACAGAGGGCTGGAATCACTAGACTAGCTTGGGAATAGACGGCTCCATAGCACTCATCAGCCTAACCATTACCTGTTGTTGGCTCTGCTCCTATTGCTCTAATGCTGCATAATCATTGGAGGGATACAAGGAGGCATCCTACAAGAGCAGAACAAAAAAACCACCAGTATTTTTGGCTTTCTTACAAAAGAAAGCTGGAAGTGCTCCTCCTTAATCTAAAAAAGATATAGAACTTCGCTCGGCCACCCCAATGAACGTGACTGCTCAGCGTCACCTGCAGATCCGAATGCCAATTGATCTCAAGCCCGAGACAACAACATCGGCCTAGATCAGGCAGGATGACAAGCTAAAATATTGTAACATGCATAGTGGGGGAGAATTAACGCAACGGGAGAGTTGGGGATTCACATATAGAACTCGCAAAGCTCATCAGAGCTGGTTACTATCCGTAATTTTCACGCATTTCAGCTAATTTGAATGGACAATACATTGGATGCCACACTCATGCCATGCGTGATCCATCCCAGATTCCACACAATCAGCTCTGAGATCTTAATCGATTGTGCCAAACACCCAATCGAACGGGGTACTAATTTCATGGTTGCGTCCCAGCTGCAAAACGAGACGAAATGGCCCAAGGATCGATGGAGGAAACAGAAGTCAAACCCTCTTACCCTTAGGATGGGGGACCAATCAAGCGGTCAAGCCATCAAACCGGATCAAACGATCAAATAGACCTACTCTATCGAATCGCATCGCATCGTGCCACATTATCTACCTCGCGGATCAAGAGGTTAACCGCATCGTGATTCGCAAGCAACCAAATCAGCCAACATAACCAACAATTGCAGCGTAGAAACGAAGGGGAACCAACCGGAGGGATCGCGGCGTCGACGGGGGCAGAGGCTGCGGAGGGGGGTACCGCCGGCGGCTTCCCGGTGGGGCGAGGTCGCCGGCGGTGGTGGAGCGATCGCCCCCCGGCTTCGTCGCGCTGGTTCGGTGGCTGTGGACGCGCGAAGGAAGCACGACGACGCGTGGGGGGAGAGGTGGGGGCGCGTTATATGGGGTCCCGTATATTCTTCTCCTATTTCCGTAACCTTTTCACATGGCGGATTCGTGGTCGAGGCCATGGCGATGCGTACTTGAGCTTTTTTTTTTTTTTTTTGATAAGGAAGAAACTTGTCTCCCACTAACCCTTGGCTCTAGGTAAATCGTTAGAGACCAGAACAATTACAAAGTCGG
Organism: Dendrocalamus latiflorus; assembly: GCA_017311315.1. NCBI lineage: Eukaryota > Viridiplantae > Streptophyta > Magnoliopsida > Poales > Poaceae > Dendrocalamus > Dendrocalamus latiflorus. The sequence continues at coordinate 43,725,645 of CM029610.1, forward strand.
GGACTTGGTTCATATACACCGCTGAACCCAAGCAGATAGCGCTCGCCCCATACAAAGCTAGGCAATCAGCCACTTTGTTGCATGATATCGGACAAGCCCGGATCACACATTGCACAAACGATTCCGCAATGAAGTTTCTAATCTGCCGGAACAGACACCCATCAACACTCCTATCTATCTCTGTTGAGGTCAGGCCTTTCTGCAGATTTGTTGCATCTGTTTCGAGTATAATTCGACTCATTCCCAACTCCGCAACTCGACGTAGGCTCATCAGCGCTGCCTGTGCTTCGGCCTGCAGAGGGCTCGAGACTCTCTCCAGTTTCCCACAACCCCCTCCAGGAACTCCCCATTGTTATTACGAGCAACAAAGCTCCATCCTCCTTCTTGTGTACTGACCCTGAAAGATGCATCCACATTGATCTTGTACATGTCCCCCGGTGGAGGTTCCCACTTCAACGTGCCCTTACCTCCCTTCTGGCACTTCGTTTTGTTGAGCTTGTCAAAATCCTTGACATAGTAGTCGATCAGTGAACAAATTTTTGGACCCGAGGCTATTCTCTCTCCTGCATTGACTTTGTTTCTAGCGGACCACCATCGCCATAGCAACACCCAGACCCGCACCTGAATTCCTGCATCAAGGCTCTAGATTGCCTTCACTGTTTCCTTTACCGTCCTGCAGCTAACAAGCCTGGATCGCACCTGCTCCAAGTTCATCAAACGCCAGCACTCCTTTGCTCCTTTGCACTTCAGGAAGAGGTGCCCACAGTCCTCATCGGCTCTATTACACATCGGGCATCTTGTTTCACGTTTAAAACCTCTCCGTGCTAAGTTTCTCCCGACTGCCAGACTGTTATGCGCAAAACGCCAAACAAACATCCTGACTTTATTTGGTACTTCAAGCAGCCATATCCTTTTCCAGTCAAAGCTGGCATCGTCTTCCTGATTCAGTCCAGACCCAGAAGCGTCTCTTGCTTGTTCATGTTCCCTCTTCCTCACTGCTACCTTATAGGCTGATTTGACCGAAAAAAATCCCTTTTGGATCCAACTGCCATGCTGGCCAGTCATCAATATCTGCATCCGTTTGTAGGGCTAGTATGATTTTCGCATCCGACTCCCAGAAAATGTCTTTCACCAATGCCTCATCCCAGGAGCCAGTAGCTGGGTTCAAGAGCTCGGAGACCCGTGTCAACACAGAAGCACCTCTGGGGGTCGCTGTTCTGCGGGTCATACCAGCGGGTATCCATGGGTCAGACCAAATATCAAGCGAGTTACCGTTACCTACCCGCCATACCACTCCCTCCTTAAGCAAATGTGCTCCCTGCAGAATACTTCTCCAAGTATATGAGATACCATCTCTTGCGTTGCATTGCAAAATGTTACAATTTGGGAAATATTTGGCCTTTAGGACTTGACTACAAAGAGAGTCCGGGTTTGTGAGGATTCTCCAAGCCTGTCGAGCGAGCATGGCTAGGTTGAAGAGATGGAGATCACGAAAACCCAGACCCCCCTCCTTCTTTGACAAAGTCATCTTATCCCGGCTCAACCAGTGTATTTTGTTCTCCTTGTCATTCTGGCTCCACCACCACCATCCTATCATGGAGTTTAGCTCATCACAAAGCCCCTTCGTCAGATCAAAACACGACATGACATATGTTGGAATTGCTTGGGCAACCGCCTTGATTAGTACCTCCTTTCCTACCTTTGATAACAGCTTTTCTTACCACCCCTGTATCCGCCCCCAGATCTTCCTTTTAATATACCCAAAGGCTTTCTTGCGTGATTTGCCAATAGAGACAGGAAGCCCCAGGTATTTCTCATTTTTTGCTTCCTGTGAAATGCAGAGTTCAGTTCGAACTTGATTTTTGTCTGCTTGGCTTGTGTTTGGGCTGAACAGTACTGAGGATTTTGTCCCTATTAATCACTTGACCTGATGCTCTCTCATACATATCTAGGATCCTTTGTAATTCTTTTGCATCCTCCTTCTGTGCACGCATCAAAATAAGGGAATCATCAGCAAAGAACAAATGATTTATTCATGGCGCCTCCCTACATACTTTGAACCCCTCAATCTTTCCCTCCTCTTCGGCTCTCTGTAGCATAGCCGACAACGCCTCCGCACAAAGAATGAAAAGGTAGGGGCTCAACGGATCACCTTGTCGTAGCCCCCTTTGTGGAGTCACTCTGTTTGTGTAGTGATCATTCACTTTGATTTGGTAGGACACAGTAGTAACGCACAGCATGATACGCTCTACCCATCTTTCATGGAAACCCATCCTCTGCATCACTCGTCTCACGAAACCCCACTCAACCCGGTCATATGCTTTGCTCATATCAAGTTTTATGGCTGCCACTCCCCTCCTTCCACTCTTGCACTGATGTAAGTAGTGGGTGAACTCGTAAGCCAGCAACACATTGTCCGTGATCAACCGGCTGGGGACAAAAGCACTTTGTGAAGGCGAGATGATCTCTGACAGAATGCCCTTCAGCCGGTTTGCTAGTGCTTTTGAAATGAGTTTGTACGCCACGTTGCATAGACTAATAGGCCTTAGGTCCTTCAGTTTCTCCGGCTTACTAGTCTTGGGGATCAGCACAATCACTGTGTCATTCCACCCTGTTGGCATAGTTCCCCCATTCAGTACCCCCAAGACCTCCTCTTTCACTTTGTCGCCTACCAACGACCAGAACTTCTTGTAGAAGATTGCTGGGATTCCATCAGAACCCGGAGCTTTCAGGTCCCCCATGCTTTGCAAGGCCTTCCACACCTCCGCATCCGAGAACGGCGCAATGAGGCCTTCATTCATAGCTTGGGAGACCCGCCTTTGCACACACTCGAGTACCTCCTCCACCTGATCTCCTGCAGTTGTCCTGAAAAGTTGTTGATAGTGTTTAGCAATAAACACTTTTAGGTCTTTCCCCGCCACCACAGCGCCTCCCTCATCCACCAAACTTCCCACATGATTTTTCCGCCTTCGCTCCGACGCTTGGGCATGAAAGAACTTTGTATTCCGGTCCCCTTGGATCAGCCATGAAGAGTAGGTTCTTTGTTTCCAATAAACGTGTTGTTGATCTAGCAACCTTTCCAATTTATACCGCAACCCGTGCTCCTTGTTTACTTGGTCTTGGCTGATCCTCTCCCTTCGACATCGCTCAAGATCAGTCTTGGCTGTTTTAATCCGCTTCTCTAGCTCGCCCAGGACACTACGGTCCCACTCCCACAGCTCCATCAGCAAGTGTTTCTGAATTTCCATGAGGCTTGTATCCCCCGTCTCCAGTGCTTCACTCCAGGCTTCACCTACCCTAGCCGCACACTCCTCCTCCTCCATCCACCTTGCTTCAAATTTTTTCATGATCTCCATTGGTTTGTTCCATTCCTTTTTCTCCCTCCCTCCCGTTTCCACAATGACAGGCATATGATCAGAATGTCTTGGATCACCATTCACAACTCGAACAAGGGGAAATTTTGCTCTCCATGAGCTATTCGCCACCGCCCTGTCTAGTCTTTCCTTCACGTAACTCTTCGCCCTATGGTGTTGGTTTCTCCACGTAAACACATCCCCAACAAACCCAGGTCATGTAAGTCACATTCCACAAGAGCTTCACGAAAGCTTTCCATGCACCTTTCCGATCTTGGGGGGCCTCCCTCCTTCTCACAATTAAACAAGATTTCATTGAAATCACCATAGCACAGCCATGGCAGATTACTTCTATTCTTCAAAATTCTCAACAGCTTCCATGTTTTGTCCTTCTCCTCACTCCTTGATTCACCATAGATGCCGGTGAAACGCCATTCAAACCCGTCCTCCTCCTGCACAGTTGCTTCTATGTGGTACCGTGACATACTGTTCACCGTTAGTTCTATTCCCTTCCTCCAGAACAACGCCAACCCACCACTCGCACCCACACTATCCTTGACACACATATTTGGCATATTTAACCTTCACCGAAAAATCTCCAACCATACGCTGTTATGTTTTGTTTCAGACAAAAACAGCACATCCGGGGCCTCCTTCTTCTGGACATCCAGAAGACCACGAACTGCCGGGCCACTCCCCAATCCCCAGCAGTTCCAAGCGATTATCCTCATTTGGGCTGGCGGGATTGACCAAGCAATCCCGCCTCATCATTGTTGTACAGCTCCTCCCCCCTTTTACTTCCTCTAACCCCCAAGCATTGCTTTTTCTTTCCCTCCACGTCCTCCTCACAAGCCTCTGGGGCTGGCCTCTTCTTGTACTCGTCTCCCATAGCAATATCGGACTTCCCTTTTTCTGCCGCAGTTCGGGGGCGCCGCTTAAAAGTCGCCTTCTTTAACACGTTTGACAAGCTGATAGCCATCCCCCTACTGCCCCCCCTCGGCCTCCTCCTGCAACACCCCCTTGTTTGTTTCTTTAGCTCTTTCGTCAGATTCCTTCACCCCCTCCCCCTTCCCGTCCACATTTCCTTCAACCTCCATACAAGAATTGCCCTCAACTATCTCCCCCCGTTCACCTGGGCGGTACAGTGGTTCTCCCCCCCCCTTCAACTCCACAATATCAGTGCTATGTTTACAAGTAAACTCTGGACTCACCTCCACCCCCCCCAATAGGGTGTGCCTCCAACTCATTTGTTGATGCGTCTTTGGCACTCCCCTCGGAGATTGGCAGTGACTCCCTTCCCGCACTCTTTTCTGCTAGAGCTTGATCCTCAAACTCCAACCTCCTTTGCATACCACTTCTCTCCACATTTGCCATTGTTTTTAGTGGGCTTTCGCCATCATCCTTTAGCTCCCCTTCGGTTGCACCAGAGATTTTCCGGGAGCCATCAGTACTAGCATCCATCTTGGTCCCTCGATTCTTCCCCCAACTCGACTCTTTTCGGTTCTGTTGGCCCCCTCCTGAGCTTCCCCCTTCCGACCATCTCCCCCTGCCCTCCTTCTTCCTTGTTGGATTCACACGCAGCCATTCCCCAAACTGTTTCCCCTCCTGTCGCCAAGCACCCTCGTCACAGTCCTTCTCCGCATGGCCTAAGATTCCACACGAGTAGCAAAAGATTGGTAGGAACTCATACTTGAACCTACACCAGAAATCCCCCTCTCCTACCCCCTTCTCCATAGTGATACCCCGGACCAAAGGCCTCCAGATGTCAATCAGAACCTTTATTCTGAGAAATTCCCCCACTGCAAGATCATCTTCATCCTTGTCCACATCCAATACTTTGCCCACCGAATTACCAATTCGACGACCGGTCTCAGCATTCATCAGCCCTAGCGGCAAATCGAACACACGGATCCATACCGGGATATGAATGAACTCCAAGTCCTTCAGCCTTTTAGTATCGTCAAAATCCACCACCACCAGCAGGTCTCCCCCAAACTCCCATGACCCTTCCAGGATCGCCCTGCGTTTACCTCCTGGCTGCAGAAAAGAGAAGAGGAACAGATTGTTGCCCAACTCCTTGCAGCGAATACCCTTTTGGGGGCACCAGATCCTACCCACCGTCTGCACCATACCCTCTGCATACCCCGGCTTCGGTGAGAATAATTTCCCCACTGCCTGCGGTGTTTTCTCTGCCTCCATCACCTCCGACCGCCATGCTCCTCGCACCCCTTTCTTTTCCTGCTCCGACAGCTTCAATCCCCGAAGCAGCCCGTCGAGGTCTACCTCGGCGCTGCCCTTTGCCTTGCTCATCTCCTCCCCGCCTCCAAACGCTACAGCGACCACCCGCGAAAGGCCCCGCGCCTCGCCCTCAGGGGAGGGGCAAGACACAGGCGGCTGAAGAGATGGAAGGGAGAAGAAATTTGGTGGAGAAAAGTGGAAAAACCTGGAGACAAAACCCCCGATTTAGAATCTAGGGTTCGCACTGTTCCTCTGAGCTGCCCCGAGCTCCTTGCGGGAGTCAAGGTGCCAGAGACCGAGTGCCGCGTGAGCGCCGTTTCTTGCTTTCTTGGAGAGTTGTTGGAAAGGCTTGCCTGCTTGAGTTGTTCTTTGCCTGTGTTTGGTTGGGCCGTTCCAAACTTCCAAGGCTCTGTACTTTCGGTTCGGCTCGGTGAAACCGTCCTGGCACCGGACCTGGAGACACTTGAAGCTTTTGCCTTTAAGAAGAGCGACACATGGTTTGTAGTACATCTGTACATGTCAAGCTAGTTTAGACGATGGATTTGGAGGAACTTTTGTAATTTTAGGTGGATTTTTTAGACTTTAATTTTTTATTTAAAGTTTTGAATTTTTAATATTTGTAAGAGAGAATATAGAGAGGAATACTCGTATACGATTTTAATCGATATAGATAAAGTAGATCTAGTATCTACTATAATCAATCTATAGATCTCACTTTAAAAAATACACCGTTTAAAAAATTAGTTACTGTAATATATGTCATAAACCTAAAGCTCGAAAGAATCCAACCATTTGTCTTCCATCCAAACAGGCAAATTTGATTTGGTCGTTGACACCGTATTAGTAGAGCATAAAGGAAACACTCCACCGCAGGAAATAACTCTGTTGTCATTCTTGCTTACAGGCAGCACAAAAGTCTCAATTGGCTCCGCTCTAAATAGCTTATCTTTTAATTTTTTTGGCTTTCGGTTTATTTAAATTATAAATCATTTGAAACGCATCGATTCTTAATTTTTACTTTTTTGAGTTTTACTTTTTTTACTTTTGCTTTTTTCCTATTTTATTTTCTATTATCCGTAGAGATATAATAGTATTTTCCCCTTATTTTCCTTCATTTTTCTTTAATTGAATGATTCAAAAAAATTAATAGCTGTTGCAGTACAATTTCAACTTTGAGCCAAAAGCTGCAGTCGTAAGCCAAAACTTTCAACAAGTTGAAACGGCCCCTATATTGTGCGGCTCAAACTATATATCTATAACTCCGTCTTCCTACCAAATATGGCCATGTTCTTTTTGACTTTTGGTTTCTCTGGAAATCAAAAGGATAAATATTAAAACGGGGTAGTCTCTTAAAGTAGATTCTTTAAACGACTTTCTAAATCTAAAACTATATACGTCATCCACGTCAAAGCCTTCACCGTCCGCTATAGTGTTGAAAAGTACAATAAAAAGTCATCAACCGCAACCTAAGAAAACAACCCCCGTCTGGCCATGTTCTTTTTGACTTTTGGTTTCTCTGGAAATAAAAAGGTTAAATATTAAAACGGGGTAGTCTCTTAAAGTAGATTTTTTAAACGACTTTCTAAATCTAAAACTATATACGTCATCCATGTCAAAGCCTTCACTGTCCGTTATAGTGTTAAAAAGTACAATAAAAAATCATCAACCGTAACCTAAGAAAACAACCCCCGTCCACTTGCGACTCCAATTTGATTTGTATGCTGTTCTATACTAACACTAGTAGTGTGCCCGTGCTAACGCTACGGTAAAATACAAAACAAGATAAAATTTGTAAAAAATAAAACGAACAATCAGATTCATTAAGATTCACGTCTCATATATTGTATAACCAAATATTTTTGTTACATAATGAATGCCACATAATGACTGATCTTTTGAGGAGGCGACAACATTATTGGACTCACCCACTGACGACTTTCTCCATCTCCACATTGTTTAAACTTGAGGCTACAAAGAAAACAACCATTTTTGTCACATAAAGAAATATGAAACACAATTTGCTGGAAGCATAGAGCAACGGAGCTTATTGTGCAATCAATTTGGCACCAACAGAATAATTGTGCACCAGAGTATAAACATGATCAATCAGAGTCCTAACCCAGTCAGATAAATGAATTGATCCGAATGCTTTACACTTCAGGTTAAACCACGGATGAAATTATTCAATATATACTGAAGATTGATAAGTTTTTACCATCCAAAAGCTACCAATTACTGTACGCTGGTTTGCCACTGTGCTGAACAGTGTATTGACTATTAACCATTACATGTATGTGTAACTTCGATAAGTCATATGAGATTAATTTTGGCTCAAATTTGCAATAAGTACAAATAACAAATATTAAGCCAAGATCTACGTTTGTTCCAAAAAAATCAATCAACTTGAAATCGTCAAACAAATAAGACATTTGTTGTAGATGCAAACTAAATTTACATTTTTAATAACCTGGTATAGGTATGTTGTTGTTGGTATAGGTATGTTATGTATGTACGCACTACACACATACACAGCTAACAAATACACCAGATATCCCTTTTTGGATCCATAGTACAATACGATAAATGTAGTAATATCGTCTATAATTCACAAAGTTAAGTATAATTATGTTTCCTGTAGTGATAATTTACATGGTGCTAAGAAAACACTTGCAAAATTACTTAGGAGCTCTACTGTCATGCCATATCACAGGCTAGTAACCATATCATGCAAACTTAAGCTACCTTGATCTGAATTGATCAGAAGCATAAAGCAAACAGTATTACCCAAAAGCAAAACAATCCATGTTCAAACAACATTGTAATCGCACTAATAAGAGTATATGATACAAAGTAAAAACAACAATTACAGTTCCATGCAAACATATATAGATTACGATAGGACACTAAAAATACCTCACTAATGAAGCTTAATCCATAGTTGCATCTTACCACAGCCATATCCTTCTCCATTTTTTCTATGGAGTTCAATTCTAAGGCTAGTGGCGTACTGTACTGAGCTCCCAAAGCCACAGACCACATTCACAATGCTATGATCCAATCCCCACAAACAAATTGACAAACAGGTACAATTAAATCTGATTCGGTGAGAAACTCCTAAATCAAAGCGAGAAGCTGACCTTGGAGGCGTAGGCCTCGGCCTCCGACAGAGCCCTCCCGAGCTCCCCCGCTGCACGCGCATCCGCACACCTCTCTGCAACAGGGCAACCACAGCGCGTCAGTTGGATTCGATCTGCTCGTCGCAGAAGCTGAGGCGGCGCGGTATGGCAAAATTCCCCACCTTGTCCACCAAACCAACTCTACACCCAGGGGTGGGCTTCCACCGGGGGCGGCGCTGCTGTCCAGATTCCAAATCTCTCTATTGCTCTTTGTTGGTAAATATATGATTGTTCCAGCAGCAAAAATCCAGGGAAATTATTAAAATAAGCAAGGCAATTAGATGACAAAATTTTGAAAAATCACCTATTGAACACATCAGTATGTTATTATTTCAAACACTCCATAGATGCCTTTGTTTATAATTATATTCATGTAGTGGTTATAAAAACACAGGTTATGACTCAACTTTGATCTACTATAGTACATTATTACATGATCAAAATATTAATCTTCTAGGCTTTATATTTTTCGCAATTTTTTATTGAACAACATGATACATCATACATGCGCTTACATGAGAATTGAGAGGCGTGGCAGCTAGAACAGACCAACATGAGATATGTTCAAATTAATCCAGTACAAGTATAGACTCTATGTATGTTTTCGCCCTAAAATCAATCTGAAACTGCCATGAACTGAGGACCTTAATCCATTATTTTCTGAATTCTAAAGATTTGAGACGAATAATAACCATTGTTAGCTTTGAATCTGAATATGTACTTGCACATATTGTTGGCCAAGTCATGCTAGTTTCCAAATGTATACTGTCACAGCTGTCAGGAGTCAATATTGGAATGTTGGGTAAGAAAAACGCAGTAAAGAAATTAAACCATAAACAAGTGCACAACAAAAGAGTGCGCTATGATGTAGGCATCCACACAGACTCGTTTTTGTGTTCAAATAGTTCGGTTTGAGCAGAGCATTACTTTTTGAAGTTTCAAATACCATGAAATTTTATTATGAGTGCGACTGCCATAATAGTGTGTCAATCGCAAAAGAAATAGCCTTGGGGATGAAGCCATTACATTATACAAAAAATAATACTGCATGCGTAGAACATACCTACTCCCAGGAACATCAATAAGCATACTTTGCTTTGCCATGGCTGTCTGAAGTTAACGAATCTTGTAGAATATCTCTTTGCCTTCAGTGAAACTGCTTCCGAAAGAAGCCCTTGATATGAGATCAGCCAAAAAGTTTCTCAAGAACTCATCAACAATAATGCCTGCACTGCCTCCTTCGCTCTCTAACTTTGTTTTCCCATAAATTCAACATTGACATTGCAGCCTCCACCATCAAATTCAGCATTCGCTGTGGATATTTTCCACACTTAATTTTAGTCCAATGCTCCATGCAGGTAGTACTTCCAGCAAATATTATTATTGGACAGCTTCGTGAAACAATACAAGGTGTCTGAAGCATTTTTTTTAAAACAAGGGTGTCTGAAGAATTCTATCATTGAAATGAACTCATTGTGAAGGTTTAATTACCTTAACATTGTCCATGAAGAATTCAGGTGCAATAACCTTTCTTTGGTGTACCTATAGGTCACCATTCGACGTCAAACTTCCCATACCAAGAGGAGCTACACGCTCTTTCTGCAAGTATCAAGGCTTCCCAAGATCCAAAAACTTGCAATTGGCCAGCTCCTACACCATGTCTGGATCTGTAACATTTAGAGCTTGTATGCTTCCGGTGGCATACAAGTAGATGGAACCTAACACAAAATAAAAATTTACATGAACCTGTGAGCTTTAAATATGAAAAGCAAAAGACATATTTCCATGTCATGAGATCAAACCCTGTTGTCTAATCAAGGTTCATAACAGTAAAAAGTGCCAGAAAACTGTTTAGCCCACAGTTGTCATTGAGAGAACAAAATTGAAAAGGGTAAACTTGGTGCCAGGAACACCTACATCCATGGTCCATAACAAATATGTCCCCATATATAAAAGTAACTAAAAATTAATAACCTAAACAATGAAACTACAGTCACCTCTCAACTATTCCAAAATCGAGGACATCATGTGGCTCATCATATTTGCTCACTCCTAGTTCAGTTTTTTCTTATGAGTTATAAAATATTTGATTGGACAATTGGTAGCCTCATCAACTTTGCTGAACTCCCTAGCTCAGTTTTTGATTAGATAATATGCACACTCATACAATTTTTAGTAACTCCCTAGTTCAATTATTACTTATGGCTCATTTGATTGGACAATAAGCATCCCACCTCTCTGCTTCCACATCTTGAGCGATTAGTTGCAATAGATCTGCATGATCCTGATAGGAAAGAAACAAAAAAAAATCAGTGCGGGTTTTTAGCAAAGAAACGCGCAGGCTGCAGATTTCTGAAACAAGTACCCATCAAATCATACAAGGTCACTACCGTATCAAGCTACAATTGCGCGAGCTTTATAGAAGAAGCGCTCCAATAGATCATTCATAATCCATGGAGAGGCTAGTAGAATCCAAACTTCAAAAGGCAAAAACTTTTTTACCACAGGACATATTCAAAAGGCTAGTAGAATCAACGTGCCGCCTCCTAGACCAACCAAAGAAACACGGCACGGAACCAAGCAGTCAAAATGGATCGGAGGAAATCAGGCAATGCGACAGTCATTTTTACTGAACTTTCCGATCAAAAGCGGTGAGCTTTAGAAAAGTAAACTCCCCGAGCGACCAAACGAGCACACTGGACAAGTCAAATTCGATCGAGTTCACACTCTTCAGCCATTCAATTACATCAAATTCTCGTGCTGAAGAATCAACGAACACGACGGAGACGTGATTTTTTTTTCTGACCCCAACCACCAAATTCAACCCGTCCAGAAGCCAAACGGGCACGAAGCAGCTCAGAATCTAAGGAACACGCGAGCTTATTAAGATCGACGCGAGGTAGTTGCAAGGCTCACCTTCTTGAGCTGGCCGTCGAGCGGCGGAATCTTGCTCTTGGGGACGCGGATGGCGGGGAGGGCGACGAGATCCGGGTCCTCGACGGACTCGAGGCAGTCGGGGCCGGCGAAGGTCAAGGAAGATGACCCCTCCGACGATGACGAGAGGGCGGGCTCGGAGGAGGCGGGGCCGCGGCCCGCGGCGGCAGAACCATCTGCGGACGCCATCGACGATCGCTGCTCCCCCTTCCCTGGCCATGGTGCCGCTCGGCGACGCCAAGCGGCATTGGACGCTGTCCTGTCGCAGGGGGGCGTGTGCTCCGCCCGGGGGGGTGTTCCGGCCGGCGAGGAGCTCGGGCGGCCGCCCAGCCTCGCCCGAAGGGCAGGTCCGCCCCTGCGGCCCTGCCCATACACGCAAACCCTAACATGTCAGATCAGGTCCCTCAACCACGAACCCTAGCAAGAAAGACTAACAGCGAGTAGCATCAACAGCACGCACTTCTTGACGACGTCGGCGGAGGCGTTGGCGGCGGCACCGTCGACGGCGTTCTCCACCTCCTCCTCGTAGTCGACGAGATCCTCCTCGTACACCTCGTTGTCCTTGGCCTCTCCCATCCCGGCTGCGCCGGCAAACATCACAAGCGCGCGCGTGTTAAGCAACGAAGAACATGAACCCACAAGAATCCAACCACGTTTTCATCGCATCATCAACCGCAAAGAACTCACCTCTCAAGATCGCAAAGACGGAGGAGGCAGCAAGAACCGGGGGATTCGGAGCGGAGGCGGCTGCAAAGAGAGAAATCAAGAGCAGGCGGCGGGGAGTAGGGATCTTGGATTCGGGATCTAGGGTTGGGGTACTTGGGATGGTGGATACGAGTGCGAGTGCGAGTCGAGGGGAAGAGGACGACGAGATGCGGCGCTTGAGCGTGTGCGTGGGCGTCGGGGTGGGTTCCAGGTTCAATGATGTGCATGATCCAAATGATTTTGGTCTTTGGATTTTCAATGAGTAAGAGAAGAAGACTTGAGAAGAGATCCAGACCATTCATTTGTATGAAGTTGGAACCCTTTGGTACACAAATTTGGGTGGACTTAGATTAGACATGACTGTGGGGGTGGTTGAGGGGGTGGATTTAGTAAAGAAAATTTTGGTGTATTATAGAGTAGGGTAGATGATAGTATACCATACACACACATTAGTAGAGCTCAAAGCAAACACTTCTCCGCGAGAAGTCCTGTGATCTATGGCCATCGCCAATATCTGTGCGGCTCAGACTATGTATTTAAACCTATTTTTTTTAAAAAACGAAAGGTATAATGCCTAAGTGGGATGTTCTCTATTAAATGAGTAATTCGTCTTAATCCACACCATCCAAATCCGATCTAACGTTTGGTATTTAGTAGCAAGTTTTTACCATTCAGTTTCTACGAGGCACGTTTCCGTGGAATCACAGGCATACATACCGTCCGCTCCCAAACCGACGGCGATGGCCATGGCGTGGGTGCCTGGGCGGCGGTGGCCGGTGGGTGCTGGGCGCGACTGTTCTCCGACTACACGTCTGCGGGGCACGGCGAGATTAACTCACCGAAGTGGTAGCCGCTTTGATTGTCCGTACGTCTGTTCCTGTTTGTAGGCTTGGTGGGTGCTTTGTGTTCAGTCCTGGAACTGGACCGGGGGAAGGGGAGGATTCGCAGCTAGGGTTCGTATTTTGAGTGTGTTCTTGGATTGTGGGTCTGTTGCCTCGATCGGTCGTCCGATTCTTCTACCTGAAAGGTGCGCCCCTTAAGTATACCTGAGATTTTGCTTCAATCAACCTGATATTTTGTTGTATGGTTTATAAGCGATTAACACATTAGCTCCAGTTTTGTGCTTGGTTAGATGCACGGAGTTAGATTCTGGTTGGTTGGTTCAGGCAGGACCTCTCAGTCATGTTCGTTGCCATGGTGGTTGAGTTGCTTCTGACCAAGGTATTGCATTGGTTGGCCACGGAAGAGGGTGGGGTTTATCGACATGGCACCGTTTATGCCATTGATATCGCACATAAAGATTGTGCCATTGGTATCGCACATTAAGACTGTGCCATTGTACAGAAAATGTGCCGTTTTGTGCTTTGTTGCCTCTTTTTGATGTGTTTGGAGATGCATATTGGTAGTGTTTTGTTTATAGCTCATACTCATATACTTTTGTAGTTGCCATTCATATCCTACAAGAAAATATTGTCAGTATTTTTTATTCAATGTCCTCGCTTAATTGTTTTGTATACCATTTCTGCAGTTGATCTGTCCATTTCCGATATTCCATTATTTACTTGAGACTCAAAAGGTAAATGTATGCATCATATGTTCAATGCCCCTATCATTTTGTAGGACCGAAGATGGCGACTAGAAAGAGATGGATAGGAGACAACAAGATTACATGGCTTTTTCAAATTTTTTCTTAAAGCAAAAGTACGACTTCAAGTTCTTCACTCCAATAACTACGAGAAGCTATGAAGTTTAGAGACAAATCACCCACACAAAAAACCCAAACAAAATTGTGCAAAATTGGCAATAATGTTGCTACAGTAAAATCAGCACATGAATAGTAAAATAAACACGATTTCAAAATTAAAAACTTATGGAACTTTTGATCTGTTGGTTCAAATAACTTGAAACTTAGTATGCACCTTCATTAGAACATCAAAAACCTATTCCAATCAACGATTGAGAGCATTGTTGTTTGAAGGGTGGCAATTGAGAAAATTATCGAAACCAGATGGAATGGCGGTTTGCAAAATCACAACACCGGCCTAAGTGGTTTAGGTGCTTGTGAAGCCTTTGGGAAGTTGTACTTTGAAAAACGTGCAAGTGTGTGTGAGTAAAATACGTTTATGTGTGGGTTACTGGGTTTTCCTATATTTAAGTGGTGTGATTCACTAAGAAGTGTCTAGTTGTTAGAGTTAAGTGAGAGATAGAAAGTCTCCACTATATAAGCCCTTGTGTTGTGTTGTGGGTGGCAGTGGTGGAGCTGAAAAAATTTCATTGGGTGTGCACACTACGCATGCCACACCTCTTTAGTATGACAACATTGATGTGGCCTAGTAACGTTACATATGGTTTCAAAATTTGTAAGTAAAAAATCTCGTATAAGGCACCCCATATTATTTTTGAATCATTACACTCAGAGTAATGGTCATGATGGCTGAAACAAATAGAGAATCAGACACTTGATTTTTAAGTTAGAAACTAAAAAAGTTCCTAATAACTAAATAAAATAAAGGACGGGAACATTCTCTTGGTGGCATGGTAGAGTTGTGGATATATGACTCAAAACTATTAGGGTTCAAATCCTGACGCTTCAATAGGAATTTTGTGAGGTCACGGATTTATCTTGATTTGCGTCTTTTTAGGCTTATGCTAAGAGAGCGCACTCGCGTGTATATGCGTGTGTGAGTCTTTCTTATAATCAAAAAAATAAAATAAAGCACTTTCATACCATTCACATGGTGCCACATAGGTAGCGAAAAAGTAGGTGTTGGATTGTCTACAAAACTTGAAAGAGGATATAGAATACAAATTTTATCTAATTCCCTCGAGCATTATCGAATTGCAACGAAGTCCAAATTCAATTAGAATATATAATAAGAAAGGGTATGTACATCATTTTTAAAATTTTTGGAGTGATCGTGCATACCGGACACCCCCCTTGGCTGTGCCTATGGTGAGTGGCATGCCTCTTGAAGAACTTGGAGTTGTGCTTCCACTTGAGAAAAGATTTTAAAAGTCTTGTAATCTTCGGTCCTACAGCCCGCATTAAACTTGTAACTTTAGAAAGACAAGACAAGAATTGTATTTTTTTTAGGAAATCAAGAGTCAAGAAAAGTCAGTTACAAACCCCCTCGTTATGGTTGGATTGGTGGCTTGTTGAGGTCCTTGTTATGTTGATTGGGTTCATTATACTGAACAAACTTGGGATCCGACAGATGTTGGATGAGATTAATCACAAACTGAGCCATCTTGTTTTGGTCCCTCTAAGAGACACACCATCTCTTCTTGTGAAATAGTATTATAATTGACATTCATGATGAGGTTAACACATTCATTTCGAGCTAGTTTCAAATGTTTCCCAGTTGGTATTTTCTAGGACCATGTCATCTACCATGTGTTTATCAAATGAAAATTTTATTTATTAATTTCCTGAAACGGGCCAGCTACCAAGTTATGGTTAATCCAGAGGTACAGCATGTGGTTACTTTCTTGTCAAATTCTTCTGTAGTAAAATATATACTTCTTATCAATTTATCAGGTCGTCTGCAAGCTACAGCAAATAACTCACTAGTAGGTGAAACATGTAGTTTCAATATATCGTTTATCGCATAAAAACCAAGCACTGTAATTTTAAGGCACTGGCTATGCGTTTGCGTCTGTGCCATATGCGCCTGATGTGATTGATAGTTCTGGAACATCAAGCTGTGGACCTTGAAAGTTCGCTGTAAAAGGCATATAAAGATGAGTAACCATCTTAATCTTTGAACACTTCTGCTTATTTCATACTACATTTCTTGATGCGGCCCCGAATGTAATGCACGAACCTTTTATAACCTTTGTGTTTGCGCTTTGCCATGTTTTATGTACCTGCCTGTAATTGCATAGAAGGATTTGCTTATTGATCACAAAGTTGAACTGTAATCCTCAATTCTTGCAAAAACACTATGCTTTTTCTTTGTAGCAGTGACAGCCTTGTTCAACTAGGAATTACGTGGTACAAAAACGATTTATCGGTTATCAGTTTCTAGTCTATGGTATAGTTGTTACATTATAGATTTCTTCATGAACAGTGTCTTTCCTTCTAAATGCTTATCAAGCAACTATGCTGAGTTGCTGAAAAGTGACATGTGGCTACTGTTAAATCTGTCATGATTTTTGCTTACAAGTGACAATTGTTCTTGTTCATCTTATTTACAACATTATACTCTGGGAATACCCTTTCAGAATATTATTTAACGATTTTCTTATCTTATTTTCCCATGTCTTGTGGAGATGTATACGATAGAACTTTGCTCGAGTTGAATTTTAGTTTATAAACCTGCCTTTTGTCAATTCAGTATTCTGTTAAAGGACAATGCGAAACTTGGTTGTAAACTTGCATCACCAGGAAAGGATTGCAGAAAGCCCACCTGCCATCTTCTTAATGATGCGTGCAACTTTCATTCGTTTGGTCTTTGAGTTTTGATTTTGCAGCCAACAGACTATGCTGTTCGATTCTTTCTTCGGATGTTACAAGTCCAATTCTGAATGTTTCAGGTTTTCAGCCACAGAAATGCAGTGCTACTGCACCAATTGGTGACGGTGAGATGGGAAACCCAAAAATTAACTGAAGCTGTACATAGGGAAGGATGAACTAGATTCAGAAGGTCACAAACCATAAGCGCGGTGGTTCCAGGCAAACATGTCAGGCGGAAAAATCTCAGTTATACGTTGCTGTTTATTTTTGCTCTTTTTGGTATGCTCGTTGATTTATACATCCTTGCTAATTAAATCATAATCGTTAATGTGGTAAATTGTCAGGTTAGGTCAAATATTATTGAGGGTCATGGGTAACAGTAATTAAGTTTTACAGTGGTCAAATCTACAGTATCGTCCGCTGAAAAAGTACACTTACTGCATATATGATATCCATCATTTGACCTCATTGTTTGCACAGTTTTTTTTTCTTCAAGAGCACCCTATCTATATTATATTGCTCCAGCATCTGCAGCGTATCAACGCTTTGCGCAGGTTTCTTAAAAAACCGCTAAGCTCAGTACAGGTAGGCAAGTGACAGCCCACAGTGGGCGGGGGCCCCTTGTCTGAAATCTATAATGACTACCAACCAGAATTGGTAGCATTGGATACCTGCACTGCATTCCAGTGCTGCAACTACCATTTTGTTTTTGAGTTGGCGCTTTTCTGGACGCCCATACGAATGATTATGTCTATTCTTCTCCTGCGAGAATGCCTCCCCCCTGGACCAAAGGATCGGGATCTCATGTTCTCATGGGGTTGGTAACTGGTGCCACTTGGGTCTTTGGGGCAGTTAGGGTCTGTTTGGGAGAGCTCTACCACTGAAAATGTGGATCTGGAGCAGCAGCTCCACCGTGGATCTGGGATCCCACCATGGAGTGTCAGCAGCTCCAAATCCACGAAATTGAGGTTTTGGTGGGAATGGTCATTTTTGGTGGGATGGGGTGTGTAACCAGTGACATTGGTGGGTAATTACAACCCAACTCCACGGTGGAGCACCCCTTGAGGAGCTCTATGAAATCTATAGATCTGGCTCTCAGATCCAGGATTTTGGTGGATCCAGATTTCGCGGAGCTGGAGCGTTTGGGTAAAATTTTGTGGAGTGGAGCTGTTTTTCGTGGATCTGGAGTTGGTGGAGCTCTTCCAAACAGGCTCAAACTGATCTCCTTGTTCATTTCTGATCCAATATATATATATATATATATATATATATATATATATATATATATATATATATATATATATATATATAGAGAGAGAGAGAGAGAGAGAGAGAGAGAGAGAGAGACTGAATTTTACCATGTTGCTGTCCAGCTGTTTAGAAGCACTCAACTCTAACTAAGCGTTACGTCTGATCATGCGAGGGACCTGATCATGCGAGGGACGATTCGGATTTTTCATCTGTTATGTCATGGGGCTCTGGCAGCAAGGAGATCAGGCATATACGGTTCGTTTCATGCCTATAAGGCAGGGGCTTTTTTTAATCAGGAGGCAGGCCCCCGATTGCATTAAGGAAACAGACTTCGACTACAACCCACACAACAGAAAAAACGGAAAACTCACACCACTGAGGTGATGAGCAACGTCATACTCCAGCCAGTTCACCAAAAAACTTAAACTGGTGAGGAAAAATAGACAATTTACTTATACTTCAACACCCCCCTCACGTACGTGGAATAGAAGTGGACTTCAATTAATTTTTTTAAATTACGTCAGCCAGGTCTAGAACTCGAGACCTCTTGGCTCTGATACCATATTGAATTTCATGTACCAATCAATTCACCTAAAAGCTTAAACTGATGAAAAAAGATGAGCAATTCACTTATACTTAACACTCACAACCAGTCTTACGAACGGACTAACAGGAAACTAAAAGCAGTCTAAAGCTGAACAGCAAAAGAGACCAAAATAACCAGAACACAAGTTGTGCAACATAGCAGACAACATTCTCCTAGTTTAAGGTTGGTTTGCGCTTTGCGCCATGACATATTTAGCCATGCAGGTTGAGGGGATTGATTCCATTTCAAGATCCTGGAGACCTGGACCTGTGTTCACATCAGGAGATGTTGGCGGACGCATTCTCTGCCCGCTTTTCTCGCGGCGCAATGAAAACACAAGCTTTCCCTTTCCCTTTCTTTTCTTTTCCTTTTCCTTTCTCGCGGACAGCCTGGCTGATCGGGACACACCGGTGGGTTATCGCCATTCATCTTGCCTCGACGAGTAATCCCTTTGAACCCGTCTGCCTGTAATGGTTATCTGCTCATCTCCCATCGGCTCGATGCGATGTCACTCGGATCCGGAACCGGCGGTGTGGTACATTTCTTGGCAAATGGCAGGCGCAGATATTTTTTGTTATTTTTAATGCTGCTGTTTTCATCATCATCTCGCAGTTGCTTAATGTTCTGGAAATCATGAATGGTCCAATAAGGCATGAAAGTCGTCGTCACTGTATTCTAGAGGTGCTACTCCGTTGCATTATTGACGTCTGGAATGTGTATGCATTGAAATGTATTTTTTTTAGTTAGGTTTTGAGCTGAGGACCTTCTGCTTAGATAACTTCTAATCGTCGCTAAAAGCAAAATACAATTTTCTTTTTATGATCGGAGAAAACGCCTAAGCAAAAGCAAGGAAACAAGCTTTATGCTCTATTCAAAAGTACTGTAGGTTTTAGCTGATTATGAGATAGATTGAAGAAGTAAGAGACACTCATGTTGAAAAGTCACTCCATTCAAAACGACTACTGCAGTGATTTCTACAAACAATTTATAAAAATTACATTGAAAAACCAATTTTTAGCTCTTAAAATTTAAAGGCCAGAACTTTGGAATATGGCCTCAGCATAGTGTGCATGTCCGGAGTCATATCTGTACTAGCCTGTCCTCATGTCCGGAGTCATATCTGTACTAGCCTATCCTCACCTGTCACCGCATGGTTTTTTACACGTTTCGGTGGTACTGTGAAAATAACACATAAGCAAAAGGAAGAAAGGAAGCAGGCGAGAGGGCTAATTTTTAAAACAATAATACATTTTTTATTAATATTACGTAAAATATATTATCACTAAAACATTATATAAATAACACTCTATCACCATTTTAAATGGTGGCAGGGTATGGTGCCATTTGAATTTAGGATAGCTTCTGGCGATAGCGATAGAAGCTCTATCATTAAATGAATAGACAGTAAAGTGACACGACATCTGTCACCATTTTAATTGGCGACAGAGATAAACTGTGAATTAAAATAGCAACAGAAGCCCCAAAACTTCAATCATTATTTCAAATAACGACAGAGACCCCCATCCTACGTTGTCATTTGAAATGGTGATCGAAGTCATACCTATATAAGGCTCAGAAAACCGGTTGAAATTCATTTTAATTCAGTAAAAAAGAAAGAGAGGGAGGAGAGGAGAGGAGGAGAAGAGAGCGGGAGAATGAGCGGATTTCTGCATCCTAGATGTGAGTTTTCTTTTTTTTTTTGTAGATTTAATTTTGAGACAATGGTAGGTTAGCAAATAAAATGATTAAATGTGTAGTTGTATTGGGTAGTGGGCAGATGTGTAAATAGTGTGGTTGTAGATATGTAGTTTTTAGAGTAATTGTGTAGATAAATTCTTATAGAACTATTAATTTTTTTTGTAGTAGTACATTGATTAGTTTTAGAGTATTATATATGCTAGTTAGGTCTATTCAGAACATGAAAAGGAGAATATGTGTAGGTTCCATTATTAACTATGTATACTACATAGATGAAGCATGCATGGTAATTTTGATTTTTACTAGACATATACGATCGCTTGTCTTTCTTTAGGGTGTTGCATGTTAGGGAAATCCCCTCCTATACAAGTTTATTTGTGAATAGTGGATTTGTTATTAGGTCTATTTCGTGTTTATTTAATTGAATTAGCAGTTGTCGTTAACATCAGATTATTTGTTGAAATGATCAACAAGTATGACTGAACAAGTAGCTTTCGAAATACACTATGAAGGAGGGATTCCACGGATGGATGCAGAATGAGTCAATTTGCACGATTTTCTATTAGTGATGACCAGTCTGTCAAATGCAGAGCAACGTCCATGGAACACTGTTATGAGATGGTTGTACCGGTTATTTTCGCTGGATCATGCGTTGCACAACCTGAAACTGCATGGCGTTGCTACCCAGGCACAACAACACACGTACTAGGAGTTAGTGGAATTGAAGGAGAGAAAGTCGTGGAGTTCATACATAAGATTGGCAAAGGAGCATGGATGGTCGCTAGTATTGTTGGCCCAAGCCTTTGAGAAAATCCCTTCGACTTGTGTGACATAAGAAGACGCTATTGGTGATCATGCTAAAGAAGTTGGCCAGTCTAGTTAAAGTGCACCATATTGTTTGAGCCAAGAAGGGAGAGGTGGTACCGACTTAATCGAAGCTAAAACTGTAAACCTTCATATGGCCAAGGCGGAAGAATCCCTAGGGATAGCTCATGAAGGTGAGCAAATTGAAACCTGGTGGAATGGATAGAGCTCAAAGACCTTGAATGTGAGGCAAAGTCAGATGATGAAGGTGGAGGCGATAGACTAGTGGTGAGTGAAGGTAAGCGGGTGTCCTGGGAGTACCAGCAAAACGAGGTCAGGCAAGGAGCATTTTACAAAAGTAAGGAGGAGATACAGGAAGTAGTCAAGTTTTGAGTAGTGTCATTGAGGAGGACATTCAAAATAGTGAGGTCTAACTTGTGTGTGTATGACGTGAAGTATGAGATAGAAGGATGCCCTTGACGAGTCCATATATACCAACATATGAGGGACATTTGTTGGAAGTACTCCATGGTCGTTCTGCACACTTGCATGATGACAGAGTCCATGAAATCCCACATAAACATGTTTTTAGCCTTTTTTTTTGCAAATGTCTTGTACGGAGATATTATGGACAACATAGATTTTTGAGCCATGCTTCATTATTCTTGCAGTAGAGCAGAGATTCTAGTACACAATAAGCTATGCTAAGGCTTGAAGGGTGAAACAAAAGGTACTTGAAGCAAGGTTCGGTACATTTGAAGACTCTTTTCACAACCTGCCCAGTCTACTCCAAGTCATACAACAAAAGAATCCTGGGACCCATGTTGATATTCTAGAACAAGCTTTAAAGCAGTTCCCTGGGAAAATGATACTTAAGCAAGCACTATCCACTTTTGGTGCATATATCAATGCATTCAGACACTGTCATCCATTGCTTTGTGTAGATGACATCTTCTTAACTGGGAAGTACAAGGGCCAGATATTGATTGCAATCGCGATGGATGCCAACAACCAGGTTCTTCTTGTTGCACTTGCATTTGTCAATAGAAGAATACCGACCATTGGTTGTGGTTTCTGAGAAACATAAAAGTTGTTGTCATGGACGACACCGTCCACAGGTTTACATTATACATGATCAACATACCGATTTATTAATTGCAATTATGCAGCTGGAGCAAGGGGAAGACAAGCTGTATCCATGGTATGATTTGCAAAGTAGGTAGTGCAAGAGGCATATGCGTGCTAATTTCAACAAGCAATTCAGGAACAAGGAGCTAATGAAACTTTTTCAATAGGTTTTGTGATCAAAACTAGCAAAGAAAGTTTGATACACTGGCTTTGTGATCGGAACCAGCAAAAAAATTTGATACACCGTGGAAGAAACTGGACAACCTGATGATGAAGCACACGAGAGAGGCAGCGAAGAAGCTCACCACAAACATGAAAGAGCTCCCCGTTGCACTCAGTAAGATACCCACAAATCCTCCCCCTGGTCGCTGGGGGAGGTCAAGGGAGGCGACCGGGGGGAGGAGAGGGTGCCATGGCCATAGAGGAGCCCAGGGCAGCACAGCGCCAAGGACCGGGGGAGGGGAGGGAGGCAGCGGGGGAGGAGAGGGAGGTGGTCAGGGTGTAGGGGTGGGGGTCAGGGGAGGAGGTGGCTGGGGGAGGTCAGGAGAGGAGGAAGGGGTTAGGGGCGGCGGCGGTGGCTGCTAGGGGATGGTCGGTGGGGGTAGGGGGTCAGGGGGGGAGGAGGCGGCCGGGGGTGGGGGTTGGGCAAGGAGGAGGCAGCCGGGGGTGGGGGTCGGGGGAGGAGGTGGTGGCCGAGGAAGGATGGGGTGGCCGGGTGTAAGATCGAGGAGGCCGACTAGAGGGGGGTGAATAGGCGGTTTAAAATTTTTCTTCTAATTTAGGCTAACAATTACAATTTAACAAATTGTCTAAAGCAAGTTAGCAAGGCAACAACTAATCAAGATAATATGGCTCAAGTGATTACTAGCACAAGGAGAATTATTCTAAGAGCAAATATACTTCTAGCTAGTACAAGGTATGCTACTCTAATTACACAAGCAATCAAATGATTCTATTGAAGTAAATTGCTTGGAAGAGGATAATGCACAAGAGAGCAAACCACAATGAACACAATTACTTTTTACCGTGGTGATCGGAGACTTGCCGGTCTCCCCTAGTCCACGTTGAGGTAAGCCCGAACGAATCGGACCGGCTCCACGAATTGAGCCTAAACACCTCGATCACTATCGGTAACCCTTTCCCGCTCCGGGTAGGCGAGCTCCAAGCCTTCACAACCGTCTCGGGTCTTCTCACAATCTTCTTGAGAAGATCACCGAGTTTCCCGCCAAGCCGTCTAGGAGTCGGCAAACTCCAAGAGAATGGATCGTCGCAGGGCTTGATCACGCTCAAGTGTCAAATGGATCAATCTACGGATGCAATGCACTTGAATTCACTCAATTACCTCAATTGAAAGCAAATATGTGAAAGTGATGTGTGAGAGGTTGCTCTATGCTCAAGAATGATCAATGAGGGTTCAACAACATGTCCTTGTGCTGGTGGGGTCGAATTTATACCCCCACCAACCTCAACTAGCCGTTGCAATAAACAATCCTGAAAAATCAGGGAAATCGGAACTACCGCAGTGCAATGTGCGGTACTTCCGGATTTCTGCAGGTGGGTCAGAACGGTTATGTCAGTGAATCAGAAGTATCCGTTGGACATTAAATGCGGTACTTTCGCCATTGTAAGTGCGGTACTTCCGGTTTCCCGGAAGTTCCGACTCGTCCCCGGTACTTCCGATCTCAAAGAGGCGAAGTGTGAAACGAGGTTGCTCTCTGGAAATAAAGTTCCACTCGGTAGGCCGGAACTTCCGCCCATGCGGTAGTTCCGCAGTTCAACCTGCGGTACTTCCGATTTCCAGGAGACTAAGTCCAACTCCGGGCGTTCTCTGGAAATAAAGTTACGCTCGGTAAACCGGAACTTCCGCCCATGCGGTAGTTCCGCAGTTCAACCCGCGGTACTTCCGATTTTCCAGCGGCTAAGTCGAGTTCCGGGCGCTCTCTGGAAAAAAGGTTCCGCGCGGGGCCCGGAACTTCCGACCTTGCGGTAGTTCCGCGAATTACACGCCGGTACTACCGAAATTTCTGGGAGTGCACAAATTTCAATTCAATTTTAACTCCAAGTGCATGCATGATCCTAAATTGATCCATGGGGCATATTTGTATATGATCAAGCACTTAGCTATGATCCCTTTTAATAGTACGGCATCTACCCAATAATCCGGTCTTCCGCCTTTCTCCTAAGACCGGTAAAAATAAAAAGCCCTAAACTATTTACCTCGCCGTCTTGGATCTCTTTGAATCATGTGAATTCCTTTTATGTGCCTCTTCTCTCTGTCTTTGAGACTAATCTTTACAAACACTTAACACATATTAGTCCCATAATCAAATAACGTCATTAATTACCAAAACAAATAATTTTAGGGGCCTAGATGCTTTCACCGGGAGAGGAGTTGGGCGGTGAGCGTGACCACGTGAGGCTATCGGTGGGATTGTGGGAAGAAAAGAAGGGAGGGGAGAGAACAACAGTTGGCATCGGGTGAAAAAGAAGAGGAGGAGAAAGGAAAAAAGAGGAGAAAAGAAATAAAGAAGGAAAAAAGAAAGGAAGGAAAGAAATAAAAAAGAGAAAAAAATTAAAAAAGGTAGATGGATTATAAAATAATAATAATACTTAACAAATTTGTTGGATTGACTTATTTTTGTAGTCAGTAATCAACAGTGCTTATAAGAGTTGCTAAGGGTTTTCTGTCGTACTTATGCTTTTCTTCTATACTCGTGCAGTCATTGGTTGTATTAATGGATAAGATATTGGATATTATTTCTTTTATGTCTTATCTGGTTCAATGGTTTTTCAACCTTAGTTAATGCTTCTTGTATTCATTTTCTTCCTCCTGAGTCTCTCTCAAGGTTTCATTATTCACAATTGCATTCCATAAATTGCCACACAATTCATGCTTCCACGCAAGAAAGAGAACTATAGAGTTATAGAATAAGATGTCAACCTTTGCAAGAAGGTTAGGATATACTACATTTTCAAACATTAAGAGATCTAGTTTTTGAAAGTGTATATATGATTGTCTCTTGGAAGTGGATGTATGGTGTATGTCGTCTTGTCACATTCATCTTGTCTCCAACATCTGGCCATGGTAGATTGGTATCATCGTCTCAGACTCTCAGCGACTAGAGTGCGAGGTGAGTCCGGAGTTATTGCTAACTGCATTGTTCTTCCACTTTGTTGGTTTGAGGTTTAACAAATACAATAGCAGTTCCAAACTTTAGGACCTTCCTAACATGAAGAAAAGGCACTTGCGATTTCCACACTCTCTCTGGTAGATTTAGTATCTATACAAATATACAACATACAATATGATCCTATTCCGTATATGCTTACATTTGGCAAGTGCACATGTACGCCACAAGACTAGTATATTGTACGCATATTGTTACTTTTCCTCCGAAATATTTACGTGCCCATGTTTTTACACAACTAATTCAATTTTAACTAGTTTTTAACGAGGCGGGTATAAGAGAAATGAAGATGGCAACCGCCGCCACCATCGTCGCCGCCGCCTTTGTCGTGTATAGTTACTTCGGGCTGAGCTTGGACTAGCACAGTACGAACATCGACATGGCAGGCTTTGGGCCGTGCTTGAACCTGACCAAAGATGAGATGGGCTGGAACAACACGGCACGGCGGGGCGACCGGACCGAGCCGGCACGGCACAACGTGGTCTAAAGCACGGTAGGCCCATACCGTACCAGCACAGCACGACCCAAGGCCCACCTTTAGCTATGGCGATGTCGAACCTTCCTGCCTCCTTAATTACCAGAAGAGATTTATTTTGATTGAAGAAATTTAGGCCTCATGATTAAGCAAGGACGAAGGCAAAATGTGTGTGTTAACGTCTTTGATTTTTGACACCTATTTTTTCGGCTTCAGTTTCTGGCTTCTAGTTTACTATTTTTTAATTTTAATTTTTTCTGGTTTTTAGCCCTTTTTTCTGTATTCATTTGTATTATCTGTGATAGGCTAACATGTTTTTCTATTTTAAATTTTTTAATTATAATTACTTAAAAAGCCACGAACAGTTATAATATAAAATAAGCTATAAATCTAGTTATATAAACCAACTGAGCGCCCCATAGAGACTGAGAATTGTATGTATATGTATCTTGTTATCGTTCGCTTTACGTATTATTCTTCGCAGCTAGTAACTCATGTCTCGCGATATAGATTTGTTTTCAGCATGATGATAACCTCACCAAGCTAGAGCACAAGAGATCAGTTTACACCATGTAACTACGTGTATTATTCTATCAACTGCAATCGTGGGTCGAATTGTTAGAAATTGGTCCATGTGAACAAGATCTGTTTGAATTTGAGATTTTATTGGATTTTGATGACAGTCAGTTACCAGTGGGTAAATGACTGGTTAAATGTGTCAGTTGTCAGTGGATAAATGACTGTTTAATTTTGTCAGTTCACAGTCTGTTTATACACACACACCTGGAGACGTCCAAAGTATATAGCAGAGAATCTCACTGTCTCCATTTCTCACTTCTACAAACTTGTGCTGTTGTGCTGCGCCGTCTGAATCTCTTCGACTATTCTTTCTGGCATGTACTGTGAAGAAGAGGAGCGGTATCTCCGAGCCGTTGCTGTCATGAAGACCTCTACGGGGGTGGCAATAAGGTTTCTAAGTAGCGTACATTTGCGTGACCACTCGCTGCTCTGCTTCATCTACGTTCTGCACTGCATCGAGCCTGCACTGCTTCCTATTCTTTATCAAACCCAACAGTAAGTCGTTCGCACGTTCGATCGACTTTGATATTATATTTTTCTTTGTGTATTTTATGAAATATACTGAGTAGTCTAATGTTAGTTTTGTGTTTATCATCACTAATTTTTACTGTATTTATTACTTAGTAAAAATTGAAATTGAAATATTGCCTATATTTCCAACATTTATTTCATGTGGATTCGTCATGACACATGAGGAATGGGGACAGGTACAAAATGGAGATATCTATGATATACTTTCGTCAAAATTTAATAAATCCTGGCAAACTTAAAAATGCAAAAATGCAAAAGAAAAAGGTTATCAAATACTATATGCTTAAGAAAAATCCAGGAAATACATATTTGCATGGATGTGTGAACCTGTAATTCTGGTATAATTTACCCGTGACTTCGAAGAGTTAAGTAGTAAATTTTAGTCAGACGAGCGTTTCTAAAACAAACTGGAACAAATCCTAAAACAGTATTCCCCTAAAAATCCTAGAACAGTATTGTTATTATTATAATTTAAGTAGCAAAATTGCACACTTTTGTTTGAGGTTCAGAACTGCTGATAAAAATGGTTTATAAAAGTTAGAACGTTTGTATTGCCTTTGGTTTCTAGAAACAGAAGCCAATACGAATATATCCTAAATCCAGGTAGCTGAAGCTACTAGTAGCACATTGTTAACTAAGGGTGTGTTTGATTGCCTATACCAAGTGGTTTATGTATGAGATAATTCAACAAAAGAAGTTATAGGCTCTGTTCTTTTCAGTTTCTAAAAGCTATTTTTCAGCTTTTCTACAGTGACTAGTTTTTAAACGGAATATTTTTTCAAGATAGAGTCTGCTAGTTAATTGTAATACATATTTTACTGACTTCATTTATATTGACAAAAACCGCACGTGAGTTTCTGTTACTCTGTAATCTCTCGTACAAACAGCCCAAAGGTCATAAGCCGTAGCCAAAAGCCACAAGCCGTAGCAAAAAAGAACATGCCCATATATGCGTTTGGTTTTTTGAAGGGAACTATCCCATTCTGGTTGGTAGGATACAATTCTGAGAAGTATTCCCTCTACATCATGAAATATCACATTCACCAAAACAATGGAACCATATGGTATAAGATCATAATTCAATCTCATCCCGCAAACCAAATGCACTTCAAAAATCTAGTGTTTTTTCGGTTTTACAGTCAATTTTTAGTTCAACTTCTAATAATAACTACTGTTTATCGGGCCTAAGAGCATCTCCAAGAGATGCCCAATAAATTCATATCCTAAATCTCTTTTTACAGATCCTAATCACAATATAAGGTCCTAAAATAATTATTCCCTCCAACAGATACCCTAAACCAGAAAAACAGTATTGGGAGCTTATATCATCCTCTATAAGTAGAGAGCGAGAGCCCATTTTTTGGGTGTGTTTTATTTTTGGGAGTCTATTTGGGAATCTGTTGAAGCTACTTTTTATCTTTCAACTTTAAAATTTAAATATTAAGAGCCATACAGAGTATCTCAGATACTCTAACAACCGCAGTAAAAAAGGGGCATACTCCCTAAAATTCTCAACTTCCCAACAGCCTCCCGGCAATTTTTACCAACCGCCAAACGAACAACAGGACTTCCCAACAGTCTCGGAGTCGCCTCCAATCCATCACTGTTGACTTGTTACCGCCTCTTACCACCGCGTCGCTCGCATACCTAGTAGCAGTGGTAGTACCACGCACGGGAGGGCACCTCCCCTTATAAGCCCTCACCCCCTCCTCCACCTCCCCCTCCTCTCTCCTCTCCCCCCGTCGCCGCCATCTACCAGAGCCTAGGCGCCGGGCGAGCTACCACACCCGCGCACCCTAACCTAACGCCGCCACCCTCCCTCCCTCCCGCGCCACCGAGATCCCGCTGTCGACGGAGAGGAGCAGCGGCAGCCATGTCGTCGGGACGGTACATGGCCTACTCGCCCTCGCCCTCCACCACCCCGCACTCCCCGCGCATCTCCGGCCTCCGCGCCTCCTCCTCCGCCGTCGCCGACCAGGAGAAGTAAGCAAGCAAGCAACCTAACCCTCCGCCTCCGCCTCCGCCTCTCATCCACTTGCTTGGTGTCGTGTCATGGATGTGGACGGTGTGTGTTAAGGAGATTGGGGGAAGGAGTAGCGGCAGTCGCCGCCGCCGCCTTTGGGCAGGGTTCGGCCCAGATCGTGACGGGGAGGCTAGATTCAGGACTTCCCAGTGCGGATTCGATGTGTTTTGGGATGCCTCCAAGGTTCTGTGGCTTGAATCTGATGTGGGCCGACGAGGTTTAGTAGGGCTTTTTGGCATCGGATCTGATTCCCCGCGATGAGATCTACGGTTTGTGGTAAAGGTTGCGTCTTGTCGTAGTTTCACCGGATTTTCACTGAGTTAAACAAGCCAGTCGCTCATATCAGTGTTTACTTTGCTGAGGTCGGTGATCGCGTTATAATTTTAGATACTTCTCGTTGTTTTTTTGGGGGGTGGGGGGATTTCCTGGTTTTCAACCAAATTTTACGGAGGAGATGAAAGCTGAGTGGCAAGGCCGGTGTGTTGTGTCTCACCCTTGTGACAAATGATCGAGTATGTGCCTATTCTTTTTTGTAGGTACCTTGCGGAACTGCTTGCGGAGCGGCACAAGCTGAACCCGTTCATCCCAGTGCTCCCTCATAGCGTACGGTTGCTGAATCAAGGTGAGCTCTCGTGTACTCATGACATTTCTATTGTGATACATCTGATTACATGCGTGACCAAATACTGGTCGAATTGCTACTTCTTCCATACATTCGGAATATTCTGTTGCGATGCGGGAATCTTTTACTCTTGCTGCTTGCGTGGCTTGTGTTCCTCAGAATTTGTTTCATACCTCCATTCATCTTCATAATAATGGTTGCTTATGAGTGGTTACACTTTTACCTGCACAAAGAAAGCTGTCTTTATCTGCAACTGAGCTAGATTTAACACAAAATTGTTCATGTTGTGTGCAATTACTTTTGTGGAAAACTGGAAATTGCTGAGACACAATAATTATGGTTTTATTCTACCTGGTCACTGCTTAGATTTTGTTTTGTAAAATGAGTACTTATCAATTATCATTTTCATGACTGCCATGTAGCTAACCCCTACAGTGCTACTTAGTGGTCAATGTTTGCTCTCTTTTTTCCCTATTCTAGTTTGAACTCTCTCTTTCTCTCTCCCTCCGGGCAGTTACTTATCATATTATTTCTGCATTTCATTTTGCAACTGTACCATCTAACTATTCCTGTTTTAGCACATGAGGAAAACTTAACAGTAAGTGAATAATTTTTGTGTCTCATCGCCACCCTACCTCTCTACCACTCCCCTACCTTGCTCCCTCATCACCTGCTTTGGCTTGCTCCAAACAGCTGGCAGCTATGGCTTTTGGCGTTTTTTGTGAGGCAATTGTACTGTAGATGCTGTTAGCTTTTTCTAAGTAAAAAAAAAGAAAAATTGAAAAACACCGCTATATCTTTTAGGATAATGCAAAGGAATAAGGGGAAAAAAAAGAAAAACTGAAAAAGCTAAAAAAAGCCAAAATTAAGAAGCCTAAAAACTGAAGCCATTTGGAGCAGGGTCTGGTCTCAACTCTTAATCTTCCTCTTCACCAACTCATGCATTGTCTACGTGCTCAATCGTCTTTGCGAACTTGCCATGTACACAACCCTCTTTTTGTAGCCTGGCCCTAGATAATTATGCCCTCATTAACGTGGCCCCAGGCTTGCTGGACTATGCTTGCCTTTGACCTCATTCAGCAAAGTTAATAGGGGCGTGCTGTTTCAAAGAACTGATTTCATAGTACTTCATTTGATGATGATGCCCAATGTGTCAGGATTGGTGATGAGATTGCAGTCCTGCAATTCTCTGTTGTTGGCATATGAGTCCTTTTAGGAGAATTCTGGTGAGTCAACATGAGAGGTGTTGAGTGGGTATCATTTCTTTGGGAGTTTTTTTATGCCTATCTGCTCAGTCTAGCCCACATTAATAAGATAATACTGTAGTGCCATTGGTTCATTTTGTGAACTTAGCACTTCTTGGCTCTTTGAGTTTCTCAGTGGGAACGACATTAGAGATTATCGTGCACTGGAGTTGTTTAGCAACGTATGCAGCAAAGGTTGCTTAACAGTTTTGAGGAACAGAGAATGCGGGTCATAGTGCAATACACCCTTGCTGGATTGTTCAATGAGAGGCAACAATACTTTGGTAGAATGGAGTTTTATTTATTGATTTATGAATGCATGGTTGACATTTTGGTCTGTTTTGGGTGAATTGAGGATGTTAAGATGGTGTTTTAGGTGGCCATTGTGCTTAATGCCACAGCTGACATGCTTCTGATAAGGTTGTTTCAGATTCACATTAAGGGCCTGTTGAATAGTTTTTTATTATTAGGATTTAGTTCAAATTTGAATTAAATCCCAAAAATGGCCAACGAAATCCTCCTCATCCAAACAACCCCTAGGCTGGAGCTTGGCGAGAGGATAAAAAATCGATGTGGTGATATCTCTCTCTTGAAGAACATGGATGGCATGTCTATGGGGGCAATATATCCTTCCTTGATGGGGATCATCTGTGGTTGAGGAGATTATAAATTTGATGTGTCCACTAGGCAAGCTCCAACTTAGTGGGATGAAAGCCAGTGTGCTTACTTTTTATACTTGTAAACAGACAATAATTGTACAAAACAAGTGCAAAATTTTAATAATCTATTGTACGCCTTTTTTGGCATTGTTTCCATTTAGTTATTTTTATTGTATATCCTTTTGTTTTGTTTTCACCAAGTTTTACCTGCACTAAGTATTCTTCTCCTACTCAAAATTTTTACAGTGCACATATTAATTATTTATTTTTATTTGCGTATCTTCTCAGCATAAATTTTTTAGAGCTATACAACTAACTATGTATGGATTCGCGGTTGACACTGTTATGACTTTGTTAACTTTCTATTGTAAAGGGACAAAAAGTTATTTCAGATTAGTGATTTTACACTAACCCGTCAGGTATATGTATGCATTTGCTAATCACTAATTCTAACTGCTAACTTTCTATATCTTGTTCTTGAAATTGCAATGTTGAAGCAGAAATTTTACGTGTTTCCACACTATTGGAGAACGCGTCCCTTTTAAATCAAAGTGGCCTTGAACATGGTAGTCCACTAACAACGGGAGGAATATATTCAAATGGAGCAGCAACTGATATGAATGGGTGGACATCAGCATTTCAATCAGAAGTATGGATACTGACCATTTAACATAACTTACTCTTCATGCCTAATTTACCATTTTTGGAAGCTTAGATCAGGTTTTTTTCTAACTGATTTTGACAGTACTGAAGCTGATTACATTCTTGATACTGCTTGGTCCTTATGCTAACTTGCTAACTTTATTATCCCTTCCAGGCAGTGGGTTCGAAAGAATGAAAGATGACATTAAACTCTTCTATGTATGGCAACTGTTGGAGTTTGGATAACATGCTAACACTGATTCACTAATTTGGCACCATATGCCAAAGGTCTAACCAATATGTTAGTTAGTTGCCATGCTAACATCAGAGTCTGCTAATTAGTCTAACCATGTTACTAGCTATTTTATATTTCCTTGCTGTGCTTGAAATCAGTTTGAGATAATTATTACATGATATGTATGAGTATCTGATTTGGTAAAACAGCAATGCCCTTGTGAATCTGTATAATATCGATATTGAAATGAATTGTGGTAAACCTGTCCTTATTGGTCATAAATGTCATGTTATCAGCTTTTGGAAACCTTAGCTTGTCAAGAAAACAACTGAACTAGAAGTATAGAACCCACATGCCCAACAGTAGTTGGGCACATCAACACTCTTGAAGCATAATCCTATAGCTATTCAGATTGCTCATAAACCATCTACGGTTAACTACAGCTTTTACATTTAGCTTTGTTTGAGCCTTTTCGATTGCTTACTACAAAATCTACTCCCGTTGCTCCATACCCAATGCTCTTATTGAAGAAAGAGGTTATAAATGATCAACCTGTGACCATTGCAGAGTTCATCAGCTTATAGCTGGCTCGGAGGTTCTCAAGGCAGCTCCTCTGGACTAATTGTCAAGAAAACAATGAAGGTTGATATTCCAGTAGACAAATTTCCGACAGTAAGTGTGCTGTTTCCTAAGTTGTTACACTCTCGAATTGCTATATCGGTATATCCTGATGGTGCTTTTATGTTTATTTTTTCTAGTACAATTTTGTTGGTCGCATCATTGGTCCTAGAGGAAATTCCTTGAAGCGAGTGGAGGCAACTACGGACTGCCGTGTGCTAATAAGAGGTCGGGGAAGCATTAAAGATCCAGCTCGGGTAAAACTCCTGGTACCATGCTTATTAATCTCATTAATTAGATAGAGCGGCAATTCTGAAGTGTACTTATTGGTTAAGTGTTTCAAGCAAGTTTTTGTCATAAATATGACTGGAGAAGAGCTATATCATTGGCACCTTTCCTGTGGTTATCTCATTCTGATTATGGTTGTCACGGCGTACTTGGCAATCACGGCGTCGGGACGCCATGGCGTCCAGGCAGGCGCCATAGCGTTGCCTAGGCGAGAAAAGGTGAAGCAGCAGCAGCAGCAGCAGTGCCTGATCTTATCTCCAGGTCCTCCAAAACTTTATTCTTTACTCGCATCCAAATATCTCCGGTCCTAACTCGCATCCCGACTCCCTCACCCCCAGTCCCGACTCTCCTCTCTCTCTCCCTCCCCAACCGCCGTAGCATCGTGCTTCCTCCCCCACGGCGCCGCTCCCCCGATACAGCCGTCGCCTCTCCTCCCTCCCCTTCCAGATTGAATCCTCCGATGGTGCCAGAGGGAGTGGACGAGGGGGATTGCTCGCCAGAGGCGGAGGGATCTTCGATGACAGCGGGTCGGCGGCACCGGCAGAGGGAGTGACGGCGGCGACAGCTAGGGTTCTACCGGGTCGCCTCAATTCGGCCTCTTTAGTCTGCTCCTCACAGGCAAGGCGTCGCCTTTTCATTCACCTTAGATGCCTTGAAGACGCCGTGGACACCGAGAACTCCTAGGCGCTCGCCTAGCAGGCCCAGTCGAGGCGAAGCTCAACGGCATCCTTCCAGCTCCGCAGGGACGCCTAGGTGATGCCTTGGTGTTGCCTAAGCGGCGCCGTAACAACCATGATTCTGATCTTTAAGCCCATGTGATAGATGAAACAAGGGTTTTAGTTTTCAGTGCCAATCCGACTTACTCTGGTTAGCTAAAACCAGCTATTTTCCGGTTTTCTCTCCGGCAGCTTTTTTATTTTGCTTTTTGTTTATGTATATTCAAGTTTATATATTTCTCAGAGATTGGTTGATCCCCAGAAACATTCCCTTTTTTTTAAGGAAAAACACATTCCGTTGAAACAGCATAAAAAATCACTTGATTCTGGTGCAAAAAGCCCATACCTGTTTCCCCATAACCGCTCTGTTTCCAGCAGGAACCATCTATTCTTCAAGTGTTCTTATTTGCCTTTCTGCATGTGTATATCTTCTGCAAATTTCTGTTTGTTTTGTATTCATTGAAATTTACCTTGTCACTTATGCTAATGTTTTGTAGGAGGAAATGATGCGAGGGAAGCCAGGCTATGAACATCTGAATGAACCCCTACATATATTGGTTGAGGCAGAGCTTCCTGTTGAAATTATTGATGCTCGTTTGCTGCAAGCCCGTGAGATCCTTGAAGATCTGCTAAAGCCTGTGGTATGTATACTAATTGATAAACTCTTAAACTGGTTAGCTTTTTTTTAATCTTAGACCTCGTGAATTATTGTTGGACCCTGAATTTGCAATTCATAACCCCCTGTGTTTCTACCGTACTATTCCTTGAATCAGTAGCTAATGCACACAAATATATTGCTGGATCACATACATACATCGCATTGAGCCATACCAGACATTAATATTATATAATAGAGTTTAAACAACTTATACTGGGTAGAGTTTTGCATAGCTTGCCGATTAGGCTAAATATTACATTATAGAGAATTAAAAGCGGAAGCGGAAAGCAAAGGTGAGGCTAACACAATGCCATAGGCAAGCGACAGGGTAAAACATATACGACAAACTATTATCCAACTTATCCAAGGTTTGGATAATAGATGTGCACACATTTACCATCAAAGTCTACCGAGCAGAGGAAGGGACGAGAGACTACTAGAGAACGACCTAGATTTCACCATCTTCTCCATCTGGTTCAGACGCGGCGTAGTGGGCGTAGGGGTATTGATTCAAAGGCTTGGAGTTGTTTTAGTGAGCGAGGGTGAGCAAGCACATAAAATACAATATTATAGATGCAAAGCTTAACAAAGAAAGATTTGGGTTCTTTTATTTACGAAATGTCATAGTTGAAATATAGTAAGTAGACATCCCGAGACTTAGCATTTTAACTAAACTATGTTTTTAAATAGTGTAAGAGTATGCAATAATAATAGTAGTATAAGTTTCATCCACCTGTTATATGGTTTCATCCACCATATGCTATTTTGTTACTAGGTTTTATCCATTCATTATACTCATTAGGTTTTGTCCACCCAAGGGAAATCAAATTAATGGTTCTATCCAAGGATCAAAAAACCGGTACCGGAGCAAATCCCGGCCGCCGGGCGGTACCGGTAACCGGCCGGTTACCGGAAATCCCGGAAAAAAACCGGTTAAATTTTGTCAAATGAATTTTTTGGGCGGGGCGGGAGGAGACCGGTAACCGGCCGGTTACCGGAAAAACCGGTGGAAAGAAGAGCTTTGCTTAATTCTAAGTTCATATATCAATCAAAAGCTGCTCAAAACATTACATTTCTTCCCCTTATATAGATAGGGAAGGGGATTACATTTGATTACTAAGACTCTTAGGAATCCTGAGCAATCTTCATTCAAATGACCATGAACCCTCCTTGAAAGTCCAAATGGCGCACCGTTTGTCACGTTAATTAGCAAATAGACTCATAAAGCTTTCCATACATGTAGCATGACAACTAAAAGTATTCAGACTGATGCATACTTATCTCCAAAGTTGACGGATAAATATTATTTAGCACTAATACTTCAATGCTCCAATTGTATCATATCCCTCAAAACTACCTACATATTACTAAATTTGATGCTGGCATAGCCGCATAATGTAAAAGTTAGTGTTAAACAATATAAATATCATTAGGAAAACTAACTTTTACATTCAAAATTTGAAAATTCCTAATACATTCATGGAAAAAAGTTTGAAATCAAGCACGGAAAGTGCATGCATCTTCCTAATACATTTTATTAGTGCTAAATAATGAAAATATCATTAGATAAACTAATTTTTACATTCAAAAGTTTAAATTTGAATTAAATAAAAAACCGGCGTTTTTTTTTCTCCCGGTCGGGACCGGTAAAACCGGTTACCGGCGGTAACCGGCCGGTTACCGCCGGTATTTGGAACACTGGTTCTATCCACCCGTCATGTTTTTCATCCCAACCACAAAGATTCTTTTGTAAAATAGACATTAACTCGAGTAAGTTTCCACGCCCACTCTTGACCGTGGGCACATCTGTTCGAACAACTTTCACTCTGCATAAGTCACACATTTTATCTACAGGAGATGCCCAACTTATTTTGCCACCATGCTACCCTTAGCGTGAGGCTCAGATAGTCATTAAAAGGTCTTTACAATGTATCTACCTAACGTGGCTACACTTGCTAAAGTTTCCACCACCATGGGGTTTTATCCACTCGCTTTGGAAGCCCAATCTTGCACCGCACGAGCCCCCTTTTGGACCACAAGTCAAGGCCCCTATCCGGCACTTACCTGTGTTCCATCGGATGGCGTAACTAGTTCTGGGTCGATGCAAATTAATTAGCCAGATCGTATCTTTTATAGGCTTATGGTTGCACAATTTTATCTTGGTTACCTTGGGAGGTCATCATAAGATTTAGTCCTTAAAGACTATATGGATGATTTTGCCATATACCAAACTCTTGTACTCTATCCGCACCCGCCTGACTTACCATCCGTTCAGGCATGAAGCAAGTTTAGAGTTTTGGATTTTAAAATACTATTTCTAATTTAACATACCAGCCATTTCCATCCAATGACTGTCCGAAGACAAGTTTTCATGTTTTGAAATGATCTCGAAGCAAATTAATGCCACATGTATCTAAGCAAGGCTAAACATGGCACTTAGATATGGATTTATTAACTAGTATATACTATTAATTCTAAGGCGACAAGAGATTATGTCAAAAGCCAAGCAAAGGGGTGGTAGTAAGTGAATAATAATACGACGTTAACTAAGGGCCGGTTCTTTTTGGCTGCGGCTTATAGCTTTTGGCTGAAATTTTTTAATTTTGGCTGTTTACGGTACAGATTACGAAGAGATCGATACTCATTTGCGATTTTGGCTCGTACAGATGTTGGGTTTTTAACATGTACTACGTTTAACTTGTAGACCCCGTCTTGAGAAAATACTCCGTTTAAAAGTTAGGTACTGTAGCGGCTGCGAAAAGCCGGCCGGCTTGTTGCCTGCCGAACAGGCCCTAAGAACTAATGACAATATAATTTAATAAAAGTAAAGTATGCAATTTGATTATTTAAAGTAAAATAATTTGCATTAAAAAAGATAGGTGCAATATGATCAAAGTATTGACTTGTCTAGCTCATAGTCTTGTTGGTCTTGGTTGGGCTCGAACTGCTACTCTTTCGGGTCTTTGGAAGCTAATCGAGTGATCACGTTGAAATTTGAATAAGTACATGAGAATATAGATAAATCCAAATGAATTCCAAAATTCATGATTTTGACTTTTTTAGAAAGATTTTGGATTTAGATGAATTTAGAAACAAACAGAGGAGTAAGAACGGGCCTTCTAAATTTTAAATCAGGGAAAATCCTCAAAATAAACAGAGGAGAGAGCGTATGTCTCACTGACAGTTTGGACCCGTGGATTTTAATTCCGATTTATTTTCTTATTAGAAAATATAACAATGACTGGCAGGTGAGGCCACATGGTTTTTATTTTCTTTTGAATTATTTTTCTTAAAGAAATGTTAGGAGAGGCTAATAGGTGGGCTAGGGCTACCGTGAGAGTTGCCCACATGTCATAGACTCATAAATTAAACTTGGCTTTAATTAAATTTTCTAATGACCTAGGCTTTAATTAAACTAAGGAGTGTCATTAACCTAACTTAATCATGGTCTAATTTCCCATTAATTTAAACTAATGAGTGTCATTAACCTAACTTAATCATGGTCTAATGAATGTCACACTAATGATGCTGCTACAATGCTCCTCTGCTCACAGAGGAGGCGCTCTGGCCGAGCTCGTCACCGGCGAGTGCCGGCAACACCTAAAATGGGCTACTGGGACCTCGGTGAACATAACTTAATCATGGTCTAATGATGTCATTAACACTAATTGGGTGGAGGCCAGCGGGGAGAGAATGGTAGCGATAGAGACGCTTGTGGCCGGAGGTGAAGACGACGGCGTTGGCGAGCTTCTGTGGATGAAAATCCAATCGGGTATGGGGGAGTGAAGAAGGTGGCCAAGTGATCAACTTGACATGACTAGAACGGCGGGGAGCACACCCGAGAGACAGGGATGGGTCATGGCGGCGCACGGCAATGAGGAATGGCGAGCTTAGCTCGGGCTTGGTGCGGCAATGGCGAGGCGCGGGGTGTGAGTAGGAGGGGTGAGGAAAACAAGGGGAGTTCGGGTGGCTTATATAGCTGAGCGGAGGGGAGTTCGTGATACGCGTGTGCAGGGTATGGCGCGGTGGTGACGTGGGTGCAATGTGCAACATGGGCGCGCGGTATAGGCGTGAACGTGCGGAGGGGGGAGCAAGGAGGGGGCTGGGTGCGGGTGAGGATGGTCCGGCATCTCGGCGTGGGCGACAGCATGGCCATAGGGCCAACAACATGAGCATGGCGGCAGCGATGCATGTAGGTGGCGGAGCGGGGCGTGGCCACGGCCGTGCGGTGTGGGTACAATTTGGTTGGGAGGAGGAAAAACAGAGGAAGAAAGAAAGAAGAGGAAAGAGGAAGGCCGGCTGGGTCGAGCGGCTTGGGTCTGGAGTTGGTCCGAGGAAAGGAAAAGAAAGGGGAGAAAGAGATTGGCCAGCCCAACATGAAAATCTGATTTTTATTTTATTTTATTTCTTTTTTATTTGGATTTGGATTTGAATTCAAATTTTATTTTTGCCAAAAATTTGAATTGCGATTAAAAAACTTCAAATTCCCTAAAATGGGGTGTTACAATTATTCTGCAGAACCAATGCCTTAAAAGTTCTTGTATTCTCCTATGTAGGATGAGTCTCAGGATTTCTTCAAGAAGCAGCAGCTGCGGGAGCTTGCCATGCTCAATGGCACCCTCCGTGAAGAAGGAATGCAAAGATCTGGTTCGGCATCCCCTTTCCACAACAGCCTTGGAATGAAGCGAGCCAAGACAAGGGGGTAAAAAAGGCAAAGTGTTATGAAGGGAGAACCAATCATCTACTCTTGGGACCGATACTGAGTATGCCTATGGGTTTGCCTTGCTGGCTAACGGCCCAGGAACGGTCTCGCACCGCCAGCATCGGAGCGGCCCGTACTTGATAATACATATATATCTGGAGTTGTGTGTCCTGCTACTGGGGAGGTTTGGTCGTGGCAACATAGGGTTGTGAGCTATATATTGGGTTGTGCAGAGTTTGGTAGCGATGTGGTTTGTGTATTGCTTTGAACTGATGACGGGTTTTGAAGGCTCTGAGCTTGTATTTGAACTTTCGAAGACTATAATCTAAGGTTGCTATTTGGGATTGAAGCGATGTTGTAACTATATGGTCGTACTGCTTATCAGATGCTGTAATAGATAAGCAACGGTGCTTGCGGTATTCCATTCCAACATCTGAATTCTCATTTGACATGATCAATGTTTAGTTGTGGTGTTTTACCAGTATCTCAATTCCATCTTCAGCAATTCCGATTTTTCCTTAAAAGAATTTGGAATATTCAGGAGTTCAGGGTTATGATATTGATTGTAAGTGAGATCCTAAGTAAGATTACACGTCCAACAAGGCATCTACTAGCGCAACCCAGGAAACTGAGCAAGCTCAAAATTCAGGATCCACGCCCGGTATTTCTCCTGAATATGCAGGCTATAATATGTGGCTTGGCATCTCTACAGCGCATGATATGCCGGCCATGTGCTGATTGCCAGCCCCACCACCCCACCGATCAACACCCCATTCGGCACAAGCCGCCGGCTGACGATTCATACGAATGTACGAGGTACGCATTGCTTGCTGCAATGCTGGCGTGCCGGCCCGTCGCGTGATTTGGCGCGTCACCGCCAGCCTGAGGCTCCCGCGGCCGTGGGCGGTGGTCACCG
Source organism: Dendrocalamus latiflorus (assembly GCA_017311315.1). Taxonomy (NCBI): domain Eukaryota; kingdom Viridiplantae; phylum Streptophyta; class Magnoliopsida; order Poales; family Poaceae; genus Dendrocalamus; species Dendrocalamus latiflorus. The sequence goes on from CM029610.1 coordinate 43,766,070, forward strand.
GAAGGTCGAGAGGGCAGGGCAAAGGTCGCGAGCAGCACGCGTGGCGAGGGAGACGCCGGGGTGCTCCTGCAGCAGCGGCGCTCGCGACGTCTATCACAGGGCCCTTCGATGACGCCCGCGGCTGGATCGGCGGCCGGCAAGTAGATTTGCCATCGAAGTACTTCCATATAATTTATTTGTTAAAAGTTTATAATTGCACACGCTGCCGAGAAAAGCAGTGCCAAAAGGCGTGTGCGTCACAACTAGTATGTGCTTCACTTCTTTTTATTCAAGTACGTGCTCCTATTATGGAAGTATATATAGAGGGAAAATATTAACATGGATCTATTTTCTTTTGGGCGACTAGCTTATTTGTAGCCGGAGGCCTGGAGGTACTCCTTGTTGAATAACTAGCTAATCTCATTTTGACTCCGTTTATGTTTATGTAATGGGTAAAGCGAGGAAGCTAATAGGTAAGAAACATGCTTTTTGTACTCGCCTTGTCAGTACCTAGGTCTGCTTTGCAAGCTTCAGTGGTAATTAAGAAGTTGATGAAAAACAAAGCTGATTTTGATAAGTCTACTTATGTGGATGATTCACATGATGGTAACAGTAAGAAGAAAAATTCAAGGTGTCAACACAAGATGATTCTGAAGATGGCTAAAAAATTCAACAGAGAAGAAATTGTTAATGGTTGACATGGATTTTGACCATTTGTTGTCCTTGGATATTAGCCTTGATAGAAGATTTGGTGCATGTCTAGTAAGCCCGCACTGATCCCACTTTGGCGATCGTTTTTGCATTAAATAGGAGATAATTAACTCAATGAAAAGGATGTCAATGACATCCCATCATTTGGCTATGTAATTAAAGAGTGCACTAATGCAAACGAGTTGGAGAAGCTCAAGAGTGAGATAGATGCTCGTTTTGGTAAAACAAAGTTCAGAGATTTGAATATAGAGATGATGTTTACTGTCTTGACAGAGGAGCATGAAGAAGCCATCACCTGTGAACAGATTATGAAAAAGACAACATTTATTATCTATGTTGTGATACATTTTTTGGCGCCTCCAACCTGCTACGATAAGATATCGATCAATTACTTAAATGCTCTCATAGACATCGAACGTGTAAAAGATTATAATCTGGGCCGTTTTGTAGTTGTTGATATTAAGAACACTGCGAGTGATGCTCCGGACACATTGGCTCACAAGAGTGGCTTCCCTTATATCAAAGGATGTTGTAGGACTGGCAATGGCAATAGAGAAAGGTGAATGATACCTTCTATAAATCTTCTCTCAAGTATCCTGAAATCTTTAACTCCAGTAGCTAAATAGCTAAGAAGATCATATTTGACTAAATCTAAGTAACAACCAAAAACAACAAAATCTCACAGATACAATACCTAACCTGTCTGGCTGCCACTTGAGGTGCGGTCTGACCAGCCACAACCCACCGGTCTAACCAGTAGCCGATCTGATCAGGCCTAGGAGCGGTATGACCACTCTCTTATTCTCAGAACAAAAAATCAGCTCGAGCCAAAGCTAAATTTGATGTAAACTTCAGAATCCACGTCCAAATGATTTAAAACTTTATACATACCTTGTTGAGGGCCTCAGAAACCTATTACATCCAAAGATCGCAAGAATCTTGGCCAATGTTTTAACATTTCCTCAAAACACCCCAAAACTAGGCAAATCTCAAAAAACTTGAGATACAACTTGCTCATGGATTAAGAAAATCCAAGAAGACTTTAGATGAATTTCCATATGTCACAGTAAGCAAGACCAACTAAAGATTCGAAGCAAAAACTTTTGGATCAAGATTTCTTAAGAAAAGCTCCAAATCAAGTAAGAACCAGACAACTTCAAAATCTTACAAATCACAATGTCTAGATGGATGTCATTTGATATACATGAGATATCTCCATCATTTACACGTTTTTAGCACACAGTAAGGTCAAGAAAATGAGAGACAGAGTCAAAAATACCAATAATAACAAGATCAGATCAACCAAGACAAGAACACTCTATGAGAGATAAACAAATTTGATCTATTACTACTTAAAAATGCAGGTTTTATAGCTATTCCATATGGAGGACAAAAGAGCATATAACAAAACTTACTCTTCTCTCTCAAACCCCAATCCTAAAACTCAAGATTGAAAATGGTTTGCAAGCTTCTATCCCAACCCGTTAAATAGATGGGGTAACTTACCAATATCTACTCTAATGTATACTATCCACTAGCATAACGGGGAACCCGTTAACCTCATACAACATGGGTTTACACTTGCATTTAACTCATGCACGCTTTTCAAAGCACCAGCTAAGTCAGTAGTCTTTGATCACTTGATCTTTTTAATATCTTCTTAACCTAAATCACTTTCGCAAACGCCACGATTTTGATCTAACACTGTTTTTGGTATTTGGCCAACTACTAAAATACACTCACCTTGACCCAGTCAACTTCTTCACTTGCAAGCAAATGCCATGCTTGCCATATGTAATACACTAATGCCTTGCCATGTGTCGGTAAGTCTTCCTTGCTCCGATTCCCACCGGACTACACCTCACTTGGACCGACCAAACCACTTGGTGCAACTAGTTACGCGAACCTTTCCTTCAACATTCCTTACCTTCTTTGTGCCATACTTAAGCTCTCTCGTCTCACTCAGCATTCTTGACCGTTCTAGACCTCGGCTCCTCTATAAACGTAGTCTCAGTCCTTGTTGTTGCCATAGTTGACTATAAGCTTTTCTGCACATCCAAAGATTAAGTTCGGTCACATGTTTTTCACAACTTGACTCACATTAGCTCAAACATGCTCCACACAACATGAATGCACTATCTTAGAACAATTTGACTCAATTTACGATGAAATTCCTAAAATTCAGAACTCTCAGCTGAAATTCAAACCTACTAATCGATCAGACTGGTTGCACCAGTTAGATCGCTCATAAGGCTGGTCTAAAGGCTGAAATCACCAGATTGAAAATCTAAATTTTTGCAAATTTAAATTTTAACTCAATATATATTGACAATGGTTTATCATGCACCAGTCAAACCGCTCATAAGGCTGGTCTAAAGGCTAAAATCACTAGATTGAAAATCTAAATTTTTGCAAATTTAAATTTTAACTCAATATATATTGACAATGGTTTATCACAAATATTCCTAAAACTTCTCACATGGTCCCTCAGATGCATACTTTTCCTTCAAGTAAAGTCTTGCTCTTACTTAGGACATTCATAAAATCACCTAATCTGATTGCAGATAATACATTTCATGCCACAATATGCATATTGTTTGGGTTTTGAAATGCTATATTGTTTATGTATGCATATCTTATATTTTTCATCATGTATATTTTGGTAAAAATGAATAAAGCAATGTTTTACCTAGACTATTGAATTTCTATACTAACAAAATTTCTAGGTAGATTGGTGTTGGTGACCCTAATACTCACTCTAATGAGGACCTACAATTAGTGCTACATCAACTATTTATTAAAGTTGGTTAGTCTTTTAATTCTAATTTACTTAGTGCACTATTAATTAACAAAGGTGGCATTCCCGGCTATGGATCGCTTAGTCGGTAGAGCCGACCATCTAACTTTCGGGTGACCGAGCCGCTCACTTAAGAAAGACAAGAACATTGTGATTTTTGATGGTCAAGCTATCTTATTCCAAATCACAACTTAACAATGCACTGAGTACTTAGAAAAATCAAATGAGAGGCTTAGAATTACACAAGATCACAACTTTATTTATGCATAAACAATGTTACACTCCTTTAGGTGGCTAGGCTAGGACTCACCCCTCTTCTTGCTCTCACTTAAGCCTTTATATCATTGGCCATTGTCCATTGGATCTTCAACAATTGTCAAGATCATAACCATTGAACTAAAATATCTTGACCATCTACAGTCTTCCAAGTAAATATCCATACACTAGAATATCTCCTATTTTATTTAACTAGCTATTCTAGCCTTCCCTAGAATCTCAACTAGTGAAAATTCCTTATTTGCCATACAGAGTTACCCTGCATACGTCATGTTAAACAGGAATTCATTCGCTGGTCGTCCTCGGCCAATTCAAAGTTGAGTTCTATTGCCGGTTGTCTTACCGTGGGGCAAGGATTGTCCCAGGCCTAGAGTGTTGTCGGATTTTACCGTTGTTTGTCACACAGGCAGTTCTAGTCGCTTCCTTTGATTTTGAGTCTGTTCTGTTGAGATCCCTCTGATTCCTTGCTTGCCTAAGGAATCAGTTTCTCACTTCTTTTGTACCATTCTCCTTCTTAATGAATGAAGCACAAAGCTCCTGCGTTTTCGCGGAAAAAACATTCACCTTCAGGACACCATCTGGAGATCGGGACCATTGCACCACCATGAGATCAAAAGCAGAATCCTTGCACCATCCGACAGCCGGCACAATATGTAACGGCATTTCCCCATGCCATTGCTTGTTTCTTGCTCTCCATAGGGAACACATACCACAAAGGATAGTAGCCGCATCATGTTGTAAACATATGGATCCATCCGCAAGATCTTCCGTCCACATACTCGGGTGTAGAGCTGGCAGCTTCACATTGGCAACATCTCTCATGGCCGACCAAAAAGATCTAGCATAACTACACTCAGTAAGTATATGCAACAAGGTTTCATCCCTCGCACCACAACCCTCGTAAAAAACCAATTCTTTCAATGTGCCTGTTTCTCAAGTTCGCCCTCGATGGCAAACACCCATGAGAGTATGAGACACCTTCCACCGGAATACTTTAACCTTTGGCAGAACTGACATCTTCCAAACTCGTCTCCAAACTGGATTTGACTCCCCAAAAGAGGTTGATGCATTCAACCCATTATTTTCCATAATCAGAAGGTGATAAGCAGATTTAACTGAGAGGGCAACTAAATATCATCCGGTGGCACTTAAGGAACAATTTTTCAGTGGCATATCAGAGAAACTGGAAACTTTGCATGGTAATAAGGAATTTTCTCTAGAAGATATCTTTGTTCTTGTAATATTTAGAGTCTTCTAGGAGCTTGCATAGCCATCTTTTAAACATTGCCCTTTTCCGTTTATACGAGAAGAAAAAGGTATTAAGGTAACAAATTCTTCCTTGCTGTCTATTTCTTGTGTGTGCTAATATAAGAATGTTTACATCTGTAGATGAAAGACCGTGGCATTGTTTGCAACTCTGGCAAAAATTGGATTTAACGGCAGTGCCCAGAAGGGATCAAGGAGGTGCATTTTTTTTTTATCCTCATACCTAAAATGATGTTATTTTCGCAAAATAATTTTAGGGCCTGTTTGGATGTATAATTTTTTTTAGGGTTTTGAGATAACACCAAGTTTCTAAAAAGAATTGTAGTACAAATATAGTGGGGGTGTTTGATTACGATTAGAATTTCAGTTTTAAAAATCATGGTTTGTTAAACACATTAATTCATTTCCCGTTCTAAAATTGCCAATAAATTGAGAGTAATGTAAGAGGAACTCATCTTTCTTCTTTGTTTGTTAGGCTTGCCGTGAATAAAGGATGCTACTCTAGATGGTTTTCATCAATGTGACACCACCACCACTCCATCGACCAACGCCGCTCGCAACATCCCCAACGGCACCAGCCGCCGGCCTACGCGTCGTCTGATTGTGTGAACGTACATGGTACGCATTGTTCGCTGTGATGCTGGCTGCACGTATGACATGGGCCAGGAAAAACTTATCGCTCAAAGTTCACCAAAAACCACCAGTTATCGGTGAGGTCCAATAAAAATTCAAACCAAACAAAAAAAAATCGGATTTATCTCATTTTCATCGAATATAAAGGATATTTGTAATTTTTCTTTTACATCTGAAAATTTATATTTCAACTCAAAAAAATCGTCCAAACAAACCGATAACCACCGATTACCAGTTCTATCACTCTTATCACTGCCCTCGATAAAATTTGCAAACTGATGCCGTTTTTGCTGACATGGGCGGAAGGCGTGTCGACCTGTCGCATGATTTGGGATTTTTTTTGTACGGATAATCTATTTTTATTCGAAATTATAGAAATATACCCGTGGGAAAAATTTTTACAAAAATATGCTCCAGTCGCCCAATGGTTGAGCGATTGAAGCCTTTCGCCTAACCCAACAGCAACAACTGGAAAATCTCACAACTGTTGGGCGATTAATTGCAGTCGCCCCAAAATTGGGCGACTTTCATGCAGTCGCCCAATGGTTGGGCGACTTTCATGCAGTCGCCCAATGGTTTGGCGACTTTCATGCAGTCGCCCAATGGTTGGGCAACTGCACTCAGGTCCCCGTGAATGTTTTAAATTTTTTTCAATTTTGTACTTTTAAACTGGTAAAAAATTTACTGGAGTTGAAATAAAAGTTTATGTTCATTATATGTTGTAGGTGTGTAAAAAATTTTGAAATTTTTTTTAAAAACGATTGACCATAGAACGATCGGTACATACGATGGTAAGTGATATTTTGATGTTACTGAGAATTCGTGTCTCTGGGTTAGGATTGGGTTGAGGAGGATCGATAGAGATTATCACAGACGGTTCTACATACAAATCATATGTAATACTCTTTATCACAAGTTTTATATACCGATGCAATATAGACAACTAGTCTCAAAAGCTAAAATAGCAAAGTTTTATATGACTTATATATACTCATTTGAAAGGTTTCAATGAGATCTACAACTTTTCAGTTGAAGCAAAATCCAAATTCTAAAGGTAAGACCAAGAGAAAAGGCAAAAACAGAAACCAAAATCTTACGACGCAGGTTTAGATCCAAAGATGGCCGATTTTCGGGGTCTTGGAAGGCGACTGGCGCAAGCGATCTTTTTTTTGGATCGGGCTTGTCGTTAGCTTTCCAAGGAGTACAAGAACGTCAAAAACAGACACCGTATGCAAAAGTTATGCCCGTTTTACTGAAGGTGTGTCGGAAACGGACTCGAATTCGTTTCGATCTCAATTGAAACTGCTATAACTTTTGATCCCGTGGCCGAAATTACTCAAATTTTTTTTTGAGACTTTTGGATGTATGAAGAACAGCTCCACCAATTTTCACTATTTTTGGCGAAGGCCTGAGTGCAGTCGCCCAACCATTGGGCAACTGCATGAAAGTCGCCCAATGGGAGGGCGACTGAAGGAAAGTCACCCAACGGTGGAGCGACTGCAATTAATCATCCAACGGTTGAGAGATTTTCCAGTTATCGCTGCTGGGTTGGGCGAAAGGCTCCAGTCGCCCAATGGAGAGCCTAATGGTTGGGCGACTGGAGCTTATTTTTGTTAAAAAAAATTTCCGCCAGTATATTTCTATTTCTGTAATTTCAAATAAAAAAATAGATTCTCCGTACAAAAAAATCCATGATTTGGCGCGCCTCCGCCTGCCTGTGGCTCCCGCGGCCGTGGGCACCCGAGGGACCAGAGGGCAGTGCAGAAGGTCTCAAGCAGCACGCGTGGCGAGGGAGATGACGGGGTGCTCCTCCAGCAGTGGCGCCTGCCGCGTCTACCACTGAGCCCTTCGATCAGAAACAGCATTAATCTTTTGGAGCTCAAAATTTGAGTGGAAACAGCCACTCACTGCAATGCGGCTGGCTACTAACTATGAGCCTATGACTGACTGTATACTAAAGAACTATTAGACTTGTACAATTGACTGGACATGGAAATACTCCAATTTAAGTCTGGCACAAGCCTAATTTACACCAGGGGTACACCTCCACCCTCCTGCTAGTGTTCTTCGTCGGTGTCATCACCCTTGGTTTCCCTTGCTTTCCAAAATTTCTCTCTATACAAAGATAGAATAGACCATACTTTCCACGGTTTCACAGCCACCAATGAGTGCCTTTAGAATCACTTGTAGCTAAGCAGAACTGAGTTAATTACATGCATGATCAAGCGGATACTGGTGCCATCTGATGGACTGGTGGTGGGCAGCGACCGCTGGTGGGCCAATTTGTTGTAGACTTGCTCGAAGATGGGCCTCACGTGCACGTCAATCATCGGGTCAGTCGGATTGATTGCCATAGCAACGTCGGTCATCCATTGAACCTTCTGGGAAGTCTCAGTGCCAATGTCGACTGCTAGCTGCTGAAGTAGAGCTAGGAGGACTCCCTGGTTTAGAGGGACTGGCTCCATTGCAAATAATGCACGCAAATCAACCTGTACATGAGGATATAGCTATCACAAATCCAACACAGGCCCGTTCTAGCATGAATAAATTAATGAAATAGGGCGACAGACGATACCTGAGAGCACAACCAAGATACAATGGACACGTCACTTCTTTGAAGTGCCATTGTAAATGCCTCGTCAAATTTGCGTTCAGATATTAGTCTGCTCAGCTCCTTCATCGGGTCTAATGGAGCCTCAACCTAACAGAATGCAAGGCACATGGAAAATTATATATAGGCTCTTTATATCACTCATCATATTATACCTGAGAGACAGGAAAATAAGACTAGCGTTCTCATACCCAAGGTTCCAAAAACCGGAACCGGAAGAAATCCCGGTCGGCGGCCGGTAACGGTAACCGGGCGGTTACCGGCCGGTTACCGGAAAAACCGGTAAAAAACCGGTCACAATTTGAAAATCAAAATTTGAATTTTGAGATATTTTGAAACCGGTAACCGAAAAAACCGGCCGGTAACCAGAAAACCGGAAAAAAAACCGGCCAAAATTCGAAAAATCAAAAAATTCATACCGGCCAGTTTTTTGGTTACCGGTCTCCACCGGTAAAACCGGTAACCGGCGGTTACCGGCCGGTAACCGCCGGGATTTTGAACCATGCTCATACCCAATAGACATGCTAACAAAGATGAAATTACTACATGAAAAGGATTAGACAAGTCACCAGAAATTGTAAAAAATAAATCATGATCAGGAGCATGGTTGTCACGTCGGAGTCGGTGACTACAGCGAGTGAGGGGCGCCTGGACGCCATGGCGACGCCTAGCTGAGTCGCCGCGCTGCTGTACGTGCACGTATGAGTTGTATACTCCGTAACTCAATACTCTGCATCACAGATAAATATCTACCGACTCCTCTCCCCTCCTCTCTCTCCCCCGCAGCCACATCTCCCGCACTCACTCCTCTCCCCCCCCCCCCTTGCCTCCTCTGGTCCTCCCCAGCCACCTCGCCTCCTCCGGTTCTCCCCCGCCGCCTTGCCTCCTCCCCCTGCTGCCTCACCTCCTCCGCCCCCCCCCCCCCCCCCCCCGCGCCTCCCCCCAATTCGCGGTGAATGTCTATGGCGTCCACCCAGCTCCGCCATGACGCCTAGGCAACGCCGTAACAACCATGATCAGGAGCATTATGGGATATGGAAGCTGGAAAGGTTTCAGCATTCAGCACCTCTGGGGGACCAGTGATAGGACCATTGCTGGGCTGCAAAACATTTGTGTTATGTGCCTTAGTGTTCCCAGATGCAACTAGTGCCAATAGTTTGCGATGGCCATCAAGTAACTCTGATGTAAGACTCTGGGTGATCAATGATGCAGAAGTGATGGTTTCCTGAAAAAAATAATTCAAGTATACAAAACATTAGTCATTTGCTATGATATAATTGGAAAGAAAATGAGCATCCTTCAACTTACTGTTTCCTGCCATTTCATATAGAAGTATGAAACAGGTAGTTGGCAAACTTACCTTTAAAGTTAGCACCAATGGAGTATGTGCTGCCTCAACTTGTTGCTGAATAGAAACAGTGTGCTCAGACATTCCTTTCTGGAATGCACTATCTACTTGCTCAAACATTGTCTTACAACATTGTTCAAATGCTGGAACAAGCAGTGATTCAACACTAGTGCGTAAAGCATCCTGCATGCATCCATTTAAAACAAATCAGTATATGTAGCAAAGCTAAAATCAAAATGACTTAAACAGCAAACTTTATATCTGAATGAACTGAAGGAATCTACCAAGATACAAACGTCTGGCTAACGAATCAAGAGTAACATGTTCTGTGCCAAATCAATGCTGCTAGACGATCATCTATAAGAAGAACCTACAAGAAGATACATACCTGAAGAGCCTGTTTTACAGATGTATGAAACTGTACTTGGATTTGCCTAGCAAGTGTAGCTTCAAGTTTTGCACTAACGGACTTGTCCAGCTGATTCACCACCTTGTCACCCACCGATTTCTAAAAGGAAACAATCGATGAGAGGAAGAATGAAAAAAAACCCAGAACAACAAATATGGCAAGAAATTAGCCACAACCTGAACTGAATCGGCAACTGCAGAGGCCAAGGATTTCTCGATAATAGGTGTTATTGCCCGTGCAACAACAGGTCCAAGTGAAGAAATTTCTTTCTTTAGTGACTTCTCCAACATAGCAGCAAGGTCCTTGCTTGTTGAGCTTGTAATAAGAGTAGTCATTTGCTGCATTCGATCTCTTTCGGCCTTTTCACGTTTTGTGTTCTCCTCCTGGAAACGAGCCCACAAGGCATCAATGCTAGCCTTGATAGATTTCTCCATGGCACGCCCTAATGATGTCTCAATCCTTTTGCCTTCCTTTGCAATAGACGCATTAACCATAGTACCCAGCTGCTTTTGCATGTCCTTCTGCATGGCTATGAGCTGCAAGACGCGCACACACACATACAATAAATAAACTGAAACCTCATAGAGTCATAGTCATATAATGTCATCATGTTCCAACACTGAGCTGAAAGCCATATAGTTAATCTACAATTCTCTGGTCCTCCAACAGTGTTAAAACAAGTCAAAATTAACCAAGTGACATAACAAGTAAAATTTTGCCTCTTCCTAAAAAAACGAGTGCATTTTTGCTGATATCACAAGCAGGAAAAATTAATTCTAAGTTGACCATAGACAGCTGCATCAGGTCCAACTCAGAGTTGAAGATCCAGGTACTGGGCGGGCTGGGCCAATACTAGATGGGATATCGTCGGTGTTCCATGGAGCTGAATACAACTAAGACAGTAACTTCTGGTGTTTTTCAGTCAAACCCAAAAAATTTGAGCAACTTAACAGTTTTTCCATTCTTTTGAAAGAATTATTTTAATAATAGTGTGTTTACATGCAGGACAGCGGGAACAATGAGAAAACCACCTGATGTCAATATAGTGTGGATCCCAAAGGCCCAATTTGGATACACCGGGAATCGGGTGGTATCCTGGCCCATCCACGTGGAAGTTGAAACCTAAGTATAGGCCTAACCACCACTTCTCAGTTCTAACATTAAACTCAAGCTGGTGAAGGGTAGTTTATATGGTCTATGAGCATAGACAGGTAAATAAGCTGGAACTAGCAAACATACATTAGGGTTACTTTATATGCTTGCTTATTTGGGTTGTTTGCTATATAAGACCAGTAAGATGGCATATAAGATGTGGCTCAAGCTAGGCCAAACAGGCCTAAACCATGCATCATTGGATCATATCCTTACCAGAACAATTCCACAAGCATGCAAGTATAATGTATGCTACTCATTACAATAACTGGTAACTTTGGTCCTTCTAAGAAAGTTAGCCGATGTCTTTTCACAAATTTTTCTAGCAAAATAAGGTTCACATAAAGCTTATGGATTCATATAATTGCAAAATACTTATATAGCACTCATATAAATCAGGATTCCAGTGCTGCCAAAGCAAAAAATAACATGCCGCACCATTCATAAATGCCATCATCTGATTCATCTGACAAGAAAATAGATGAGCAAGATCAAACTAACATTTAAATATGGCAGTGCAGTCCAGAATCTTCACAGCTCAAAAGATGCAATTAGAGAATTACTTGGTAGATAAGGGTAGATGTTAGTATGTCACACTAAATTTGCTAGAAATATCTCCAAAATAAAATGAGTAGAACTATAGAATAGTACAAGCTTCTCTGTTCCACTAAAGGTACTGCACAGCGCACACAGTATAAAATAGTTTAATGTGATCACCTTTTGCAGCATCACTTGCATAGCAGCAACTTCTGGAGAGGAATCAATAGGAGGATATGCGCTGCTCAAAGGTTCATGTGAAGACTCAGTTGAGTTGAATGCACTTGTTGAAGGAGATGACTGGCCAGATGCTTGAGGATAAAGAACTTTATCCTTCTCCTTGATATACGAAGCTGATTGCTCCCTAGAAGCAGAGGAATGATCACTGTTCTCAGATATTTCCACAGTTTTTTTTGGAACATTCTCGTCAGCAGCACCAGTATGCTCAGGCACCGCTCTATCAGATGGTGACAGTGATTCTTCCACGCTGTACTTATCAGTTGTAACTGAGATCTCACTGATCATTTCAACAGTTTGCTCCAACGAATTCTGAGCTTTCTCCGTATTATCACAAACAACTTGAGCTTCCTTAACAGCTTCAAGTTCCAATACTTGATCGGGTTTACTCTCATCGATATATTTTGGTTCTGCTTCAGCAATCCGAGGGCTACTACTGGAACCATCCTGGATTTTCGCTCCATCAGATTTAGAGACATGAGTGCTTTCAACAGAAGATAGAGCGCCTGATATAATTTCAGATGGAGTTATCAGGTGTGTAGCATTCCCTCCTACCTTAAACATCACACGGGGATTCAGAAGCATTGTAACATCACTATGGCTGTCTCTTGGCTCATCCTTTCCAAAACTGTCCTTTCTGATGGGTATATCTTGCCTTCTCAAAGCATCAGAGTCCACGCTTCTGTTAGTTGCGTAATCAAAAGCTGATTGGTCTGAGTCGTGATTGCCTAGTGATGGTCCTGTTCCAGCAAGATCAATGTTTGATGCAAGAGGGGCAGACGGAAGATGTGTCGAACCATCACCTTCTGTATATGTAAGTGGTGGACCTGATGGTTTAGGATCAAACTCTGCAGATAAATCACGAGAAATAACCATTTCTGAATTAACTGAACCAACCAGATGCTTAGTAATAACTGCATTACCTGCAGACTGCTCAACAGCTGATGCTTTACTTGAAGCACTGACAGAATAAGAATCGGCGAAACTAGTTCCCATGGATGACTCAGTTCCTACCACTTCCAGAGGTGTCTCATAAACACGCGAGATAGCTGGGTCTCTTCCAAGTCCAGTAGTATCAGTTGTAGGAGGCGAACAGAGTGACAACTCCAACCCGTACTGCTGGATGGCCATTGTTTGGACACAATAGACTTGAACTACTTGTTCACCATCGGGTTGGCTTTCATGTGTACCAGTGAGACTTAAAATAGGCATTGCAACTGTAAAATCTGCTATATAGTCCAAGCAAGTAGAAGCAGGATCCGGGCCATACTCAACATGCACAGCGTAAATAGCATTTTTTTTAGCATTTGCAAGTAAAATAATGCTTGCTTGAGGCAGCACTGCGATTTGGTTGAAAAATGCCTCCTTGACCCTGGGTTCCAGAGAACTAACAAGTTCCAAGGTCTGGGTGCAATTCCAAGTCTCAGAGTCGCTTGACCAACCTTCTCCATTAGTAGAAGCCCAAATTTTAATTTCTCGGTTTAGAGGACCCTGCAGCATTAACAACAGAATAGCATGTAAGATGTCTAGTAAGATACGTGCTAAAAATGCACAATGCATTGTTCCATTTCCCAGAAGATTTAAAGAGCAGATTCACATTAATTGTTTGTTTCTAACAAAAGTGAAATAACTAGAAACCAAAAATCTCTCCTTTAAACACACACACACACAAACACACACATATACATACATTCATATACATACATATACATACATACACATACATACACATACATACATATGTATATGTATGTACAATGTATGTACATGTGTATATGTATTTGTCGGTGTTTTAATACCGATCTTACGTATGACTTACTGGATTCAGGAAAACTCTAGAAGACTGTATTTACGATCATGCAGAGTGGTGACACGAGAATTTTTATACAGGTTCGGGTCTTTTCCTGGGAGAATAATAATTCTACTTCCTGTATGGCTATTGCTCAAAGAACTGTTCACAACTGAGAATGTAATGTGAAATGCCTTGCACTATCCGTCCGTTGATCCGATGTGTTTTCTTATCTCCCATCTCCTTTCCGACATCAACCTTTATATAGTTGACAAAGCGGCAGCCGTTGTCCCGCGCCAAAAGACGCCTCAACGCTTCGGGAGATAACTGTCAGACTAAAGTTATTTGTCAAAGAGACGTGATGGTCCGTTAATCATGCAGCGATTGTTATCAAAGAGAGTTCATGTGCGGTTATTTAGGAATAAGTGTATGTTCTAACCTTCTTGTCAGATAGACCCACGATGTAGTAAGTCATCGTACACAAGCCAGTTGGAGATAAACTGGTCGTAGAAATGACAACGACCACAAGATGGTCACAATTAAACTTACGACTAGGTAGTCGTAGAAAGACTTACAACTATGTGGTCTTACCGTCGTAGAATGGCTTACGACCAAGAAGTGGTTGTAAAAGAGCTTACGACATCCCTCTGAAATCTCTCCCTTACCGATAAGGAGTATACTCGAATAATATAATGACGTAATAATTAACGGATTATTATATTCTCGTCATCTAGGCCCCCAACTTCAAGTGAAAGTAATTTACTTGAGAAAGTGAGGTCGTAGACGAAAGATGATCAAAAGCAAAACCTTTTCGACTCTCTTCGACCAAAAGCGAGGCTGGTCAATAAGGTAATTTCGCTTGAGTTGTGAAGACAGACGAACTTCAAAACAAAAGAATTACAATCGATTTCCACTGACATGTCCGTCAAATCGGTTCCTGAGGTAACTGTTCGGTTCCCGAGACAGGTAACTGACTTGCACGGTTATAAAAGCTTACCTCAGAGTAATTTTTGATTTCCTTACTTTCCCCTTCTGCTTTGATCTATTTCGAGCTTCCCGACGTCGACTTAGTTGTCTTCTTCGTCCAATCTCATCCAAATCCATTCCAAGCACTTGGGAAAATGACAGTCCACATCCAATTGGCTGGTGTCGGAGATGGACAAGGCGGAATTGAGGGCATTGGAGGATGCTGAGAAGATTCCTCCGCGGAAATTCGTCAGATAGATTGAAATTGCCAGACAAAACTGGCCATCGTGGGAGATTGGGCAAATCCCAGTGTTCCAAGCGTAATGTGAGTGCGACCTTCATCTTTGAGCTCATCCTTTCCTCATGGCCGTGCTCGAATACTTCGGGGTCGAGTTGGTGAGCTTGGTTCCCAATTCGATTACGATACTCAGCGTATTCGTGTATTCATGTGAGGCTTATCTAGGCATCCCTCCGAACCTCGAGCTCTTTCGGTACTACGAAATGAGCCGGCAAACCGGAATCGTCGGGAGCTGTGGTTTGAAGGTCCATGACGGCAAAAACGGAGCAGTATATCCAGATGTTCACTCGGTCTTCATGGTCAACCTGGAAGATGTGGTTCTACTAGGAGATAACCAACGAGGACAGCATTTCTTTCATAGGGAAGGCTGCGGAGAAAACCACTACCTAGAACTCGGCTCCCAAGGACATAACTCATATTGCCCCCTACATCTCAGCCATCAGAGAGCTAAGGGGCAAAGGACTCACTGGCCAGCACGTGGTGAAGGATTTCATCACACGTCGTGTCGTATCAACCCCTTGAAGCAACGAGCACATCCAATGTGGCGGTAGCCAAAGATATGACCAGAGACTACGAGGACAGTAAGTAATCATCGTACTTGTTCTCGTAATTAGATTCCGAGCATTGTGCACTGACCACTTCATCTGTATGGACAGATCTTGATTTGAGGGAAATTGACTCCCGGGTCAAGCTCGTCTGCGAGAAGGCTCCGCCACTCGAAGTGGAAGCTCCTCGTATCCTAGTGGATGTCTCCGCCGAAGAGAGAGAAGAACGCCTAAATGTAATCGAAAGATCAACTTCGTCTTTAGGATAACATAGTCGTAGAGAACGACTAAATAGTATTCTTCTTTCCGGCAAAACGTAGGCATGAATAACCGTCAGAACAAACAAGGGGTCGAACTGATGGTTATCGAATAAGAGGCGGAAAAAGCTAAGGCTCCTTCGACCAAGAGGCGTCGGCTGACAAAAGCTATCGTTCCCCTTACTATCCTTCCTCCTGCTACTCCGACCGACCCCATCCAGCAATTCTTTTCGGACGTGACTACCGCAGATGAGATAGGGGCAACCGTATTCGAGCAACTGACTCCCAAGATCAAGGTACCCTTCTATTACAATACCGAAACTCACTCAGTAGGCACTTCTTGAGGCTTTATCAAGCAACACGAAAAGAAAGACTGAAAAAGTTTTGTATCTTTTGTGAAGAAAACTGCTACAACGGCAGAACCTGTGATCGTAAAAGAGATTGCCCTCAAGTGGTCAAAACTGGTTTCGACTATCAGGAGGGGCAAGAGGAACAAGGAGCAGTAACTCTTGCTCCAAACCTTCGACCAGACATGGTCGAAGATGTTCTCGTACGACCAGACATTGTCGAAGAGAAGTCGAAGAAACTAATCTCCGGAAAAGTTTCTTCTAAATTCAAGATAAAGGGTGTGAAAGCAAGGTATGAAAATATAAGCATTAACATAGCACTTTACCTGTCTTCTTTAATGCCAACTTACTTTTCATGATTGTATCTCGGCTTCTCCACTGCTCGAGGATGCTTCTGCTGAGAAGCCCCATGCAGTTCTGCCCACAGTCGAGGATGCGGTGGAGATGGTGGTCGAAGAAACGACTACCGCTGCAACAGACTATTGCCGAAGCTGAAAAGATTACGACCACAGAAGCGGTCGTAGCAACTGAAGTTCAAGCGGCTAAAGACGGGGTAGAAATACCTGGTCAAGAGGTTGGAAACCCTTCTAACCGCTGCGCCGAGGAGGAAAACATCGAGGATGCTGCTCTTCGCTCCCCAGAAGGTACAGCCAAAGAAGGAGAAGAGGAAGAACCTAACTTCTCTGTATTTTTTAACCCTGCATTTGTAGTGAGATCTTCTGATCGTCCTCTGAGCCAAGTTCCACACCCCAAAAATCTTCCTGACAAGGGGAACATCTTCGATGACGAACGTCTTGAGAAGGTGTGTTGGAACAAGGTCGACGAGCTCAATCGACTTAAAGATTCCCGGCAGGTGCTCGCCAAGTTTGCTCGTGAGAGCATGAACGTAAGTATCGAGTGCTTAGCATTCACACTTTGCCTTTTTTGGCCTCACTATCCTTCTTTGTTTAGAGAGCGTTATCAATCAGCCTCGCAAAGGCCAATTCTACAATTAAAGCCTTACAGGAGAATAAAGAGTAAGTTCTGAACTTATGATTGTTTATTTGGATGTAATTCTAGTGTTTCTTTAACTCTTTTCTTTCGATAGGCGAAAAAGATGAAATGAGTAAGCTTCACACTGAGGTCGAAGAAAAGACCAGGGTGATCAGAGAATTTACTCATATCAATAAAGAGTCCAACCATAGAATAAAGTCGCTAGAAGAACAGCACAAAGGTAAAGTCAATTAGCTGGATGCTCGACTAATAGGTAAGAAAAGCTTTATCTTCGACTAGTTCTTGATATCTAATCTTTTGATAAATACTGCCATGACCATTTACAATCCATTTGCAGAAGTTGTGGTCAAAATAAAGCATCTCGTATGCGGCTCGACTCGTAGTCAAGAGTAAACGAAGTACATGAAGGCAATCCTTCACGACAACATTGTACTTTTCAACAATCTACTCAATGGGTTCAGTTCGAAGAAGATGAGTCCTTCTGAGGATACCACAACTGCTCAGAGTATGATCAAACAAGTCAGAGCGCTAAAGAAGCACTTGTCCACTCTGAAGACCGACCAGGCCGAGTCGATTCGGGAGATGGTTAAAGGCGCTGTAAACTATGCCTCGGCAAAACTCAAGGCATGCGACAAGAACCTCAACCTTCGACCGATCAAGCACGACTTCGGCTGCTCTGAAGAGGCAGCCTGTCTGATTAAGGACCTAGAGCCAACCGATCGAAAGGTCGTAGAGGAGATGCTTCTCGACTCCCATTCTTTAGAGTAGTTTGTAAATAATGACTTTGTAAAGACTTACCTTTGAATAATGAAAAAACTTCTTCCTTTTCCTGCAATTCATCTCGTTGAGTGGTTAGTACTCGTAAGACGAAAAAAGAAATGAAAGAGAATGAATTTAAGACTAAGAAATAAAATTATACTGATAACTCTATTCTAGCCCGTGACTATTTACTTAGTTTATACGAATAAACTAAGCAAATAGTACAGAATAATGTATGTAAAGTATAGAGTAGTTTATCCGACTGTTGTTGTCACCTTCAATTGTCATGTTCTAGTAGCAAAAGTTATGAACGAGTCAACGCTAGGAAGTAGGGCTGTAAAAAAAGCTCGAAGCTCGTGAGCTACTTGAGTTCGGCTCGTTGTAGGCTCGATTCGAACTTTAAACAAGCCGAGCTCGAGCTCGCGAGCTTCACCGAGCCGAACTCGAATAGTTCGCGAGCCCCGATTCGAGCTTAAATAGTAATACATATTAATTCTTAACGAGTTTACTCGAGCCGAACTCGAGCTCGAGCTTGTCTTATTATTGAAAATCAGTGTGTATTTGAATTATTTTGATTGTTATCGAGCTTATTAGAGCCGAGCTCAAGCTTAAAATTTTCTTATTATTGAAAAATAGTGCATAATAAATTATTTTAATTGTTATCGAGCTTCAACGAGCCGAGCTCGAGCCCAAGTCCAGGCTCGGACCCCAACTCGAGCTCGGCTCGAGCTTCTACCGAGCTCGAGCCTGGAAGGTCAAGCTCACTCGAGCTCGGCTCGTTTACAGCCCTACTAGGAAGCTCCTTCTAGTGGGCAAGACCACGTGTAGAGAGAAGAGACTTCGACTAGGTGACGTTCCTTTCTTCGACTAGGTTAATCAAATTGAAGACATAAACAAGGATAGGATAAACACTCAGAGATCATATGTATATCGTGGTTGAATTCGATTGTCATGTTTTTGGCAGCAAAAGTGAGGAACAAGTCGTCACTAGGAAACTTCTAGTAGGCAGGACCACGTGCAGAGAGGAGAGACTTCGACTAGTGGTGTTACCTCGACTTCGACCAGGTTAATGAAATCGAAGACAAACGATACAAGGATAAACACTTAAGAGTTTCTTCCCTTACTTCCGTTCAACGTTTTCATAGACAACTCAATTGTTTTATGCTGATAGCAAGAGTCAGGAACAGATCAACACTAGAAGGCTCCTTCTAGTGGGCAGGACCACGTGCTGAGAGGAGAGACTTCGACTAGTAGTGTCCCATTCTCCGACCAGTTAAACAAATTGGATGTACTAAAAGTGGTCGAACATAAAAGCTCTACTAAACATACGACAATAAAGATTTGAACAAACTGAAAACTTTATTGAAAGGGATAGAAATGCTACATATAAAATTTGCACAATTGGTCGATGTTCCAAAAGTTCGAGAGAATCTAGTCATCCTTCATAGCAAGTCGTACCGAGCCTGGTCTTGTGACTTCGACCACGGTATAAGGATCTTCCCACTTGGGGGAAATCTTGTTCCGATTAGATTGGGATTGAATTTTCCTCAATACCAAGTCACCTACAACAAGGCTGTAAGGTTGGACCTTACGATCGTAGCACTTACGCATGTCTTGCTGATAAACTGCTAATCGGATCAAGGCTTAATTCCTCTTGTCTTCGAGCAGGTTAATTTCATCTGCTCAAAGTTCCTCTTGGTTGGAGTCACCGAAGTTCTCAACTCTTGTCGACCAGATCTTTTAGTTCCGAAGGAAGCATGGCTTCAGCCCCGAAAACTAGGAAAAATGGAGTCTCATGTCGCCTGAGTAGGAGTCATGCGTATTGCCTATAATACTGAAGATAATTCTTGTACCTAAGCCCCGAGCGCTTTATATGCTGGTCGAAGACTCGAGTTTTAATTCCTTACATTAGCTGGCCATTCGCTCGCTCGACTGCCCCATTGCTCTGGGGATGGGCGACCGAGGCATAGCAAAGTTTGGTATCTAATTCGTCACAAAATTCTTGAAATTTTACACTCAAAAATTGCTTACCATTGTCAATAATTATTCGACTTGGGACCCCAAATCGAGTAATCATGCTTCTCATCATGAACCTTCTTGCGGCTTCCGTTGTTATCCTAGTCACAGGTTCGGCCTCAATCCACTTCGTGAACGTGTCAACAGCCACAAATAGGAACTCGAAGCTCCCTGGTGCTCTTAGAAACGGTCCTAGGATGTCAGACCCTAGGTCGCAAAAGGCCACGATAGAGGAATTGTTTGAAGAGCCTGAGTCAGTTGGTGTATTTGCCTACTATGAAACTGGCATTGTACACACTTCTTGACCAACTCTTTGACGTCATTGAGAGCTGTTGGCCATTAGAAACTTTGTTGAAAGGCCCACAGATGCCCCTGTGTACGTCGTTAAGGAGTTGTAATCCCTTTTTCAGCGATATGCATCGCATGAAAACCCCTTGAATACCCTATTTATAGAGTACCCAATCGACCAAAGTATACATTTTGGCCTTACGGGATCGACGATCTGCTTCGAGATCATCCTTGGGTGCTAAACCCTTCTAAAGATACTCGTAGATGGTAGTAATCCAAGTATAATTGTACTCTAGAGAGGTTGTCTCATTGGGAGTTGTCTCCGGTCCTTCGACCAGAGACGACTTCTGGAGTTGCTCCAAGAACTCCTGGTGGTACTTGTAATCGGGAAGAAACTATTCAAGTCAACTGGTCAACAAGAAAGTTAGCCTTCCGGGGGATATACTGTAACTTGAAACCGAAAAAGTGCTTCTCTAGCTTCCTGACTTCCGACAAGTACTGAGACATGGTCGAATTAGAGCATTGATACTCCTTTCCAACTTGATTCACAACTAGTTGAGTCTCTCCTCTCACGAGTAGTCGACAAATCCCGAGCGCTTTTGCGGCTCATATGCCAGCCAACAAACCTTCGTATTCGGCCACATTATTAGTGGTTAGAAAGTGTAGTTGAATGACATACTTTAAGGTATCTCCCACGAAAGATTTCAGGACCATCCCAACCCCCAAGCCACTTAGCGTAAGCAACCCATCAAAGTACATCGTCCACTGGTCGTGGGAGTTGTACTAAGGATCCTGAACGCGTTCAAGATTTGTCCATTCAGCAACAAAGTATGCCAAGATCTGGGATTTAATGGCCGTTCGGGATACGAAATGGAGGTCGAACTCCCTAAGTTCTACCATTTTGCCATGCGCCCTGCTGTTTCGCTGTTATGGAGGACCTCTCCTAAGGAAAACTTAGACGGCACAATAATTTTGTGAGCCTGAAAATAATGCCTCAACTGCCTCAAAGGCATTAGAAGGGTATGTAAGAGTTTTTGGGCCTAAGGGTAGCATTCATTAGGCCCATGTATGACTTCGCTTACATAGTAGACCGGTCGCTGGACGCCTTCGCGTTCTGCGACCAATACCGTGGTTACTGCCTGTGGCGTGGCAGATAGATATACTAAGAGTCTCGCATGGTTTCGGAGAAACCAAAACATGAGCACTCATAAGATATCTCTTGACATCTTCAAAGGCGTCGTTAGCCTCTTTCGACCACTCGAAACCCTCATGCTTCCTTAGAAGCTTAAAGAAAGGAAGTCCCTTCTCTCTCAAACGTGCGATGAAACGACTTAGAGCCACCATGCACCCAATGAGCTTTTGAACTTTCTTAGTGGTTAGAGAGCGCATCTGCTCGATGGCTTTAATCTTATCAGGATTTGTCTCAATACCTCTTACCAAAACAAGGAACCCGAGCAACTTTCCTGAAGAGACTCCAAACACACACTTCTCAGGATTGAGTTTCAAACGGTGCCTTCTGAGATTGTCCAATGTCTCCTGCAGGTCTGAAATGTGATTAACTCATTTGATGCTTTTGACAACTAGATCATCAACCTAGGCTTCCAAATTTCAGCCCATTTGATGTATAAAAGTCAATTGCATCAAACATTGAAAAGTTGGACCAACATTTTTCAAGCTAAATGGCATTTTGAATAGCAAAATACTCCAAATGGCGTAAATAAATGTGGTCTTCTCTTCATTTTCTGAAGACATAGTAATTTGGTGATAACCAGGGTATGCATCTAGAAAACTTAACGAAATCATCTTTTGGACAAGATTTATTTAAATCAGTATAATCTATACACATACGCCACTTACCATTAGACTTCTTAACCATTACAGGGTTAGCCAACCTCTCAGAGTGATCGACCTGTCTTATAAAGCCTGCTTTTAGCAATTTATCCAATTCTGATTTGATAGCTTCCCGTCGATCTAGTGCAAATCTCCGTAATTTTTCTTTACAGGCTTCTTATTAGGCCATAGAGCTAGCATGTGCTCGATCAGCTCCCTGGGGACCCCGAGCATGTCGGATGGCTGCCACGTGAACACACCTATGTAACTATGTTTGCCCAGAGGAAGGTGACGAGGGCGTCTTCCTATATAGGAACTTAGCCAATTGGCTTGGCCAAAGACCCTGGTACGATCTCATGGAATGAGTATCGTATAGGCTTTATTCTGGTATGAGGAACTTGCATCTCGTCCAGAGCGCTTACAAACAAAATGTTTAAAGAACTGCCACCATTAATCAACACGCAATTCACTCGACAGTTGTTGACGGTGGGTTTGACCACGATCGGAAACCAACTCGGTCGAGTTGAAGGGATCAGACAGTCACTTTTCACAAAAGAGATAGTAACTTCCGACCACTTCGGAAAATAATTGACAAGGGGAGGGTCAATGGAGTTTACTACATGCTGGAGTTTACCTCACGTTCGACAACTTTATACTGTCATTTTGACTCATATAGCAAAGATCCTCCATAGATGTGCTCGACGTTATGCTGTGGATCCTGAAACGGCATCTCGTCCTTATCTGACTGCTTTCGACCACTCGTTTGCCCCATCTCGTCGAGTGTGGGAAGTGGTCCTTTGCCGGAGACACCGATGGAGTCCCGGAATGCGGGATTCCATGTCTCGTTGAGCCTAATCAAACGGTCGCTGAGGGACTCGAACACTTGGAGGAGGCCCCTTGTAATGTTGCAAGTTCGGCTTATGGTCGAATTGACCCTTGCCCTTTGGGGAAACTGGTTTCACCGTTGGGCGTATTGTTATGGGGGATGTGGATCCCTCCTTAGCCTTTCCCACAGTGGGGTCTCTACGGTCTCGGGACAGATCTCCAGAGACAGCCTCACCATCGGAAGCAAGCATCGTCTGCTCGTAGTCATAGCAAGCATCCATGTCAAGATCCGCGTAGTCAGCCAGGTCGAACTAGTTCTCGTTCCACTCTCCTGCTATGAGGACATCAGAAGGAAAAGAACTTGCCGTCATGGAAATTATCGAAGTCTTGGAAGAAATCTCCCCATGGACGGCGCCAACTGCCGGTGTTTTAATACCGATCTTACATATGATTTATTGCATACAAGGAAACTCTAGAAGACTGGATTTACAATCATGCAAAGTGGACACACGGGAAATTTTATACAGATTCGGGTCTTCCCCTGAGAGAATAATAACCCTACTTCCTGTATAGCTATTGCTCAAGAGAATTGTTTACAACTGAGAATGTAATGCGAAATGCCTTGCACTATCCTTTGATCTGATGTATTTTTATCTCCCATCTCTCCGATACCAACCTTTATATAGTTGACGAAGCGGCAGCCATTGTCCCGCGCCAAAAGACACCTCAACGCTTTGGGCAGTGTTCTAAAAGGCGGGCTGGGCGGCCGCCTAGGCCCCGTCTAGGCGCTGGGCGGCCACCCGGCGCCTCGCCTAGGGGTGCTGGGCGGGGAGGAAGAGGCCAGGCGGCGAGGCGGCCGTCTAGGCAGCGAAGCGGCCGTCTAGGCGGCAAGGCGGCGTGAGGCGGCGAGGCGGCCAGAGACCACAAAAACAGCAAAACAGAAACGGGGACTGGGGAGAAGCGCCGGCTTGGGGGAGCCGGGCAGTAGCGCCGCTGCGCCAGCCTGCCGCCTGCGGGGAGCTGCGTCGTCCTGCGGGAAGGAGCGCCGGCGGCCAGCCTGCGGGAAGCTGCGGGACGAGGGGAGGCGGGCGGCTAGGGCGGAGAGATGGGGGAGGTGGCGGCGATCTGCGGGGGAGAGACGGGGGAGGCGGGCCGTGGGATCTGCGGAAGAGGCGGCGGCGATCTGCGGGGGAGGGGAGGCGGCGGCGATCTGCGGGGGAGGGGAGGCGGGCGACACGGGCGAAGGGATCTGCGGGGGAAGGGAGAGCTGGCGACGCGGGCGAAGAGATGTGCGGGGAGAGTTGGCGGCGCGGGCGAAGCGGGCAGGCGGAAGGGAGTTAGGGTTAGGGTTAGATTTATATAAGGATTGATGACTTGATCTGGGACGTTGGATCTTCATCGGACGGTCTAAAGTCTGACTAATTTTTTTGAACATTGGTTATAGGATTTGATGACTCGATCTGGGACGTTGGATCTCCATCGGACGGTCCAAAATCTGACTAACTTTTATCTAAGCATCAAATATATATTTATCTTCTGCCTGTTGTCCTTATTTTTAATTCGGCCGCCTAGGCCCCGCCTAAGCCCCGCCTAGGCTCCCTAGGCGCTAGGCCCCACCTCGCCGCCCGCCTAGCGCCTAGCGCCTTCTTGAACATTGGCTTTGGGAGATAATTGTCCGACCGAGTTATTTGTCAGAGATGCGATGGTCCATTCATCGTGCGACGATTGTTGTCAGAGAGAGATCATATGCGGTTATTCAGAAATAAGTGCACGTTCTAACCGCTTTGCCAGATGGACCCACGATGTAGTAAGTCATCGTAGGCAAGCCAGTTGGAGATAAACTAGTCACAGGAAGGTCCACGACCACGAGGTGGTCGCAGGACAACTTACGACTAGATGATCGTAGAACTTACAACTATGTGGTCGTAGAATGACTTACAATTATGTGATCGTAGAATGACTTACGACTAAGAAGTGATCGTATACGAGCTTACGACTTGGAAAATATAATGATGTAATAATCAGAAGATTATCATATCCTCATCAGTATGTATGTATGTATGTATGTATGTATGTATGTATGTATGTATGTATGTATGTATGTATGTATGTACGTACGTATGTGTATGTATCTGTATGTATATGTACGTATATGTATGTATATGTATGTGTAGCATTTCACAGATTATCCAACCCTAAGGAGTCTTTGGCTTTAGCAATTGTAGGCACTAGGCATCTACAAATTCAAGTAGCGCAGACAAAAAAAATGGATATGGTAATGTCTTGATAGATTGAAATATTGTATGGACTGGATGCAACAAAAATTTTCACATTCATTATTTGGTATAATGGCAGATTCAAGCTGCTGGACAACTCATTTGGTTCATAGCTCATTTATGAAAAGTTTACAGAACCAGATGCCCCAAGAAAAGTGTGTGCTTCAAAAAGAAATGTGACATGGAGAAAAAAATTGGCATAAAAAAGTGATATGTATAAGAATGCATACTGCTGTGATGAGATTTATATGATCTGGACGCTCAGGTGCCTTAAGAAAAGCAACTGAGTAAACAGCTTGACCATCATGTGGCTTTAGAATCGATAGAGGCACTGGCTTGCGATCATCCCAGATCTTTACCTGCAAAATAAGACAATATATATTACAAATGGGCTTAGTAAGGATGAATAGCACTTCGCTAGATCACACTGTGCCAAACAAGAGAGACCAACTAGGTCCAAAACAGCTGAAACCTAATTAGTGCTGAAGCTGGCAGCTAGTTCTACAATCTACATAGTAATATTGCAGTCATATGCAAGAAACGGCAGAAAATCAATCAAAACCATCAAATCAAGGGGGCGCAGCCGAAATCACAGATCATCACTGGATTGACTATATCCAGCATACCTCATGCCAGGCCAGCAGGCCCATCCAGTCAACCCTTGACAACACACCCAGAGGCAAATACTTTGCTTTCCTTTTTCAAGAGGAAGTAATGTTGTTCCACCACAAGAGAACCAAGGTTTACAAATTAAAATAAATACTATTTTTGCAGTCCTATTATTCCCAAAATCCAGTTAAGTTTTACAATGCATCTTAGAAATCAATGGTTGATTGTACTGTTTATTCGGTGAAAGAGGAAATAAGCTTCCATTTTGCACTTCAGAACAACTAAAATTTAGTGACAAGTTCAAGCAGATCATTCAGCAAGCGTAGTTTTGCATAATATTGTCCTCCCAATTCTCCCAGCTATGGAAAGTTCTGCAGATAAACAGGACGATATTTGATACAAACCGTGCCATCTTTTGATCCTGAAGCCAGTCGGGTAGTCATCCATTGAGATATGGACAAATCTGTCACATCATCATCATGCTTACCAACTAAGCGCACACCATCAATCAGCTTGTCAAGATGACATTTAATAGGTTCTTCCGCACTAAAGTCTCTTCCCTTTCCCACTTTAGTTGTGTCTATTCTTAAGACACAGTTACCAATTCCAACAAACAGATGTTCCTGCAGGATAAACACGCAAGTCCATTAGTAAGTTAGGATGCTAAAAGAACTTGGAGGATGTAAATGTGATGTAAATTAGAACTTACTTGCTTATGAGAGTGCCAACAGATCCTTGGATGGTAAGCTTCAGCATCACCTACGATCTGGATGGCGATTTCGATCTTTCCTGAAATTTGCGGTTTATTTTCCTCATCAGGTCCCTCATCAATCCTCCACACGTATATCCGTCCATCTACACTCGCGCTGCAGAAGAAAATATCATGTTAGCACATACAACCCACAAAAGATTAAAAAATATAGAACATGATTTTATGTTTTTATAGCAAAGAGGCGTGAGCTCCCCAAACAGTCTTAAATACACAATCTCAAAGGTTAGAGTGAGGATAACTTTTTGTTGTGCTACTAACTGGACGTCCTTACGAACAAATTCCAGAACATATTATTGCTCCGTGCTCAGTACCTTGCTAAACGATGGATGTCCTCAGCAAAGAAAGCCATGTCTGTCACCCTCTGCAGCAAAACAGAAAATGGCAACACAAAGCATCAAAAACAAATGCACTTTCAGAAATTCACATGAAAATGAGGAGTACATAACCATTTAACAAAACTAGCAAATATTGACATCGGATATCTCCAAGCACCTCCTTGAGTGCTTAAATTGCAAGACACATTTACATCAGCTATGTTGCACATTCAAAATTTCTGACTATGGGTGCACGAGGAATTCACCACACAAAAAATGACTAGTGATATGACAAAATTTCTGAGAAGTGAGAATCACCCCATAAAAATGGGCACTTCACAATGGATGAATGCATTATCACTAAACAAAGCCATTACACCCCTTCTTAACAATCTAGCAAACAAACATTCAGAATTAGCCTCTCTGCCGACCCATAGTTAACTGATCAACCTCATCATGCCATCAAAGGCAAATAATAGTGCATCACAAAAAAGACAAAATGAAGTTCTTTTTGTAGTAACTTTTATACAACAGAACCAGCTGAGAACAATACATTTGTAAATGACCGCATTAAAAAGGCTGAAGTATAAAATATGTTATTCTGATTTTTTTCACACCACGAAGCAATGCCACTTTCACCTTAGCTGGACCATATACATTATTAGTACCCACTATCCAGTGATTTAATGTCTCAATGAACATTTCTACACAAGACTAACAGATGATTTATCTCTCCGAACATACAGTATATACCTGCGTATGGCCACGGAGGAGCGAGCGGAGCGCAGTGTTGATGTTTAGCACACGAATGTTCCCGAGCTTGAGCCCATACACGATGTACGTCCGATTCACAGCGATCTGCCTGCCCAGCACGAGTCCAGGGTCCGACGTGTACTTGGTGATCGGCGTCACCTCCAGCTGCGGTGGCTGCGCCTCCCCTGGCAGCCTCGAGTCAACGTCGTGCACCGCTCTGTCCCCGCCGCCCAGCAGGCGCCCCCTCGGCACCTTGCTGCTGGTGCTGCTCAGCATCCTCGCCGGCGGTGCGGACGGCATCGCCGGAAGCGGCGGCGGCTGCGCGGCGGCGGCAAACTCCGACGTCGGCGGTGGCATGGAGAAGGCGGACTCGATGTGGGCCGGCCCGGAGTTACCGAGCAGCTGCATGAGGCGGGCGCCGGGGTTGGGGCCCGGGGCGGCGCTGGGGTTCGCGTTCGTGTTTGGGTTTGGGCTTGGCGTCGGGAAGGAGATGACGGGGCGGGGCATGGGGGGATGGGGGTCCTGTGGGTAGTGGAGGTAGGGGCCGCGGTGGAAGGGAGGGGTAGCCGGGGGGTAGGAGTAAGGGCCGGAAGGCGTTGGCGGGCCGGCGGCGCCGGGGAAGATGGGGGCGGCGGTGGGCGCCGGGTTGGGAGGCGGCTTGAAGAGCATACTAATCTCGAAGGTGGGATTGAGGTTAGGATTAGGGTTTCCGGTCGGAGACGCCATGGGAGGCGACTTGGAAGGGTGGAGGCGGCAGGGGAGGAGATCTGGAGGAGTGGGGAAGAGGAGGCAGAGTTGGAGGTGCGACGAAGCGGAAAGTGGAAGTCGAGTGGAGGCAAGCAGGTGGTGGTTTTTTCGTTTTTGCACCCCCGCGAGTTGGCTTTATTTTGATAAGGGACTTGAGTTGAGAGCTGAGTGCGGTTAACTTTCATGTTTCAAAAGACTGAAATTGTTTTAGTGAGACTTGACATGGGATCCTAATCCTCTACGTTAAGAGAAGTCGAAAGGCTGTCTCAAAAAAAAATCAAAATGCAGAGGTGTTAGTATTCCCTGTGGAGAAAAAAACCGAGGTATTACAAGGTGATATATTAGAAATGCATTAGAGATTCTAATCTTGCTTGTTCGATCAAAACCCAATGTGCGTGACGGAGGAATTTTTAGCTTTTTTTTTTGCTGTTTGTGCCATCGAAATACCAGATGTGGCCTTCATTTGCAAGAAAATGCCATGTTTGGCCCCCTTCGGTGGCCAAAAAGCGTGCTAGCCTCCTCATGTGCCCCCGAGCGCATAACCCCGCCTGGGGCCGCGTGAGGTAGATGACGCGCTCCTTGGGCGTGCTAGCTCCCCCGATGCACTCCCTTGGTGCAGCATGCAAGACAATACAAAGCCTATGTTTTGGTGGCCGATCATTAGGTGTGAGGCCAATGAAAGTAGTCTTTGACAGTGACAGTTCATTCACCTACTTTGCTGCACAGCCATATCAAGCGCTTGTCACCGCCATAAATTTTATTGTCAAACATTTTCATTCTAATATCAAATGATTGATGATTAAAAATGGAACTTATGAGGTTTTGTGTCTCGCAGATTAAGGATGATCTAAGCAATATGGTGAAAGAGATATATGACCTCTCTCTGCCTCTATGCAAGAAAGGAAAGAAACCATTCAAATCCGTGCTTGATGTCAAAAAGGAGTTCAAATCATTGGTTTTGAGCTTTTCTAATGGCAAGAAAGCGCTCATGGAGATCCCTCCTAAAAACTACCTCATTGTCACTGTAAACATTCCATAACTCAATAAACTACGAGCTAGCGTGTCTATCTACTTAGCTCGGCCCCTGGGTGCGCCAGGTGGGGTTGCGCGCTCAGGGGCACATGAAGAGGCTGCTCGCTTTCCGCCGTGGGAGGAGACCAAAAATGGTATTTCTCGTGAATGGGATCACATCTGGTATTTTAGTGATACAAACAGCCAAAAAATCCAAAAACTCAGGATGGAGTGCTACAGCATTGGAAATGGCCGTGGCATTTAGTTTTTGATTTGTGGATTGGGGTTTGTTCTTTTAAACTATGACTTATTAGTCTAATAAATAATAATTATAGAGAGAAATCAAAGCCAAAAATCGTTGAAAAGATAAAAAGACCAGGATATTTAACTTGTAGTAAAGAATGTGGTTGAGATAACTTGGAAACGTAAGGGCTAGGGTTACCTTTCTTTTTCTTCCAAAGGATTGGTTCTAACAAAAAGTATGAAAAAAAACTAACTCAACAAACAGGAGGACTGTATGTGCAAATATTATGACGGGGGAATTCATACAACATGACACATGCTTTACTCAAAATACAACAAAAAGGCAATAGTAAGCCGAGTTTCTTTTTGTAAGTATATAGTACCAAAAAAATGAACTTTTTTTATTTGGCTCCATTGTATCACCTTAGGATTGAAAACAGACCGGATACGAATTAAATAGTGTCAAAATCATATTCGTATTTGTATTTGTAAACAAATACGAATATAAATCCGGATATTCTCGAATACGAATATGAATCGAATATTGTAACGAATACAAATTCGAATCAAATATTTACTCAATTCAGTCAGATCAAGATATCTTCATAACTTATGTAGTATGAAGACGTTAATGATATTTTATCCTCATATAATCACATCTAATCATTCTAATTCATTTACTTCACCTAAAGAAACACGTGTTCACGTTCAATTAAAAAACTTGTCCAACTAATTAGTCATATTGTAATAAAATATGCATATTAATTTGTCAAATATGAATACAAATAGTCCGAATAAAATAACATTTCGGATGGTAAAAGTCTGTACCATATTCGCATCCATATTTTTATAAGAATTCGAATACGAATATGATAGAAATTGTTAATCAGATGAAAAAAATCTATACCTTATTCGCATCATATCGAATACGGTAACCGAATAATATAGATAATTCATATCCACTTTCACACATAGCCACCTTAATTTCAAAACTAGCCCTATGTGTCACAAAATTGCAAATCTGCCCTTCTTCTAAGCGCGAAAGAACTAGTAGCCTACACGTAGCTCCTACCGTGCCACCCGACTGTGGCAGCATCCAGCCACCGCGACAACCCCTAGCGCGGCACAGTTTGATCAAGCGCGACAGTTGGCAGGTCCCACAAAGGTGTCGCGCCACCTGACCGCAATAGGGAGCAGGAAAGATGCCGCGCTCTGGTTCCGTAGCAACCAAAATATGACATGTATGCATGACTTAATCTTGTGACGTGCTTCAAACGGATTTAACTTCTGGTTTATTGGCTTTCGGTTTATTTAAGCTAGAAGCCCTTTAAAACGCGTCAGCTTCTAATTTCTGCTTATTTTGGTTTTTTTTTACTTTTCTTTTTTCTCTTATTCCTTTGCATTGTCGTTAATGATATAACGGTTTTTTTCATTTTTTTTCTATTGTTCCTTATTTTTCTTAGCAAAAGCTAACAATCGCTATAATACAATTTCAGTCATAAACCAAAAGCCACCGACATAAACTTAAGCCATAAGCCAATTAGAGCACCACCATAAAACTTGTGGGGCCCACCAAATATTGTACTATGTAAATTGAGGTGAGAGGTCCATGCATTAGAAGAATCACCACCGTGCATGCATGCCCCGACAAATAGGGTTAAAAGTCATCAGCCGCGGCAGCAAAAAGATCGCACCCATTGTTTCCCGATCTCCACAGTAAAAAAATGAAAATTTTGTTGTGTAGATTTATTCAAGAGGTCAAGGCGACGCCTGTTTTATTATTTTAAGATCGGAGCTGAGGGGGGAAACCTAGACTGAACTAGTATTACACAGGCTTGGAACTGTTTGATTCGCCTGGGCACCGGCGCCGGCAACTGCACGACCTACCGCAGAAGGATGCAACGCGCGTCGAGGAGGAACGGTACGGCCACACATGTGCTGCATACTCCCATGCTTCCGAAGCGCAAGCCGAAGCCACCACATGATGTGGCCTCGCTCTTCGAGCAGAGCAGCCATCTTCAGGTGAGCCATGATTGTCCATGACTACGAAAAGCTGAAAAGGATAGCGATTCTACTCGAGCCTGCAATTTTGTGATACCCCAACACAGTGAGGTTCCGTTAAGATGCATGGCTCATGGTAAATAGGGAAAAATATCAGAAGTTCAGTTGAACTTGCATGGTTTTCGGTCGAGAAAGATAACTCTCATGTCTAGCCTCAAAATCTCATAGAGAAAAAGGTAATCTTTGCACAAGAGGGAGATGTTCTTGATCATCCAGCAATGCTCGTCTATTAAACACCATTTCGGCATAATGTAAAAGTAGATGTGAATCACTCAGGCTCCTTGAGTCCATCGATATTGCATCCTGGAAAGATATAGGACCCACACCACACGACATAAGGAACTTATAGCTACAGACCTCCAACCTAAAGCCAAATGTCCCATCCAAATTTAGTAAGGTAGCAATTATAATTCTTGATCGTTTATCCTCAGGCATACTGATAGGCTTATCTTCCTGATATCACTCACCCACCCACCAACTATTCGGAACATCAACTCCTTTCGCAATGACATATATAATAAGATAAAGTAATGCTGATCATGAAGATGCTGAAGTTAACAGTGACACATGAAATTATATTTTCATTCCATCAGCGTTGATCCAATCAAAATAATTTTTCATCAGTTAAAATCTTACCTGTCTTTAAAGAAACACCATAGGTTATAGGTATGACAGTCGGTGTGCTTTAAGTTCTAAGATCATGTTTAGGTGTGACATGTATTAATGATTATTTCAAGCGCATTAGACAACAAGTGCAAGCACCAAGATGATACTCAATCGATGAAAAAGAAAGGGATGTAGAATAATGTAAAAAAATGACTCATGAGAAGTCATATAGTTAGAAACACTTTCAGCAACCTGAGGGTGATCCAGGCTGATGTGACCTATTTCTGACCAATCCATGATGGACAGAAAGCTTGAGTTTGTATCATCACTAAAGCAAGATTAATATACTGAAGATGCATCATATATAGGAATTGAATATTAGTACACGCAAGATGGTGGTTCATATCGTTTAAAAACACTGCTAAGATGATGCAAAAGTTACAGGCAACACCAGACCATCATTTGAATGGAAAGAAAAGGCGATTGCTTGCCAAGAGTTGTTCCTTCCAGGATAGGAATGGGAAGAATTTCACTTTCACCCGTGGAAGAACTGATACTCCACTGTCGATAATGCAATCTTCTAGAACAATGATAGTAAACTTTGTCAACTTCTTTATGCCATTGTGAACAATAGAACTTGTTATGCACAGGAGAAGTGTAAAGCAGCTAATGGCAAACCGTCAATGATGAACACTGAGAAAGCCACAGTAGTAACAAATAAGTAAGACGCGATATGAGACCATAAAAGTTTGGCTAAACTTATTCCAGGGGAAAGGGGATTGCACAAGAGTTACATCCTGCATTCAGCTTATTAACCACCTGCTTGATGTATGCTACCTTCTTGAAATATGAACTGAAAGATAAGGTAGAAGGTCACTTTACTACTGCGACGCAACAAAAAAGGGTTCGGTGCAAGCGACAATTAAAAATAGGATTGTGGCCTGGATGTATCCAATTGTTGGCAACCAAAAGCTAACAGTGAGAGTACTTGAAGTAGATTTGGCAGCCAAACCACCTCTGATAAACCAAGAAGGCATATATATGGTGAAGGAAACTTATCACTAGGGGTGTAAGTGGACGCGGGTTGTCCGCATACCCACTTAACCCGCTCCATAAAAAACACTAAATGGCCTCCCGCGGGCCAATTTCTCACTTAAGTGGACTTAAGCGGCTGCCCATCTAGCCCACATCGCCCATATACATCCCGCACCCTCGTCTTATTCCCGTTCCAATTAAGAAGCACGAATACGACGATGCTAGGAAGGCTTCGATTAGCAGACGAGTCGTCTCAGCCGCCAAACTTGCCGCTGTAGGGACTAACGTACGATTACCCTTCGAGGCCATCATCCTCGCCAATGTTACCAGTTGGCCGCTCCTTCATGCATGTGGGTGTGGCTGCATGGAACTGTGACAACTTCGTTAGGCCAGATGGTTCTAACATACATGTGAAAGAATCTACAAAGAATGTGCCCCACAAAGTGCTTATTATTGCCCATTCCAGTTGAACTAACGACATATATTATATGTGTCAAAGCATCACAACAAATTGCTAGGGTAGCACCAAGTATTGAATCCAGAAAGAATTGTATCATTGGCTTGCTGCTCACATATGAGCTTAGCATATCAGCCAGAGTGTAACCCCTATGATTCAGAGAAGTTTGTTATAGAAAAATGGATGCATTTAGGAAAGCTACTTACCTGGATATGACTGCAATCTTAGCATATGAGTTTACCTCGACAACCTCTTTAGTGCTTTTAAGGCAGTTCTTCCCAATAACACAAACTAAGCCACTAGAACCTCTGCCCTTCTCCCTCCACGCGCGGGCGCCGCCCCGGCCGGGTGTGTGCGCGCCTCCCTGCCGCTCCTCACGCCGTCGGTGCTCCGGTCGCCCCGCCGTCCTCTC
Source organism: Dendrocalamus latiflorus (assembly GCA_017311315.1). Classification (NCBI taxonomy): domain Eukaryota; kingdom Viridiplantae; phylum Streptophyta; class Magnoliopsida; order Poales; family Poaceae; genus Dendrocalamus; species Dendrocalamus latiflorus. The sequence goes on from CM029610.1 coordinate 43,800,235, forward strand.
CACTGCCGGCCGGATCTCCGCCCCGGCGCGTCCTCCCCGCCGTCCTCCGCGCTGCCCGCCTCCTCTCCGCACCACGTCCGCCGAGTGCTCCAGCGCGTCCTCCTCTCCGCTGCCGTCGGTCTCCTCTCCACTGCCGGCCGAGTGCTCCAGCGCCGGCGCGTCCTCCCCGCCGTTGGCCTCCTCTCCACTGCCGGCCTCCTCTCCACTGCCGCCAGATCTGCTGTGCATTTGTCCCTAGGTATTGCCGGCCTCCTCTCCACTGCCGCCAGTATTTAGCATGTATTGATTTGTTTAACCTGTGTTGATTTGTTGATAGTAAAAACTTGTGATGTGTGATTTAGCATGTATTGATATATTGTGATGTGTTGATATATTGTGATGTGTTGATATATTGTTGATCTGTAGATGGAAAAGAGGACCAAGATTTTGATTTTTGCGGCCGCTGCGCAAATTTTGTTTGTCAATGATGGCCATGATTATTGAGTCTAGAAAAAGAAAAAGATGTGTAAGGAGAGAAGGTATTAGTTATGGACCACTAGATGAAAGGGATAGGACAAGAATTGAGTACCTCAACAAAAAAATTTGGAAGGATGATACAACATGTATCAACATGCTTAGACTTACTAGAGCAAGTTTTTTCCGGTTTTGTAACATTTTTAGGGACCGTGGATTGCTTCAAGATACCATCCATGTGTGTGTGGAACAACAAGTGGCTATGTTTCTAAATACGGTTGGACATAATCTTAGGAATATGTTAGATGGAACTAATTTTGATAGATCAGGAGAAACAGTGAGCTGATATTTCAATATAGTACTACGTGCTGTTGGTGAGCTACGAGATGAACTAATTAGGCGACCTTCATTAGACACCCCAACCAAAATAGCAGGGAAGCATCGATGGGATCCTTACTATAAGGTGTGAGGTTCTTCCTATTATTTTCAGATTTGTTTGTATGTGACATGTATGTTGCCTAATCTGTCATCCATGTTGTTGAATATAAAATAGGATTGTATCGGTGCTATCGATGGTACACATGTAAGAGCCTCCGTTCCTAAGAATATGGAGCATGCCTTTCGTGGTAGAAAGCCATATCCCACTCAAAATGTAATGGCGGCTGTAGATTTTGACCTAAGGTTTACCTATGTATTAGCTGGTTGGGAGGGGACAGCACATGATGCTCTAGTCTTACGAGATGCATTAGAGCGTGAGAATGGCCTTCGTGTTCCACAAGGTAATAGATTAATTTAGCTATCCATTTTCTGCATGCCAATTGTTAATATGCCAAAAAGTGACATACTTGTCCTTTGTGCATCATATGTTAGGAAAATTCTATCTAGTTGATGCTGGCTACCGGAAACTTTGCTAAGGACTCAAGTTCAGCTCTAGGGACAGAAGATGTTGACAATGAAACACAAGATGGCAATGAAAATAGTGCAAACAATGGTCATGATGCTGTTGGAGATGATAATGGGGCATCATCATCTGCAAGTAAGCCCAAGAAAGCTAGGACAAGTGCAAGTGATGAAGATGGGGGACTCATTGCTGCATTCACCTCTGGTTGTGATAAGCTTGCCAATGCTATTGTCAAGGCCGGTGCTTCAAATAGTAATGATGTGCCAGAAGATTTGTTTGATAACTTGAATAACCTTCCTGGTTTTGAAGAGGCTCATGTTTCCTTCTACTATGCTTATTTGGTGGCTAACCCACACATTGCTAAAGCTTTCAACAAATTGCCATTCAACCATAAAATCAACTGGTCTGCAATGTTTGTTAGTGAGAAGTTTCCTGCACCATAAGCTTCAGTTGTATTAGTGGTTATGTCTTTTGCTTGTACCACATGGAACTATCAATTGTGGTCTAATTACTACTAGTTAACATGTATGGGCTGTGTATGACTTTTGTCTGTACCACATATATAAGGAATTGTGGTCTAATTATGTACGGGCTGAGCATTACTTTTGTGTGTACCACTAGACAATGAATTGTGGTCTAATTATGTATGGATTGAAGAGTACTGTTGTGTGTACCACTAGACAATGAATTGTGGTTTAGCCATATGTAAGGTTTAATATTGCAATTACTATTGAAAATTGCAAATGAGCATATTTAAATCTGTCTTATACTTGTGCATATGAAAATTAAGTTGGTAAGGAGGTAATCCTACCAAATTCATGGGAAGGTGAGTATATGCAGCTATCCCACTCCATTCCTCCATCCAAACAAGAGGTGGGATCACTAAATCTCATTCTATCCCTCCATCTAAACAAAAAACAGGGACTAACTCATCCTTACAACCAAACAAAAAGTGGGATTATCCCATCCCACATATCTGGGATGAAGTTATCCCATCCCACCAAGTCCCCAATCCAAACACCACCTTAGTATCAAATACACTAGGAATGATGGGTGTTACATATCCCGCTTAAATGTTTGGCAGGCTGCCATATTAGCCCACATAAACATGTACAGCCGATGCGAGCAAACGCAGCCAGACCACAAAACGTACCACTTACTCCCTGATCCCGTCCATATAACAACCTTCCTTGGAGAATTTAAACGGTGTTTCAATCAGACAATCATCGGCCATTGTCAGGATTATCCTCATGTTTCAGTCACAATCCAATTATATGCAGCCATTACATACACCTAAAACATCACAAAGCACAAGTAATAATCATCTGCATCGTATTTGAGCTAGTAAATTCATGAAAGGGAAACAGGAGCACGCGTACTGCAGTGCGAGCGCTTACATCGGTGTTCCATGTTCGACGCTGGCAGAGAACCTTGCCGGTCCAGCGGGGTGGATGCAGTGGAAGAGAAGCCAGCCAATAGCTAGGCAGCCGGCGCTGAGGGAATGACCGCCTGCCTATGGAGATTGTGGGCTTATGGCGAGGCCCCGAGGCTTGAGAGGGACTAAGAAATTTGTGATCTTTTCGTGCGGCACCTACAGTTGTGATACATTCATGCAAGCTCCATGGCTCTACGCTACGCTAAGGAAAGTGAGTCCGTTGAAGACTTCGCCGGTCGGGGGACGTTGATCGTCACTGACATATTGGTGTTGGACGACACCATGGTAGATAAGATTGCCGTTGTTTGCAGGTTTTTTTGGGCTGCCTCGGCGCGTTACATGTAACTCGTCGCAGCCATCGAGCAATACGTGGACTTGAAGACCATCACAGTTGAAGACCTCATCGGATGGTACAAAGCCTGCGACGAGCGTGTTGGAGACAGTCTTGGTGACGCAAAATAGAGTGAGCGTCTGTTGCTCACACGCACGCAGTGGGAGACTCTCAAAAAGAAGAAAGGAGAAGGGTTAGGCGGCGACGCGAAGAAGAACCGTGATCGTGGTAGCAGTCACGTCAAGTATGGGGGTGGTCGTAGAGATGACCAGGATGATGAGGACGACAACGACTCGTAGACTAGTGAGCGGAGGTCCAACAAGAAGAAGGTGAAGTGCTACAACTGTGGCATACGAGGGCACTTTGCCAGCGAGTGCCACAAGTCGAAGAAGGAGGAATCGCATCTCGTTACGGCTACTGCCGATGACAAACCGACGCTACTTTGAAGCCTGACGGGGAGGTATTCAAGAATAATGGCAACAAGATTAGGGGGTGATTGTTAGAACTAATCTTGTTGTGCTGTTGTTAGTGTAGTCGGTGTCGATTACTCGGTGTGTTCGAGTACTGAGAGGTCGTATATCGAGTACTCGTGTGCTGAATACTGTGTAGTCATGTCGAGTGCTCAGTATGCTCGAGTACCCAGTAGTCGTGTTCGAGTACAGTAGTCAAAGACCCGTAGTCGGAGACTCCGGAGTTGAAGACTGGTCATAGCAATCGCAGTCGTAAGTTGAACTGCGCAGTAGTCGTACCTATAGTGATTGTAACTACATAGTGGTTGATGGTTGGTACTTGTAAGCTAAAGTATCTCGGTCATGCTTGAAGATTGGTAGTACCGTCTGTGTGAAGCGGTACTACTGGACATGCTGGTCGACAAGCCGTGCTCGGTGAAGTGGTCGATGAAGCCATGGTCGAAGATATGGTCGATAAGCCGTGGTCGGTGAATCGATCGAAGGAACCATGGTCGAAAGCACTGTGGTCGAAGCAGCCGTGGTCGTGAGGTATGGTCGAGGCACCATAATCAACAAGACATGGTTGAAGAAGGACTCAAGGGAGAACTCGAAGAAGGTCAAGTCTGTGTGCAGTCATAGACCGGACCAGGTAGCAGTTGGTCTGCACATAACCGGTCGTGTCCACTAATCTGTGAGTGTGGCTGGTGGAGCGAGTCGTTCGGGTAGTACGAGTTGTCGAGATCGTGCCGGAAGACTCGGGTAGCTCGTTAACCTGTGTACATGTAATTTGTGTATATAAATAGAAGAGAAAATGGAAAAGTTGCAGCAGATTAACGTAGCGCAAAAGCTCTTATGTATTTTGAATAGATTAGAGTGTTTGTATAAGTTTACGACTATCTAGCGTGTGCGTACTATTCTGTCCCTGGGTCAACAGGAAAGCACTGGAGGGAGCCGGGCTGGCAAAGAGCGGGGTGCACGGGTGGCGGCGGCCGTCGTGACGCACTTCACGGGGGTGCCAGCCGTGCAGCGGGCAACGGAACGAGCACTACTCTGGGGAGAGCTGCAACGAGGGCATGCGCCGCACGCTCAACTTCGCCGACCAGGTGCTCAGGGCGTTCGGCTTCCGGCACGCCGGGCCGCTCAGCGACGGCGTGCAGCCGCTGCCATTCGATCACCCCGCGAGGCAGCGACTGGAGAGCGAAGCGTCGTGCGGCTGATCAACAAATGAGTGTCAAGCTGTTACTACAGCATTAAGCTTCCCTTTGTGCATACTGCGTACATATCATATAAGCTGCTTGCTGGTGTGAGGAGCACCTAAATTTTAGCAGCGAACTTGGTGCGTAATGTGTAATGTGCTTTTTCGAGGTTGATTACTTCAGACGTCGTGTTCATTATTGTGTTCTGTGTTGATTTACCTAACGATAGTTTTAGCACAGTTGGTTCCTGTTCTCATCTTCGATCAGAAATTCAGACTGCATCACACCAAGGTGCCCCTACCCTTTCCGCGCCGAAGCAGAGATTTTGATCACCTTCCACTGTGCCCAAACGTTCAAGCAGAAATTGTGTGGCAAAAGGATCTACAAAGCAACTTTAGACACCAGCTATTTTAGTTTCAAAAAAAATCTAGTTAACAGTGCAGATTTGTATGCTAGCTTACCCTGTACATAGATTTTTCTTTTAGAATTGCTCTATATAAAAGTTTCACTAAAAATGTTTTTTGAAATGCATTTACCGCCAGGGGAACATCTGATTTAAGAACGAACTACTAAAAACTGGAACTAGAAATTGCACCGCAATGAGATCGTGCACAAAGCAGGAATAAACAGACAAGTAAAAAGGCAGAAATCAACAGGCAGCAACAGTATTGTTTAAGCTAGGTACCCCAAGGGTAGCACTTGGTAATTTAGAGTAGACTTCTTCAACCATTCTTGCTAAATCTTCAGTTAGATAAGCTAGCTTTCGCAGCTGAAGTTCTATCAGGGAGGCCTACAGAGTGAACATAGCACATATTAAGATTTTTACATATTCGGTCCAACGTGATTTCAGTGAACATCCAAACATCAAAGAACCAAGTTGTGGATTCTGCATTTCTTGATCAGCAGCATATCTGTTTAAGGTTCAGGAGGCAATTGAGACCAATAAGAAAGGTGAATAATCAGGATAGTGGTATGATTCAAGTGTCTGCATAGGGAATTACCTGGGTAGCTCCAATGGAGATTCACTTGGGAGCTTTCATGTTAGCGAGAGCAGTAAGAGCCTCCATGATCGGGCCTTCATTGACTGACCTAGTGGCCTGCGTAAATAAATTTGAATTTTGCAAGACTAAGCTGCTGTAAACTCAAAATACCATAGATTTGAAATAACAATGGAAGAGGCTGACCCTGAGAGATGGTACTAGTGCATAAACCTCTTCAATGGTCTCAGGCCCAATGTTCGCTATCAAGCATATCTGTTGCAAGTACACCACACCGTTGTATGTTGAGATGAGGGAAACCAGACACAACGAAGGTAATAAAAGCCAGAAAAAAGTTACAAACCTCCCCGTCATTAACACCGCATTTTTTAAGAGGACTACAGCTGCTAGTCAAGGAACTGAACTACTAAAGAGCTTGCTTGATGAAAAAAAATATAACTGTATAATAACATGCAAGCTCTAATGGCTTTTAATCAAAACTAAGGATACTCCAGGACTTGTTTCACAGACTTTGCAGTTGTGAAATGATTTCCATCTTTTGCATACTGGAAAGCTTTGTCGAATGACCTGCAGATGCAACAAGAAAGAGTAAATGAGCAGTCACACAGCTAAACAGACTGGAACACAACACAGGAACGAACGACGATTAGCAGGATAGAACAAATCCAAAACAACAAACATTCTTACTCAGGAATTTTGATCTTTGGATCCTCTGATAAGATAGCCATATGCTCATGAATTTCTTGCAATAGTTCAGCTGCTTCACAATTCATTAACATTCTAGAATTTGGAGGTATATCTGCAACCAATTATAATAAGAAGATTATTTAAACGCAGTGCATGGAGAAGGTAGTAGGGATTAGATGCACGTTTTCGTTTAAACAGAAGGGCTTTAAGAAATCAGATGTGTGCCCATTCAAAATGATGTAAAACAAAACAACCGCAACACATAAAACTTTTCAAATTATAGCCTATTGAAATTTCACTAATTGTAAAGTTTTGAGTATTAGCGTTTACTATAATTAAAATAAGCTGCAAGAGAAACAGAGGATATTTCACTGAAGGGAGCTGACCAAGCTCAAGCTTTAGGTCTGCATCAGACTTTGTAGGCATTGCATTTGATGCAGAGCCCTTCCTGCCTTTGCCAGCATTATATGTTGTCCCTCCTTTGCCAGCTTCTCCTAAAAGGTAAATAGCACTGGAATATAATACATGAAAGAAAGAAATGCAAGACAATAGAAAGGTAAAGATCCTGATCTATTATGTGACTGTCATTACAAATTTCCAAGATTTTCAGCAACTTTTAAATGGAAGAATGTGTAGCAAAACTGTGTGTCCATACCTTTAGAAAAGGATGAAGCCTTTCCGCCAGTTTTTAGGCTCTCAGATGCAGCCTTCCCATTTGACTTGGAGTATCTGGGAGTCACTTCTTCGACAAAACCTAAAAACAGGCAAAATGGCATATAAGGTTCTTGTTGGTTCAACTATGGCATCATATTATCCATATTCACTTATTCAGTAACATTCAACTGTCCTGTAAATTTTAGAATTTATTTATGTACTATGGTCCAACTCCGCCTATGTAGGTTTCTACGTAGCCTGTCCTAAGCCAGGAAAAAGGAGGAGAGTTGTGTTAGGCTTGGTAAGCCAACATAAAAATCATGCCATCTTTTCATGGAATGAAACCCAAATTAACACTGTGGTCCCATATTTTGCTTTTATCAAATACTGCATAGCAATTACAACATAGGCAGCTCAATAATAACCACCTGTTATGCACACCCATGAATTGTGATCCAAGAGTGACTTGCAGTACACTTGAATTACAAATGAAATGATGTGTGCATCACACTAAGTGTAATGGTAATCAACGTCTATGAATGGATAGTCAATGGAACTTCTGCAAATAAAACCAAAAGAAAACTAAAACATGTTATGTATTTCTTTACCAACATTTTTCTATAGTAATTGATCAAACCTACGAAAGCTGACAAGAAAAGTAGGCAGTAACTACTGGATGGTTGTGGGACTCTTCTAGTCAAATGATTCAATCCAAACACAAACGGCCAGTTCAACCATAACTTTTTTTATCTCTTACAAAAGAATTCCCTTGAGTACAACATGAAGTGTTCTTAATGGTGACAAAAAAATTGCCAGGGATGTAAGACAGAAACCTCATTACATGCTAGCGAGGATGAGTGATATTTTTACTACAAAGCAAATACTAAAGGATGTGCTCATGGGGCAAACTCCTGATAGTTTTTCAGTGTAATAAACTATCTTCAGAGAGAACAGCAGTGAACACAACTGACTTGGCCTGCCCATAACCAGAATGTGAAGGGTAATTTAGGGTTTTTAAAGATTTGATGAAATGAAGAATTGTTGCCTGGAAACTGTTATGTCATGAAATTGGATAGTAATGTTACCTTCAGAGTCCGAATCTGAATCAATAGTGACATGCGGGATATTTGCAGAACTGTTCTGCCTTCCATTCGGTACTCCTGTAAGAAGATCCATAAACAGATCTGTCAGACTCTCAAAACATGCCTGATAAAGGTCAACTTCTCAAAACCTGCAGCATTCATTTTGATGAAGCTGTAAATTCATCACATGACAAGATCACAAAATTACATAACAAACAATGTACCATAAGAGCCTCAGTTGCAATAATCTTTCCCAATAGGCATAAGTACCTTCCTTCAATCACCATGAGCATACACACATCGGATACTTCACAATAGGCATATACATCAATTTCTAATTTAGTTCGCATGTTGGATCAGAGATTCAGCGGATCTTCCTTTACCCAAACAAAGAAGGTTGGGTTAATGGGATGGCAATGGGGCCCCACTCCCAGGCAACCCATGGGAAATTCTCCTATTTGGGGATGTGTATGGGGCAATTTTGTTCCCACTACCTTATATGGGGACAGGGAGGGGAATGTCTCCCCCATCCCCACTCCCCGCTATACCCCGATAAACACTCATATATACATAGATTGATACATCTACATGTCTAAAATATAGGTACTTTGTCTCCAGACTAATATATTTGGTACAATCTATAGTATATAACTCATTTAGTATTTTTCTACCATCTCATGTGTTAAGAAATTTACGTAATTCTAAATAACCATATGATAGATTTATGAAATTATCTAGTATCATTCGAATTTAGGTTCTTATTGGGGGGCAGTTCCCCCCAATTCCCCAGTGGGGATGGGGACGGGAGGGAAATTGCCCCCGATAGCTAAACAGGGAATGAAGATGTGAGGGCATCCCGTGGGGAATAGCCCCGTTGCCATCCCTTACCCACATTAACACGGCATTCCTCTTAAACGATCTTCCTCTGGTATGTTAGCCAGTTATACTTGTATACGTAATTAAAACAACCCAAATCATAAGCCCTCAAATGATCACATTGAATCCAAACCTTCTCCAAAAACCAAAAGCATCCCCTTTTGATCGCGCCACTCCGTAGGGCCCCACAACAGCAAAACCCTCCGCATCATATAAACCCTAATCCCCAGTCATTCACCTCGGATCCTATCGATTACCACCGGGAAGCCCCACACCCACCAACCTGTTGGGTGGGCTCGCGTCGGTTGAGAGTCGAGACGACGACCGAAATATACGGGGAAAAGGAAGGGGGAAAGAACAGGAGAGGTTTGTTAAAAAAAAAGGGGGGACGGGAGAGCACCTGGCCTGGAAGCGAGGGACTTCCCCTTGGAGGCGGGGGAGAAACCTTTCCCTCCCCTGTCCGCCATCGCAGCCGCCGGCGGAGGAGGAGGAGGGGGCCGGCGGAGTCGCCCGCGAGCTGGATGCGGTGCGAGCGAGCGGGTGGGTGAGAAGGCGTCGCCGTGTACTGTCGGGTGCCCAGCTCATCGTATTCAGGTGTTGCTCCGTGGAGTTGGACTCGGACGCGAGTTTCGAGACTCCGAGCCCAACATCCCATTCCACTGACGGCCCGGTTAGTGCGGCCGATGAGGTCCGTAGGCCCAATCTTTACTATTATAAAAATATGACTTGTCGTTTGATTTATTTTCTCTCCTTTCTTCTCAGTCCTCCGATTTATTCTGAACCATTCATCTCTCTCCTCCTCTCTCTCAGGATATAACCGCCCGCCCCCTCCACTTTCTCTATCTCCTCGCGCATTTCTGGCCACCCTTCTCTCTTTGTCGCTTGCTCTCCAATGTTTGATGTGTAAAGTTAGCTAGACAGTAAGTTCCGTCTTATTATTTTTATGACTCCATTGTAATGCACGTGTCTCTAACTAGTCATACCTAACAAATCAGTGTCACTAAACAACTCGCGCTTATCCTCACGAGCTCATCCACGCTAGAAGCACAGGAGTGACAAGCGGAGGGAGAATTTGGCAGAAACCATCAACCTTCACTGCTCTTGTTCCCCCAAATCTTAGTGACGGCTACCCCGGCCTCGACGGCGACGTCTGGCAGCGGCTCGCCGCCCCGCCCTCTCTCCTCTGCCTTCTCCCCTCTCGAGCTTTATCTTCATTGTGTTGAGTTTTTTATGCAGCGTGTGGCGGCGTGTGAGGTGTAGGCAGCCGATAGGTGTGATGGTTGGGTTGGGCCGGTGGGCCAAGAACTCCGGATGTTGGCCTCTGGACTTTAGGCTAGGCCAGCTGCTTACACCTCACATTTTTCTTTTCTTTTTTTGGTATTACAATTGGAACTACGCTGCATATTGGTACATTTTCTATTAGGCCCATTTGTAAGCAATCGTTCGTGGGTAAATGGGTGACATGGGCATGAGTGGTACTAGAACATACTCATGCCCATCTAACCATCAGGCAAGACTTTGCGCACGTGAACGTACCGCAAGCACAAAACTAGAAACATACATATCTCTATTAGGGTAATTATCCATGGGTGATCGGGCAATCGGGTTAAACTTCCATCCTGACGAACGTCCTGTCGTTTCCAACCAACTAGATCAAGTGAGCTAATTTACTAATGGCCAGATCAAGTGAGTTCCTAATTTACTAATGGCCCATAAGGGCATCCACCGTATCCAATGGCATGGCATGTTGGATTGGGTTGGAGGTGGCGGGGAGAAGAATTGAGGAGAGAGAAAAGTTGTATCTCGTAAGAGATACAACTCTCTTGCGTAGATCAAGACGCTAAGATACAACCAAAAAATGCATTAGAGGAGAAAGTTGTATCTAGGCTATACCTTTTGTAGGGCCTGTCAATCTGGACATGGGAGGAGCACCTAGGAAAACATGTTGTGTTGAGACAACGTCATCGTTGTGCCGAGGAATCCGCATCAAAGCACCAGGATAGCCACGTTGGGGGCTACATCTCAATACAACATCACCCACCATCAGCACGGGTTGCCACCATCGAGATGCCTCACCATCCATTGTTCCTTTGTGACTTCACATAACACTGTACATAGCCACCGATTTAGGCAACCTCGGCTTAGATCTCGTAGGATATAAGCGTCGCAGGCATAGGTCGTGCCAAATTTAGGTGAAATTGGCTTAGAGACGAGAGGCGACACAGGGATGGCAACTGGCGGTGAGAAGAGGATGGGGAGAGAGGGCGGCGTTGAGCAGTGATGAGAAGAGTGTGGCGACCGGTAGTGAGATGAAAACAATGAAGATCTATACGCAAAAGAGAAAACGGGGGGTGGGGGAGGATAACAGGGAGGAGTAAATAATAGGAAAGACTAGCAGTGAAGGTATAAATAGAAAGGGAAAAATAGCTCCATACCACTGGTCAAACCTATAATTAAAAAATGCCTTATTTGCGAATGCCACTGCTTTGTGTGTTCATCTCGAAGTGCCGCCCCATTTACATTCCCTTGCATGGCCAGCTTACTCAAGTATGTACCAACTACCAACCCAAATAGCGAGCCTAAAATGTTGTCTTAGGATGAAAGCGGGAGCGACACGTAGAGATGGAAACGCAGGAAGCAGTGGCATGCTCACAATTAGAGATGGCAATAGGTACCCGATACCCGAATACCCGACGAGTTTTACCCGATAAAAAGACAGGTATGGAAAATTTTATGTACCCATGGGTATGTTATTTGGCGAAATCCTCTACCCGCCGGGTAGGCGGGTGCGGGTGTGGGTATATACTACCCATACCCGCCTACCCGCGGGTAATGAATACCCGCATTAGACAATTAGACATCCCACTCAAATGTTAATTTTATTATCTACTTGTTGTTGATTGTTTATTTGTTTGTCATATGTTGATATGGTCATGTCAAGTATTTTTATGTGATGTACTAATTTTGATCATTAGACGCTTTTGTGCTTGGCATGTATGATTAATGAATGTCTAAATTGATGATATTCTTATGTGTTGAACCGGGTATGCTTGCGGGTACGGGTTACCCGTCGGGTAGTAATACCTGCGCGGGTACGGGTATGGGTAAATTTTCCTACCCGCGTGCGGATACGGGTAACCCGACGGGTAAATTTACACCTAGCGGGTACGGGTATGGAATGGCAATACCCGATGGGTATTTACCCGTTGCCATCTCTACTCACAATAAAGTATTTTTCGATGGCATTTGTAGATTTCCATGTTTGACCGGCGACATGGTGCCAATTTTCCCAAGTAGGAGATAGTGACGTCAATAGAGTGGGTCAGTTGCTAGATACAATGCATTGAAGCATTTGTATGAGTGTTTCCTCTAGACGGCGTGGAATCATAACAGCCATATTCCCGGAAGGTTTCGCGGCCGGGGACGCTATCCACGTCGCCCGCAGCGCTCCCTCGGCCGGCGCGTGTCGGCGCGTTTTGCGTACGGCCGGGGGAGGCACTTTCCTCGACTTTTTCGAAAATTACGTAAAGGTCCTTTTTCCTCGCGAAAAGGTCCCTGTCAGTTTTTTTGAGCCCCTCCACTTTGCAGGATAGCGCCCCGCGTTTTCTAAATTACGTACGGGTCCTCGTTTATTACGTACAGGCCCTCGGTTTTTTACAAAAAAGACCTTTGGCTTTCTCGTTTATTATGTACAGGCCCTCGATTTTTTACGAAAAAGACCTTCGACTTTTTCGAAAATACACACGTGCCCTCGATTTTTTTTAAATTTTTTTGTCAAACTCCCCACGGATTATCGCCTCTTTTACTTCGGTACACACGGTGGCTGGCGCGGCGTGGCGCCGCGCCTATGAGGCTAGTGTTTTAGATACTATGCACTATAGGTGCCCGGAGGTGCATGTTGTAATTCTTCTTTTTCTAAACTAGTTTTTCTTCTTCTTTTTAGAGAGAGCATCTTCCATTTTTGCATGAAAAGAGTATAAAAATAGAGGGGGTGGGGGAGTTTTTTAGTTACAACCATGCATTATTTGCATTACTCATGTGCATCATTTTTCTTTTCTACAATTAAAATTAACAAAACTATCATAGAATACTATTTATTTTTGGAACATTGGTATTTTACGAGTTTTTTGATAAACAGTGTAACTCCCACAAATTTGTCATGAAACTCCTGCATCACAAACGGGACCAAAAACCTAGCTCGACTGTGGTGAAAGAAAAGTGTGTTTCTAGCAAACTAGACCAAACAGAAAACCTTCTTTTTTATGAGAAACCAAATAGAAAACTTATCTCATCTAAAAAAACCCTGCAGCTCTTTTCCTGGATGTCGCTGGAGCATGTTGTTCTTTTTTATAAAAATACCGGAGCATGTTGCTGTTGGTGTGCATATATGTCATTATTTTGGTTATAGCAAATATATTGTTGCTTTCTCATTGAGTTAAAGCTAGATTTGGCAGTGTTTCACATTATATTTATAAAACTAGCCGTATGCCGAACGTATTTGCAAAAATGTCACTTCTGTCGTTCGACGAGCAGGCGGCAGCACCCGCGAGACGACACGTGGCGAGGCCGCTGGCAGAAGGCGCTTGCCACCCTGCCAGTAGATGACAGGCTGCCTGTGGCAGGCAGGCTTGCCATCCAGAGAGGGGGTGGCAGGTGATTAAGCCAGCCGATTAGCCGGCTTAATTACCTGAACTAATTTTTTTATTTAGTTCTTGTTTGAATTTTCAAATATAACAAATAAGCTTCAAAAATAACAAAAATTTATATACAATCTTGTGACATAACATACTTTATAGTGTAATGTTTGGATAATTTTATCCATTGTGAATATTGCTCAAACATTCATAAAATTTTGATAATTGTATGAGATTTTACATATAGCAAATGAGTTCCAAAAATTATAAAATTTTATGTGGAGCCTTCTGACATACTCATAACTATAGTGTAATTTTATGTGGTCCTAATTTTCTATGTTAATTCATATGTTTACGGTTGGTGATTTTAATTCATGATTAAATTAACCCAAATAAATGTGGCAAATTTGGATCACATAAAATTCTCCAAAAATTACACAATAACTATGAGTATGTCGGGAGACTTCACATAAAATTTCATAATTTTGGAGCTCATTTGCTGTATGTAAAAGCTTGTACAAATAATAAAATTGTATAAATTTTTTATCAACATTCACAATGGATAAAATTAACCTAACTATTACACTATAAATTACGTTGTGTTGAGAGACTGTACATAAATTTTTGTATTTTTTGGAGCTCATTTGTTATATTTAAAAATTCAAACAAAACTAAACGAAAAATATGTAATTAAGCCAGCTAATCAGCTGGCTTAATCATCTTCTTCGCATGCCACACCTTCACGTAGCGTGTAGTTAATTTTGTACTTGAATTTCTTCTCAATAGCCACCATTATGTGTGTAGCCTCGATGTTCTTCTCCACTATCTCTCCATACATCAAATTAGTTATAAAGGTGGACATTAGGTTACGATGCATCAGCAAAACACTACTGAGAATGCAGGAGTATGGCTACACATTCAAAATAATCCAATGAGTCTCATACTTTGGTTTATATGCATGCACCCTCCAAGGACAACCGGCCTACTCACACTTCACGACGTACTACTCTTGGCTAGATTTTACAACCCAAAAAGTCCACTGTATGGATAGGGCCCACAGCTTGATGGAATCCTGCAATGACATCTTGTTAGCAAATATTGGATGCAACCAAACCTCGTCATGTGCAGCAACACTCTCAGCATCAAACCGGTTCCATTCCTACGGGATGGGAGTTTCGTCCTCATTGGAACTGTTCTTATCGTCCTCCTGCACGGCTTCCTCTTCAGCCCAAGCCATCCGGTTATCGCTCTCCATTTGATGCATTATGTACTCCATATGCTCCTTTTCATCAACTTGTCCTGTAGACTGACCATGTCGTGACCCTTTTTCCTTTCCTCCATGTACCGCATCGGCCTCGTTACAAGCAATTTTCTTCTCTTGACCAACATGCTGGGTGCCCGAGCTGCTCGCACCTCCTAGTTGATAGCTGTCGGCATAACCTTATACAACTTCTATTGGGCTTGGTTGCGTAAGCATCACACACTCGTATCAACACCATCGGCACCTTTGCATAAACCCCTTCCACGAAGTAGTGCGCATCAATATTCCGAACTCCCATCTAATGTCAATGGGAGATCGGCTCCAAAGTTCTTGTATGATGATGCTACACACTTCAGGGTACAAGGAGAAACTGCGGGTGAGCTAGTACATCATATCTGTGATTTGAGCATTCTCATCGTCCGGGTGTACCAGAGCGCTTGCACAAAACCGCTTAAGTCAACACCGTTCAGACCTTCACGAACGATGCCGACACCGTAATGCACTTTCAGTGTAGTGGGTATCGGCATTATTAATGTCTGCCTTCAAATATTTTTAATGTTGCAACTAGTCAAATCGCATCGCACATTATAGAGGTACTGATGTACTGTAATTTACATTTCAATGACCATTCACCTATCAAAATCTTTACTATTCTAAAAGTTTGAGTTGGTGGTTGGTCCATTCTCTCCCACCCCTTCTGACAAAAAAGGTACGCTGGCTAACGTGTGGGCCCACCCACCCCTCCTAACGACCGTGCGCCTGCCTCCCCAAGGAATCCCGTGCGCTTGCCTCACAGATTTCTCCACCGCCCTACCTCCTCAACCTCCCCACAGATTTCTCCGCCACTCCTCCCCTCCCTCCTCTGCCGCCGCTCCACCCTCGCCTCCTCCCCTCCCTCCTCCGCCGATCCACCCTTGCCTCCTACCCTCCCTTCTCCGCTCCGCCGTCGCCTCCTCCTCCCCACCCCGCACCGCCGTCGCCTCCTCCCCCGCTCCTCCGCGCCGCCACCGCCACCGCCTCCTCCTCCCCCACCCCTCCACTCCGCCCTCGCCTCCTCCCTCGTTCCTCTGCATTGCTGCCGCCTCCTCCTCCCCACCCCGCGCCGCCGCCTACTCCTCCTCCCTACCCCGCGCCGCTGCCTCCTCCCCTCCCTCCCACCCCGCGCCGTCGCCTCCTCCTCCCCCCACTCCTCCGCTCCGCCGCCTCCTCCCCCGCTCCTCCGCTCCGTCGCCGCCTCCTCCCCCCACTCCTCCAGTCTGCCCTCGCCTCCTCCCCCGCTCCTTCGCGCCGCCGCCGAGTCCTCTCCCCCCGTTCTCCACGTCGCCACCGCCTCCTCTCCCACTCCTTCGCTCCGCCCTCGCCTCCTCCTCCCTACCCCGTGCTGCCGCTGCCTCCTCCCCACCTCGCTGGATCTGGGCGGGCAGAGCCTAGTGGCGGTGGCCTGGCGGCGACACGGCTCGAGTTCTAACCAAATGCAGGACGCGGCAATATGCCGTCGCATGGGGATCTCTCCTCCTTCCTCTCCTCTCCCCACCCCGCCGTAGCCACCCACACCGCGGCCTCCCTCACCCGCCTCGCCGCCGCCCGCGCCGACCTCATCCCTCCCGACCTCGCCCTCCTGCTCCCCCTCGCGCCCCTCTCTGCCTCTGCCTCCCCCTCCCCCCGCCTCGCCTCCTGCCTCATCAAGGTCGTTGCCGCGCTCGCTTCCTGCGTCCTCCGCTTCGGCCCCACCGGCTCACGCTTCCCGCCGCACAACCATCCCTTCGTCCAACGCTCGCGGCAGGGGCTGACAAGGCAGGTGGCTAGGATGGTCACCGAGGGGGTGGACGGGGTGGTGAAGTTCCTTAGGCCGTTCGTGAAGTTTGCTGTGGTGAGGAAGGGGGACGCTACGTTTGTGAGGGATTTGATCGCCGCACTAGCTGCCATGACCGCTGCAACTGTAAATCCAGATTCTGCGATCCCGTGCTAAAATTACTCGTCGAGAGCTTGCTGCATTTCGGCCGCGGGGATGGTGAGGTATCTATCGTGGTCTCATTTCTCTCATGTATGATACTATTGATGCTCTGGGTGATGCAACAGTTGGCAATGCTCTCATCGATGTGCATTTTGTTGTGTTCGAGCAACCCTGACGATGACAATTGTTGTGTGCAAGCAATTATGAGGGTGATTGGTTCCTGTTTCCATGGATGTTAATGTTATTGTTTGGATTAGTAAATAGAGCACATTTCAAGAAAAAACATGGAAGTTTATGTATCTCATAGTGCATAATTGGGAATGTATTTGGTAGTGTATTATGTAATTGTCAAAGCCTCAAAGGGGAATTAGTTTACTCTGAGCTTACTTGTGCCTGCTTTTCTTCAGGAAGTGAGGCTCTGGATTAGTTCTGTGGAGTGCTTGGTGGATGCTTATGTGATATTGTTGAGGAAGTTGGCTCACGCTCAAATGGTACTGCTCTCTGCAATTGCTTAGTTTTTGAAAAGAAATGTATTTCTGGCTTATTGATATTAAGATGTTAGATATTCATGTAATTCATATTCTAGGCTGTTCTTCTTAAGTTAGTACCGAACAGTCTACTTGTGCTCTCTTTATAGAGCTTTGTCTGTTAGGACCTAGGAGTTATTTAAATGGATGGAGTACTAATTTTATATATTTATATGATAATTAGAGGAATAGTGCTTCCCTCACAAAAATTATCACCCTCTGAAAACTTAATTTATGTAAAGGTTATGTAGTTGCCTTCATGAACTCACCCATACTGATCAGTCGCTGCTGCACTTGTTTTATACTAAAAACATGACCAAAACGTGTGTACATACTTGTTTTATACTGGTCAGTATGCTTCTGCACTTGTTTTATACTAAAAACAAACCAAAACGGTTTTGATACAAATATTCTTTTTGGAGAGTTCTAAGTTAAACTTTGTCCTTTATGCTTCTCAGAATTTAAAATTGCAATTTATAGTTGATACACAAACAACAATCTACCATAAAATTTATATCTTCAGTCGAAATACTGTACTATTCAATTTGTTGAAATTTCCAGTGTCTTAACTTTCTTCTTTTAACAGCCAACCTGTGATGCCCAAGCAAGCAGTGTGAAGTTGATAGAAACACTTCTATTTCAATGTTCACTTCATCACCAACTTCTGGGAATTGCTTCTGTAGTTCTTAGATTATCAAAACATTTGTTTTTAGTGCAAAAGGACCTTGGTTTATGCTCTCTGCCCGAGATTTCTATTCTCAGTTTCCAAGTAGATAGAATCCGAAGTAAACTGGGTATTATGGGAAGTCTGGAAGGTTACCAGCTTCTTATGCTTTAAAATTGATTAAAATTGAGATTTTGCGTTATCAATTATTTGATATTTGTTGTAACGCACGGGCACTTCCGTACTTGACTTGGTATATAAAAGTTTATGTTATTTTATATTTTTTATAAATAACCTAAAACTATAAATTAAAGCCAAAAAAGGTTCAGCCATTCTCTCTCGCTTCTCCTATTCCATTTCCTCCCCTTCGCTTCGCCTCTCTCTCCCCTCGCCATATTTCTCTCTCTCACGCACACCACAAAGGTCGTTTTTTTATTTCTAGAGCTTCTCGATCCCTTCTACCGTCCCCGCCATTCGGGTTTCGCGCCTCGGCCGCGGTTGGATCCGTGGAGGCGGCGGCGATTCGGTGAGCGCTCTCGCTAGCTCGAGCTGTTCTGTTCTTGGCTGGGTTGGTTTTCCGATTCCATTCCGTAACGAGAGTAGTGCGTTCATCCGATGGATTTCGTGAGTTGCCTTTGGTTGTCGCTGCAGGGTGGGTTGGGGGTTGGTTCGGATTTGGAGTGGGTTGCTTCTGGATCGGGGGTTCGGATTTGACTGTTTGATTTCGAGTCCGCTTGCTTAGTTCTCTGTTGCTCCGGGGAGTTCGATATGTTGGACTGGCAAGTCTGAACTGATTTCCCCTTTTTTTGCGGACTCTTCACACTTTCTCTCGTGTTGCGTAGAGGCTAGAGCGTACGTGAGTGGTTTTTGGTCTGCTTCTAGCTTTGAGCTGGATTTTGTTGCTTAAATTTTGAGTCTTATTGCTCTGATAAATACAAGCACGATGTCTTTGTATGTTTCAGTGTCCAATTCGACCATAAAAGAAGATATTTTTCTGTTATACTTTGCTTACTGATGTAGTGATACGTAATCATCATACTATTGCGCTTTGCTCATACGACTCTGTTTTTTCCCTTTTCTTAGCAGCAACTATTCTTAGGTGCTGAAAGGAGATCTTTTCGCGGCTTAGATTTGGGTGTTTTTAGTAGGCCAAGTAATATTTGCCTTGCTTATTTTGAGTGGCGCAGAAAGTTCGTTGGCTTTATCCACGCACGGTGTTCTTTAGTCTTTAGGCGATCAGAAAAGTGGGGTTAGATGATAATGCTGCTTAAAGCTTGGGGTTTGTTCTAGTGATTCTTTTGCCAGGCAGTAGCGATTTATGATACACTAGTACAGGAGTGCGCTGCTTACTGCACAGAAAGGTGCCTATTTGATGTGCAAAAATAGGAACTTTCCAATAACACGAGCAACCAAGCTCGCCATTTGCTGGCGCCATTCGTAAAGTTCCATTTGCAACCAACTATTCACTCATGCATGCCAAATTGCCAATATGCCGTCCTAAGCTAGTACGTAAAGAGGCTTTTACTTCGTTAAAGCAATGCTACCTAGTACAGTTAGCATTTGTTTTTGCTTAGTACTAGCTTCACGTTGATGCTTTCCTTCTTTTTTGGTGTTATTAAATGCACTGTACCGCTATCTGTCAGATGTTTCTAGTGAATTTAGGCCTGTTTGGCACAGCTTCATGAGCTGTTGTGAGATGTTTTTTGCCAAACATCCTTTTTGCAAACAGCTTCATGGGTGAATCTCCTTTTTTTCTGCTCTCACAAAGGAATGGGGAGAGGTGAAGCTGAAAAAAGTAGCTTTTCACAGCTCTCTCCCTCAGGCTCGCAGTCCTAAGAACCCACTGCCCCTCTGGTTCACCAAAATTACACACATTTGCCACTAGTCCATCCCGTTCACCTCTCCCGTTCACGAAACATAAACAAGGCACTAATATTGCTTCCTAATGATTTTAATTTTTTATTATTTTTTATTTTAATGTTTTAATTCATACTCATTCAAATATATTATTTTTTAATTCATATGACCATATACAAACATACAACTCCAAATGTTAGAACAAGTCAGGTAGACAGGGGCATCTTGGACAATTGCCCTCTCTCAGCCATGCATGAAGCTGTTGGTGAAGCTGTTTTGCCAAACAGTTTTCCAAAACAGATTTAGCTTCATCGGTGAAGCTGCTTGTGAAGCTGAAACAAAAAAAAACAGTTTCACTAGTGAAGCTGAGCTAAGGCTTCAATTTGGATTGTTTTTTAATTTTGGATTGTTTTTCTAATGCTTTACAGAGAATATATCTTTACAACCAATAGTATAAAAGCTAAAATTATAATATGTACCAAGAGGTAGTTTCCAAGACCAGTTGTCTGTTCTTTTCTTTTGAAACCTCGAGTTCTTTAGGCCCTGGCCGGCAAATCCAGGCCGATTTTGTCAAAACTCACAAATTTCTTAAAATGGAAGCGATCTATATAGCCAAATCAGGACGTGATTATATACTTATATATTATCCTCGATTTCTATTGTTATTAGCTCGTGGCAAGATATGAATAGATGGATCATTCTTGTTGTTAGACGTTTGGAGCATTCCTATTGTGGTAGAACATAGCAGGTGACTCTTTGCATGGTCTGTGTCAAAGTACCGTGGGCTGCCCTTCTTTTCTAGTAAATTATATATGCACACAGCACACATAATTGCAAGTACGGGGATAAGTTGCTAAGTTGTTCCTTTTAGAATCAAATTTATATCTCTGTTTGAAATGGTCAAATATAAGTTTGTTTTGTTGTTACTGATGTTTTATATTTGCATTTCAGTATCACATAGGATCCCGCTGAATTCTACTGTTGAGTACAAACTAGGAAGGTGGCTGTTGTAGTGTCACTGAGCAGCTAGTGGAAGAGCCCTAATACTGGCCAGGATCATGGGCGCTCTTTGTGATTTCTGTGGAGAGCAAAGGTCAATGGTCTATTGCCGATCAGATTCAGCATCCTTGTGCTTGTCGTGTGATCATAATGTGCATTCAGCTAACGCCCTTTCTCGACGCCATACGAGGACCCTTCTTTGTGATCGTTGTGTTTCACAGCCTGCAGCAGTCCGTTGTCTAGAAGAGAACACCTCACTTTGCCAAAATTGTGATTGGAACGGGCATGGTGCAGCATCCTTGGCTGCTGGGCATAAAAGGCAGACCATAAACTGCTACTCGGGGTGCCCATCATCGGCAGAGCTTTCAAGAATCTGGTCCTTTGTTATGGATATCCCTACCGTAGCTGCTGAGCCGAACTGTGAGGAAGGAATAAGCATGATGAGCATTAATGACAGTGGTGTCAGTAATCATTGTGGTGCTCCAGAGGATCGTAGCTTGTTGGGCATAGCTAGCACAACACTCATGTGTGATCCACCCACTGGTGGAAAGCTTAAACCTTTGATAGGTTCTTCAGGACATGGGATGAATCTTCTTCCACTTGCCACAGATCAGCCAGCTGGACCAGTTTCAATGATGCCTAAGGTCCTATGTGGCTTTCATATTTCTTTCCAATACATATTTAACTATTCTGCTAACTTTCTGTATATGCTATAGCTTTGCATGCGACATTACTTAATGTATTAATATGGTAAAACGTTAGTCATGTTGTATGGTTGCAGTTTCAGTCATGCAAATCATGTATTGCTTTTCTTCTGGAAGCAAAAGTTACAAGGGGAGATTATCTAGAGTTTGATCTTATTCCGTATAATTTCATCTATTACAGTGATGATCTTTTGATTCATATTTATTACTGTTTGCTAATACTCCACATCTGCACTTTTTTTGCAGGGCAATTAGTGTTTTAATAATTTCACCTTATAATGAAAAGTTTGTGTTTGAAATAAAGTACTAGATGTGTTTGTATTGATGGCAAAATGTTTTTAAGATTTTTTTAGTGTGGATGGTTGAACAACTGCAACAGTTGGGATTTTCTTGTGTATCATCAACATCATGATTCTTGAAAATGTTTCCTCGGTCATTATTGTGTCATTGTGTGCTTATGAAACTCTGGTTGCATCATTCAGGTACCCTATGTCACAGACAAAGAGATGTTTAATGATGGTAGCATATATGAAGACTTATGTGTGGATGATGCTGACCAGACATTTGAGAATTATGAGGAACTATTCGGTACCTCTCACATTCAAACAGAGCAACTCTTCGATGATGCTGGAATTGACGGTTACTTTGAAATGAAGGAAATGCCAGCCATTGATTCTAGCGAGGTTTGTACATTTCTGCATATATATTTTATCTATTATGTTTGTTGTGGGAAAACGACTCCCGTTCTGCAGTACTAGTTGGCCAGTCAGTCTTATATACCTCCCTCTGTACTTACTTAGAAGTTGTTATGTCAAGTTCACTCATCAGAATTCAGTTCAGGACCTTTTGGTGTCATAGCAAAATGGTTTAAGTTATGATGTATCTGTTGCCGACCTATTACATTTTCAAGTATTATCTAGTCGACCATTCTATTTTGTGGAAATTCATTGGATGATCAATTATTTATCTAGGAGAGTTGAATGGACTATTTGCATGTTGCATTCCATTTGATGGTGACTTCACACTAAATTTTTGGGACCATTGTTATGCTTTCAGCGGCCCAAACCTATGCAGCCAGAATGTAGCAATGCAGTATCTGCTGATTCTGGGATGTCAAACTTGGGAGCAAGGGCTGATTCTAGCCTTTGTATTCCTGCTAGGCAGGCCAGATCCAGTATATCCGTCTCCTTCTCTGGTTTGACTGGTGAGAGCAGTGCTGGAGATTATCAAGATTGTGGGGTATCGTCAATGCTCCTTATGGGTGAGCCACACTGGCATCCTCCCGGTCCTGAAGCCTCACTTGCCGGAGGTAGCAGAGATAGCGCTCTCACACGGTACAAGGATAAGAAGAAGAGACGGAAGTAAGCAAATCTCATTTGAGTGTTTTCCTGGAATTTTTGTGATCATTATTAACATACTAGAACTTCATAAATCATGAGTACATGTTTTAAGAACATGTCTGCAATATCATTTCCACTTCAGAATTCTAAAAGCTTTACAAATGCCAAATCCATATTTCCACATACGTGCAATTATTCTACTCATGTGAATGTTTCCTTCTAAAAAGTCTACAAAATCACAAATGCTAGCTAAGCTTTTCTTTGTAGCAGTTTATCTTTCGAATTTTGAAGGTATCCTGTTACTTCTCTGACATGCTACCAGCCTACTAGATACTTTTGCTGCCTTTGCTGCAACCCCTCTGCCTTTTAACTTCATGCAAAAGTTATTAACTGGCCTTTCTTCGCATAAATTTTGTTCAGATTTGACAAGAAGATCAGGTATGCTTCTCGCAAGGCTAGGGCAGACGTGAGAAAAAGGGTCAAGGGACGGTTTGCAAAGGCTGGTGAAGCATATGACTATGATCCGCTAAGCCAAACAAGAAGTTACTAGCCTGAATGCTCCTGGTTATCATCCGGTGTCAGACTAGCTGCCTTCAGCAGCTGACTTGTTGGTTGCACTACAGGCAAGATCACCGGAGAACACAATCAATTGCAGCAGACCCCGCAATTGAATTGGGGGGGGGGGGGGGGGGGGGGGAAGAGAGACCAAGCGGTGTGATGAAAAAAAGACAAAAAAGATGCAAGCATGCGAGAAGTTCATGACTGCTCCATTTTCCCCTGTACAGTGGATGGAACATGCATCTTCAGTTGCTTCTGGATGAGTGGTTTGAATCACCCTTCACCTTCTGTGCATTAATCCAATACAATTACAGGGGCTCGTCCTCCAGTTCTTCCCACCACATGGCAACAGTACCTACTTCTGCCATGGTGTTTGGCGGTGCGTAACATGATTAATTATACTCCTGTAATATTATTTATGAAGCACAATCTGCTGTTATAGGGAGATTGTTCTTCAGTCATGTATGTATATAGATGGATACACTAGTAACCTTGTTTAAAAATATAAACTGTGATGCTTGTAAAGTTTATTGTAAGATATTGTGGGTGAAGTAGAAGAATACATATATCGGGACACTGAACTCTCTACTTATTTTGTGCCAGAACAGTCATTCTTCAGTCCGGCCAGTAGCGTCATTTGTCAATTGCTATTCGAGCATATCTGCTCAGAGTATATCCTTCGTGTTATTTGTTCTCTCTTTGCCGAGCAAACTGACTTTACAACATTTGTTTGCAATATCAATAATATGTTGTACTTGTTAAAGGTATTGGTGTTATTTTCTATTGTTCTAGGGTTTTAGGGCTGCATTCATGTATTCACTATATATTGCTTCTTTGGGCTGTGCAATACAAATCATTCTTCCACTAAATTTAACATGGTATCAGAGTCCTAGATCTCTGCTGCTGCTGCCCTCGGGAGGCTCAATGTCCACTCTAGGGGCGGTCGTTGTCACGCACTGGCGTCTACCAACCTTTGCCCTCTTCTACTGCTGCTGCCCTAGGAGGATCAATCTTCACTTCAGGGGGCGGCTATTTCTTCGTCGGGTCCGGCCTTCCATAGTACGGGTCGCTGCTGCTGTCCTCTCCTTGCACCATCGCCGCTGCTCGGCTTCCTTTGGCCTCCCCAGCGTCGTCTCAGTCGCCCAGATCCGGTCGCCTTCGTGCCAGATCAGGCCGTATCCGGGCTTCCCACCTCTATATCCAACCTCCCCTTCGGCCGCCACCGTCTCCCAGTCTTGGCTACCATGCCTACACCACCGCCTCCTGGCCGTCTCCACCGTCAGCCTCAACCCCATCTCGGGTTTCAATCTACGTCGCCATGATTCTATCTATCTCTCTTTGGCTTGATTTGACAACTCTATTTATTTGTGTCACCTTTCACATCATCTTCATCTTGTTACCGCAGTCGACTTTGCTCCCGCTTACATCTACCATTCCTAGCTCCTGCACTTTGTGCTTTATGGGCTGCCGCACGGCTCCGATGGGAGGAGATTATTTGGTACTCAACACAATTTTTCAGGAGTTGCACGTTGCGATGACATCATCACGTCGCGAAGTTTAGATTTTTCCTATTTTAGTGTCAACCCTTTCAAATGCAATGCTATTGCATATGCCTTGCATTTGAGGGGGTGTTAAGGGTATTGTTATCATTTCCTATTGTACTAGGGTTTTAGGGTTGTGTCCATGTATTCACTATATATTACCCCTTTAGGTTGTGCAATACAAACCATTCTTCCACTAGTAGCTATGGATGAAATCATAAAATTCCAAGGATATTGTTCCTATTGATCTCTGCTGCATTTCACTTTACTAGACTGTACGTAAACATTTGGGTCGAGCCCATCCGTCAGCATTCAACACTCCAACTGCATTGTTGCCTTATTGGGCTGATCTGTTTCCTTCGGTATGTATTTAAGAAAGGTAAGAAACCGGCAAACAAGCCCATAAGATTTGTGAGACAAAAATGGTAAGTATTGCCAAACTCCCTCCGATTTTCTTCACTCCCTGATGATTCCTTGACTTCTAAGGGTTTGACTCTTCATATTCACAAGGTAAATAGGATCAAAGTCCTTATTTTACCTTGTTGCAGAACCCTAAGTCTCTTCTAGGTTTCGATTGGTAATGCGAAATATTTGTTGATGTTCTCAGGCAAATTAGTATATCTGGTATCTAATGATTATTGTGTATATATTCTATCGATTCAATCCAAGAAAAACACCAAAAATCCATACTTTAATTCACCCTACAAATGGTTCAGAGAAAGTGATACTACCGCTCGACATACGCGGTACGCTGATTACACATTGGTACTACCGATTTCTCTGACAGAACAGCAACTTTATTCCATTATTTTTCAAACCTATTGAGAATGTTTCCTAACTTATCCTCTATATACTTTTAGTTCACCTACAAAAGAAAATCAAGTATTTTAGGTACCCAAATTTGTTGGGTCCTTTAAGGTTAGTAACTAAGGCTTTAGGAACCTAAATGGTATTCTTTTTAGCACTCAAAATTGAAATGCCAATAAATTTAACAATAATACTACCATTGTTGGATTTCTTAAGTATGTAGCAAGAATCAAACAATCCAATGGAAGGAGTCTTACCCATAGGACAATTTGGTTGCATGTGTCTTATTTCCTAATTTTTTTTTGCAATACTTACTATTTTGCCTCACAAATCTTGTGAGCTTATTTGCCTATTTCTTACCTTTTTTTGGGTACATACTGAAGTCCCTCCTTATTCAACGAGCACCTTTGCTCACTCAATAACTTGTCAAGAGTGGCTTTACCTTTGAAGCACCTTTCCAAGCTTTTGTTAAGCTTTGTCACTTGCTCCTTTAGCTCATTGCTTTCAACAATAAGCTTAGCAACAGATGACTTAATATTACCATAATTTGAATCAACATTAGTACTACATGACATGGCAAGTAAATCATCACATGAACTAGAAATGCTAGTTCTAGCAATTTTTACATTAGACATATCATCAAAAATATCACATGTAATTCCAATCACTACTACAAAAAGCCGTATATTAGGCACCACATCACAAACGGTTCCCCAAAACCGTCTGTATTAAATACAATCACAGACGGTTTTAGTTTTGATGCCATCTATGTTGCTGCCAGCCCTAAATACGTCTATGAAGAGGAAATATCACAGACAATTCAGGGTTAAAACCGTCTGTGATATTTCAAAATATCACAGAATATTTTTTATTCGAATTGTTTGTGATACTTCACAGACGATTTGTATTAAAACCATCTATGATAATTAAGTTATCATAGACAGTTTATATAAAAAACCGTCTATGATAATTTCACTATAATTGCACGTAGACCCGTCATTCCTCTATCTTAAATTCCAGATCTACGCTGTTGCTTTGAGCTGGAGGTAGGGCTTTGAGGGGATTTGGTGAAAGGAGACTATTTGGCAAGAGTAATTGTAGATCCACTAAGTTTTTGACTAACTATGGTTAGTAATTTGTTCCTAATTGCATTATAATTTACATTTATAGCTTTTAGTGAAAGGAGAATTGAAGATGGTTGATCTAGCTAGGTTGATGTAGAGAGAAGATTATTTTACATCTAGCATGGTTTAGGGTTTAGTCAATTCATAGTCTATTTCTACTTAATTCTACTTAATTAATTATTATTGCAACATATAGCTACTTAATTTAGATTGTACATATATAGTATAGTAATTAATTCGTTGATGTTATACTAAATTGTTATATGCATAACGTAGGACCGAAGTTGGATGTATGTTGGGAACCGTACGAGTGAAGAGTACATTAATGTCATTTCTACTTTTACAAGAGCTGCCGAGGAGGATATGTTGAATAAGAGGGTGAAATATATGTACTTTCCATGTATTGACTATGAGAATCTAAAAATGTTTAAAAGCCGAGCGCAGATTAAAGTGTACTTGATTCGAAGGGGTATACATGTTGGACTAGTCATGGTGAAGAGCAGATTACACAGGAAGGTAGTAATAATGGCATCACCGATGAAGTCAATGATATACCGTCGGATGATCATGTTGATTGTGGTTCCGATTTGGATAGGCTGAATGATAACAATCTAAATCAGATGCTTCGCGACACAGAAGGGAACTATGATGAAAGAGAGTATGTTAAATTCTAGGGCTTGATGGAGAACTCGGATAACACCTTAAGATAAATAGGCATTCTAATTTTTCAATAAGAATAATTAGATATATCGAAAAGAGGTGCCTTCTCTATAGCAATATCCTCACTAGTTATCATTTTCTCTCTAGATAGTTAAGTCTAAATTAATGAGAGACCAAGCTCTGACATCACTTGTAAGATCAAGGATAACCGACTAGAGGGGGTGAATAGGAGGTTCTAAAAAAACTTTGCCTTCTAAAACTAATTACTACAATTTAGCTAGGCAAGATTTCAAAGCAATGTAAACCTACACAATTCTAGCAAATCTAAGATACCATAAGCATAAGTCTCTACAAGTATATATCTAACACAAATAAATATGACAATCACAATGATCACAAAATGCTATAAATACACGTGCAGAAAGAAGAGACAAAGAAGTAACCAATTGACACATGATGTTTTACCGTGGTATTGAAAAACTTACCGGTTTCCCCTAATCCATGTTGAGGAAAGCCCAAACGACTTGGGTCGGCTCTACGAATTAAGCCTCAACTCCTCAATCCCTAGTAGTTGTCCTTCCTCCGCTCCGGAGATGGTGGGCATCAAACCACTCACAAGTCGGCGCTGGGCTTCTTCACAACCCTCTTGACAAAGTCGCCTCGCAAGCTCCCACCATGCCGTCTAGGTACCGGCAAGCACATAGAGTAATAAACCAAAGCTTCTCTTGATGGCTATCAAGTGACAAGGATCAATCTAAGATGAATGCACTTAATTTTGGCTCAACTAGCTCAAATGAATGGAAAGAAAACAATTGAGGTGTGGAGTGAATGCTCTATGCTCAAGGATGTTGCAATAAAGTGTCTAACTATGTCCTTGAGTTGGTGGAAGAATATTTATACCCCCACCCACCAAATCTAGCCGTTATAAGGCAATCCTGAAAAAATTAGGGAGAGCAGAAGTACCATTGTTCATCTACCGGTTCTACCTTACCTATTCTGATACAAAAGTAACGGCTATATCAGAGTTTCTGAACTAGTCGTTAAACGCTGGCTTGGTACTACCGCTGTTATAAGCACAGTAGTTCCGATCTTCGGTAGTTCCAAATTCTGGCGTGGTAGTTCCGTTTGTCTCAGAGTCCAAACACATGGCGCTCTCTGGAAAAAACGTACCGCCCAAATTTTCGGAGCTTCCGAGTTCCGGTAGTTTCGCTCAAGAGTTGTGGTCCTTCCACTCTACGGTAGTTCCACCGTTAAAACTTCGGTATTTCTGTTTTTCGGATAGACAAATATGATTCCAAGGATGCCCTTTGGAAAAAGCATACCGCTCATTTTATTGGAACTTCTAGAATGCAGAAGTATCGTCGTTTACACTCTGGTACTACCGATTTTCCTGACAGTGCACATTTGGCTATCAATTTTAATTTTAAGTGCATGCATGATCCTAAATTGATCCAATAGCCCAAGAACATGCTATCGAGTTACTAGCCATGATCCCTCTTAATAGTACAACATTTATTCTATAATCTAATCTTCTATCCTTTTTTCTAAGACCGCTAAAACCAAAAAGGGATCATAGACTATTTATACCTTGGTCTTGAGCCACATTGATCTTCATGTTGACTATTAACATGCATCTCACATTCGCCATCGAGACTAAACCTTTTAAACACTCAATAAACATGTTAGTCTCATATTCACATAGTGTCATTAATTACCAAAACTATTTTTAGGGGTCTTAATGCTTTCACCCCCTAAATACTCTACTCTAGTACTCTCCCGTACGATGGTAATTAGGGCATGTGCCGCCACTGACCACTGCATGTCACCTTTGCCCACCTGCCTGTCGCTGTACTACCATCAACCTCTACCAAGATGCGTTGTTGTCCAGATCTTCATCTCCCCCACGCCGTCTCCCATCAAGTCATCACCGCTAATCCCTCTCCGCCCCTATCCTTCTAGTTACCGTTGTCCTTTGAGGATTGAGGAGGCTGTTGGCCACTTGGACCACCCACCAGCCGCAGCACGCGACATTGTGGAGGAGGATGAACGTCGTGGCTGCTACATGCATTACTGGATGAACGGAGGTGGACAAGGCTGTCCACCTGGACCACTGCCACCTAGACCACCAATGGCTGCCATCTCCTTCGACGCCCTCTGCAAGGAACATTATGCATAGTCAAGATGGGTGGTTTGCGAGCAAGTTAACGACAGTAGCACCATGTTCACAATGGTTGGCAAGCACATGACATTGTGGAGGATGATGAATGCCATGGCTGCTATGTGCATTGCTAGATGAACTGAGGTAGACAGGGCAGTGGTAGTGACAATGGCACAGATATGAGGACCGGTGGTAGGGGTGGGGTTGGTGGTCGTGGAGGGGCGCAAATGCGAGGACTAGCGGTAGGGGCAGGGATGGTGGTTGTGGAGGGGTGCAGATGTGAGGAGTGATGGTACGGGCGCGGTTGGTGGTCACGGAGGGCGCAACATGTGAGGAGTGATGATAAGGGCATGGTTGGTGGTCATGGAGGGGTGTAGAGGCAAGGAGCAACGGGCCGGTGGCGGTAGGGGCGGGGCAAGGTTGGTGGTCACGGAGGGCGTAGATGAAAGGAGTGATGGGCCAGTGACAGTAGGTGTGGGGTGGGGCAGAAAGGAGCGACGCCGATGGCAGTAGGGGTAAGGTAGGACATGCGTAGAGGAGCGACGGGATTAAGGGTTAGGTAGGGTGGCCGATAATGGGCCCTACGACCTGAATCTGGCAAGGATTAGGGGTTGGTCATTGAAACCACTTTTCCTCTCTGCCCCTGGCAGGATATACGAGCCCTCATGATAGTTGTACGGCCAACCTCTTCTCTCCATCTCTGTCCCTTCCCCTTGCCATCTATCCACCAACACAGTATGACGTGCAAGGACATGTCAGTGCAGTGTAGGCTATCGCGCACGCCGTGGACGTGGCGGTACATATGCGGTAGTGAGGGCCCAACGTGGTTCTTGCATTCAACAGCTGGATTTAGCATATTCCTCACCGGATCTGATGGATCTGATGACCTCCATGCCAGATCACAGTGACACGGAGATGTGGTTCAGTGTCCATTGGTCACATAGGCATGACGAAGGAGGAGGAAGAGGTAGGGAAGGGGGAATGTGGTGGGGGTTGGAGCGAAAGGGGCTGAGGCGGACTGGGAGACGGAGAGCGGGGAAGAGGTGACACATGGGGAGTCCTAGAGCACTACAGACGTTAGGGAGAGATGGGAGAGATTGTGCGAGATCTGTGGCGGTGGGCTAGGGTATCAAGGGAAGTCAACGAGGGCTGCGCAAAATGAGAAGAGGATGAGGGCGGTAGGTCTGCTTTGTGAAAGGGAAGGGTAGGTGGATGATATTTTGTGGGTAATTATATATAACTTTAGGGGGTACTTTTCTATGTGAGCATGGACGTACGACTACTAACTCATATTTTTAAATAGTAGAGATATACTAATATAGTTGTATCTTGTATAATGTATAGTAATGATTGATGAAATCATGAAATTGGTATGCGGTAATTGTCTAATCGATAATTTTCTCGATGAAGTGATGAAATTTATAATTTACTTATAGATTTGTAATAATAGAGAAATGAGATTTGCTTAACTATTGCAAAATTATTATGTAGTACTCCCCAAAAACATTTGTTTATTTTGAACATTCAAAATCATTTACAATTTATTGTTGTAT
The DNA here is from genome assembly GCA_017311315.1 of Dendrocalamus latiflorus. Classification (NCBI taxonomy): domain Eukaryota; kingdom Viridiplantae; phylum Streptophyta; class Magnoliopsida; order Poales; family Poaceae; genus Dendrocalamus; species Dendrocalamus latiflorus. The sequence goes on from CM029610.1 coordinate 43,831,638, forward strand.
AACTAATTTTGCTAATTTTGACATACGAATTGTTACTCACTGGATGCATATTTATAAGTTTTGAGGATGCCTTCCGATTAGCGAGGTACCTCTATCGTATTTTGCTTTCTTGCTTTGCTTCTCTTTTTATTCATATATGAATTTGAATTACACAAGACTACGTTTGCTATGTTCTAATTTAGCTTAATCTTTTGAGCATACTCTCTATTTTCACCCCGGCTTCACCACTGGCCGCAACGTGTTGTCAAACTCCACACTAGGCTCCGCTGCTGAGTTTGGTTTACACCATGTTCTTAGCTAGTCATCAGTATTGTGTCACCTGCGGCCAAATTGGATCATGTTGAGGCTGGTAGAGGTGACCTCACTCAACGGTGATGGACATGATGATCTAACGATATCAGCGGTGACTGAAAAATAGAGAGATATGAGAGGATAATAGAGACCCATATAAACGAAATTTGTAGGAGGCAAAAAATTTTATTAGTTAATTTGTTTGTTATGGGATAGAGATTTTTTAGTGTGGAAGAGGATGTGAAAAGTGAGGTAAGTTGAGATGGAGAACATACCACTCTTACTTATTAACTCTTTCTTTAAATAGTAGATATGTTTATAGATCTTTTGGTACAAACTTAAAGCTATCCTAACAGAACAACTCCCGCAATTCATTTCTGTTTGCAGAGCAATCTCATTCTGAAACTAATCACCAAAACGCCCTTAAATCCTGCGATTAAAAAGCTGCAGCGAGAAACCAACCAATTCATGTGCCACGATAACACCGCCACTAACTCCCACCGTTCCCTCTCGAGCGTCACCTTCATTGCCACTCACCAGCCACCACCACCATTTGCGATCTCGCATGGCGTGCTAACACGAGCTCGAGCTTAAAATAGCTCAGCACAACAAGCACCGCCCACCGGCCTGCACGGGCACATACGCGCCATTCCTGACCTTCCCTTCTTGCTGTTCTTGGCTTTGAGTTCTTTCCCTTCCCTTCTTCCCCCGGGGCGCGCGGAGTGGCCGCGGAGGGAGGTGGAGAGATGATGAAGCTGCGGTGGTGGCGGGCCGATGCGTCGGAGGTGGCGGCGGTGACGGCGATGGGCGTGTGGGAGGCCGTCCTGGCTGGCGGCGGCCGGCGCTTCATCAAGCGCAAGGACAGCGACGCCGGCGAGACTGGTTGGTACCGTCGTCCTCTTTCGTGCCCGATCAATCCCGTTCTTTATTTTCAGTACTTCTCGCTTTTTTGGTGGGTTTGCTGGGATTGGTAGATACGAAAAGTCACTCCTTTTGCGTGGTTGGTGTTCGTGCCAATTTGGTTTCTCGGTCCTTTTCTCCGCATTTCAAGCGATTTTCTAGGTCAGTTTGGTGCGGTTTGCTAGAACTTGGTGTAAAAACTGCTGCTTTTTTTTTTTTGCATTTGCAGTTACTCTTTGGTTGGTTTGCTCCTAGTTGTTCCTGCTTTTTGGAAGATTTTGGTGCGGGAAATGGCACGAAAATTTCTCCCTTTTGTGGTTGGTTACCATCTCTTGCAAACGTCAAAGTTGTTGCTCGGCATGTTCTGTTTGGATTCTTTTCTGTTCTAATGCGGATCCGACGGCATCATCGAAGTTGCTTCTTTGTTGCGGTGTCTTACGTGTATGAGTGATGTTTTCTTGTTCGAGATTCCTTCTCTCTCTCTCTCTCTCTCTCTTTTTTGAAAAATTTATCTTTTGAATGGGCGAATTCTGAGCAAAATAAGGAATTGGGCTCCAGCAGTAGCCGAATATCTTCTACTCCAACCACCTTCTGCGACAATGACTCACCTTGTGTGGATTTGATCGGTAGGACAGGGAACTAGGACATGCTAGAGCCCATTTGCATTTTGCATCTCTTATTTTCGTCTTGGTGCTACTTCTCTGTGACAAGTTCCAAAACTCGTTGCTACCCCGAATCAGCAGTATCCTACCGCTCTCACCTCTCCACAACATGATGATGGTTTCCTGCAAGGAAGGACAGTCAGTGGCAGTGTTGGCATGTGAGCTTGTGAACGTTAGCGCACGCAATGACACGATGAATGGATTTTTTTTGGAGGAAGCAAAAAGATTTTTTGAGGAAGACAAAGACGCAATGATGGTTTATATCTGTCATTCCTTCTCTTGCAAATTTGATAGTATTGTAACCCATTGGTGATAGGTTTAGGAACAGTTGAATATCAAAGGATTTTTTATTTTTGTTGGAAACAGTGCAAAATTATTGTGCCATTCTGAACTTGCCTATCAACTGGGCATGAGATGACTTTTTTCTGAACACTTACTAAGTTACCATTGATTTCTGATTACATAAACACACTTAGAATGGCAACATAGAGGAGCACTTCCACAGGATCACTACTTTCGCGCTCCACCAAATGAAAATTACATGAATCCTACAGCACCTGTAGAAGCATCTTTATTTTTTTTCTCTATCATTCAAGTTGAAATTAGGCCTATTACTCCAATTAAATACGGCCTCAGTTTTAGTGATGCTTTCACATACACAAGGTGATGATTAATCAAGAAACCTCGAGTTTCCTTAACATGCACAACTACACAAGCTGATGATTAATCAAGAAAACTTAGAGTGCTTCACTCCTGACTTACTGTTGGACAGGTCGGGCACTGGAGGAGTTGCGGAGCTCCTTGTACAATGAAATCCATAGTTCAGAAGGGGCCAAGCGACAGCAGCAGCGGTTCTGTGGACCAAGTGTTGCACTGACATTCAATTTTGCTGTTGCTGTTGGGATCATCATGGCAAACAAAATGGTGTGTTTTTTGCTCAAGATATTTTTACAATTCACACTTGTACTTATGCCACCTTTGTTTAGTCTACAAGGTAGCAAGTTTTTTTTCACACTGGATCTATTGTCTTGTAGGTGATGGGGAGTGTTGGATTTAAGTTCCCAATTGCACTATCATTAATTCATTATGCAGTTGCATTCGTTCTAATGGCCATCCTTAAGACGCTTTCCTTGTTGCCAGTTGCCCCTCCTTCCAAATCCACTCCTTTCTCTTCTTTGTTTGCTTTGGGTGTTGTAATGTCTCTCTCCACTGGGCTTGCTAATGTGAGCTTAAAACATAATAGGTAAACCAGATTCTATTTGACAGCTACAATCCAGTGTATTTACATTTATGTTTTGAAATATTGCCTTCATGTATTCTCAGTATTTTTGCTATTCAGTGTAGGTTTCTATCAAATGGCTAAGATTGCTGTAACTCCAACAATTGTTGTAGCAGAATTTATGCTTTTCCAGAAGAAGGTTTCCTTTCAGAAGGTAGGTTTGCTCTCGTATAATGTGCTTCGCATGTTGTTCTGTACTTTTGACCCAACTGTTATCACATTGCTTCAGAGTTAATTCAACCCTCCGATCATTAAGCACAACCGAGGAAAATCAAATAAATTGTAGAATGCATGCTTTGTTCTCCCTCTACCAGAATGCCACTCATCAATCTGAGTGCATGTTTTTGCTTTCGGGAGTGTAAACCTATTATTCTGTCAGTTTTATTTCGTTTTTTGAAATTTTACTTTAACTTTACAGGTTATCACGCTGGCAGTTGTGTCATTTGGAGTGGCTGTAGCCACTGTTACCGATTTAGAGTTCAACTTTTTTGGTGCTTGTGTAGCATTGGCTTGGATTGTCCCTAGTGCAGTAAACAAAATCCTGTGGTCAAATTTGCAACAGAGTGGAAATTGGACTGCTCTTGCGTAAGTTCTAAGTTCTGCTTTCCCTTCCGCATAAGCCCGTGTTCCGTTGTTCTTCCCCTAACACAGATTATTCGAACAGATTGATGTGGAAGACAACTCCCATTACTATATTTTTCTTATTGGCATTGATGCCTTTGCTGGATCCCCCGGGTTTGCTGTTGTTCAATTGGAATTTCAGAAACAACTGTGCTATTATAATTTCTGCTTTGTTTGGTTTCCTTCTCCAGTGGTCTGGCGCTTTGGCACTTGGGTGAGATATAATCTCTTTTTAAATGATTGTACTTCCTTATTTCATTCAAAATGGCCATTTCTCTATCCAAGATTTGCGATAAGACATGCTATTAAAATTTATCTTGCAACGAGTCTACTACCCGGTAAAAGAATTTGCTTATGCGCAATATTCATGGTTGCATGCGCACTGCATAGACTAATTAATATTGGCACATCCGATATGGAGACGATTACAATTGAAGTAACCTAGCTACTAGTTTTGGCATCTTGTTGGAGAGTGGCTGATGAAAAAGACTTGAATAAGATCTGTAAACTGCCAATTTATTTTCTTCACTCACACTTCAACCAAAAAAGAAGCTACCCTTGATTGTAGCTGGTATGCTAATTTACATTGAACTTTTCTTTCTGGTAGTTATGTTGAAACATGCCATTCTTTCTAGAAAGTAACTTACAAAATATTTCTTTTTTTGAAACAAAAACTATCAAACTGTAGCAACATCAGCTATCAAGAAGTCTAGTCCATTACACGTTGGCAGCTTCATGAAAACAGTACGGCGACACAAATTCACAACCGAAGGGTGAAATCTGCAATCATCTGCGTTGGGAGATAAGAAACATACTGAGAAAAATAATTGGCCGTACTCTTATCTGCCATGACTTCATAAATATTGCCATCTTGGTAAAAGCAGTTGGGGCCTGTGTCCTGGCTTACTAATTCCATCTTGCTTGTCGCAGTGCGACCTCCGCTGTGTCCCACGTTGTGCTGGGCCAATTCAAGACCATCGTCATCATGGTCTCCGGTTATCTGATCTTCAGCGCGGATCCTGGAATCACCAGCATCTGTGGAGCTGTTGTTGCTCTCGGTGGCATGTCTTTCTACACTTACCTGGGGCTGAAGGAGTCCGCCACCAGCGGCAAAAAACCGCCTTCAAGACAGAATTCCTTTCTGGGGAAGCCAAAAGTTACTGCAGACGGGGAGAATCCAGATTCAGAGCACGAGGATTCTGTATAAGTTGAGAAGTAGTCGTCCTCCTGATTGACTCACGCGAAAGATCCCAGCGGAGAAGCCAGTGAATGCATGATTGGTAGCCTATGAACTAGCTTTGCTTGAGGGGATTTTGGTCGGTTGTAATCTGTCATCGACTGAACTCGTTGTACATAGAAGCACTTATGATTTTACAGTTGTTATAGGTCTACGAATCATCGTCTACAGTGTCAATTGCAATGTGTGTGCCTCCGTGAGAGTGGCACTCCGTCTTACTGCTAACACTAGCGGAGGTAGCCATTCCTCGTGAACGTGTGATTCGGGTGGCCTCCGATGATCTTAGAAGTTAAGAGCCGCCATTGGCTTGGCCCAGCAGGAGGCTCAACCCCCGTGGCTGATCTCCCCGCAACCGCCGCGACGGCCCCGCGATGCCACGGTCTCACGCGGACCATCAGTCATGCGAACTTCCGCGTCGGCCCATCTGCGCGGCAGAAAAAAGCCAGGAGCAAACAACCGCGCTACGTTTCCTTCTCCCGTTCTCCCCGGCACAGACGCCGGCCTGAGCCTCTCGTCCGCTCGCGTGCGGTGCCCCGGACCCCTCGGCCGTGCTCCGACCACCGCCACCTTCCACTCACCTGAATGGGGCTTCCCTATCCCCATCTCCCTATTCCCCTCCCTATCCCCTCAATCTAAACCATCCATTCCTCATCCAAAGGCTACTTTTTATTTATATTTGCATCATTTCTCATCCATCATAAATAATAAACAAAATACAGAAAAAAATTTAAATTTATTTTTTTCTTGTATTTTTTTGTTATAATTTTTTACAGAAAAAATAAAATTATAATAAAAAATATAGAAAAAATAAATTTAATTTTTTCTGTATTTTGTTTATTATTTATGATGGATGAGAAATGGTGAAAATATAAATAAAAAAGTAGCCATTGGATGAGGAATGGATGGTTTAGATTGAGGGGATAGGGAGGGGAATAGGGAGATGGGGATAGGGAAGCCCCATTCCACTCACCTTGCCCGCTGCAACGCAAAGCCCCACGGTACCCACCTCAACTCCGCGCGCAGCCCACCACGGCACGGGCAACACCAGTCGAAATCTTCTTTTTAGTTGAAACTTATAATTTTTAGACTGTTCATATGAAAAATTATAAAGTAACAGAAACTCACGTACAATTTTTACCGATATAAATAAAATCAGCATAGTATATACTACAATAAACTACTAGATTCTATCTTAAAAAGATACTTTGTTTAAAAATTAATTACTATAGAAAAACTAAAAAGTAATTTTTAGTAGCTGAAAAAAATACCTTAGGGGATCTTCATCATATACCCTCCCTTGAATTGGAGATTTCAGGATTTACCCTTCCACCTCAATGACATGTGGGGTCATTATAAGTCACTGACACGTGGGTCAGGAGGGTAAATCCTGAATTTCCATCTATGAGGAGGGTATATGATGAATAAATCCTTTTATGTGAAATCATAGGCGTGGCCCATCGAGAGCCCAATCGGCACGGCAGGTCGTTCTCCCCCAGGCCCAGTGTTAAAACGGACGGCTCCCCACTCGCGGCTAGGGTTTTAGGCTTCTTTCCCCGCTCTCCCCGTTCGGCAGCCACCCTTCCCCACGTGGCGACGGTCTCCCATGGCGAAGAAGGCCACGCAGCGTAGGCAGCCGCCGCCGGCCGCGGCGGAGAAGGCCTCCCCGAAGGCCGCGAAGAGGGCGCCCAAGAAGCAGAAGCTCCTCGAGTCTTCCTCCGACGACTCCGAGCCGGAGCAGCAGCAGCAGCAGCTCGAGGAGGAGTCCGACCTTGACGTCCCTTCTGACTCCGACGCCGAGGAGCTCTCGGACGCCTCCTTGGAGGGGAGCGACAGCAGCGGCGACGAGGAGGAAGAGGAGGACGACGACGATGACGAGGAAGAGGACGAAGACGAGGAGCAGGACGGCGATGACGACCCCCTCGCTGACGACTTCCTCGCCGGTAGTGACGATGAAAGTGGTAACGCTCAGATAACTTGACGATTATATGTGCACTATTGAATTGAATTAGCTTAAGCAGTTTCAATTTTTCCCATCAAGTCATTCTACTGTAGAATACATGTGAGCAAGTACAATGCACTGGTATGGGAATGTAATGCTTGATTTTGTATCTTGGGAATTGCTACTGACGAACTATGTTGGGTTTATTAGACGGATACGATTCGGGAGTGGAGTCGGATGAGTCTGATGACCTTGAGGCGAAGTCACGAGCAATCGATCAAGACAAGGAGAAGGCGGAAGAAGAGGCAGAGGAGGAACTTAAACTCAACATAAGATCAGAATCTGATGAATTCCGATTGCCCACGAAGGAGGTTGCTTTTCTGCCTTCCATTGTCAATTTTTCTCCGTTCAGATTTGTTTGCCTATTGCAGTTTTCTAGGTTACGTGGACTTATCATGGTTTAAACTGTGCAGGAGCTGGAGGAAGAGGCACTTAGACCACCTAACCTGCCAAATCTTAAAAGGAGGATATCAGAAAGTGCGTTCATCTAATAACTTTTGTATTTATCTAAGTTCATGACTTCCTTTAAAAAGAGAGAGAAAACTGAAGGGTTTTGGGACAAAGCTAATAGTTGCTTGTGTAAACAAGATGCATTTTTTGTTGCTTGTGTAATCTCTGATGGCAAAGTAAATTGTTGCAACTGTCAACTGTGGCAACCTGCGTGTAATAAAAGCAGTGCGTAGAGATGTTATGCAAAATTCTACTATTTATTTATTTATTTATTTTTTCTTAGAGCAGATCGCTTTGATATTCTGGATTTTTGATGGACTGCAATCTGTAGAGCTTTCTGATGACTGCAATCTGTAGAGCTTTCTGACTGTTTCTATATATTGGTTTTTCCTGTCTAGTTGTCCGGGTACTCACAAACTTTAGCAAGCTGAGGCAAACAGATGTCCCACGAAAAGATTATGTTAATCAGCTCAAGGCTGATGTGATGGCATACTATGGATACAATGATTTTCTCGTTGAAGCATTTATTGAGGTGAGCTGCCTATCATATGCAGCGATTGTTTGATATCTTTGGTGCACTATTTCTTCCAGTTGAGTTGTGTATTGATCCAACTGCCTGAGAGTAGTAATTGCAAATTGTCTGTCTGGCATGCTTATTCAAAAATTTATCAGATTTAGCTGCTGTTCTAGTTAACATTATTTGTGTTATAATTGGGCAGATGTTCCCAGCTGTCGAGTTTGTTGAGCTACTGGAATCTTTTGAGAAAAGACCACCTGAGTGCCTGCGGACGAACACACTAAAGGTATACTATATTTGAGTCAATCTCTTGATAGATATGTATGGTACCGCAGAGTTCATGGTTCTTCATGTCTTGCTTCAGATTCATATCTGCTTCATTAAGTTTGTCTGTCTCATCTGATTTGTTCGTGATGTTTGCAGACGCGGAGGAGGGATCTTGCCGCTGCTCTTATACCAAGAGGGTTTAATCTGGATCCGATAGGGAAGTGGTCAAAGGTATGCTTTGATTCTATCTATTTCCTTTACACAAGTAATAAGTAAATAATATTAAAGCAACTCTCCCGTTGTCAAAAATGGCAGGTAGGATTAGTTGTATATGACTCCACTATTTCTTCTGGCGCCACAGTTGAATATATGGCTGGGCATTACATGGTATCTTCTTTCTCTCCCATATCATTTTGTTAATAACTTAAGATTTGTTTCATTTACTCTCCTTCCATTAACATTTGCATTACTTCAAAAATTGTGATTACAGAAACAAGGTGCAAGTTCTTTCTTACCAGTGATGGCTCTTGCTCCTCAGGAGAAGGAGCGAATTGTTGATATGGCGTAAGATGTTTTCCCTTTTCTCTCGTACTCTTTTTGCAATAGTTCATTTATCACATGACTTCAAAATTAAGATAACTGTGTTTTCTTGTATGTAAGCCTTCTCATGCTATCCTAATATTTACATGTTTGCTCCTAGATTTGATGTTAATCTTTAATTCAATTCTTCATGTGGAACTTGTGGTAGAAGTTGCGTCTTCATTTCCAAAGTTGTAAACTGATCATTTTCTTTATTCCAGGGCTGCCCCAGGTGGCAAGACTACATACATTGGAGCTCTTATGAAGAATACTGGTTAGTGCATTATGCCTGTTTTGACTACCATGTGTGATTTCCTACAGAGTAATTTGGTTATCTGTAATTGCTATCCAGTTGTCTGTCAAATGAAATACAAATACCCTCTTTTCTTCATCTGTCGTACACAGGAATAATCTATGCAAATGAGTTCAATGAGAAAAGGTTGCATGGACTGTTGGGCAACATACATCGTATGGGTGTCACAAATACCATAGTTTGTAACTACGACGGTAAAGAGGTGAGCAGACAGCACAGCTACTGTTACGTGGTGCTTAAAACCTTTTTATAGAACATCTGATATGCCAAAGAGCAGTCAACTGATTTTATGCAACAAGTTAGTATCATAATGTCATGGGCGTAGCCCCCTAGGCTTAGCTGGTTCATTATTAGGAAGTAGAGATTAGTTTCTATTTGAGTTAGGGATTAGGTTTCATTTGTTAAAGACATGATTAGAGATGATATTAGTTTCTATATTTCTTAGAGATATGATTGAGATTATATTCTATCTCTTAGGGGGAGTCCATCTATATAAAGGGCTTGCCGCATGCTATTAGAAGCAAGCAAGAAATAACAAAGTCATTCTTACCTATAGTCTCTCCCTCTTCCTCTACGCCGATGCCACCCGACCATGCTCTCGGCGGTGTTTACCCCCTATGAACTAAGTTTCATAGCAATTTGGTATCAGAGCCAACACCATGGCTTCTGCTGCTGAGTTAACAGGTGAAAAAATCATTGCTAGCTATGACGAAATCGTCGCTAGACTCAAGTACTTAAACAACACGGTGCTGAAGATGTTGGCAGCAAAGGAGAAGGCACAAGTAGCTGGCTCAGTGTCGGCATCGTGTGAGCAATCGCGTTCCACCGCCCCAACCACCCAAGTCGCTACCACGGGGAATTCCCCTGACTGTGGTGACGGTGTCACCACGGCAATCTGCAATGCCTTCGCCATTGTCATCAACACTGGCGTTGTGCTGCCAGATAAGATGGGGAGCGGGCTCCCCACAACCCTAGCCGCGCGCGCGCTCGCGAGCCCTTGCTCTGGAACCCGTCACCAGATCCGGCCACGCGAGGATGCGCTGACACCCAGCTCCGTTGCCGGCGTCGCGGTGGCGTCCCTAGCCGTGGCCCTCGTTGCCTCCGCCAAGGCCGTCGACGACCTTTTCCTCGCTGGCCTTGAGTCCGAGAAGGCTGTTAGCAACTTCTATGCCGCCGGTGTCTACTGCATCGAGCTCATGCAGATCCTCCCTCGCTGCCTCAACCGCCCACTCACCCGCCTCGTCGACTTCCTCACCGCCCTCGCCGTCCTGGCCGCCGTGGCCATCTCCGTTGTCTCCGCCGCGGATGAGCTGATGCCTAGCGCCTTTGCCGCCGCTGGCGTCGCAGCGCCTTCCCTAGCCGGGGCCCTCTGCCTTACTCACCCATAAGGCTGCTGCCTCCCGATCTGCTCCCAATCCGGTCGCCGTTGGTGCTCTACGCTTGCCATCGCTGTCGTGGGGCTCTCTGCCTGTTATCACCGCTATTGCTCAGGACCGTGCGGCTCCGCTTGACCCCGAAGCAGACCCCTGCCACTTGCGGGGTCATCGCTCCAACCAACAAGTCGTCAGAGCTGCCACCCGCCGGTCGTCGGAGCCACCGCCACTGAAGTCACCAGAGTCGTAGGTCTTTTTCTTCGTCAAGTCTTGGCCAACCCAGTCAGTCGGTTTTGTAACCAACAGCAGCTTTGTTTAAGAAAAAAAGAGAAAAGAACAAGAAAAAAATTACAGGCAACGTTTAGCCGAAAGCGCTACACTTCGTCGATGTGGTATTGCAATCATGGCCACCGTCTAGCAGCTCAAGGACGAGCTGCATATCCGGGAGGGGTGTAATGTCATGGGCGTAGCCCCCTGGGCCCAGCTGCCAGCTGGTTTATTATTAGGAAGTAGAGATTAGTTTTTATTTGAATTAGGGATTAGGTTCCATTTGTTAGAGACATGATTAGGGATATGATATTAGTTTCTATATTTGTTAGAGATATGATTGAGATTAGATTCTATCTATTAGGGGGAGCCCATCTATATAAAGGGCTTGTCGCATGCTATTGAAAGTAAGCAAGAAATAACAAAGTCATTTTCATCTATAGTCTCTCCCTCTTCTTCTATGCCGACGCTGTCCAACCATCCTCTCGGCGGTGTTTACCCCCCAATGAACTAAGAACTAAGGTTCATAACACATAATTTGCTGGTTTTTGTGAAGAATAATGCAACAAAGATAATATAATGGTTTGTAGAAAATATTAACTGAAATTGAAGAGGCAATTTTACGTGAACCTCTGTTTATATAGGCACAATAGCTAATACTTTTTTGTTCCATTTCAATTATGGATAAAATTGAATTTGGAATCCTGGTAATTTTTTAGTTGCTTCAGGTCCTGTTCTTTTCAGCTTCTATAAGCTGCTTTTCGGCTTTTCTACAGTAACTAGCTTTTAAACGGAGTATTTTTTTCAAAATAGGTTTTACTAGTTAATTGTAGTACATACTGTACCGACTTCATTTATATCTGTAAAAACCGCACATGAGTTTTTGTTACTCTGTAATTTCTCGTACGAACAGCCCAAAAGGCACAAGCCGCAGCAAAAAAGAACAGGCCCTCAGTTAGGTGTATGGTGCTTCTGCTCAATGCAAATACTGTTTCATGATGACATCCAATTTGTTTCAGCTCCCCAAAGTTCTAGGGATGAATTCGGTTGACAGAGTGCTGTTGGATGCGCCATGCACAGGCACCGGGGTTAGTATAATCTGAATCATATAAGCTTCTAGATCCAATATATTTTCTGTTGGTTATTCGAGTCTTGACAGATTATTCCTTTTTCTGCAGACCATTTGGAAGGATCCACAAATAAAAACATCAAAGGACATTGAAGACATCAGGAACTGTGCTTTCGTGCAAAAGGTGTGTTTCTTATAGTCCTAAGTAAGTTTTGTTTAAATCGATCCTGCTTATGGTTTGACATGTTCCTACCGATTCATTCCAACTGCAACCTTTTTTTTCTTTGGCAAAAAAAAAACCCTGCAATCCACTCACATTCATCAAATTTGATCCTTAACCCAGTAAGTTGTGACAAAACGGACTTACCTCCATGGTGTTGACTTCATTTTCAAAGGTGATTTTGAAGCAGTTAGTATTGTGCTGTCTCTTGTACATGGAAATAACATATATGAACCCCAGAATTGTTATGTTCTATCTGTGTAAGCTTTATTTCCTAAGTTATTTCTGATTATAATTTGGGCCTTTCAACTTTATGGTTCTTTTATTAAAAGTTTCTAGAACCCTGGCTTAGTATATTCAGTAAGAGCATCAATCACCTTGCATATTAGCATACACTTAGTAACTGATTGACTTGTTTTGCAGCAATTGCTGCTAGCCGCTATTGATTTGGTTGATGCCAACTCCAAAACTGGTGGTTACATTGTTTACTCAACTTGTTCAATGATGATTTCAGAGGTAAGTAGATTGGTCATGTTTGTTCAATGATGATTCAAGTTCAGTTCCTGAGCCCCTCTCCAATCTTGCAGAATGAGGCAGTTATCGACTACGCCCTTAAAAAGAGAGACGTAAAGATTGTGCCTTGTGGATTAGATTTTGGGCGTCCAGGGTATGTTAAGCTATCTTCTCCCTTCATGAAGAATCTATTACCTTATGTTAATCTATCTTCTCCCTGCATGAAGAATCTATTACATTCTCTCTTACTTTTTCTGTTTATCGTACAGATTCATCCGGTACCGGGAGCATCGATTTCATACTTCTTTAGACAAAACAAGGAGGTTTTATCCTCATGTCAACAACATGGATGGATTTTTCGTTGCTAAGGTACACATGACATTTTGTTATTTTCCAGGACAAGTGATAATGATTTTGTGACGCATAAGCTCGCATGTTGACTTCTCGAATCCGCTTCTCTTCCATAGGATGGTAGGATATTTAATCCAGTGACTTAATATTGGAACCTTCTGGGTGAAATATCCAACTTTTGTTGGCAAATAGTTTGATGAGGACATATGCTTACTGGATTGGTTAGGATGCTTGAATTTATAAAACTTAACTCTGTTATGAACACAAAGCAGACAAAGCGTTGCTTGCATCACAAATGCCTTTCAGTTTGCCATGCTTGATCAGGACATAATATCTGATTGGGGTATTTCATTTCATTCAGCTGAAAAAGTTGAGCAATACAATTCCAGTGACATCTGAGTCATCTAAAGTGCCTGAAGAAGGAGCTAAGAAGGCTGATCTTAGCAGTGATCATGAAGATGAGCCACTTGAACAGCCCATTCAGTCAAAAAATCACAAAGATGGAAAGAAGACCGATAAACAGGCAAGCATCCGCAAAGGGGCTGGAGATCAAAAACTGGCACCTAATAGACCAGCTAAGCAGCTCAAGAACCATAAGAAGGGTGAGATGAAAAGTAATGGTCCTAAAAGTGCTGACATAAATGGAGATAAAGAAACGCACAATGAACAAACAGAGCAGACAAGCCGCAAGAAGTCCGTGCCTGATAAAATTAAAAAAACTGGTCCCAAGAGTACCTCAGGGATCAAAGAAAAGAAACTGGTTACGGACGGAGGGAAGAAGCGGAAAAGGAAATGGCAATTCAAGCTGAGGCGGGACTGGTAAGATACTTTTCTGTTTGGCTTCCTGTCCGTTTTTGCTCTCTTTGTTATTCTTATATGGGTTGTTTTACTAACAGGGAAGCAAACAAGAAGTCCGAGAAGAGGAGGAAGGTATGAAAGATTAAGACCAAGGAGGTCTGTTACAGTTTCGGTGAATTTGATGTGCTATATACGAGGAAGAAGGTAAAGGAACGACAATACACTCAATTTTCGTACAAGTTGTGGTGAAGGGAAATTTTGTTGTACTCGAGAAGTGATTGTTTAGTTTATTATTATTATTATTATTTGTTTCTATCTTGGTTTAGTGTATGATTAGCCATCTTAGTTTCTATCAGCAATGTCTTCTAGCATGTACGTTGAGAAAACTTGCTGATGAGTGTTATGGGAGGCCGTTAGACTGGGCTCCATATCACCATATGTTGCTCGAATGGTCCCGTGTGGCCGAAGTTTTGTTGTGACATGTTCAATGTTCTTATGGGGTTTGCTCAGATGGGCCTTGTGCATATTTGTACTACGTTGTTCGAGCATTTGACAGTGTCATTGTGTCGCTTTGCGCCGTCATATGCATGACCACAACGCCGTCCTATTGACATGCTTGATCTGTTTGCGTGCTGCCCCTGGAGACACGGAGTTTCCATTGTCCAAGCGTGCAAGCAGCAGCCTACACGAGCAGGCGATGGAACTGGCTACTGTCATAGACGACGACCTCCCTCCCGCTGATCTCCGAGATCATTTTTTATCGCCGCACACCTGTAGGTTCTCGCTGTGCCGGTGTATGCGTAGATGTTGGATAGCACGATGTCGTAGTACCTGTCGTTTCCCGGGTTGAACACGGCGAGGCGCCGGATCCCCTCGCCGAAAAATTCTATGGCGGTGTAACCGTTACACAGCTTTGTTTGTAACCAGTAAATGAGAATGCGGTGCGCAGTATAAAGTACCGCAGCAGTACTGTAGCCCGCACGAAATTTTAAATTGTTGCTACAGTACCGAATCGTACAGAAACAATGTTAAAAAATATTTTTGTACGGTCTACAGTGCTGCTACAGTATTTTATGCCCCGTGTTGCTTCCTCATTTGCGGGTTACACAAACTCTGCTATGTCACTGTTACACAATAGAATTTTTCCTCCTCGCTCACCTTAACGTTCTTGTGCTGCCTTGCCCCTCCGAGAAGCACGTGACTGAAGGACTACTCTGATGATCTCCTTGAAACAAATTTAAAGATCCATCCCATGCATGATGCATATATGCAACGGCAAAATTAGAATAAAAATGATCAGGATTCATCATTTTTCTATACATATAATTTCTAAGCAATATTATGCTAAATAGTAATATGTCAGGCAATTTTTAGCATCAATATTTCAACATAACCGATGACAGTATATAATAATAAAGAAGTAGTGACCGAAATACTTACCAACATGAAAAAGACTGATAATAATATTAGATAGTTGCAGTACTGAAGGAACCGAGGGCGAAATCACAGACAAAAGTTGATCAACATTAGTAAAATACATCATCTGACCTCAATAGCCTGTTAAAAGAGAATAAAATTACTTAAAATTTTCAAGTAAAAAATAGTAGAACGATCAAATATAAGTTAATGTAATACCTTTTAGTATTTACGTTCTTTCAATTTTATAAAGCATTGAATCATAACATAATTGGTAATTTTGGTCAATTATTGTTTCTCATATAGCAAGCAAGTATATCATTCATAAAATCATCATCAATTAATTGAAAAAATTAATTAGATATTTATATGTTCAACACTTCAATAACAATATAATAGAAAAATACGTCCAATAGCTTACTTTTTTTAACATTATGGTCAAATACTACAATTTTACCTTTGATTTGCAATGAGCTAGACTGGTTTTCCAAAAATCAAAAATAAAACCTTAAGCCTTAGCTCTACAATTCGACCAAAAAACAATCAATAATTATCACATTGAAATCTTAACTTGCAAATTTAGCCTTTATTTTGGAATCAAATTAAAAGAATTAAGAGAAATTTAGAGTAGAGTACATACTAATCGGGTGAACCTAAACTTCCTCTGACCAGCGAGGGCATGAGATAACAAGGACCAGGCGGTGCCTTGGTGAGGTGGCAGACGAGTTTGATCGGTGGTGTCGATTTCTTCCATTCTCCAATGATTGGTCGCGGCCTAGATGAGTGCAGCTGTGTGATGGACGTGATACACATCTCCTAGCAGTCATAGAGACGAACAGGCATCGAGAGCTACTGCGAGGTGGCATGATTCGAGATCGATCAAATGGACGTCGTAGATTGTTGTGGTACTCTCTCTCTCTCTCTCTCTCTCTCGGGTTGCCTCAGGGCTTGTTCTTTTCCTCCAAAGCCAGCGGCTTTTAGCTTTTGTTACAGTACCTAACTTTCAAACGGAGTATTTTCTTAAGAGGGGTCTACAAGTTAAACGATGTACGCGTTAAAAGCCCAACATCTGTACCAGCCAAAATCGCAAGTGAATATCTCTCTCCGTAATCTATACCGTAAACAGTCAAAATTCAAAAATTTCAGCCAAAAGTCATAAGCCGCAGCCGTTGCCAAACAGGCCCTCAGCCTGTTGTACTTGTCTTATGGGTTGAGAGAAGCGAATGCTCCTCGTGAACTGCTACTAGCTATTGAAAATTTGGACTGCTAGTGCTCTCTTCGTTAAGCTTCAAAGGAGGAACGGGTGCATTGAGTTTAGGCTGAATGATTCGCACATAGATTAGAGGTATTGATCCTTACTAGACTATTTTTTTGGACTGCTAGTAACTTTTTTTTTGCCTTGGTTCCACCCGTGCATATATGGAGCTCCTCGCCTATTTATCGATCTCGCCGTGCAAATCAGCAACCAGAAAAACGGCCGTGACGCGAGGGACCCAGGACATGGTCGGGAGGCAGCGGAGGTGGAGCTCTCGCGGGCGACGGCGGCGGCGGAGGAGGAGGAGGAAGAGCCATTGTATCGTCGCATTAGCTGACGACTAGGACCCGAGCGCACTACGCCCCACATGTCACTGCACTCTGCACCACACCACCATGGTCTCCGTGAGATGTCCGATCATAGCTGTGCAGCACAGATTGAGAATGTAAAACCGATGGCTTGGATCGCGAATAAGATCCGCGATCGTGGCCGCTCGATAAACGTTGTGCGGCTAACATTAAGGAGGCACGTTTTCACGAAGGGTCCTTTCACTATTCGGTGTTACCCGTTTCCACCACCTAGATTTGGATCGCGAACAAGAGTCGCGATTCTGGGCCGCTCGATCCGTGTTGTGCGGCACAGATTAAACCGTTCGCATCTGCAGCAGAATCACCTGCACCGCGCGTCTCCACCTTTTTGGGCCGTCACGACGCTCGCCTGGCGATCACAACGCGACAAGTGGTCAAGAGCCATCGGATCGGCGAGCAATTCACCGAACAGCCCGAGGGCGTCGGAGGCGAGCGCGGCGAGCAGGATGTCACAGGAGACGCGCCGTCATTGGCCGGCGCGGCGTCCAACAGGAGGCGGGCGAGCGGGGATGGTCGGCTGACGAGGCGTAGAGGTGGAGGAGCGCGTTGCAGAGGTCGCGCGCGCGCGCGCGCACGCGGGCTGCGGCCGTGCCGGGCAGTGAGCATTTTGCGCTCCTTGCTTGCTCCTGCAGCGTAGCGTGCTTAATGCTGTTACTTCCATCAACTCTCTTTGTTCTCTCTTGCAAAGCCAGTGCCTGGCCAAAATTTGCAGTGCATGTCATATGCTTCGTTTCACTGGACCAAACGATGCAAACTACTAGGTGCCGGACGTCCGACCATCGAATGCTCGTTGTGTCAATTCGATTGAATTGCTGTAACATTTACTGGATTATTTTAAAACTGTTTCAACAAGTATTCCGTACTTTCCAGTTTCATAGCATTTGCTGCTAATGTCTAATGATATTGCGTCTCCAAAAGCTGCATGGCTATGGAAAGGAACCTGGGCAGATGAGAAACAACGTTCGCAATAGCATGATGATGCAGTACAATCTGGAGCTTTGACATGTTGTGCTTCCAGATCGTGGAGCATGATCGGGCATATTAGCAGCTTATATATGAACTATAAATGGTCTGAAAGAAACAGTGAGAAACTACCAAGAAACGTCTACGCAGCATCTAGCTATCTATCCTTCTTTTTAGCAATGATTGCTGCGATTATCGTCTCCTTGAGCATTGATCTGTTGGAGCGCGACAGCACGACATGAATACAATTCCCCTTTACTGTAGCAACTATAATTACAGATCATGACTAATTTCAGCTTGATCGTGAGGGACTTGTCTGCACCTGAACAGGGACGGCGACAACGGACGACATGGACACGACGCCACTTCTCTGTAGGCCTGGACTCCGGCAACGCACGTCATTATCCCATTCTTAGGATATGGGTAAACTACACTAGCGTAAATTGAAATTTTCTATCGCGTAAGTCAGAAAGTCATACAAATAAGAGGTCATAAATTATAACAACTAGATACGTAGTGCAGTAGAAATAGAGTTAAAACGGCCAGTTCAATGAAGAGTGCATTGGTGTAGTGGAAGTAATCGATTGTCATTTGATCAACCGACTCCTCCCCGCAATCGTTCTGATCAGCGCCGCAGTCACAACAGCGTCTTTACCGAGGTCCACATGTCCAAGGATAAAACGTTGCGCATCAGTGTGCTAGCACTAGTGTGCACGGCAGGAGTTATGAGAGGTGGCGGCTAGAGTTTCAATGGATGTGTCTCAGGGATCCCTCCCTCAACCCGCACCTCCCTTTATATAGTCTCTAATTGAATTTTTATCCAATACGATCAGATATCATATCTAACTCAGAAAGTCCCAGGCTGAATCTTTATTCAATACGAGTAGAGATCGTATTTTACTCGGAGAATCTCCAACCGGATACAATATGTGTAGAAATCGTATCCCACTCAGAGTCTATCATCCGGTCCCTTATCATTTTGATCCATTAAGTGTGTAACCCTATAAGTTTATGTATATTTGGTTACGGACCGAAAATTCCTTTCGGTTCATAAGTCAGTAGCGGTCTCTAGTAGGACATAACGACTCTCAAATATACATAAAGATCGTATCGGACAAACCTATATAGTGCTTATGTACCAATCTTAAGCTAGTGTAAAACTCTCTACTCAATTTGTATGTGTTGCATCTTGTAAACAAAAAAGATGTCTCTAGTTGTATGTGTTGCATCTAGAGGTAGATTTCGTATTCACTTGAGTTTGTATATTCATTACATATGGTGAGAGTTAAATAAGGGGCTTAACTTGTTACTCTTAGAGGTTGCCGACTATTAGATGGGCTTAGAGGCGTCGTACCAGGTGATCTTCTCTAAGAAGCTTCTGAGAAAGCCTGTTGTGTTGTGAAGGCTAGAGCTCATCTACTCAGAGGAGAAAAGAGCTAATATTAGTGGAATTGAGATGCTTGGCTTAATTAGTGGAGCCGGTCCAATTCATTTAGACTTATCTCAACATGGACTAAGAAAGACTAGCAAGTCTTCAAACACTACTGTAGAAAAAATGTGTCAATAATGATTTGCTTTCTTATACTCAATTTATATTCTTGTAAATTACATTGCTAAAATTGAATTGCACGTTAGGATTGCAAATCTTGATATAGACTTAGTGAGTGTTCGTATTTGATGGCTTTTGACTGAAAATGAATATTAGTGACTAAAAGAAATGACTTTTAGAAAAAGGGGCAAGCGATGAAAAAAGTGAGAGAGAGAGAGATGCATGTGCGTGATGGGAGCAAGAGGAGTGGGGTGCGTTATGCACCTATGACCACCTACCTTATCCCCGAAGAGAGATCAAGAGGAGTGGAGAAGCTATTTCGAGAAGCCGAGTGTTTTTATTGGCTTTTGGCTTTTCTAAGCAGAAACCAGAAGTAGAAACAAATACGAACATGGCCTTAGAGTGTTGATGCACTTAGATGAACCTAATTGATTT
The DNA here is from genome assembly GCA_017311315.1 of Dendrocalamus latiflorus. Taxonomy (NCBI): domain Eukaryota; kingdom Viridiplantae; phylum Streptophyta; class Magnoliopsida; order Poales; family Poaceae; genus Dendrocalamus; species Dendrocalamus latiflorus. The sequence goes on from CM029610.1 coordinate 43,851,330, forward strand.
AGATCTTAATTGTGCAAAAATGATCTGATTTATATTTTCGCATATAAACTTGGTTTTAACGAAAGAAAATTTAAAAGCGCCTATTCATATCTCTCTAGTCGATCACCTCGACCTTACACTTTCATAGTTGTGAAAGAGAAAAATTGAGAGAGAAAAGAGTGATACTTTAGCTGCATCTTGTAATCATCCATGATTATGTAAACCTTATCCTCCACTGAAATAGATCGGAACTTTATCTCAATCATGTTTTTGTTTGCGTTCTTACTTGGTTTTGCTCGTTGTTGAGTTAGATTTGTGATTTCGGGTTCGTACAAGTTCTAACCTAATCTTTTGCTTAAATTACCTTACTAGAATATGCGAGAATAGATATGAAAGATCTCATGCCTTAGGCCCTCACGAGAAAAAAGGTATTTCAGTTTTATTGTTTTTGGTGTTCTTATAAACTAGATTCTATTCTGTTTAATTTGGTGAACTCGAGTCTAAGAACCTTATTATTCTTGATTGGTTTAGATTTCTATTGTCTTAAACAAGCCTTATGCAAAACTTATAATTGTTTAGAAGGAAAATAAGTTCATGAGATTTGACATTTTGTTACGAGAGATTTTCAGATCTAGGAATAGGGGATCGATTGGATCGGCCCAGACTTGTGGTCAGATCCGCCTGCCGGTGTGATCGGCCCCTCAATGACGATCTAACTAGCTATATGCAGGAGGCTGTTGATTTTGTTGACTCTTGTTTCTAACTTTGCTTTGCATAACCTAGTTAGTATGATCTAAATTTGATGACTATCATAGCACTTGAGTGAAGATTTGAATCACTTACAAGAATTTTTTTGGAATTATTTATCCTTATTTGATTGCCGTCGGTTCTACACTGATAAATCTGTACTAAATTTTTTAGCTTGTTAGCTTGTGTACTCTTAGCTGTACTGCCAAAGGCTGCCGCGTTCCAAGCCGTTAGGATCGGCATAAAATTCGATCGTATATTCGAAGAGCCTCATTGTACTGTACGCTGTGTAAATTAAGGCATTATTACAAGCCATAAACAATTCATGTTTCATGAGATGCCGTATCAATGAGAGAGAGCCTGGACTTGCAGGCTTAATTTACAGCCAAGCGATGACTCAAATGAGTTCTGAAATTTTGCATGACATGCAAGTTGTTTAACCAGTAGCCTCTCCAGCCATCCACCCTCTGTTATTTATGCAAATTTACCCAGACTCCAAAGCAGATAACGCGGTGATTGGCCCAGGTATTTTTTTTTCTAGCACTGATTCCGTCTCCAAAAGCAAGAAAGTTGCGTTGGGGCTTGCACTGGACTGAAGTGACTCGAGAGAGAGAGGAGGCCTGTTTTGTCTTGTCCAATTCATTGATGCTGGAAAATTCCGTAGTATTTTACCGAGATGAAAAATATGGCAAGTAGGGTAAAATTGTATAACGATGTGTGGTTCTATTTTAAATTCTAAAAATTGATTTTTAATTTTTACGATAATTAACTTTTTAATACAGTATTTTTTACGTTAAAATGTATAAATTAATTATGATATATACTGTATCGACTTTATTTATATCGATCAAAATCATATGTAAATTTTTTTTACTCCATAGTCTCTCACATGAATAAGCCAAAATCAAAAGTCATAAATCGTAGTCCGAAAGAATAAGCCCCAGGTAGCTACTAGTACTAGTATTTGTTATTTTGTTACAGAACTTGATTAATTTGCTAGTAGAAATTGACATGATCAAGCTCAAGAAACAAAAGCTAATGCAATGATTCTGGTCGGCTAATAATTGAGAGCTAACAATAGAAGATTGAGGGCAGCCATGTCATTACAAAGAAATGAGTGGTTTCACCTCCAGGGACCCAGAAACTAAATTACTTCTCCTAGACAAGATCATTGCATTTGAAATTAACAAAACAATAGAAAAGGGAAACCAATGAGAAGGGGGTGAGGCTGACCTTTAATACTCGGCACCTTCTGTTTCCTTCCCTCTTCACCTCCATCGCTGCACATTCTGCAACCCCAGACACAACAAGTCGTAGGAACTGTGCTCCATCCCCCTCGGCATCTTCTTGCTTGTTTGATTCTTGGGCGAGATTTCTCTTGCAGAAAGATTCAGCCTATCGGGCTCAGCTCAGTCTGGTGAGATTTCTCTTGCAGTATCTTTCCTCCGGTTGTTTCCTGGTTCCCAATTTGCTTTTCGTGAGACTCTGCTTTGGTCCTGTAGATCTGTCTTACCTGGATTCTAGCATTATTTTTCCTCTTTGTTTGATCTTTGTACAAAGAATGCAAGATTTCATTCTACTGCATTTTGCAGAAAGATGATAAAAGCCCTTGCTTTTGGCAGCCCTTGACTCTTGCTTTCCTCACCCTTCTGCACTGAAAAAAATAGCATTTCCGTATCACTGAAATGATAAACAGTTTAGTATGTGCCCCCGCTTTTGTTCATGTGGCTTCTTGAAATGAATGCATCAACTGGCAGTGATTTGCTTATGCCTTCAATTAACAGCGATGCTGTTTGCATGAAAGAAGAGACCTCCATTTTGAGGTGGGTCATGGGGGGCACCTTTCTCTGTTTGTGTGGAAAAGATGGCACCTTTGATGAGCTCTCATCTGATCAAACACTTGTTTATTGCGAAAGGGGACGCTAGATCTGTAGTGTTGCATGATTGGACTTAGTGGGGGGTTGGACAGGATTGATGGTTTTAAGGTCATAGAAGGAGACGACCTCATAACTTTCGTAGTTAGGCAGATGAATATCTAAGTGTGGCGCACCGTGAGCACCCTATGGTAAGTGTTGGTGGGAGGTGGATGGAGCCGAGTGTGGAGATCATTTCTTGATATCTTTTTTTTTGGGGGACAAAAACCATTTCTTGATTTACTTACTTTAAAATGACAGTCAGATAATTTTAGTTTGTTGTTTGGCCACTTCATTTCTTTTGTTTGTTTGGTGAATCTTTACTCAAGTCCAATTCCGATCATTTAATGTTAGCTGTTGCATCTTTGAATTTACCCCTTTTTTCTGTTCTTTGCAGATTGTGAATGGAAGCCTGCCATTCAATGGTCCATCAGTATGCCAAGATTGCTTTTCTGACTGACTAGAGCTTGCGGCAATCTTTGGTTATCTTGTCTGATAAACTCAGCTATGACAACAATGGCTTCAAAGACCATGGCTCAAACCCTCCCAAAAATCCCAAGCGTCCCAGAACTACAGCAGTATTCGAAGAGCGCTTCCCCTTCGGAGATCCCCAAGCCGAACAATTCCTGTGCTTCAGCACCTCGAGTGTTACTAGAACCAACTAACCTCAGCAAACCGAATCACACACTGGAGTCAAAGGATCAGAAACCAAGCGACCACCAGAAGGAATCCGTTGATGCTGCATCGACCAAGCATCCGGCAGAGTTGAGTGAGGAAATGGTCCCAGAAGGTCTTGCAAATCAAGAAGAGAAAGTTGTGGAGCACGTCTGTATGAATGGAAGCTCCACATCATTTCAGACATGTGAAGGTAGTAGTCCAGCGAAGGTGAGTGGAAGTGCTAGGTTGACTGATCGATCTGAGATTGGTAGTAGCAGATGCTGGCCAAGCACAAGCAGTGATATCAGTGATGAGAGTTCGTGTAGCAGCATGACTAGCTCTACGAAGCCTCACAAGGCAAATGATTCACGGTGGGAGGCGATTCAGATGATCAGGGTTAGAGATGGTATCCTTGGGCTGAGCCATTTCAGGCTGTTGAAGAGGCTAGGCTGTGGTGACATTGGCAGCGTGTATCTCTCTGAATTGAGCGGGACTAAGAGCTATTTTGCGATGAAGGTTATGGACAAGGCTTCACTAGCAAGCAGAAAGAAGTTGCTCCGAGCTCAAACCGAGAAAGAGATTCTGCAATGCCTGGATCACCCCTTTCTTCCTACATTGTACAGTCACTTCGAGACTGATAAGTTCTCATGCCTGGTGATGGAGTTCTGCCCAGGAGGAGACCTGCACACCCTTCGGCAGAGGCAGCCTGGCAAATATTTTCCAGATCAAGCTGTCAAGTATGTCTTATCTGCATTTTTACCTTCTGCACATAATACATTTCACTGCCTAATAGAATTAAAGTTTTTCTTGAACTTCCTTATTTCTTGCAAAATCATTAGTGATTGACTGGATAAAGTTTATATCTCGCTGCCCTGTTCCACTATTTGGAGGTGCTTAGCTAATGAAATGCTGCATTGGCCTCACATTGCAGGTTCTATGTAGCAGAAGTCCTCCTTGCATTAGAATACCTGCACATGCTCGGGATCATATACCGTGATCTCAAGCCAGAAAACGTCCTCGTTCGGGAGGATGGCCACATCATGCTGTCCGACTTCGACCTCTCCCTTCGCTGTGCGGTGAGTCCCACACTTATCAAGTCATCCAACGCCGACGCAGAAGCACTCAGGAAGAACAATCAAGGTTACTGCGTCCAGCCAGCTTGTGTCGAGCCGTCCTGCATGGTTCAGCCATCATGTGCAGCCCCTACTACCTGCTTTGGCCCTCGCCTCTTCTCGTCGAAGTCCAAGAAAGATCGCACACCAAAGCCTGAAGTTGCCACCCAGATCAGCCCGTGGCCCGAGCTCATAGCAGAGCCTAGTGATGCACGCTCAATGTCATTTGTCGGGACACATGAGTACCTGGCCCCTGAGATCATCAAAGGTGAGGGCCATGGTAGTGCTGTTGACTGGTGGACCTTTGGGATATTCTTGTATGAGCTTCTGTTTGGGAAGACACCTTTCAAGGGATCTGGCAACCGGGCTACACTGTTCAATGTCATCGGCCAGCCATTGCGCTTTCCAGAGTACCCGGTTGTGAGCTTCTCGGCAAGAGATTTGATAAGGGGTCTACTTGTGAAAGAACCCCAGCACCGGTTAGCTTACAAGCGTGGCGCCACGGAGATAAAGCAGCATCCATTCTTCGAGGGCGTGAATTGGGCATTGATACGGTGCGCAAGCCCGCCAGAGGTACCAAAGCCTGTGGAGATCGAAAGGCCATCCAAGGTGCCTCCATCCACACCGCGGACTACTGATGTGTCCGCTGGTGCACCCCAGAGAGGTTCTGATGGTTACTTGGAGTTCGATTTCTTCTAGTTATTTTTTCGATTTCTTCTAGTGAACATATGGATTTTGATATATATAACATTATCGGATAGATGGAAACGCCAGATACCCTAGGCGGCCTGCCAGGCATCGGAAGTAAAAATTTGTGATAGGTTTCTAGGGAAAAAGAGGAAAGCATCACATAGAACACAAGGACATAAATTTAAGAGAGGTGATGGCATAGGCTAACATTTATCAGAGGCGGCGAATGGCGAATGGATGATGGGAAGCGCGAATGGATGATGGGAAGCGATTTCGGTCTAGATTAGGAAAAACTCGATTCCTCTCTACACAAAAACCAAATTAATTTGGCATGAGTGGTGATGAAGCTTGGGAACATGATGTGATGGGAAAAGATTTCGAAAATGAGTTTAGAGAGGGGGGGAGAGAGAGCCATGGCCGAGCTCTGCTGCGTGCTATCTGTTGGAATTTGCTATCTGTTGGAATTTTTGGGAAGGTGAACAGTGTCTTGGGTCTAAGGAATAAAAGGAGAAGGTGGAAGAAAAGAAATCAGGAAAGAAGAAAAGGAATATTGGATATGAACAATGTGTGTGTAGCTCAATGTCCACGGGGTGCTCCAAATTTCGTTGGGCTGGTAGCACGCACATGTGCTAGAACCATTATTTATCACATGGTATATGTTAAGTGCGGCCTGGAGTGAATTATGCATCTCTGCTGGACTCAAACAAACGTGTTATATCTTATTGCTTCCTCCAAATAAACAAGTGAAATAATTTTTCTATCGTCTTTTTGAAACGGCTTATCGAGATAACATTTTTAAAGCGGTTTATCAGCATATTGGCATTCAGTTTGTTCACACAAATGCTTGTGTTAAGACAAAAAACTATCAGCTGTAGCCATAAGATATATAGTCTATTCTTTTTGGTTGTGGTTTTTGGTTTTTGGCTGAAATTTTTGAATTTTGCCTGTTCGCAACAGAGATTATTAAAAGAAAGACTCACATGCGATTTTGACCGGTACAGATGATGGACTTTTAACGTGTATTACAATTAACTTGTAAATCCGGTCTTGAAATAATATTCTGTTTAAAAGTTAGGTATTGTAGCAAAAATCAAAAGTCGGAAAGAATAGGACCATAGCAAAAAAAATCCACTACCGTAACCCGTAAGCCGCAGCAAAAAAAAACCCTACCCAAAGGTGAAGTGCAACCAATGCTATCCATTATGACAAAATTGATTGATCATTGATCAAGATAGGCCACAGCTCCAGCAAGGGCAGGTAAAGCTAACAAGCTAGCAGAGCGTGCCAGTCCAAACAGTTGGCATGCAATGAGTTTTCGTAGAACGGTAGAGCCATACCAGGTATTAGTGAAGTAGAATCATGTGTGCTGGTGGTGACGACCGGAAGGTGAGCACGTGGTAGGCGAAGCTGGCAGTCAACTGCAAGATGTTTAGTAACGCATCACGTGCCTTTCTGCGAGAACAATTTGGCTAAAAGCAGATTATTGTCAAGCAATTACACTAGAGTTTCTCTAAAGATTGTGATCAAAATCACCAGAGTAAATACAAGAATTCCCTATTAATAAAGAGTAAGTAGAAGAACGAATCGTTTCAGTTAAAGGCAATCCAAATCTGTCGAAACCGCCATTAACAGGAGCAGCAACACGCAACAAATCCAACTTCACCATTTGCTTAATAGCGAATACAAGGTGCTGATCTTTTTTTTTCAAGCCTCCGAAATTTGTGCTCGCAAAATGCAAATACAAGAAAATGCACAATGTTTCCATTCAGCATGACAATTCTTTAAAATCCACATGATCCAGAACATCCCAATTCCAAATAAACGATAATATCATCACGTAGAACACCAGGGCCATCGCCTTGCTAAGGTAAACAAACAGCCAAGGCATGGAAATCTTCGGACTTAGTAGGGGAGTTTCACGTGAGGACATTATACACAACAGCTTTTCATCACCTTCTCCGGATCAGCTACTATTAAAGTTCTAACCCTTGCATTACTATGCACAAGTAGTATATTATTCTCAAAGCAAACTGTTTTACTGCCGGAGACTGTCCTTAGTGCACAAAACCTAGGCTTGTTTTGAGGATTCCTTTTGGCTCTCAACTCATGTTCTTGTAGACCCTGAAAGCGACTAACACCGACGCAGCAGCCGTAACAACAGCAAGGGCGGCATAGGTGTCAGCCCTCTCCCAGGTCTCAAACCAGGTGGGCATGGGGCAAATCTTCATGTGCCCCTTCTTGCTGCCGGCACCGCTTTCTTTGTCACACTCCTCCGAGCTCTTCTGGTTCTGCTCAGCTGGAACGCTCTTGTCTTGTTTTGTCTTTGGCAAATCACTTTGGCAACACGTAAAGCCTCCATTGCCCTGGCAACATCCACCTGCAGCGGCAGGGTTGCAAGCAGCAGCATCAGTTTCAGTTTCTTCTGGGGATTCTTTGGCACTCGATTCCTCCTCAGTCACGCCATTCGTCATGTGCCTAAGCTCCAGAGCTTTCTTCTGCTGCTCTTCAGACAAACCCAACTGACCCCTGCATAATAGGATAGCACGCATAAGAACCACAGTTCAAACAGAGGTAGGCCATTCAGCTATGAAGCAAACATATGGCCAGGGATCACTTGAACATGAACAAGATATATCAGTGCTTTGTACGATACTTGGGAAAAAAACATGACATTCTTTTGTTATTGGTTTGGTTACAACGAGACTAACCACATAAAGTCATTCTTCAAGTTCTGTAGTCATTGCAAACAAACTGACAAGGACATTTGCAAATGCAACAAATACAACACAATATCCTTATGTGACATCACATGAGCAGATGAACCCATACAAACAAGTGCTCCAACACAATGCGTGAAAATTCAACCATACATATTTCGGACAAACTCACATCAACACAGGGGAAAACAAATTAGAAAAAGGCAGAATGAATGATGATGAAATGATACAGAAAGCTATCTTCCTCTCCAGAAGTATTCCTGTATGAAGATACATGAAGTCGCAAGGAGTAAAATCCACCCTACAACATAGTTCATCTCCATTCTCCATACATGCTTGTAGTCCATAATCTTGGCTAACTTCCCTCTAATGCTCAAGAAAAAATTGAATGAAGACATTGATCCCAGTATCTTCCCTTAACAAAATAAGCACAGATAGTTTTAAAGATTATGAACACTACTTGAAGTTAATCTAATCATTTGGAAAAAAAGTTTAACAATAATAGCTGTAGACACAATTAAACTAGAACACCATTCAGATTTGGAAATAGTACTAAACTATTAATCATAGAATCAATGATGTATGTTTTCTTAAGAATGCCACATGTCCAGATACAGCAGAAAGAGAAAAGGCTGCAAAATTGAAAATGTTGACAATCCTCAATGGCACTATACAACTTAGGATACCAATGATGGGTAAAACTAAATAACATCTTCAGTCAACATTAACCCATGGAGTAATTAAAGGAGGAAGCATACCTCCATAGATGGTCCACGATCTCGCCTTGTCCAATATGTGTATGCAGCAACACAGGCACATCATCAGGAGCAACATAACCATACCTAGAATTACAAATATAGTAAGCAATGACTGGATTTTAACAAAGTGGAATTAAAATGGAGAGCTCTACAGGAGGGCATTGGTTTTATTGGTGCATAAGAATGTAAATTTTATTGCAGTTCCTAGTTCTCACCAATGACCAGTCACTTCTCCCTTGGCATCTGAACTGAAAATGATGACATTTCCTGCATACTTATGACCGCCCACATGTGAGCATGCACTAACAGCCACCTGACCAGCAAGGCCTTGTCCATCTATCTCTTCCTTGAACCTTTTAATCAAAGCAGGTCCACAAACACCACACCTTTTATCCCTGCTTCCATGGCAGCACACAAAAACATAGGAACCTCTTATAGCCTCAGGAGATCCAGGAAGCCATTCAGTATCTTTCACAAGTACTTCTTCAACAAAGTTGTCGACGTCAAAGTGGGTCAGCCCTCTGCAAACATTATATCATGTATTGAAGAATGATAACCAGCTGCCTTATGTTTTTTATTATATAACAACTAAAGGCGAAAAACTGTATGTTTATTTGTTTGCAGGCTTGCAGGTTTACCTGTATCTGATCATATCAGGAAAGATCAACACATCCCCATTAGATGACTCGGTACCATCTTCTCCTTCACAAATGGTCAATTTGGTCTGAGAAAAAGTAGAATAAACGACTCATTAGCAATAAAATATGGGGATGTCTATTTATAAGGTCACATTTCTGAACCATTGGATCAAAATTAGAATCAGACACATATTTCAAAGCTACTCCAATGGCCAAGAAAGTCGGCTTACAGTTAACAAAAAATAAGAAACTTAAAAATAGCAAAACCGTAAAAATATCAATTAGCAAATACTGAACTTGAAGTTTCTTTAAAAGTAAAATTATGAAAAAGAAAATAACGTAAGGCCAAGTAAGTAGCTTAGAAAGTTTCATAATACTGAATAGTACCACCCCAAAAGTTGTACAAGTGCTCAACAATGCCATACCCCAGAAGACGATACACTGCCTAGTCAAAAGCATTTTGGCACACTTTTCAATAACTTTGGAACTGCATGATATGTACTGATATGTACCAATATCTTTATATGTGGTGATGCTATCTGCTAGTGTTACGATTATCTTGGGGCTATGTACAGCTGCTTAAATCCTACCATCCAATATAGATATCAAAGCAAGGAGCAAGATCCACATACAGCAACAATAGCAAAAGAACTTCTGCACTCAAATGCACCATACAAATCATGATCAAGCACCTCTCTACAAAAAAGGATTTCGGCAGCATCTTATGAAAACACACCCAAACCAAACACTTTTGCCTTTCTTGTTAACATCAACTCAGTATATCAAATGGTCAATGTTCCAAGACCTCAACTCCATGTTGCACTATGTGGATAACCACAAAAAAAGTAAGCTCCCACGAAGGGGAAAGAGAAACATTGATGCCCAGACCACTGTACAATTTCAAAGGTACACAATAAACTCTAGCACGCAGACAAGATAACAAAGGATGCAATAATCAAATGACAAAAAAAAATAACAATCTAACCAGGAACAAATAGAACCTGGCTTCGAACCAAAATATATATCCCACTCAGATTATAAATAAATATACATAGGGCTTCAACAGATAGAATCATATAAGAACATATGGCATATCACCAAACCCCTCAAACTAGTACAGCGTGTGGATTTAAACCAAATATAATAAGATCCAGAAGAACTAGAACACAAACAGATAACCATATGAAACTGTTACAAAGAGTTGAAGAACCATATAGCATATAACGCATTAATAGCTACCAAATTTTAGCACTGGAAATGGAGTTGGATACACAATTCTTGAGGAAAATCCAAATGCAATGCAACCTATGGTTCAAAGTTCCACCCAAAACATGAAAAGTCTGATCCAGCGTCGGATTTCCATCCAATGGTCGTTATGCTTTTGAGTAGTATTATGGTGGCTAAACTGTATGTTTTGTCAGCACTGTTCATTATCTTTTGTTTTAAACCGAGTTGAAGTTCCGCAGCCTGTATAAAAGGCTTGTAAGACTCTCCTGGAGGAATCATCGAGTTAATACATAAACGCTAGCCGCCATATCATAGCATAGCTCATAGTTCACCCGATTCCTTCATTGTTTTCTGGATTTAACCCGATCCTTGCCATCGATTTCGGATTTCCATTATCGGTTCCTGACAAGTTCCCACTCCCCACCAATCAAACTAAAAACCCTACCACAAGCACACCAATATAGAATCAGCTAATCTCTGAGCCGAACAAGAGGAGGCAGGAAAGAGACGGATGCTCACACTCTTCTTCAGGTTGGGCTTGCGGGCCTTGATGGCGGCTGCGAGGAGGCGGGGGAGGCGGTCGGACTCGGCGGCCTCGACGTGGGACGGCCACACCTCGGGGCCCTTATAGCAGAGGAACACGTGGCGCTCGTGGAACTGCACCGTCCCGGCCAGCTTCTCCTTCCCGAGCTCCGGCCGCTGGAAGCCGAACTCCGTGTCCGGATCGGGCGCCGCGGGGAGGAGGGCTGCGTCCGGGGCCGCCGCCGCGGGGAGGGCGTCGCCGGCGGCGGCAGTAGGGGAGGAGCGGGAGGGGTCAGCCATGAGGAGGGGGAGGAGGCGGTGGGGCAGTAGTCGCCGACGGCTTAGCGCGTGGTGGAAAGGGAGGAGTGGTGGAAGGGGAAATTGCTTGGGGAGTTTGGGGAAAACGACGAGCATCTGGGGATTTACGGTTCGAGATGTTCTTGCGGGAGGGGAAAGGGTGGGCCCGTCGGCGTATGTGTAGGCCCATTTGTCGGTGAGGGTTGGGTTTTATTACTTTATGGTCGTGGGACCCATGCGAGAGAGCGCGCTCAACTAGATTACTGTTTTGTTCTTCTTTTATGAGGAGAGGGGGGTAAAACCACGAGGCCCAAATGACCAGCCCAGTAAAGCCACAGAGCAAAGCTGAAGGCCAGACTGTAAGAGACACATTTTTCTCAAAAAAAAAAAAGACTGTAAGAGACACATATAAAATCTTTTTTGTTTTTAAACAATTTTTTAGTTTTTAGTTTCTCTCTATTATTATTATGCTAACAAGCGGAAACTAGAAACCTTTTTTGTCTTTTAAACAACCTTTTAATTTTTGATTTTTTTCGATGAATACTGTTTATTAGCGTAACAAACCACGTGTAAAAGCCATAGGTTTATTCTTTTTTGCTGAAACTTATGTTTATTTGGCCGTGACTTAAGTTTTTAGACTGTTTGTGCGAGAGATTATATAGTAATAGAAACTCACATGTGATTTTTGCTGATATAAATGAAATCAGTATAATATGTACTACAGTTAATTAGTATATTTTATTTTTAAAAAATATTTAAAAACTAGTTACTATAATAAAAATCAAAATCAAAAGTTGAAAAATAACAGAGCTAACCTACTGCGCAAAACAACAAGCGGATAAGCCCCCGCACCCGCACACAACCATCGGCCATTTTCGCGGTTCCGCCATGGCCGCCGCCACCACCACTCCTCTCCACCCGCAATTCCGGCCGCCCCCGCACGCACCCCGCCGGCTCCGCCCATTTCCGTCCTCCTCCTCCCGCGTACGCCTCCGCACCCTCGTCCGCGCCTCGGCGGCGTCGGCTTCGGCGTCCACGCCGGCGCAGCGCGACGCCGCGGCGGGTGTCCCGTGGGGCTGCGAGATCTAGTCCCTGGAGAGCGCGGCGTCGCTGGAGCGGTGGCTCACCGCCTCGGGCCTCCCCGAGCAGAGGCTGGCAATCCAGCGGGTGGACGTCGGCGAGCGCGGCCTCGTTGCCCTCAAGAACATCCGCAAGGGGGAGAAGCTCCTCTTCGTGCCTCCCTCACTGGTCATATCCGCCGGCTCGGTAAAAAAAAAGAACCTAGCCTCTCTCCCTCACACACCACTCCCCGTAATGGTATTCAGGTGTGCAGTATGTGCTATGTAATGCAGTGCTGTGACAGTGGTTTATTGTGCTCGAGTATAGGAATGGAGCCGCCCTGAGATGGGTGATGCACTGATGTGATGAAGAGGAACTCCGTGCCGGACTGGCCGCTTATTGCCACCTACCTTATAAGCGAAGCCAGCTTAGAGTGTTCGTCGAAATGGAGCAGCTATATAGCGGCGTTGCCAAGGCAGCCTTACTCGCTTTTGTACTGGTATAGCCCAAAGATTATTGTTGGCAATGTTGCTGAAGTGAGAAGATGGGAGGTTTTTGGTACAGCATTCTCAATCTTGTACAGTCTTCGTGTGTCGTTGCACTATCCACTAGTAACTTTTAATATGTAAGTAACCGTCTGTACTAGTGCAACTTCTCAAAAGTCCATTCAGCATATTCATTTGCTGTTTCAGAATTGGGAATTTTAGCTTAACCTTGGTAATATGGTTAGCTGAAATGTACTGTTTCGTTCTCTAACAGGAGACTTGTATTTTAAGATCTGAGTCTTTTTTAGTCTGTGTCCACTAAAGCTCTGCACTCCATTCATTTTATCCATTTTCATTTGTACAGACATCACATGCTTGACTTAAGGTGGGCTACATGGAATAAAATTTCATTTTTTAGCCATCCTTTTGTAATTTGGAAATGCAGTTAAATGAATTTGTTTGGTTTGTCCTGATCAGGGTTCCAAATACCGGCCGGTAACCGGTTTTACCGGTGCCGACCGGGAGAAAAAAACCGCCGATTTTTTATTTAATTCAAATTTAAACTTTTGAATGTAAAAATTAGTTTCTCTAATGATATTTACATTGTTTAACACTAATATAATGTATTAGGAAGATGCATGCACTTCCCGTGCTTGACTTCATACTTTTTGCTATGAATGTATTAGGAATTTTCAAATTTTGAATGTAAAAGTTAGTTTCCCAAATGATATTTACATTGTTTAACACTAATACGATGCATTAGGAGGATCCATGCATTTCCCGTGCTTAATTTCATACTTTTTGCCATGAATATCTTAGGAATTTCCAATTTCAAATTTGAAAAACCGGGTTTTAGCGGTTTTCTCCGGTTACCGATTTCAAATTCAAATTTTGACGCGTGAAATTCGACCAGTTTTTTTCCGGTTACCGGCCGATAACCGGTACCCCCCCCCCCCCCCCCCCCCCCGGAACCTTGGTCCTGATCATTTTCTGTATGGGTTAAGTCCAGGGGTCAGCGGCCTTTTAATGCATATATTACCTTGTAACCCCTGCCATTTCTATTTATCCTCTTCAGGTATTTATATCTTTCGTAAAGAAATCCAGAGGTGAGCTATTGCCTTCACATGGTTTTGTTCCAAAAGAGGGAACAAACCCAAATGATTCAGTTGAATTGCTGGTGTCTCTTAACAAGTGTGATATTTGCTACAATGAAAAATTACGAGCACTAAAGAAAAACAGTTTGTCAGAGTAAGTCCTTATGCCCTTTTGGGCTGTTACTCATAGAGTGAGTCAAAATATTTACCTGATCTCTCTATATAACTTCACATGCTTCTATTATTTTGTCAAGATAGGAAAGTTTTCTCTAATTGTTGCATCATTGTTTCATGCTATCATCTTGCTAAAATGAACGCTTATTAGATTGGAGTATGTCTTGGCATGTATGATCTCTTATCATATCATTACTTCAAGATGGTATCAACAAAATAGGAAAATACATCATTCTGATTGCGTAATGGGTGTGGAATGCGTTTTATTGAGAAGAAATTTTTTAACCACCTTTTCCAAAAGAAATAAGTTCACAGTTAAAATCTATGTTCTAATATCGATCTTACGTCTGATTTGTTTGCATTCGAGAAAACTCTAGAAGACTCGGTGTATGATTATGCAGAGTAGATACACGGGATTTTTATACAGGTTCGAGCTTTCTCTTAAAAGAATAATAACCTTATGTCCTGTGTAGCTATTGCTCAGAATGATCTTTACAACTGAGAATAATGTGAAATGTCTAGCACTATCTCCTAATCCAATGTGTTTTTCATCCCTTTCTCTCCGACGTCAACTTTTATATAGTCGACAAAGCGGTGTCCGTTGTCCCGTGCCAAAAGACGCATCAACGTTTCGGATGATAACCGTCTGATAGAAGTTACTATCAGAGAGACATAGTGGCATGTTCGCCATATGACGGTTATTGTCAGAGAGATCGTGTGCGGTTATTAAGAATAAACGTATGTTCTAACCGCCTTGTTAGACGACCTTGCGATGTAGTAGGACGTTGTTAGACTAGTCATAGGAAGACCCACGACCACTAGGTGATTACAACGTAATTTACAATTGCATGGTCGTAGAAGAACTTACGACTATGCAGTGGTAGAAGAACTTACGACCATACGGTCGTATGAGGACTTATGACTGTTCTGAGAAATCTCTCTCTTATTGATAAAGGGCATACTCGGAGGATGACATAATAATTAGAGGATTATTATATCCTCATCATCTAGCCTCCTAATTTCAAGTGAAAATAACTTACTTGAGAAAGTGATGTCGTAGACAAATAACAATTGAAAGCAAGGCCTTTTCGGCCCTCATTGACCAGATTATAATACCATTCCTATAATCGGTTAGCTATAGGTCCTACTTACCACTTCTCTAGCAGGGCTATATCATGGCTTGCATGTCTGAATTTAAGAATTTCTGTGAAAATGGGTGTGAAAAAGAGAAGGACGCCGTATGGCTACGTTAGCTATCCATTACCTGTTGACTACACATTTTACTTGTCGTCTTGTCCTGACTCCTGTCATGTTCATCTCTGTTTTTTTAAATGCAGATGCCACCATTCCAATAGCATGTTTCTGTTTACTCTCCAGCATTACACTACCCATCGTGTTGGATTTCTCTTTGCTCCGATAGTTTTAGCCTGCCTATTCGTTGGATTCTCTTTGCTCCGATTGTTTTAGCCTGCCTATTCTGCATGAGTGCACAAAGATATATTAGATGGTTTTCTAGATGTGCTCCAGCGTAATTGCTGCGCTTCATTTACTGACAATGGGATGAAATGTATGCAAATAATTTTGTAAATCAAAGCATAATAGCATATGAATCTATGGAATCAAAATCCAAGCACATAGTTTGCACACCTTTAGATAGTCAGTCAATAACCTTTAGCAATTAGTATGAAATGTTAATTGATATTGTACCATGGATATCACAACACTTCAATTTTTTCTGTCTTTGTTGGCACTGTTCTAAGCTGTGAAAATCATCTGGTTAACAACTAATCATATTTTATTGTAGAACAAAGATGGCATCTTTTCCACATATGAATGTAAAAGAACTTCTACTTGGATAAGAGGTGAGTTTCTACAAGTTGCTGCTTTTATCTGCTTTATAAATAGAGAGGTAGCCATTAAGAAAACTCTATTATTGTTTTTACATCCTAACATGATACCTTCAACTTACTATATATTATTATCTTATTACCATTCATATTCTTTTTATGGAGGTCTTCTAATTTACTATGAAGAAATCTACAGCTAGGTATTAAAATTATTTTAGTGAGATGTGATTGTAAATATCGAATCTTAATTATTTGTTTCAGCATATTTTATATGTTTCACTGTGCTATGCAAGAATTATCTATGAGCCACTCATATTCCATGTTCTTATAGCCATGTGCTAACATATGAATCTATGGAAAACCTGCCCCATCTTGCTACTTCTCGGTTCACCCACCTTGCACTCAAAGGTGAGCATTTCCCCCCCTTTCTCTCTTGTCATAGGGGTAAAAAATTTTCGGAGTAACATATGAAACTGGTACAGTTGCCTAAGTTTTCATAAATGGTAGGCTGTTCATGTGTGTATGCAAACAAATCTAAGCATTTGTCCCTTCTTTCTCTGTTACCATATCAACCTTACTGTTTGCGTAGTACCATTTTTGCTGATCCATAGAACGTTATCTTTGTAAAAAAAGATAGTTTAATAGAGAATAGTATTCCTGTGCCAATAAAAATTGCTAAAACTTGCTATACAGGTATTCCTGTGGCCAGTGGAAGTACGATGTCTACTATTGTGGGCCTTACCATGGAAAACAAAGGCTTAATTTTGCAATAGGTAGTGTACTTAATTATGTTCCTATGATTTATCGATTTGCTATTAACATATCCTCCTTGCTTTCAACATATTGAAATTGCTGGTGGAGATTGCCTTTGGTACAACTGATCATGATTGGATCTACCAGCGTCAATAAAGCTGGTGAGATCAAACCATCGTATGGTTAATTCCCATTTTTTTGTTCCTGTGTCACCTCTAGATGTGGATACTGCTATAACCTTACCTGACTGGACGATACATGAAAAATGCTGACTGTGATATGCTACGTCTTTGATTTCCAATGTACCATATGCTGTTAGTTTCGCTAATGTCAATAGGATAGTATTTATTTAAACATATATAGGAGCTTATAAGCAAATAGTACAAAGTAATGACATTGGGTGGAGAATAGATTATACTTATTACATTTTTCATAGCTCAGAGGTATTTAGGATTGTCATACAATCAGCTGCCTGGGACATCTGGTCCAAATTAAATCTCTCTTTTCATCGGTTTCTGTTTTGTTACAAAAAACTTTGATGATACTTGCTGCTACATGCTTGAGATAGCAAATGGTCTATGCTTCCGCTCTTTTTCACTGGCTTTTAAAGAATTCTTTGCCGCAAGATGCATATGTTTTAAGTAAATTTCTACTTAAATGCAATGTTCTTCGTCTTTGTTGCAGATCTTACTCTGTTCTCTGCCATAGAAGGAGCACCAACAAATTAAAGCATACAGACAAAAAAGGTGGGTAGTGTCAGAACAATATCCATCACATTTATTTGCTTTGGAGCTAGTTAGGTATTGAAACTTATTCTATCCTACAGAAAGTTTTGCCTAAAACTAAAACTATTCCTAATGCAGTAGAGAATGACCAGTTCTTTTGAGGGAGAGGCGAGATGCTAGGATGGAAATGACAGAACTCTTTCAAGATAACTAGCATGTGCAGCCTGGACATTTCTTATCTATTCTACTTTCTATTCATTTATTGCTCACTGTCTTTGTGATGTAGGGTGGTTCACCAAATGAATGCTTTCGAATTGTACTATGGTAGATATATTTTGCTTTCTGAATACTTCTACGCAACAGCGCTGCCCGCACGCGGGGCTTAGCGCGTGAACCCTATCTAGTATATGTAATGTAGCATCCTGCCTCACGTGTTTTTGTAGGCTACTGAATTGTTTAACATGCAACAATGTACCGACCATGCCATGCAATTGCAAAGAGCATCATCAGTTGTTGTCTTGTATATCGATCGATAGTTTGCTACTGTGAACAGAGATGAATTTGAATGCAGTTCTGCGTTCTTTTCAGAAACAACGAGAAACTGTTAAAAGATTTGCCACAAGCAACAACATCTAACATTGCTCTGTGCTTACGACGCGTCAGATACTCTCATGGTCTGCCTGTGCGCGAACTGGAGCAGACAACTCCAGCCGTTCGAGCTTCATGTCCTGCCGGAACACAACACCACGAGACGTCAAACTTTTCTGCGCAGAGGATGCTCCAACTCCAAGGTTGCGTTGACCATTGCAACCCACCCACTCCTGAACTTCTCTGACCCAGTGATCCCCAGACCATCCGTTCCATGCTTCCATTCCCCGCGCAGATACGCAAGAGAGCAGGGAAGGGATGGCCGGAAACAGCGTCTCCGGCTGCGACGGCGGCCCACCGCTGTTCGCGACAGAGAGGCCGAAGCGGATGGCTGCGTACCGGCTGTTCGCGGGCACGATCTTTGCTGGAGTTCTTCTGATATGGATGTACAGAGCCACCCACATGCCACCAAGAAGTGGAAGCGGTGGCAGCGTGAGGTGGTGGGCGTGGCTCGGGCTGTTCGCGGCCGAGCTCTGGTTCGGCTTCTACTGGGTCCTGACGCTGTCAGTGCGGTGGAACCCTATCCGCCGCCGCACCTTCAAGGACCGGCTTTCGCAAAGGTACCGGCTATGGAGCGGCTACTTGTGCTGTTGTTCTTGTTTTGTTCTTGGTGTTACTTTGCTTTAGCGATTGGAATATGATTGCTGTGCATTATGGTTGCTTTGGTTCGAAGTCCTTTTCTCATTGGATTTGATTCTGTTCGTTTCATAGTCCTAAGTGGAGCAGCTCTTTTGTGTTCTTGATTTACTCTTGGCATTCCTTTGGTTCGTAATAAGGGATTGATGATTTCTGCAAACCAACTGCTCTGGTTTAGTTTTGTGGTGTCTTGGTTCTAGTTGTGGCAAGTTATGATTTTGCCAAGAGGTGGCGTGGTCCTCTTTGCTTCCTTGTGTGTTTTTAAATGAGGGAATGGTCTGAGCAAAATAGGGATGATGAAGTTGTGCGTGTTTAAGTTTTTTTAGTATTTTCTTGTTATGCTTAGAATTTTAAATTGTGATATGCGAACACATATTAATGGATAAAAACTTACATTGTAGTGTAATCAGCACAGTGGCCAGCTGCTCTCGTAGTTCACATGTGGTCAAGAAGTGTGTGCTTATCTCTTGACATTTTATATTGTGCACAGAGAAACTAGGCCGGCCAAATTGAGAAACTATTTATGTAGAAATGTAAAACAATATCAATTTGTTAGCACATATTTGTGCTGCCAAATATGTTCTGTCATGTGACTAGACCAAGTTACTAATCCCTTAAAAAAGAGAGACCAAATTACTAATACTGTGCATTTAAGACTTGTTACATTGTTTGCTACAGTGTTATACATGATGCATGGTGAAATCAAATGAACTAAATTAACATGAATCTACTATTCATGTCCTGGTGAAAGACTTGCTAAATCGTTGACCATAAACAGCTACGGTGAGGACCAGCTTCCCAGTGTGGACATATTTGTGTGTACAGCGGACCCAACTGTTGAACCACCGATGCTTGTCATCTCCACTGTTCTATCTGTCATGGCTTACGACTACCTGCCTGAGAAGCTAAACATCTATTTGTCTGATGATGCTGGTTCCATTGTAACATTCTATGCTCTATATGAGGCGTCCGAGTTTGCAAAGCATTGGATTCCATTTTGCAAGATGTACAGGGTGGAGCCCAGGTCACCAGCTGCCTACTTTGCCAAAGTAGCTACCGCTCCTGATGCATGTGGCCCTAAAGAGTGGTTTACCATGAAGGTAGAGTGCATACTTGTTCCGCATCTATTCTGATCATCTCAACTGATTTGCTGTCGAGCACGTACCTGACACATTTTCTTACTGGCATGGGAGCCTACTGGCCTTCCATTTGTGCTCTGTAAGACTGAAATCAACGCATGTGTTCGTATTTGTTTTCTTCTCTTTTCTGCATTCCAGGAACTGTACAAAGATATGACAGATCGCATAAATTCAGTAGCAAATTCAGGCAAGATCCCTGAAGTTCCAGAATGCACTCTCAGAGGCTTCTCCCAGTGGAATGAGAAGATGACTTCTAGAGATCACCCTTCAATAGTTCAGGTAAAAGTTTTGTTGGTTTGATTAGAGTCTGACTAGCACGTGAAAAACATGGTGGAGTTCAAAATTTAAAATATTATGATAACTTCGGAAAATTTGAAAAGCAACTCATGTAGCTAAACCAAAGCTGGTGTGTTGGTCATAACAACAACATATAAGAATATTGGTGATTTGAAGTTCTGTGGAACATATTATGTTTTTATATTTATCAAGTAAGTACCTACTAGCGATTTTCCTAATAATTCAAGATAACTAGAACAAAAGCATAGATTCTTGTTTGGTTTAATTTACATTGGTCTGATCCAAGACAAGCCTGGCATGGTTGATATGCATCCACTTAAGAATGTACCTTCACAGGAAACTGCAATGGAATTATGAAATTTGTCTTTCTTGTCTGAATCATTTTGGTGGTTCCATCTGATCAAAGTCTCCATTGCTAGATTTTAACTGATGGAAACAAACGAAAGGCGATTGATACTGATGGAAATGCTTTGCCGACACTTGTGTATATAGCACGTGAGAAGAGACCACAGGAACAGCATCACTTCAAAGCTGGATCACTGAATGCATTGGTACGTCTTTTGGCCTCTCTTTGGTATATTCCATATTTTCTAGAATGACCAATTAGAATCAACCTACACTGTGTTTCTATAATTCCTTAATTAAGGTCAATACTGCAGATAAGGGTATCATCAGTGATAAGCAACAGCCCAATCGTTATGAATGTTGACTGTGATATGTACTCCAACAATTCAGAGTCCATCAGAGATGCATTGTGCTTTTTCCTAGACGAAGAGCAAGGTCAGGATATCGGTTTTGTGCAGTACCCTCAGAACTTTGAAAATGTGGTGCGCAATGACATCTATGGCAATCCCATCAACGTTGTCAATGAGGTCAATAGAAAGATAACAAACAACCTCTTAATATTTCAATGGAGGACATACCTATGTCCCAAGCTGTAAAATGCATCATTGAGCCTAACATGGTGTGTGATTTCATTGAATTGATCTTCAGTTGGATCACCCTTGCTTGGATGGATGGGGCGGAATGTGTTACTATGGCACCGGATGCTTCCATCGGAGAGAGGCCCTATGTGGAAGAATATATAGTCAATACTACAAGGAAGATTGGACTAGAGGGGTGGGGAGAACAGAAGATGCCAATGAGTTGGAAGCGAAGGCCAAGACACTTGTGACATGCACATATGAGCATAACACACTCTGGGGAGTTGAGGTCTCTTTATCTCTTTACACACCCTGAATATGCACATTTACACTCATCCATTTTACGTTATAAAGCCATCAGTGAACTGTGCATAGCTGTAGCATGGCACTATGGTTGATGTCATGTCACACCAAAGACTGTCGAATTTTCTTCCCTTCATGCGTTGTAATACATATTATTTGTTACTGAGTTTGAGTTGTTGAATTGCAGAAAGGAGTTAGATATGGGTGCCCGCTGGAGGATGTCATTACAGGATTGCAGATCCAATGCCGTGGGTGGAGATCAGTGTACTACAACCCGGAAAGAAAGGGCTTCTTAGGCATGGCCCCCAACTCACTAGGCCAGATCCTGGTTCAGCACAAGAGATGGACAGAAGGGTTCCTCCAGATGTCTCTCTCCAAGTACAGCCCCTTCTTATTAGGCCATGGGAAGATCAAGCTGGGCCTTCAAATGGGTTACTCCGTCTGCGGCTTCTGGGCTCTAAACAGCTTTCCCACGATGTACTACGTTATCATTCCTTCGCTTTGCTTCCTCAATGGCATCTCCCTCTTCCCTGAGGTAAGTAACAGCATGTTTCAATGCTCATTTATATGCACTTTGGTTTAACACAAGAAACCTGCAATTCATTCAGATAACTAGTCCCTGGTTCGTGCCCTTCGCATATGTCGCTGTGGCTGCATGCTCCTGCAGCCTAGCAGAGTCATTGCAATGCGGTGACAGTGCAGTAGAGTGGTGGAACGCACAAAGGATGTGGCTTATCAGAAGGACCACCTCGTACCTCCTGGCGACCATCGATACAGTCCGCAGATTGTTGGGCATCTCCGAGTCAGGATTCGCCCTGACAGCGAAGGTGACCGACAAGAAGGCCTTGGAGAGGTACAAGAAGGGGATGATGGAGTTTGGATCCTTCTCAGCGATGTTCGTCATTGTCGCGACAATTGCACTGCTCAACCTGACATGCATGGTGTTCGCAATGGGTAGAGTTTTGTTGCATGAAGGTGCAAAGGGCTTGGAAACTTTGTTTCTCCAGGCTGTTCTGTGCGTGCTGATAATAGCCATCAATTCCCGGGTCTATGAGGCACTCTTCCTCCGCAGGGACAGTGGCAGCCTGCCGGCTTCTGTCGGTCTAGTTTCCCTTTGCTTTGTGTTACCACTCTGTATGCTACCGATACGTGACTGAAGTTGGTGCAACTCGAAACTTATGTGTTGTTCTGTTTGCGCCTTTGAAGGAAGAATTGAAGAGTGTGTATATAAGGTAATTTCATGTTCTTTAACAGATTTTGACCATGCTGTGATATTTTGGTTGTAAGAGGGTGCCAGATGTTTCAAAAATAAATAACAGGGTGCCCCGCGTATTTGCGCGCCTAGATTTGTTTCAAAGGTTTTAGTATAAAATGATATAACATAGATATTTGAGAATATATTTACGTATGTTGCAGATTATTTAGAATTTTAAGATAACATAAACATTGAAAATAACAATAGAAGTTCAAAAAAAAATACAACTTGAGAAATGTAATTAAAGTATGAGCTTGATAGAAGAAAATTATTGAGCATACTAAGTTGTTGAGATTCTTAAAAATGTAATCACTATCTATCATGCATGGATCATGTGCTACATGTCCATTTTCTTCTTCTATTAATTACTCCTTTCCAAAATATATACATATACATGTACCTTTATTTAATCTCAAAGCAATACGTTGATTATACGTGTTGCATATTATCTTATTAGTTTACATGGTTTTGCTCGAGCTTCTACATGCGAACTCAAGCTTTTGCTCGACACTATGGTTTTTAGCTTCTCCTTTGTATGTAGAGCAACATAAACCTCTTTAAGGGTGAGTGTGTCCCAACTATAAAGAATTGTGTCTCCTAAATGTAGAGAATGAATCGGGTAGCAAGCAAAGTAGAATAACCTAAATCTTCATCATCGTATTTGATCTTCATTCCTTCAAGATCAGTGACGATAACTTTAAAGACCGTCAAGTGGTCCAACATAGATCCACTTCTACCAATCTAAATGAGAAAAGCTTATGCTTCACTAGCATCTTGCTAATTAAATCCTTGCTCATACATATATGTTCCAGTTTTAGCCATAACACAACAGCGGTGGTCTCCTATGTGACCTTTTGGAGAATATTATTAGATAGATGAAGATGAATCTCAAAGAGAGCCTTACGATCTCTTCTTTGCTTCTCCTCCACGGATCATGCAGCAAACATCTTGTTGATTCTCAATAACGCATCATCCAAATTGAACTGTGGTAGAATAGATCACATCTTGATCTGCCATAGGAAAAATCTTGTGTCTCGGTCAAGCAGCAAAAGATCATACTTTATTGTCGTCATGTCAAGAGTGCCCTAGATTGATCTGGACAAAGCATGAAACAATCGAGAAAATAAGATAGAGATTTAACATGGAAACCCTTTTGGATGAAAAACTATGGACACACAATCGGCGAAATCACTGTACGTAGAGAAGTTACAAGCATGGAAAACTTCAACGTGTCTTAACCATGCGTGTGACTACATGGGGTACATATATAGGCTTAGAAATAAGAGTCTTTGATGAGAAAGGAACAGAGTCCTAGTCGGGGATAAAACAGAGACCTATCAGAAACTAGAACAGTAACCTTCTCAAAAACAAGAACAACACCCCACTCGGAGAGTTTCAGAAGATAACGGTATAGAGTTGTAGTCCGAAGACACCTCGTGTAGCCACATTTGACTCCAGTTGGCGTACGCATCTTAAAGCACCACGTCTGATGTAGGTCTGTGCAAAATCCATATGGACAGGCAAGATGATCCCAATCATAACCTCCGATTAGTTTGCATTGCTTCTTAATCAAACTCTTTAAGTGGTCAGAAAGACCAGAAGTGGTCAGAAAGACCAGAAGTGATCAGACTTGACTAGATTCGAATCAAAAAATATAACAATTTAGGACTTCAAGATTATGGAACTGACATTGCATTGGTACTGCGTTTCAATTTATTGAAATGAAGGGAGGGAAAGATTAGCTAGGATTTAGGGTTACGATAACATTTCCACTTGTCAAATCATAGTTTGCCCAATTGTCTCTGCCTATTCCAATGTCTGAAATATATTATTAGAGCATCTTGAACTCTGCCAGCATGTATTTGTGCTGCTTTTATTATTATTTATTTATGTTTGCTATGGTGACTCTTCACTCTTTGGCCTTCAGCATCTATCTTGTGCCCCACTTTAAACCCACGCTCCTGTCTTCTGCTTGCCCCAAACATTAAATTTGATATTTTAATTCTCTGGTTGGTTCTTTTAGCTACTTTAGTTAGAAGTTAGGACATGTGGGTTTGAGTTGGAAATCAATATTATTGTGAACAAGTTTATGTCAAAGTTTATGACATAAACTTCAAAGATTTAAGCTCTTGGTGAAGCTCTGGGTAATTTTGGCCTTAGGACTATTTTGTTAGGTATTGGTGCATGCTAGGCTGCTAGATTTTTTAGATATATAATGTTAAGAACATAAGGGTATTTATAGTATTTTCTAATTTCTAGAGCTTAGTCTTTTGTGTCCTATGTACTTTATATATAGCCCTTTGGGCTAAGATCATTATAGTTAACGTTTATGCATTCATCCTTCCACGCATCTAACATGGTATCAGAATCATACCTAGGGTTTTCATTTAAACCCTAGTCTCAATCGTCTTTTGCTATCACTGCCCCCGGGAGGAGCGATATCTACTTGACCAGATCATCATCATCATCATCAGGTAGAGGCTGTGTTGCTGCAGCCGCAAGCTCAGCTTCATGCTGTTGCTGCATGGCCAAGTCAATGGCAACTTCCGGAGGTTTAAGAGCAACAGCTTCAACAAAATGAAGGTTTGGATCACCGGCCAGTTTCCTTGCAAGATAAAGGAAGGGCTTCTCAAAGTTGTAGTTGCTCTTGGCAGACATTTCGTAGTACTGCAGGTTCTTCTTCCTTTGGAATGTGACTTGCTTAGCTTTAACCCGCCTATTCTTCACATCAACCTAGTTACCACAAAGGACAATGGGGATGTTTTCACACACCCTGCACAAGTCCCTATGCCATGTTGGGACATTCTTGTAAGTTAGCCTTGAAGTGACATCAAACATAATTATCGCACACTGACCATGGATATATAGTATCCATCCCTAAGGCCACCAAACTTCTCTTGCCCAGCAGTGTCCCAACCAAGGATTGAAAAACCGGTACCGGGGCGAATCCCGGCCGCCGGGCGGTACCGGTAACCGGCTGGTTACCGCCCGGTAACCGGAAATCCCGGTTTAAAACCGGTTAAAATTTAGCAAACAAATTTTTTTTGCGGGGCGGGAGGCGACCGGTTACCGATTTTACCGGTGAGAAAACCGGAAAAACCGGTGGGATGAGTATGGAAGTTGGAGCTCCACTTTTGTTGCCGTAAATTGAAAGTGATGGGTGGACATTTTGCCAAAAGCTTAAGTTTTTTATAACAAGTAAAACCCGCATAAGACTACATCAAACTAATGTCTTCTTGAAACATTTTCTTGTAACTATGAGGCCAAAAGTAATTGAGATGTTTTGGCATATAACAAAACCTTCTAAAGCCATTATCCATGGTAAAAAAGAACTGAACCTCAGTCAAAAAGGGTCCGCATCTGAATAAATTCAACTTGGTGTTGACCATGTGGTGAAGCCCTCTCGTCGTAGTGTTGTGTTACATCTGAAATAATAAAAACACAAGTTAATAGTAATGAATGCTAACTTGAGTAGTATACTAAAAAGTGAAAACACTAATGAATGATCAATTCGTACCAATACATTGTTGAGAAACGTGAAAGTTGTGCAATGTACTCATTGTTATCAATGAGGACAAGTCCTTCATTATGAGCCAGGTGGACTTTATATTGATCCCAAGTGTATGTGGGATGAGCATGTTGTACCCAATGATTATAAATTTGTTGGTAGTATACAGGTTCCGCTCACTGGTAAACAAATCTTGCATTGGGAGGATAAGAGATGTTCGATGATGAATGAGAATTATCAGCAGAAGATAGTAAATTGGCATCTCGACGCTCATAAGTCGGCAAAGAGTCTGAGCTACCATATGATGCGTAGGAAGAAGAGTCTTGTGGTTGAGGATGATCTCGTTGGCGGTCCTTAGCCATTGTGTAGGTCTTTTTGATTATTCTTGATTCGTCGTGATAACCATGGTCCTCATTCTGGGTAGTATGTGTGAAAGTTTTCTCACAGGTGAATTCCAATGGTTGACATGTGTCTTGTTGGCCTTGTACCCCATCGTGAGATGTAGGGGTGAAAACGGGTCGGGTTAATCCCGACCGATCCGGCACCGAATCCGATTGGTACCTAATCCGATTAGTACCGAATCCGGAGAAAAAAATATGGGTTAGGTTATGGTAACAGCAATATCCGTCCGAATCCGAATATCCGTCCGAATCCGATACATCTTGAAGTTTGATTTCAGGTTAGTGCTACTATTTGACGTTTCATTTTCTTTTGCAATGGTAAAATAAAATCTTCCACATCAGCTATTAAATAGTAACATCAAGTCAGTGCGTCCTACTCCATTTACTGCACTGTATGCATTGCTTACAAACAAGTAGAAGTGCAAACGAAATGGGTTAATCCCGACCGATCCGACACCGAATCCGATTGGTACCGAATCCGATTGGTACCGAATCCGAAGAAAAAATATGGGTTAGGATATGGTAACAGCAATATCCGTCCGAATCCGACCCGTTTTCACCCCTAGTGAGATGTCCCACCATCAGCACCATCATCAGATGACGAAGAGGAACTATCGTCAGACTCTTGGTACTCCACTGCATCAGATGTTGGAGTTTCAGTCTCTTCATCACTTCGCACAATATCCTCATCGATATCTTTTTTCTTCTTCTTGTCTTTTTTCTTCTTCTTACCAACCGCTTATTTCTTTGTTTGTGTAAGTGAGGCAAAGTCTCGAGCCAATTTTTCAGTTGGTTGGCTACAAGCTTTTCTTTTTGTAACATGAGACTTGCCAATAGTTTTCTAAGTCCATTGCTTCAATGGTTGATCATCAAGTGCCTTGTCAAGTTCATGCTCAGATATGGCATTAACTACAACTGTAGATGGCATAGGGGGCTCACCTTCCTCATCTAGCAGAGGCTCTGAGTGGCTCATGGAGCTGTCAAGCCACTCATGGATTGGGTTTGCGCTGTCATACATGGTGGCATTAATGAGATCTCCAAAAGGATCTGCATCCCTATCTTCATTGCTAATCTCATACTCCATATATGCTCCAATCATCTTTGAACTCCTGTACATACTGCTTTATCTCCTACCAAACATCCTCGAAAGAGCATTTCTTCCTGTACCCCTTCCTGTGGCACTTCCACTACCTCCACCATGTTCAAATGTCGCACCCCAGGCTCTTGCCCTCTGCTTGAGCTGGTGCAACTCCAACGACTCTCGCCGAGCCCATTCCATCTGCTTTTCCTCATCATCATCAAAGACATCTTCACGTGATGGACCACGCGCTACAGGATCTGAAGCAACTTGCTCCATTCTCATGCGCTCATCTCTAATAGATTTTCTCTTGGCCTTCGTTTCTTCTATACTTGCTAGCATGAGCCTTCTCACTTCCGCCGGAACCCCACTGCAAGGAATAACATCCCCGTGCTTCCCAGCAAGATGTTCTTTCAGGCGTGTTACACCTCCGTCTGACTTCGTAAGCTTACAATATCTGCACTTCCAACCAGCACCTCCTAGTCTCTCTCCATGGTCCCAAACATTGATACTTTTACCAGCCATCACTACAATATCATGCAACAACAAAAACATGTATCAGTAAGACACAAATCTAAAATTGCTAGAGGCTAAAACAACATCTGCTGGACTCAGTACCATTAGTTAGTATGTTATACAATCTATACAAGGTCATCATGCTCTGAATTTTAGGTACTAAGTAGTGCTGATTTACAGGTGAGCCAATCCAACATTGAAGGACTAAAAGGGCCTCTTCCACAATGGAATCAGAGGCTTGCAAAATGGTTTGAGATCTACTGCCTCTAATGAAGGAAGGAAGGCTATACATGCTAGAAAAACAACTTCATGACTCTAATAGTCTAATGAAGCTAGGGAATCTTTATTGCTCAAGTTGAACTCTGCATTGGACCAATCCAAAAGTCTAAAGATGCGAACTTGTGATGCATATAGAAAATGAAATCAGAGGCTTGCAAAATGGTTTGAGATCTACTGCAAAATGAAACCAGGACCTGCTCCTCGCTGCTGCCTGCTGCTCGCTGCTGCTGTTTGCTGCTGCTCCCTGCTGCTCCTGATGCTTTCTTGCTGCTCTAGACACAATAATGCAATGCACATGCAGCCAGCTACCTTTTCTCCCCCCTCACATGCAGAGAACAAAATACTTCACTTGCAAATGACAAAAAATGTACCTCATCATGTTTGAATGGGCTCCACATGTCCCTAACTGGTTGCTGAAGCATCCAATGAAAACTGGAACCATTTTCAACAACTACACTTTCAAATTTTTCAAAATTTACTACCGGCCGGTTTTTTCTTCCCGCTCTCCACCGGGATTTCCGGTTACCGGCCGGTAACCGCCGGTATTCCGAACACTGGCCCCAACAGTAGAAACGGATCTTACCACAGTTGGTGGTGAAATCCAACGGGTGAACTTCAACACCAATGGTTGGCTCATATTTATTTTCGAACTCTCCCGTGAGATGCCTCTTCACAAAATGTGGTTTTACCGGTTCCGCCATCGCCGACAATGACGAGCTTGAAGCTGGGGTAATCCACGGTCCCCTGATTCGGCAGCGCCATTGGAGCAAAGGCGGCGATGCGAGAGGATGAGAGCGACAAAACCCTAGAATTCGAATTGGACTAGGGTTTCTGACTTTCTGTAGCTGAGTTGTGCTACTGTGAGTGGTATGAGGTATCTGTAGATCAGTCAAAGTGGCTTAATTTGATGCGAAAATTGTCTGAATTGCTGTTCTGAATGCTCTTCTAAATTGCTTTAGGAAGCATTTCAGAGCTTGACTGTGAAGCTGTGGTTCATAACCTGAAACACTTTGGCCTTAGATGGTGTTCACATTTAAGCTACGTAGGCTTCCACTTGATTGGTTGCCAGCGCACTAAGATGGATATGTCGTACCCATCAATTCTTTTGGTTTCAGTCCTTCATGGTACTTTTTCTAGCATTAAAGGATCGAACTGTACAAACATTTTTTCCTGAAAATTGTATGAAACAAGTCTAAAAGCTCCGAGATTGAAGTTTGTGGCATCATAACAGAATATTATTCTCTCTGATCTAAGAAAACAGAATAATATTTTCTTAAGAATATTCTTGAAAGCCTTTTACTCCCTATCTCAAGGGAGTAAATGTTAAGAACTTAAGAACAGCCCCATCTATGTTTTACTTAACATTATCTCATAAATTTATGTTATTGTGTGCTGTCTTAATTTGGCTGGTAACGTTTGCTAGTTTGATTTAAATCCTTCTTTTTTTATTCAAGGAGTTTTTGGATACTATATTGGTACTAACCAAGTAATAATACTGCAGGAAGCTTCTGGGTATTTGTTTCAAATAGCACAGTCAGAAGGACCCCTTGTGATGGATACGATCCAGCCTTGTTTGAAGGCATTCGCAAAGAACACCTTGTTCAAGCATCAAGACAGACATTGTTTAACCATCTAAGTACCCTTTTCTTCTTGCAGGATACATTTGATCTCATTGTGAGTACATTTAATGGTCTTAGAGATATTAGTAGTCCATCCTTTGGTCGGAGGGTTGCTATTCTGGAAAAAGTTTTGAAAATATCAGTCATGTATTCTGATGCTACACCTTGAATGTAATGATCTCATCACAGAAACGTTTGTAACATTCTTAAAGGTCATAAGGTAATTCGAGCATGCCAATTTGGCTAGTTCTGTTCGCAAGTGAACACTCTCTTTATGCAGTACCTACACTCCAATTTAAGGCACTTCATGTTGCCTGCTTTAGTAGTCACAAGTTTCTTCAGATATCATGGTCTCTTGCTCCGACCACGTGTTCTTCTTTTTCAAAAGAACTCAACCATGTATTCTTAACAGTGTTTTAAACGGTGGTGTATGGAATTATAGTAGCAAATTGTTTTCCTGCAGATAATGTATAGTGATGGCATAGGCAACACACTTCTCTAATTTGCAGAAATAAAATCAGCTAATTCAATCTTAATATGCCACCTAATATAGAACATCCAACGTAAACCAATTTGATAGTGTCAAAGATCTCAGAAAACATGGGAAGCAAAAGCAATACGCTGCCTTTGCTTCGAATGAACATAATGAACAAATTTATCTGCGTTCCTCATTTCCTTTGTCCACGCGGAGAATTCATGGAAACTTAGGGTGTGTTTGGTTGAGCTGTGGCTTCTGAAAAAGCTGCTGTGAGCTGTGGGCTATGAAAAAGCTGCTGTAGATTGTGGGCTGTGGAAAAGCTGTAAGCTGTTTGGTTCAAACAAGTATAAAACTTACCTCCTATCTCTATTTTCCTTGAAACAACTGTGAAACAGCTCTCTATTTTCACCATTTCAAAAAGCAGAAAGCCAAAAGTCAAAAGCAGGGTCCAAGGTGCTTTCAAAATTGTACTATCCAAAAGTAGCTGCTTCTGAAAAAGTAGCTTCTGATTTCCACCCCTTTAGTTGGCTTTTGGCTTTTTGGAAGCAAAAGCAGCTCCCAAAAGCTCAACCAAAGGCACCCTTACCTTGTATCTAGGGGTTTGTGACTGCTGATAAGGTTTAGAAATTTTTTCGAGAACACAGGTTTAGACTATTTAGTTCTTCGTAGGCACAAGTCTTGGATAATCATGTCATGTTTAGTATAATAGTATTATTTGTTAATTGTTTCTGAAGGTGTAGTAGGGGGTGCGATAAACTTTTGGAATGCCGGTTGTGCAACGAATGGCTGCCAAAGAAAGCTCAAACATCCCTTTAAAAACAAGGAGCCTCTTGATATCTAATCCAAAGGCCACAAATTTGGATGATAATTAGGAAGAAAACATCCGAGTGATGCCTATACACTCCCAACATCATTGTAGAAAAGCATCCGATACACGCTATCTGCTCGAGAGATTGTTGTGGCCCGCTATGGCCGCGCAACTCTACTTGGCATAACAACTGCTTCGCTGCGACCATGACCCATAGTTTGCTATATAGCAGCACTATAGGTTTTAAGGGTATAAGAGTCTTAGTTTAGTTAATATTAGTCCTATACTGTGTTTGGCTTAAAATCACATGTCCTATGTACTCAATATATTGAGCTGTTGTCCTACATTGTCAATATCAGTTGTTTCCCCTGAATTTAACATAATACCAGAGCCTAGATCCTAGAAGCTCATTAAACTGAGATGCTTATACCCTTAACAATAGGGTGCTATGAGTTAGAAACATACTTGGTAAAATTATATATCGTTATTGTTTGCCAAATGAGTGATGACTGTACACACGATTTCTGCTTCGGACTAGTCTTTATAGCTTACTCCAGTAGCAAACGGAGTGGATAATTTTTGTTCGACCGACCGAAGATTTGTGGAGCGAAGACTGAAGGAATAAATAGGTATCCGATACTATCCATGTCTGATTCCAACTTCGAGATAAGATACGAGACGAGCTGAGTTACTTACATTTTTCTTGCCTAAGTTCAAGAAGATGGTGCTGAAGATGAGGGCAACAACGGTTGTGAAGAAGATTCTAATTCCAGTGTATGATGTATTTCTCCAGTATGACTTGTGCTGATTCCACAGGCAAGCAATGCACTGTGTGAGGAAGGACTGTGACTACTGGGTTGGGAAATACAAGTCCTTTGACCCAGGTGGAGGTGAGCTTACTTCACTGATCAAAGCTTTGTTCCTCCTGCAACAATGTGATACAATCAGCAACATGTGGTGTAAGTAACAGAAGAGAAATTCTGGTTATAAGAACTGGGCGTACCGGTACAGGTCAGAATTCTTGTATACTTCGGCAATGTTAACCCCAAGGATATCTTCTTGAGCTGGAATGGTCACTTCTAACATCCATGTTGCAGGGTTCTAACCATCCTTGATTTTCTTCACTCCTTGTTTTCCTTGCATTTAGAGAATCACAAACCAAGGTTAACATACATAATGTGAGTTGAAAT
Source organism: Dendrocalamus latiflorus (assembly GCA_017311315.1). Taxonomy (NCBI): domain Eukaryota; kingdom Viridiplantae; phylum Streptophyta; class Magnoliopsida; order Poales; family Poaceae; genus Dendrocalamus; species Dendrocalamus latiflorus. Next base: position 43,883,802 of record CM029610.1, read on the forward strand.
GGAGTAGATTTACTTTGTTCAACAGGTTAGCACCAAGGCTCACCTGAAAGGAAGTGATTAGATGGCAAGAATTGCATCCCAAGGGGCCAACATACATCTCTTCCCCTCGTTTCATCAGAAATAGCTGCAAAAGTTCAAAAAACACATGTAACTGCTCATATGAGAAGCATCCAAGGCTTCTATAGTTCATCATCATTGCTGCAACTTACCTCATCAAAAGCTTCAAAGATATCACTACTGGGTTGGTGTATTGTGCAGACAACTGTTCTTCCTGTGTCAACTGTGTTTCTGACTGCCCTCATCATTATTGCATCTGCCCTCGCATTTAGTTCTGAAGTTTGTTCGTCCATGAATATGATGGATGGATTAGCAACAAGCTCAACAGCAATGGTGATCCTCTTCCTCTGTTCAGTTGATAAACCATTCAGACCTGGCAGTACCACCAATGCTCCTCTCAATGGCGCCAGCTCGACGAGTTCCATGACCTCTTCCACAAACATCTGCATCCATTAAGTAACTCAGTCCAGAATTCCGGAGATCAGGTGCGATGCAGAGAACATCTGCTGCCCCGGCCCCCGAGACGCTGATAGAAACACCGAAAATTAATCTATATGAACACATGAGCTGCTTGTCAGTGGAGAAACAATTGATGAGGTACGCTGGTAGAAACAATCTGATATTCAGCTGTACTTTGGCATCTGTATTCTGCCCCTATAACCACAAACTTTTGCACTTCGTTTTTCACGTTGCTCTTAGGCTACAGAGAAAAGGGGGAAATTGGGAACTCAAAAGAGTTTTCAGAAAGCAATCACCGTCGGAATTGTGCGCTGAATTCTGAGCATTTTACTATCAGTTCGCCCGGTTTCGCTGCATTTTTCTACTATCCATGTTACGCTACTCGACAGCACACAACAAGCCTCGGAGAATTGATTTTTATAATTTCCATCCATTCTTTTGTATTTAGATCGAAATACAGAGCCAATATTGCCTCATCAAAGACTCGCATCGATGCATAGGCAGGTAAATTATTGGACCCATCTGATGGATCCACAGTTACTAACTGTTACCGCCTACAATTAAGTTCATCAAAGACTCGCATCGACGCATGGGCAGGTAAACTGTTACACCCATCTGATGGATCCACAGTTACTAACTGTTACCGCCTACAATTAAGTGACCCAGTGAGATTGTGAAAACATGGCTTCCAGGGATCATAGTAACTTCCGAACAATGTCAGCTACTAGCCTACAACCATTAGTACTGTCCTGCTCTTCTGCCATCACCTTGAACTGCAGTAGATGCACTAAAGGGAGCACCTGCATGTACGTCAGTGGTGCTGCTTCAGAGTGATGACTGATGTCACAGGGTCATCCTGCTCACACAAATGACAAATTTTTTTCAAATTTAGGTCCAATATCCGTTTTTATAAATTTAATCCTCTTCTTAGACCTGCCTAGCTCTAATTTTGCTGCTGGACGGTCGTCGAGCCAGTCCAGCGGATCGAGGGGAGAGGGAGCAGTCGCCCGAAAGATTTCATCTGTGACGCGACCTGCGACCACGACGTCGACGATCGGGGTAGGGCACGGCACACGTACAGTCTTACCGCACAGTTTACACCCCTGTACGTTCCTTGTTCAGACTTACCTCCTGTTCCTTTCAGAGTGGGTCATGGCGGAACAGTTCAGGTAAGTAATGATGCGAGAATACTTGTCCACGCAGTGTCGCAGCCTCTGGTAGCCTGGTGTGTTCTGTTTGCTGTCCATCTCGTAGGCCATGGACAGTAATAACTCTCAGCCTAAAGATTTCTTTAGCACAAAGCAATCTAGCTACCAGCAGGGAGAGATTAACTAGTCAATCTGTAACGACTCTTGCACAAATTAGTGACACCACCGTACGTGATCTTGCCTGTGGTTCTCACTTTTCAGCTCACACCATGCTGCCCTGCCAGTGCCATTAGAGGTATATCAAAGCCATGCTCTCCGCATGCCCTATGTGGAACGTAGAAAATTTCGGAATTTCATGTGCAAATGTTTTTATGAGGAATTTTAATTTCGTATGCGTTCTAAGTATGCTCGTATTTCCCACCTCCAAATAAAATAGGCTTATATTAATTTGAGCACGTATTTCTTTGGCTATTTCTTAAAGAACACCGGAGAAGCGGATAGGCAAGTATTTTTTTTTTTTTGAACTGGATAGGCAAGTATCTGACAAATCGGTTCACCTCCTGACGCAACCTATGATAGGCAGGGCATGGGCGACGGTCGTGCGGTCGGTACACCGATGCATGCATCTAACTGTACCAAGAATGACATACAGATCAGCTGGGTTTATGATTAAAATTATACTATAATTAATAGTGGCTTATTTGATGTAACTAAATTTTAAAAATTCTAAAATAAAAAAACAAATTAGCCCATCACAGATAATGCAAATGAATACGGAAAAAAGCAAAAAAAACTAAAAAAACCAAAAAATCAAAAAAGATGAAATTTAAAGATATTAAAAAATAAGTCAGATATCAAAAGTTTAAGCTGAAATAAGCAGAGTTATAGTCCTTAGGTAGGGTCCAGTAAGGCTCTCCATACATCACAGTACATGCAGCAGCATCAGATAATATTTTTCTGTACGGCTATCATTTCTGCTGGTTTCAGTTCCCTATCAACTTCGTAGACAATATGAAAATCTTCAGTGCCATGACTTGATCGGAAATCTAATTAAACATGTGACCCCAGTTGAAAGTAATCGGTGGATACGATCAGAGTTAGTAATGGTACTCTCTCGAAGTTCCAGCCAGTCAATTTGTGGCGACTCTTCGGTGCAGTTATGATGTCGGTCTCGCGTACGAAATCTTCACCGGAAAATTTCATGTTACAAACTTACTGCGTGGTAACATCCAGCGAGCTCAGCCGGCTTAAACCTATCGCATGGTTGCTCTTTGATTCTTTCTTCTGCTTAATTATGAGGCCAGCCTATGTAGTACAGCATGGATCAACCCACTGACCAGCAGGGCGTAGTTTCCTTCATTCTGGGACCCACGTGTCAGCGTCCACGGTTGCAGGAACGGCCCATCCGGCCATGGCCATCCCCCTCGCTCCGCCGCGTTCGGATCGCCCTCGCGCGTCCCTCTCGCTCCCTCCCCGCCGCGGCGTGCAGCGACCAACGGCAACCTCGCGCGGTGCGAAGGACGCGAGCGGGGACGGCGTTTGCGCCAAACGCGCGCGCCGCCGGGAGGAGATTCTTGCTTCAGAAGATAGCCGCGCGCAAGGCGCATTTAACACTACTGGTTCACCTTCACATTCGCGGTAACCACCAGGGGTGGGTCGGAAGTGAAAGCTAGCGTGAGGGCACACGCAGTTAATATAGCGAAGCACGGAAGTATGCCGCGCCATGCCTGGGCTGATCGAGCCAATAGATCCACCTACGCACGTATGTACGGGTGCACAGAGAAGCAATGTACGCGAGCCAGTGCCATCGCGTCAACACAAACTCCCTGGAGAGCGAAAGGCACGTACGGGCACCTAAAATTAACAAACCAACAACTAACTAAGACTGTCATCGTTTTGGTTTCAGCTTTTAGCTTCCGACTTATTTTTCACTATTCATAAATTTCGTCTTTTTCTGAACTTTTGACTTTTTGTTGAGTTTTTTGACGGTTCTTTTTTCCTGTATTTGTTTGTATTATACGTAATGGGCTAATATATTTTTTATATTTTTTAATTTTTTAAAATTTAATTATGCTAAATAAGCCTCTGTCAGCTACAGTGTTTTTTCAGCCCGCTACAGTGCTTTTCAGCCATAAGCTACCAAAAAAAACCCAAATGATCATCACCTAAAAGGCCACCGCGAAGAGAGCATATACAAAAGGATAGGCAGTGATAGTCTATAATATATCTCTATATCATCTATAAATAGATTTAAAGATAACGTATACAATATATTGTCTATAAAGCTATTTGTAATAGTCTCATACAATTAATATATTGTCTATACAATGGTATAGACAGTAAAAAGCCGTCTATAAAAACGTCTGTTAAATAGTAGACGGTATCTTTTCCTCTTCTCCTTCCTCTCCTCTATATCACCCAAAATCCTATGTGGTATACGTTCACAAATAGCTGATATGTATAATTGTACATGCCCTAATAATATCTAATCATCAGCGCTTTGATAGTTCAAACGCCCAAATATAGTATCACCATATTGTAAAAACATGCATAGGAGAGATTGACGATCTAGAGTAAAAAAAAAAGAAATAAGTATTGCGATTCATTTGTAGCAACAATGTGATAGAGTTAATCTAGTTGTCTTCAAGTCCGATTGAATTTGCGATCAGTCCTACGACCACGGTAATCTATACGACTACTGTAGCTTATGACCAGTGTGTATACTGTAGCACTCGTAGTCATAAAAGTACTATAGTAGTCGTAAGTATTATAGCAGTCGTAGTAGTAAAATGTCAGGATTCAGAGTCCGTTTAGGATTCAGAGCAATTGTAAAGGGCAGTCAAGGTGTGTCTGTGTAGGACTCTCGACGTGGGATGCCGCGTTGGTTACGAAGTTTTGTATATTGCTTCTCTATATAAAAAAGGCGAAAAGAACGCAGACGTATCGTGTTGCCAAAAGAACTATCTGTGTTTACTCATGTTCGTGTGCGTGATCCCAAAGTTCAAGTTTATCCCTCGTCTAGACCTTGAGAAAATTCTCTAACAATTGGTATCAGAGCCTAAGAGGACGAAGCGATGGCCAGCAATATTGGTGATCCATCGAAGTCGGGAGCGCTTGTCAAGACCATGGGCAACAAGCTCAATCCATCAAAGTCAGACGTGTTCGTTAAGCCGACGACAAGAAGTGCCTCGATCCCGATCCAATACATGATGTTGAGCGAAATAAATTACGGCATATGGGCCATCAAGATGAAGTTAATCTTGCATTCGCTAAGCGATGATGGCGACAAGGATCAAGTTGCGATGGTGGCCATCTCGCAAGCGGTGCCAGATGATGTGATGATGTCGATCGCGGAGAATGAGACGGCGAAAGAAGTCTGGAACACACTCAGGGAGATGCAAATAGGCAAAGATTGCATCAAGAAGGCACGCACTTAAGTGCTAAAACGGCAACTGAGCAAGTTGCAGGTGGGGGATTCGGAGACGATCATCGAGTACTCCATGAAACTCACCACGCTAGTGAATGAGATCCGTTCACTCGGCATAAAGCTACAAGAGAGCAACGTCGAAAAACTGTTCAGTTCGGTTCCAAATCGCTACCTCCAGATTATCAGAATGATTGAATAGTTTGGCGATGTCGCAACAATGTCACTCTTGGAGGTGATCGATCACCTCAGAACCTACGAGAAAGGACTCAAGAGTCAATGGCACTCGAAGAACGGGAGTGACAAACTTCTCTTTACCCAGAACAAGTGGAAAGAGAGAAGCTCAACGACAAAGAAGCACGAGGGCGCTTCTAGTGCCAAAAGAGGATGTCGTAACGGAAGAGGTCGAGGACGCAGTTGCAGCCGCGCATCGTCAATGAAAGAATACCGCCAAACATCGATAAGACCAAAGTCAAGTGCTTTAATTGCAACGAGTATGGGCACTTTGCGAAAGAGTGTCTAAAACCAAACCGAAAAGAAAGGGTTAGTCTCGTGGTATAACAGAACGACGAAGATCCTCAACTACTGATGGCCAAAGCATGTGAACTCATCCATATAGTCTCAATGCCTGAAGAGGAGATATTCCTGCACGAAGATAAGGTGACGCCGAAGCTTAGCGGCACTCAAAACAAGGCTTGGTATCTTGATACCAACGCAAGTAACCATATGACCGACTGCAAGGAGAAATTTGCTGAGATTGACGCGATGGTAAAAGGCTCAGTCAAATTTGAAGATGGTTCGGCTGTGGAGATACAAGGAATGGGCTTGGTGCTGTTGGAGTGTTGTAAGATCGAGGAGGCCGACTAGAGGGGGGGTGAATAGGCGGTTTTTAAAATTTTCGTCCAATTTCAATTGTCAATTTTAAACCTAATGAGTTTACTAGAGCAAGATAATAAAAGAGCACCTAAAACAATTTAGAAAGGCTCAAGAGATCACTATCACAAGTAATAGACTAAGAGCGATATCAAATAGTCTAAGTCGAGGAATGCTACTCTAACTAAACAAGCAATCAAGTAATGTGAATAGAGAGAGTTGCTTGAATGTAAATAAGCACAAGAGAGCAAACCGCACTTGACACAATTACTTTTTACCGTGGTGATCGGAGACTTGCCGGTCTCCCCTAGTCCACGTTGAGGTAAGCCCGAACGAATCGGACCGGCTCCACGAATTGAGCCTAATCACCTCGATCACTAGCGGTAGCCCTTTCCCTCTCCGGGTAGGCGAGCTCCGAGCCTTCACAATCTTCCGGGCCTTCTCACAATCTTCTTGAGAAGATCACCGGACCTTTGCCAAGCCGTCTAGGTGCCAGCAAACACCAAGAGAATGAACCACGATGGCTTGATCACACTCAAGTGCCTAATGGATCAACTAGAATGCAATGCACTTGAATTTTGGCTCAACCACCTCAATTGAATGCACAAGTGAGAGAATGAGGTGTGAGAGGTTGCACTAAGCTCAAATGTATTCAATGGAGGTTCAACCACCTTACAAGTTCTGGTGGGGATGTATTTATACCCCCACCAACCTCAAATAGCCGTTACAATAAACAATCCTGAAAAAGTCAGGGAATCCGGAACTACCGCCGTTGAAATCGCGGTACTTCCGGATTTCTGCTGACCGGACAGAACGGCTATGTCAGTGAGTCAAAAGTGACCGTTGGTCAATGAGTGCGGTACTACCGTCGTTGAAATCCCGATACTTCCGGAAGTCCGGAAGTTCCGCTCCATGACCCGGTACTTCCGATCTCAGCGAGTTTAAGTTTTATTCGCGGCGCTCTCTGGAAATAAAGTTCCGCACGGGTACCCGGAACTTCCGCACATGCGGTAGTTCCACAGGTCAATCCGCGGTACTTCCGTTTTCCGAGAGGCTAAGTTAAACTCCGGGCGCTCTCTGGAAATAAAGTTCCGCTCGGGTGCCCGGTACTACCGGCCATCCGGTAGTTCCGCAGTTCAACCCGCGGTACTTCCGTTTTCCGAGAGACTAAGTCTGAGTCCGGGTGCTCTCTGGAAAAATCGTTCCGCCCGGGCGCCCGGTACTTTCGGCCCTGCGGTAGTTCCGCCCAATTAACACCGGAACTACCGGATTTTTTGACAATGCACAGATTTAATTTGATTTTCATTTTTAAGTGCATGCATGATCCTAAATTGATCCATAGGCATATTTGGACATGATCAATCAATCACCATAATCTCTCTTAATAGTACGGCGTCTATCCTATAATCCGGTCTTCCAACCTATCACCAAGACCGGTAAAAATAAAATAGATACCTAAACTATTTACCTTGTCGCCCTTGAGATCTTTGAATCTTCATGAGATAATTTGTGAGCCTCTTTCTTCACCATTTGAACTTATCCTTTCAAACGTTTAATGCACACATTAGTCCCATGATCACATAACGTCATTAATTACCAAAACCAATATTTTAGGGCCTAGATGCTTTCAAGTGTTCTATGGGTGAACATCGTTCCTCACGAATGTTTACTACATCTCGAAGCTGAGAAGTAATATAATCAGCATCGGTCAGCTGGACAAGAACTACTGAAAGATTGTGGTCGAAGGAGGAGCGATGTTGATCTTAGACAGAACTCATAGGTTGTTGGCCAAAATAAGCAGATTAAGAAACCGAATGTATGTGTTACACATCAATCCGGCTCTCCTGGAATGTCTTCTGGAAAGAAGCACTGAAGAAGCATGGCGATGGCATGCCAGGTAGAGGCATATGAACTTTCATGCCCTGAAGGATCTGGTTCACAAGAAGACGGTGCAAGGGATGCCCATGATCGAGCATGTGGATTGCATCTGCGATGGTTGTCTAATCAGGAAGCAACATCAGAACCCAATTCTGATCATGTCTCTATATCGAGCAGTCCTTCCCCTCGAGCCGTGGCACGGTAACTTGCGTGGGTCAATCACTTCGACCACGTATGGAGGAAATCAATACTTCCTGCTGTTGGTGGATGACAGCATAAGGTTTATGTGGCTAGCGTTACTCCAAAGCAAAGATAAAGCATTCAAGGCGTTCAAGAGAATCAAGGTTGTAGCTAAGATGGAGAAATATCTAAAGTTGAAAGCTCTACGCATCGACCGTGGTGGCGAGTTTACCTTGAACGAGTTCATGGACTACTATGAGCTATTGAGAATTATGCGTTATCTAACAACGCCTCATTCTCTCCAAAGGAATGGTGTGGTTGAAAGTAGGAACCAGACCATGGTCGGAATGGCGAGGAGTCTGTTGAAGAGCATGGGAGTCCCAAATTTTGGGGAGAAGCGATATCGACTATCGTTTATCACCTAAATTGGGCATCAACTAAAAGTGTCATTGGCAAAACTCCTCACGAAGCCTACTACGACCACAAGCCAAGTGTTGGTCACCTCCGCACTTTCGAGTGTGTTGCACATCTAAAGATGACCACGCCACACCTCTCCAAGTTAGCAGATCGAAGATCCAATGGTGCTCATTGGGTATGATCTGAGGATAAAAGGTTATTGGATGTTTGATCTAGCGACACGACGAGTTGTAGTGACTCATGGCACAGTGTTTGAGGAGATGAAGTGGGAGTGGAGCAAAGATTCCTCGACGGAGGTATGACGGATTGAAGACATCTTCATAGTACATTATTCTTCTAACACTAATGCAAGTCCTGACGATTACGTGAAGACAACTGACATGCCAACCACGAAGGGTGTAGTCGAAGTATCCAACCACAACGCGTTCGTAGATCCTGACGACCATGTGGTGGCTTCTGACACTACGACCATGGAGGACGTAGTCGGAGGTAGGGCTGTAAACGAGCCGAGCTCGAGCGAGCTTGACCTAGCAAGCTCGAGCTCGGTAGAAACTCGAGCCGAGCCTAAGATCAACATCGAATTTTAAGCTGGGCTTGAGCTCGGCTCGGACAAAACTCGAGCTCGCTCGAGCCGAGCTCGTGTAGGCTCGGTGCGTACCTGCGGGCTGCGGCCTGGCCAGTTCCCGGTCGAGGAGGGGCGGCGCCGGCGGGGGAGGAGGGGCGCCGGGGGGAGGAGAGGTGCCGGCGGCGGGGAAGAGGAGGGGCGGTGGCGGGTCGGGTCGAGGAGAGGGGCGACGGCAGGGGAGAGGAGGGGCGACGACGGGGGGCGAGGAGGGAGACGGGGGGGGTGGCGGGGGAGAGGAAGGGGACAGGGGCGGGAGAGGGGGGCGGCGGGGCAGGAGGCGAGGAGCTGAGGGGAACGGGGGAGAGGAGGGAGGGGGACGGCCGGACGGGGAGGCGGCCGTGGGGCGAGGAGGGTCGGCAGCGGGGTGCGAGGAGGGGCGGCGGCGGGGGAGAGGAGTGAGGCGACGAGGGGGACGGGGGTGGGGGGCAGCCGGCGGCGGGGGCGGGGGGCGAGGAGGGGCGGCGGCGGGGGAGAGGAGTGAGACGGGGAGGAGGACGGGGGTGGGGCGCGGCCGGCGGCGGGGGCGATGAGGGGCGGCGGGGCGGGGCCACGGGGGGCGACGAGGAGGGGCGGGGGGTAGGCGGAGCCGCGGAGGCCCGCAGGCAGCAGGTGGGGGACCGGGAGAGGAGGGAGGGGGTGTGGCCGTGTGGGCTGTGGTGTGTGGGGGGCGTGGGAGTGACCGCTGGGGGGCCTGGGGCTGGGGCCCGCCTGGGGTGGGTGAATTTGAGAGGAGAGGCGGGAGGGGTGGGGGGAATTGGGGCGGGGGTAAAAAAATCCTAAGCTCGCGAGCTATTCGAGCTCGGCTCGTTAAAGCTCGCGAGTTTAGGATGAAGCTCGAATTCGACTCGTTTGGAGCTCGAGCCAAGCTCGAATCGAGTCTAAAGCGAGCCAAGCTCGAGCAGTTCACGAACCTCGAGCTTTTTTTACAGCCCTAGTCGGAGGACACGACTATGGAGCAGCAACACCAAGCATAACCATGACCGGCTCATCTATACCACACTTCTACAACAATGCTAGGAGCGCTGGTCTCATCTGCTTAGTCGGAGAGGACTACGAACTTTGAAGAAGCCAAGATGAAACCAAAGTGGAGAGGAGCTATAGAGGAGATGTCTTTTATCCAAGAGAATGAGACACGACAACTTGTTCCAGAGCTAGATAGCCATAGACTGATCAGATTAATGTTGTCTATAGGTTAAAGAAGGACATTCAAAGCATGATCATAAAGCACAAAACAAGGCTAGTTGCAAAGGGGTACGTTCAGTGACATGGCGTTGATTTCGATGAAGTCTTTATCCCTGTTACGAGGCTAGAGATGGTGCGCCTGTTTATTGCTACCGTGGCACATGAAGGATGGAGAGCTCATCATATGGATACGAAATTAGCCATCCTCAATGGCAACCTAGAAAAAGTCTATGTTGTGTAACCTCTAGATTTGAGAAAAAAGGAGAACAACTGGTGTTAAGATTGCAAAAAAAAAAGAGAAGAGAAGAACACCTTGTGTTAAGATTGCACAAAGCTCTTTATGGTCCAAATTCGAAGCTCGATAAGTCTTTGATGGCACTCCACTTTAAAAGATGTCCGCTAGAGCATGCAGTGTATAAACAAAACCAAGAAAAAAAGAGTTTGTTGGCTGAAATTTATGTAGATAATTCGATCATCATTGGAGGGAGTGTCGAGGAGACAATAGCTTCAAAAGCTAGATGAAGAAATTGCTTGGCATGAGAGACCTTGGGTTACTCAGCTACTACTTGGGTATTGAAGTACGCTAAAGCTTCGGAAAGATTATTCTTAGCCAGTCTGCATATGCAACAAAGGTGTTGGACAAATGCGGCATGAAGGATTGCAATCCAACATAAATTTCGAAGGAACCCCGCTTGAAGTTGAGTAAGGACAACACAAACCCTTCTGTAGACAAGACTCTGTACTGAAGCATAGTTAGAAATTTGAGATACTTGATACACATATGCCCGGACTTAGCGTTCTCAGTTGGCATGGTAAGCAGGTACATGGAGAAGCCGACTACCGAGCAAATGGATGATGTAAAGCACATACTGAGGTATGTGAAAGGAACGTTGAGTTACGAGAGTATCTATGAGAAGAAGCAAGAAGGTTTGGGGCTACTCGGTTACACTGACAGTGGCTTAGCCGGTGATACTGATAACCGGAAGACCACTTCGGGCATGACGTTTTTCCTTGTATCGAACCCAGTCAGTTGGTATTCATAGAAACAGAAGATAGTCGCTTTATCCTCATGTTAAGCGTAATACATTGTATCTTATACAGCAGCATGTCAAGGGGTATGGCTGGGGCGATTGTTAGCTGATATGCTAGAGACAAAGGTTGAGAACGTAACTCTGAAGATCGGTAATCAATCTACAATTGCGTTGTGCAAGAACCCAGTCTACCATAAGAGAAGCAAACACATTGATCCCCATTTCTATTACATTAAAGAATGTGTAGAATCTGGGAAGATAGAGGTGCAGCATGTTTGCATAAAAGACCAGCTCACTGATATCCTGACAAGTCATTTGAAAAATTGAAATTCATAGAGATAAGGAAGAAAATCGGTATGTGAAACATCTATACAAGACAACAAGCTTAAGGAGAAGATTGATAAGACAACAAGCTAAAGGAGAAGATTGATAAGACAACAAGCTTAAGGAGAAGATTGATAGAGTTAATCAAGTTGTTTTCAAATCTGGTTGATTCAACGACTAGTTCTACGACCATGGCAGTCTATACGATCGCTACAGTCGTAAAAGTAACAGTCGTAGTTGTAAAAGATCATAATTCAGAGTCTGTTTAGAATGCATAGCAATTGTAAAGTAAAGTCAGGGTATGCGTGTAAGACTCAACATGAGATACCGCGTTAGTTACGGAGTTGTACGTTGTTTCTCTATATAAAAAAGACGAAAAAGACGTATACGTATCACATTGTCAAAAGAACTATATGTATTCTTAAAAGTTCAAAGTTGTCGATCAGCGATTGTCTGGCCAAATTCTCCACCACAGTGACCGATCCACTCGTGTACACACAAAAGGTTAGCTTTCTTACAGACCTGTGCAGCCAGCAAGACAAGAAAAAAAATAGAGGCAGGCAGTACATACTAGGTATAGTAGATATACTTACTAGCTAGTGGTCGTCGTTAAGAAGCATTTAACCACAGCTTAATCAAAGTGATCGTGATAAGTAACTAAACAAACTAGGGTAGGTAGACGGAGGGGTCCGGGACGTCCGTCCAGCAGCTCCCGGCGTTCCAGTACGCGGCCGGCGACGTGTCGCCGAGCTCGAAGATCCCCGTGTCCAGAGACGTGAACACCGTCATGTCGGCGGCGGTGGCGGTGCAGTTGGGCGCATCAGGCGGGGCCGCCTGTCCTGCTAGTAGCACTGAGGCGATCCCCTCCTCCGTCTTCGGCTGCGCCGAGAAGCTGAACACCGGGAGAGGCGGCGGCGGAGTAGGCGCGAATAGGGATGCGAGCGCAGCTGCCTGGTCGGCGAATATCGGCGCCGGGGCTGGCACGTCTGCCGTGAAGGGGCTTGTGATGGTGATGGTGTTGGACGAAGGCGTGGCCGGAGCGGTAGGTGTGGTCGCCGCGGCGGCCGTGGGGCTCGTGCTGCCGCTGTTGGAGCGGGAGGACGACGCCGAGGAGCGCCGCGGGTTCTTGGCGTCGGTTGCCGTGGGGGTGGAGGGCGCCGAGTAGGCAGACGAAGACGAGCTGCGCTTGGCCTTGCGGCAGCCGCCGCCGACGGGGACGTTGCGGAGAACGCCGCCCTTGGTCCAGTACCGGCGGCAGTTCTTGCAGAAGTGGCGCGGCTGCGAGAGGTTGTAGTTGTTGTAGTAGCAGAACTTGGTGTTGGTCGACTCGCACCGCGGGCACTTCACCGCCTCCGGCGCCGGCGCCGCAGGCGAAAGCCCGCCGCACCGCGCAGCCGGGCCCTGCTGCGCCTGCGCGCGCCGGAGGTCAGCCGCCGCCGCGCCGCCGAACAGCCGCCCGGCGAGGGCCGGGATGGCCTGGAAGTCCTGCATGAGGCGAGGCACAAGGGCTTCAGGGCTTGTGTGGTGTCTAGAACGTTCTAGAAGAATGGTTCTACGTGACCGTTCATCTGGTTTTGGTGGGTGTGCTTGTCGACGAGCTGGGAGCGGCAAGAGCTCCACCCTCTCAGCTTCGCCTCTGCATCGCACAAGGATAGCGGGTAAATATCGGCTTGTCATCCTTCCTGGCTGAAGTTACAAAACTGCCCTTGGCCCCGACAGATTGACTAAAATGCCCCCGTTCCCCACTGCTCCTTCGCTGTACGGCTATACGTGTAAATAGCCGTACAGTGTAAATGTAGTCGCATATGTAGAAACCTCATGCATTCAACGATGCTGTAGATATATACGTGCTCAGATCATGTCGCTCAGCGACAGTATCGCGTGTCCTCACTTCCAAATTTGTTTACTGATCTTTTGATTAGTGACATTGGTTCGACATAGATTAAGAGACTGTTCTTGTTCTTTTGGCTGTAGCTTGTGACTTTTAGTTGAAATTTTTGAATTTTGGCTGTTTACGGTACAGATTACGGAGAGACAGATACTCACTTGTGATTTTGGCTGGTACAGATGTTGGATTTTTAACGTGTAGATCATTTAACTTGTAGACTCCGTCTTGAAAAAATACTCTGTTTGAAAGTTAGGTACTATAGCAAAAGCCGAACAGAACCTAACTAATGGTACGAACCTATTAGAGAATTTGGAGGATGAGGATTAAGGGCATAAGGCCTTGAGATTTTTCAGCTATTGGGTTTGATATGTTGGCCGGAAGAGGCAAGGGCAAGTGGGCGCGCCGTGGATGAGTCTGCGCCTCTTGGTTTAGTTGACGTTTTCGGCTTTCTTTCAATATGGTCATGTACAACCGACCATTTTGGCTTCCATCTTGGAATGCTGCCTGTCACGATATCGTGGCAAACATTCTTAACTATCGAATCTGACCTGCCCAGAAGTTCATTTCGCAAGCCATCGCACAATTTTGTAGTGGCCTAGTGGTTTGATTATCTTATCAACAGATATTTTCCCAATCAAACTTCGCCATAAGCCATTAACGTCTGGGCACAGGGAGATAAGAAGCTGCCAAGGCACGGGCTGTGGAGAGATGGACTCCAGAGGGTATCAACAGTGGTGGAGTCCATGCTCCATTAATTGGGCGAACGGTGGACGTCGTACGTCTCCCGGCCCGTCGTCGATCCCCCGATGGAGCCGCGCGCGGTCAGCGTCGCGAGGACCACGGCGCGGGCGCGCTCACATCAACGATGGCGCGGCATGCCCCGGCCACGTCGGCCGTGCGCGCGCCCCTGTCCGTGCCTCTCGCCTGCGCGCGCGCGGGGCAAGCTAGCGAGGCGAGGGTGAGTAATGGCAACAACCGATTGGGTGTGTTGTTGCATCCGGCACGTCGCGCTCGCTCTGGGCGCTGCCCGGCATCGCTGGCACATATGGCCGCGATAATATCCCCGATAAACATACTGCTGTCTGGATACCTTGTTCTTTTAGGTCAGTCCCACTGAAAGTTTTATATCTCAGTTTTCAACATATCTATATTTTAGAAACAGTGCAGAAGAGTTTCATCCTCATGAAACTCTCTCTACTCCCATAAAACTTTTATCATCTCTCTCTTCATCAATACAGTGTCATGTCAGCGTATTTAATGCCTATGAAACTCCATGAAACCCCCACTGAGACTAGCCTTAGGCGATCGCTATTAGCTTTTAGTTATAGTTGATAGTTTTATTTGTGTTTTATGTGATAGGTGAAGATGTCAATGTAGACAACATATATGGTTTTAGATTTAGAAAACCATTTGAAAAATTGGCTTAAAAAATTATCTCATTTATTTTGACTTTTGAAGAAGCCTAAAGTCAAATGTTAAAGTGGTCTACTAGCACCCGGAAGTAGGGGTGGCAATCGGGCCCGATTACCCGTTTACCTGTGGGTAAAAACCCTATTAGGGTAGGGTATGTTCCAATTTTTTTACCCGCGGGTATACTAATGGGTCAAATCCTTTGCCCGATGGGTAAACGGGCACGGGCATGGGTAGTCACTACCCATACCCGCTTCGCCCGTTTACCCGCCAAACATGACTGACAAGTGGGCCCCTACCTCCCTGAGAGTCTTTGGTATATATACACTGAGCAAAAATCTTTAGGGTTTCCCTGCCGCCGCACAACTCACAACACAACTGGAGTACTGCCTGGACAAAGCCTTCGGCCTCCCCCTCCCTTGCGCGTTGCGCCCTCCTCCTTCTCTGGCTCTCTGCGCCGCCGGCTCCCTCCTCCTCCCTTGTGCCGCCGCCCCTCGCCTCCTCCCTTGCGCCGCCGCCCCCCTCCTCCTCCCTTGCGCCGCCTCCCTTCTCCCTTGCGTCGCCACCGCCGCCGCTCCAGATCTGGTATCCCTTTCTCCCCCCACACCGGCGACCGCAGCTCCAACCGAGGTGAGCTCCCCTCCTCTTCCCTTGCGCCGTCGGTCGCCGCCTCCTCCTCCTCCCTTGCGCCGCCTCCCTTCTCCCTTGCGCCGCCGCCGCCGCTCCAGATCTGGTGTCCCTTTCTCCCCCCACACCGGCGACCGCAGCTCCAAGTCTCCAACCAAGGTGAGCTCCCCTCCTCTTGCCTTGCGCCATCTCCCTTCTCCCTTACGCCGCCGCCGCTCCAGATCTGGTGTCCCCCCACACCGGCGACCGCAGCTCCGCCGCCCCTCCTCTTTTTTTGCGCCGCCGCCCCCTCCTCCTCCCTTGCGCCGCCGGTTGCCGCCTCCCTCCTCCTCTCTTGCGCCGTCGGTCACCGGCTCCCTCCTCCTCCCTTGCGCCGCCTCCCTTCTCTCCGGTGGTCTTCGGTGGGTCTCATGTGCAATATTGTCAGCGGATTTTTTGCTAGAAGATGATATTTGTAAAATGCAATTCTGATGGGTCTGATGTGCAATATTGTCTAGATATTTGTTGGCGAGCAAACGGGTATGCCCGCGGGCATACGGCGCCCGCGGGCGGTGGGCATGGGCGCGAGTTTTTGCCCGTCACGGGTGGCAGGCACGGGCGCGGGCATGACAATTGCTCGCGGGCGCGGGTATGGGTATGCAATACCCGTGCCCGTCGCGCCCGACTGCCACCCCTACCCGGAAGTACGATGGAAAGCTTTCTCATTGTACACGTCGGCGTAACATGTCTTGATAGTAATACAACAAATAATTTCAACATACGCAACATAAGTACTTTGATCTCGAAAAATATGGAGGGGTAATTCAGTTTCTTGTCAAAATTCACTTAGAAATTATAGATCTCGTTTGCGTACATATACACACCTAAAAACTAGCACGGAAGTTTGAAAACATTAATCAAACCTTTGCAACATCTTGAAAACACATATGTAACAATTTGGGATGACACTTGCAACAAAATTAACTCGGAGAACACACATTGCATCTAACAAATGCAACGGAAAAACAATATATTTGTAGGTTAAAAATCGCGATGTCGTCGTTGTTATGCTAATTGTTGCATATGTGAAATCAAAATATTGTAACAAAAAATATAATAACCGAGAAATAAATCCACAACAAATCGGAACAGATCCTGCAACAAACGAAGAAATGGGCTACAACATGGTTGCCAAAAATCTCAATGTTGCAACATTTGTTGCTGATTATTGCACACATGATGATGATTAAATAAAACCTTAAATACAACTTTAATATTAAATTAAAGCTAAGTGATCCTGTGGTCGTGGACCCCATGGTCGTAAACCTCCAGAGGTTGCTTCCCGAGTACCCTGGTCTGATAGACACTTTGTGTATTGCTCGATCAGATGGTTGCTCAGAGAAATCTATGAACTGGTATCTGAGATTGATCAAAATCATCTACTAGTTCCAACCAAAGTTATTTCCTAGTGACAACTTGATCTTTTCTACAACATAATCAACATGTACTTAGCCCATTGGTCGGAGCAAATTCCTCTTTTACTCTTGGTCCACTGCTTTCTTAGTAAGTATTTCTACCAAACAAGTAGTCGGGGGCTAAGAAATATATGAGTACTCTACGAATTGAGAAATTGACATAAACTTTACTGATAATAAAGGTAAGTTTTTTACATGAAAATTTTTCATATTACATAAATAATTTATCTACTCATCAAAACCACCAGATTGGTTGCTGTTTGATGGAGACCCGACCTTCATCTCCTCAGTAACATTATTTTCTAAGGGCTTCACCTTTTCGAAGAACCTAGCTACATTCTGCTCCGAGCAGTTGAAATCTGTCTCGAGCACTTGGAGGATAAGAGATGGGTTAGAAGCTTTAAGCTTTGATAAGCCAAAGTTAACTCCATCTACTGCATCTCTCATTGTTTGTGTATGATTGCTCCGAGAAGTAGCAAGCAAGCCTTGAAGGATTTTGAGTTGTATGCCAAGGTAGTTTACCTTCTCGGCCAGCTCCCTTGAAGGGGACTCAAATGCTTTCTCCTATGTTGGCAAGCATTTTGTTGAATGTAAGGATCTTCTCTTGAAAACTCCTTCCAAGCTCCTTCTCCTTGTCTTTTTCAAAATTAGGAGTTTTTCTAATATTTTCAACTTTTGGGCTTGCTCTACACGAGTAGCTCAAAGTTAGATAAAATAAACATATAATAAATTAGTCAGATTAACGATCAGTTACTTTGATTCTTCATGTCATAAACTTCGATGGCTTCCTTGTTCTTGAGGGTGTTTTCATTGAACCTGGCCGACCAACTTTCGATCGACCGATCTTTAGTTTTGCATATTTCCTCAAGCTACAATATGATCGCTTCTTTAGCCTTAAGCACTTTTTCAAAACTCTGCACTTCTGTCAACCATAATAAGGAAAGAGTTAAGAAAAAGATTAAGAAGCAGTAGAAGATGTTTAAAGAGGATACTTATTTTTCAATTGGAGATTCACTTTTTTCAAGGAAAACGCTCGCCTGGTCAGTTCTTCGACCACAGCAATGCCCTCCACCATAGGCTACAAAAAACAAAAATGAAGCTTTTCTAAGTTTAGACAAAACTCCAAAAAAAATGCGTCATAAAGTAGGCATGAAAACTTACCTGGATTACTTTGTCAGTATTGGCAAAGTAAAGCATCTCAGGACCTTTCTTTGATTGACAGTCTGAGATTTTCCTCCACCAGACCTCCTCGAATCTCTTGTTATTAAAGATTAGGAGTCAGCTAGGGATGTTCTTTGGGTGAGAAGACTTCCTAACCAAGGAAGAACTCTCCTCCTTAGGACCTTCAAAGAAAGGAGGAAGCATACTTGCTCCCTCCTATTCGACCATTTGAGTCCCGGTAGTGGTTGAATCCTACCGAGACTTCTCTTCTACCTCTACATCCTTGGATAGGGTCGGAGCCATCAAAGAATCCCAAGTAGTTGCAGTAGGTGATGGTTCCTCTACCCGCTCAGGGGCTGCCTCGACCATTCCTTGGGAGTTTATTCATGAGGAGTACTTGGATCTGGGCTGATCGGAGTACTAGAGGCGCTACAAGGGAAGAAGAAGGGAAAAGAAAATTGAAGATTTCAAAACATAGAAAACCTAAAGGTATAAAATTACATATTTTTTTTATCAGCACATATTTGGACTTCTTTGCTTTGAAGTCAAAACACCTTGGAACATAGTCCAGAGCGTTTGCTTTCCTCTTCTTCCAGACCGACTTTACCAGCTTTGAACTGGTAGGACTGGTCGAACCCTATAAGCTCTTCGACCGGATAAATGTATCTTTAGTCAGATTCTCCACAGGGATGTCGAAAGCAATTTCTCTGACCACCTGATTGAAGATTGTGGCTCCTTCGACCGCCCGTGTAGTCGCCTCCTCCAGCACTTGAGGAACAACCACCTGATTGATCACGACCACTCCAGAGCCTACGACCGGTGAACTTTGTTCTATGGTCATAGTGACTCCGATCAATGGCTCCTCCATCTCTTCCGCTTAGTTACTAACTGAGGTTATCTCAGCAATAAAGTTCTTCATCCAGAAAATATATTCCCTTCTGGTTATTTCTCTGTCCTCCTTATAAGAGAAGGAGTAGGCTTAAAGGAAAAGCTTCCAGAGTCATAGTAAAAACCTACCTCCTAGGGGGCTCTGCTCTTGGTTCTCTACATGGTCATCAAAGCAGAAGTGATCAGAGTAGCAACTGGGCGAATAGCCAAGTGGTCGATGATACTTCCACATGCTCTTCTGCCTCTTAGGGCTTGGAGGTGCACTTCCCGAACTCTCAGACAGCTTGCCGCTCTCCGATCTGACCAACTGCATATCATAAGCGTGTTGCGGAATATCGATCGAAAAAATATACAAGTGATGTAAAGGGTTATCATTTTACCTTGAGTCTTTTAATCATCTCTTCTTAAGAGGTAGCTGCCAAGATCAGTGTTACCTCTACCTTTTGGCTAGGCTCCCATATGCAGATCATCTTGATCCACTTACCTCCTCAGAGGATAAGGCTATGAAATCAGAAAAGAGTTTGGGGCTAAAAAGATTTAACCAAACAAAAATCAAACTTGACTGGCCCGAATCTTTTGATAATTATGTTCCGGATAATCCCTGGTTGGGTTATTCCTGCCCACGTACCAAAGCATGGTACGGTTGCGCTCTTTTAGAGGACTTATCCAGCGTATAGAGAAATCTTTCATCATGTGCCATGAACTAAGACCTCTTATTCTAAGATGGTGGATGGCATCAACCCATCACACCACCTTTCCCTCCTTCAAGGAGGATTGCAATCTTGAGTTCTCAATAGGCACCCAACCGATGAAGGAAAGGCCATCGTCCTTGCTGAGTGTTATGTAGAACCACATCTTATTCCAGGATGACCACAAAGATTTAGAATACATTTCAATGTATTCTTCAGCCTTCCCATCATGGAGATGCAAAGTGCAATCTCTGGGTGACGCTGCTAATTTTCTTGACTTTGTTGTCTTGTACAAATATTTGAGGAGCATCTAGTTTAGTGGAATACCTAAAAAAGCTTTGCAGAGATAGATCTGAATTGCTTTAAAATCTTACTAGACTAAATTGTGGTAATTATTTTAGAATGCAAGATAATTTTAGAATATCCTATTCACCCCCATCTAGTCGGTTATCCTTGATCCTACAGCTGTGTCGCTGCCTCGACCACCGCCCGCGCCGCCGTCGTGCACTGCCGCCCGCGTCGTTGCTTCCCCGGGACCTCTCCAACCTATTTTGCCATTCGCCCCTCCCTCCCGCACCGTCTCTCACCGACGCCTGCTCTATTTCCCCTCTACTTCCCTCTCATTTCCTCTCTCAACTATTTACATGAATGACCCATTTGTCAGTTTCATTTTTGAAAATTTTCATCTGAAAGGAATATTCATTCTGAATATTCTCTCCTTTATCTTTTTGTATGTTCTCCTTTGGCAAACCTTCCGATGATCCGCTCTTCGTTGTGCGAACTCCAAATCAAGTGATTCAAATTCCTAAATTTATCTAAATTCATAATCTACCTCCCAGTATCTATTTTGTAACTTTTTTTATTTTATTTGAGTTTATTTTATTTTGACCGTTTTTCACGTGCGGACTACGGCGTTTCTGAGGAGTACGACTTCACCGACGTTTCTCACGACCAGTACGTAGAGCAAGATAGGCTACACCATTGATCATGTTGAATCTTATATTTCAAATTATTTATATTATGTTTTAGTTATATTTTGTGTAGTAATGGATTTTACAATATGTTGATAGATTTGCAATAATGAAGTAATGTTGAGAGCCGAGGCCGAGGAGTGGGTGACGCGCTTGCTGCGGACCAGCTGCTAGGGTGCTTCACTGGACTGATTTCGTGGTGCGGTCATATGCCCGTGCGGCTAGTGCTTGACTGCCTTATTGCCTAATGCAGACCATGCACTTGTATAATATATACAGGTATACATTTTTTGAATCTTGATTTCTTATTTTTCTTCGTTCTTTCCCTTTTAATCCTTAGCATATAACAGGTATACTCTTGGTAATTTAGTTGTATATTTGATACTTCAATACTTGTATAATTATTTTTATTGATAGATTTGCGATAATAGAGAAACAAAATTTATATAACTATTTTATAAACAATTTATATAGTACTCTCTAATCGATAAGAGCACAACTTAATAAAAATATAAAATACTATATATATATATATATATATATATATATATATATATATATATATATATATATATATATATATATTAATCCTCTGAATCCACCTTCCACTTTCGTCGTGGCTTCGCCACTTCTACTGAGTGTAACAAGGTGGGATCCACTGCGTCAAGTAACTGGGCGGGTCCATCCGCACACATCCGGCTGTCGCGTCGCTCCTTGAAGGCGCGGTCGTTTTCTCCCGCCTACCCTGCTGTGTCCTGCCCCGTCTCCGGCCGTGCGCGCGGGCTTTAGCTCGCACGTCCGTTTGCGTGCGTTTCTGGGGTACGAGCGTGACATTGTCCACAACGCACAGCACGTACATGTAGGAGTTCTATTCTTTTGCCCTGCATGGCATTCATGCCTGATGTTCCTGTGAACATTTAGCAGCTTTAGCCAAAACGAGCACCAAATTCTGGCTCTAATCTTTTTGAGCTTTTAATTTTTTTTATAGTAACTAACTTTTAAACAAAGTATTTTTTAGATAAAGTCTACTAATTAATTATAATACATACTATACCAACTTCATTTATATTAGCAAAAATCCACATAAATTTTTATTACTCTGTAATATCTCGTATGAATAGTCTAAAGTCATAAGTCATAACTAAAAACTATAAGATTCAGCTAAAAAGAACATACCCAAATGGCCAAATGACATGGTTCTTTCTCTTTCGGTCGAACTATCCAAATTTTAGTTACCAACTTCATGTACGTATATACGGATATATATATACACACACAGCGTAGCACACTTACATATTTGACCGTAACAAAAGGTTTTATGTTGCACTTATAATAGCTAGCCGCTTGGGGCACAAACCAATATGTAGATGGCAGGTGCACAGACTGGTAGGGCTGCCCCGGCGGGTCCCTTGCCGGCCTTGCACGACTGATGGTGTGCTTGCATCAGGCACACGGCCGTCCTCGGCGTGCGTACCGCGCAGCGCAGCGCACGGACGTGCTTGCGCCACGCTGCCGTCCGCTGTTTGTCCTCCGAGGCTCGGAGCAGCGCGTTGCCGTTCAGCTCCCTCGTCTGATCGTCTCCGGTCCACGCCGTGGACCCACCTAACGTGCGTCGATGACATGGCTGCAGCACTTCGTACATACATACGTGGTATGTACGTACGTACGTACGCGGTGGATCCCATCGGCATGGATCGATCCTGTGGAGCCACGAGAGCCAAGGGCCAAGCTACATCGGATGGCCTGCCTACCCCAGCGCTTCGTCATTTTGTTGTCAGTGTAGAAACTTCAAGTTTTTGCAGGCGTGCGTAACGTGTTGGACAGTGGCGGCACTGGCAAATTGATCACGGAAACACCAATAGCCACAATGCTCCGACAGTACGTGCGTTACACATGACTGTGCTCGTTTGGACTTCAGCTTCTAACTTCCGGTTTATTTTTCACTATTTATAAATTTTATCTTTTTCTAAACTTTTATCTTTTTATTAAGTTTTTTTGCCAATTCTTTTTTCCCGTATTTGTTTGTATTATACGTAATGGGCTAACATATTTTATATATTTTTTAATTTTTTAAATTTAATTATGCTAAATAAGCCTCTGTCAGCTACAGTGTTTTTTCAGCCAGCTACAGTGCTTTTCAGCCATAAGCCACTCAAAAAAAGCCCAAATGAACACGTCTCCGCTCGTTTCGGTTTCAACTTCTGGTTTTCGACTTATTTTTCACTATTCATAAATTTTGTCTTTTTCTGAACTTGGTTTTTATTGAGCTTTTTTACCGATTCTTTTTTCCCGTATTTGTTTTTATTATACGTAATGGGCTAACATATTTTTTTTATATTTTTAAATTTAATTATGCTAAATTAGTCTCTGTCAGCTACAGTATTTTTTCAGCCAACTATAGTGCTTTTTAGCCATGAGCCACCAAAAAAAAGCCAAATGAGCACAGCCCTCATGGATAGCGAGCTAACTCCTCACTAGCGGACAATGGCAACTCTGGTCTCTGTAAGGCTCTTGTCTTGTAGCAGATACGTACGGATTAGGCAATGACTTCGAGTTGGCTCGGTCCATTGGTGGTTAACATGTAGCTTTGGGGGTTGTCCGGCCGGTGTGAGGAGCAGGAATCAGGACGTACGGCACGTGCCCGGTTGTCGTCGTGTCTCGGTCGCGTTTACTTCTACGGCCCAGCTTTGACGTCGCCCTGCTTGGCTTCGATCGGACTAAACGTTATGAATTGGAGAGCAAGTTTATTTATAAGATAATTAATTTGAACTGATGGAACGATCGACCGATACGATGATTCTTCTCCAAGAAAAATTACCGAGAACTCGATCCAAACACACTAGAGGATCACCGTACTACTTGTTTTGTTAGGTCAAGTAGCTACACCGTGTACTTGTCGATCCATCCATCGTGTCAGATCGATCGAGTTGTGCTTAAGCAACCAGTCCATCTAGCACTAGCTAGGCTTAATGACTGTTTGGTGAATCTGTGATTGGTGACGCATATGATCGATCGATCGATGAACAGCGACGGCCACTCGATGAGCCAGCGTAGCAGAGCACCTAACAAGTTATAGCTAGAGCCCCAAGCTAGCAAGGACCGAGTCGCGCTTCTTCTGACGCATGCCAGTTGCCAACTAGGTTGAAACCTGTGAAGCTATAAGAGCATCTCCAACAGTATGACCTAGTTACTAGCCTTAAGATAATTTCTCCAATAGTATTAACTTTTAGCACATAGCTTATAATATAAATTACCTCACATAACACTCTCATATAATCTTGAAATATATGTATGAGACTAGCTCTTGATCAAGAGATAGAAAATAGAGTTAGCTCATAAGTCACTGTTGGAGCTAGCTCATAAATTACTGTCAATGCTGGAGTTGGCCTGCCGGTACATGCATACCACGTCATAGGGTGGAGACCTGACGAGACAGAGATGCAATACTGTACTGACGGCATCCGCCTAGCTAGCTGCTAGCTAGTGCGAAGGAGCAACCGTAGGTTGGACTAGCCACAGGGCGAGCCAGGCAAACAAGACAGCATGACAAGAGACAGGCAGCAGTAGGGCGCAGCGTGGATCCCCATCCGTTGCTTTCGGTGATCCCCGAGACATGGATCGCTGTGGAATAGCCGAAAGCGACGCCACGGCCGGCACTGGAGCCGGCCGGCCGTCACCTCGGCTCCGATCGAAGCAATTTCCTTTTTCACAGACACTTTGACTATCTTAGGGGGCTGTTTTCACGGACGTATACATACAGGAATCTATCAGCATACATAATAACTAGGTAATTAGGCCCTGATCCCATATATCTTGCACGAGAGGTCGAGAGGGATAGCTATAGTAGCTAGTATTCCACACCGGCACTATGCTGCGTGTGCCCATGTGCTGCCCAAGCTGTCGAGCCTAACAAACTTATATTGCTGGCTCGCCTTAATGCCTGGCTTCCGAAGGCACCACGGATTGGATGCCCAGCGACGGTGCGTTCCCGGACGCTCGTGCCTCCTGTTGGGCGCTCAAAGATGCCTGCCCATTTAAAACACGCACAATAATTCCATGTGCTCGTCTCTCCGGCCGTACCACAAGCTCGAGCCAGCCAGCTATATATTGTGCAAGCGATACATGGCCACTTGCAGCTGTGTACATATATGGACTATGATTTTGATAATTGGTCGATTATCGGTTTTGTCAGCTACACCGGTTCCAGTAAAATTGCAAATTAGCTTGAAAAAATTATTCCGTATTAATTTTATCAAATGCAGACGATTTTTTGTTGAAATTGGTTTTCAAAAAAATTGGCCGATATTTTGAACCAATTTTCGGCTGAATTTTGTTTGAAATTCAAATTTTATTTGGAATTTTTTGGCCAAATATTTTTGATTATCAAGATTATCGCTTGTTATCAGCCCCTCCGGTAAAAAAAAGACCGGTATTGAAAACCTTGATCCGGACAAGGAGGATGGGACATTGGCTGATGTGTATGCTCGCAGGTAGGTCCTGTTCTTTTTCAGTTTTTGGTTTCTGCTTTTGACTTTTCTACAGTAACTAGCTTTTAAACATAATATTTTTTAAGATATGGTTTACTAGTTAATTGTAATACATACTATATCGACTTCATTTATATCGATAAAAACCGTATGCGATTTTCTGTTACTCTGTAATCTCTTGCATAAATAGCCTAAAAGTCATGAGCCGCAACTAAAAGCTATAGTTTCAGTAAAAAAGAATAGGCCCCTAGGCAGGTTTGTAACGCATTAGGGTCCAAACCGGCTCAGACCTAACCACATTCTAGATAGGCCACGCACACGTAGTAACCCGCTTGCACTTTCGTCCTCGCTTCGCGCAAAACGGTTAACCGGGGGTGCTAGCATTGGAACTCCTAGGCTTATATGTAAGTGCTTCTCAAGATAAGCTAGCAAGGTGGGACTAATTCAGAAATTCACGGGCACACACACATGGGCCAACATGGACCGAGGTATCACATACACCCCCTCAAAGGACCCGACGTCCTCGTCGGACCAACATACCGACACCAGGGCAAATGATAAGGATCTCCCCTCTTGGCACATGTTCGTGCGTTCAGTGCCAGCACATATGCCATAACGTGTGTCCACTCTGGGCCCACACGCGCCTGCGCCATATGCCCGCGCTCTTGGCCCGCACGCGCCCATGTAACCGCGAAAGTCAGTTCTGATACCATTTGTAACGCCTTAGGGTTTAAACCGGCTCAGACATAACCACATTCTGGATAGGCCACGCACACGTAGCAACCCGCTTGCACTTTCGTTCTCGCTTCGTGCAAAACGGTTAACCAGGGGTGCTATCATTGAAACTCCTAAGCTTATATGTAAGTGATTCTCAGGATAAACTAGTAAGATGGGACTAACCTAAAAATTTATGTGCACACACATATGGATCAACATGAACCAGGGTGTCACAAGGTTGCTGGTGAGGTCCTAAAGATGGAGATGGTCACGAGGAGATAAGGTGACGAATAGAGATGGCAATGGGTACCCGAAACCCGATACCCGGTGGGTTTTTACTCTATTAAGGCATGAGTCTGAGTCAATTTCCTAACCCATGGGTCTCTTAATGGGCAAAAAGCCCAACCCATCGGGTCTGCGGGTTCGGGTACGTTCCTATAGTACCCAAACTTGTAAACCCATGGGTAATATAAACCCGATCCAGGGCATAGGTCTGAGTCAATTTTCTAACCCATGGGTCTCTTAATGGGCAAAAAGCCCAACCCATCGGGTCTGCGGGTTCGGGTACGTTCCTATAGTACCCAAACCCGTAAACCCATGGGTAATATAAACCCAATCCATAGGAGTTATAAACCCAGGCTCCCAGCCTCCTAGGCAAACCAGCCCAGCCCATAGCCCATTAGCCATTTAGCCCCAAGCCCCAAATCCAATGCGGCAATGCCCCATTACCCATACGGCTAACCCTAGCTAGCACTCGCCACGGTCACTACTCACTCCTCCCCAGTCCCCACCCCGATTCAACATCTGCCGCAGCGGCAGCGCATCTAGCGCTTCGTGCTCGGTTTCCGGCAGTCTCCACGCTCGCCCTCCCGTCCCACAGCTCCCGCTCCTGCTCCCGTCACTCTCGCCGCACGCTCGTCCTCCTGCACGCCCTCGCCGTCGCCTCGCCTTCCAGTTCAGCCCGCCGCCCCCACGCCGCAGCCAACGAACATCACAGCAGTAGACTCTTAGCCATGGCGCTACCATCCGGCTCCAACGAAGATGGCCGGTGAACTTCTCCTCCTCTCTATTAACCATTGTTGCAGCTCGCATTACTGACCCGACGGGTGACCCATGGGTACCCGTTAACCCAGTGGGCATGGGTCTGGGCAAAAATTTGCACCTGTCATGGGCATGAGTTTTTTAGCGGGCACGTCCAACTTTGATGGGCACGGGTTTAGAATAGCAAAACTCAACGGGTTTATGCCCGTTGCCATCTCTAGTGACGAAGGCCTTTTGGAATTCAATGGCGATCGATGCATATGGTCCTCTTGCGTTGCTGCTTCTTTGCAGCCTAAAAGCTACCCTTATGGTCGCCCCTAACCCACCGCCGTGCCGTGCAGGTCCTCACTGCTTATCTAGCTACAGTAATTCCATTTCGACCCCTTCCCAACTGAACAAGACTAATTAACGCACTCTATCGACAGGCGCTATCGGACTCCAACTGATTTGTGCTAAAACAAAGTTTGATAAAAAAACATTAGACTGAGGTTTTGTTTGGACGAGCCGAAAACAGCGCGATCACGGGTTGAGTCATGAGAGTTCTTGTCCCCCTCTATATGGATTGGCCCAGGCTGAGATCCCCACACATCCGAAAACCCGTCAAAGTGAGGCATTAAGGGGGAACATATGGATTAGATTTCAGATAATGCGCAGTGCCCTCGTCAGAGCTCAATTACGCCCTTAGCCACAGGGGCAGTGACTAGTTACATGCAGATTGGATTGCAAAACTGAACCTTGTTAGCTGCAAGCCACCAAATTGGCACATCCCGGGCGCCGAGGGATTCATTCGTTACGGCTCGGCTCACCCTGCCTAGTGTGACTCCACGTCTCCACCATAGGGCATACATATAGGTGATGAGATATAGCGTCATAGGAACCGAGAGAACAAAGACAATTGCCAAAATGACCGGTTCTTGGAGGCTACTTAAGACCCTAATTGGCGTTAGGCGCTGCTTTCTCGTAAGCCTAGAGATCCTCAGGATCCTGCCCAGTGCACGCGCTCATGACCTGTGACTGTGAGTGGACGGAGGACAATATGGAGGGCTTATTAGAGAGTCCTAATGCCAAGAACAACTTGCGCTTTGTATGAATGCCGTGATGGAACGCACGGTTGCGCGCAGAACAAAACAGGCTTGAGGGTGGCCTTTTGCGCTTGTTGTCTTACCCTGTTGTTTGATTCCCCGACTTGTCTCTGCGTCTGAACCGGAATTCATGGGGGGGAATTGTAGGTTTCTGTGGGCGTGGAGACAAAATAAGTGCCGACCTTATCTTCGGGGGCTTTGGCTGGTCGAGTTAGCCCCTCTAATTGACGCTCCTCAGTTCCATCAGGCGCATGCGGTCTGATGGCAATTGATGCATCTCTGTTAGAAAACGAACTATGCATATCCCTGAACTCACTTAAGGCATAGCCAAAGATGCGCACACACCATTACTAATAATCACTACCCCACGCACTAGTTTTCTTCTTCCAGAAACCCAATATTTGAACGGGCAAATGCTACAGACTACCGTGCTCTAAATGAACTGTGAGCTATATAGTTCAGAGTTTTCCCGTCGATCAGAAACGTTCAGAAGCTTGGGCACAGCCCCTCGATGGCCACTTCGACCGTTAGCACTGGCCCGGTATGGATGGCCCCCACTCCTTCCGGGCTGGATTCCCACAGAGGAAGGCCGACGTGCAGCCCAGCCACACCGGCTAAAAGGCTCAATTTGTCGTATGGGCCAGAGGCACGCGCGCGGCCCTGCTTCCCTTTCGCGTCCTCGCGGTCGGATGCTGTGGGGTCAGGACTCAAATCTGCACGGCAACAGAACGGCCCCATCCACGCCTAACTCACTTTCGTTTTCTTCGATAATTTACAGTTCGCCCACCACCTTGTTCCCAAAATCCGGTTCACACCCCCTGCCCATAACATGTTTTTCTCTATCCATGGCACCGCGTTGAGTACGCGATTGTCGTGGTGCTATTCCACGTCTGATACGTGTGTTTGATTTTGCAAGCCATCATTTTGATTAGTATTTGCAATTTTAAGTTTTGAACAAGTATACTGATATGTGTTTTAATGCTAACGTTTTTCAGATGTGTCACGAGTGGTCTTGATCAATACAATAATACACTGTATTAATTGAATAGGCTCTTTGGATGTTATAGCGAGTAGACAATTTAAGTACATATGTTACTTCCTATATTTCGCTGTATTTGTTCACGGTCTCGAGAGTATCCGTCTAAATAAATTTGTCTATTGAAGAAATATAGAATATAGTTGTTACAACTTTTTTTACTCTCTACTTCTGCTTAAATGCTTTGAAAGAGATAAAATAGATGTGATATATCATTTAATAAAATAATGATCATTTTTTATTTATTTTTAATTAGTCTATGAGTATAATGAGCTAGAACGAATATTGTTGTCCGGAGTATGCAGCCATAAGCCTATCCATAACATCGCACATCTGAAAATTGTGGGAACTATGTTAACCCATACCTAAATAACGCAACATACAAGGACAACTTCGGAAAAACTCCCTATCTTTCCATGTCTGAAGCAACCCTACCGACCTAAAGAACGGTAATATACCGCTAATACACCCCCTTCCCGCACCGTCAACGAAGGCGACGACGAGGCACCGGCGGTGAGACGACCCAGAACCTTCTAGAAATTTCCAGACGCAATGGATCTCTGGGAGAGGGCCCGGGCCTTCGCCGGCGAGGCGGCGAAGCGGTCGCAGGAGCTGTCGATGGAGGCAGCCAAGCGTTCGTCGGCTCTGGTGTCGGAGACCGCGAAGAAGTCTAAGGAGATCTTTTCGGAGACCGCCACCAAATCTCGCGAGATCGCCGCCGAGGCCACCAAGCAGGCGGACCTCCTCGCCGGCCAGATCAAACACCTCGCCTCCGACCTCCCCGTCCCCTCCATCCCACCCATCCCCGCGATCCCACCCATCCCCTCCGCCGTCGTGCCGGAGCCCGACGCCGCTGAGCTCGAGCGATACGGAATCACCGAGGACCTCCCGGAGTTCGTCAAGGGCATGACCATTAGCACCTTCCGCGACTTCCCCTTGCAAGGTGCGGTTTGGTAATGGTTGGGTTTAGGGAATTAGAGAGGCTGGATTCTCTGATCGGATTTTTGGCCGGCGCAGATGAGCCGGAGATGTCGGATGTGCCCACGGTGTCGAACGTGCGTCAGGATCTGAACGAATGGCAGGCCAGGCACGCTACACTCGTCCTCTCGGCCGTCAAGGTTTAGTCTCCATTAACCATTTTGTCGATGATTGTTTGTTGCATTTGTGTCCGTGGGGGATTAGGATTCTGTAGCACGATTAATAGAATGTTGATGAATTCGCATATGAATAGCCACACTGTAAGCATAGGTCTGTTTGGTTTGCAAATCTGATATTCTGATTAGATGTGTATATTGAATTCACAAAAAGATTTAGAAGATAAGCTTGTAGTTTTGGAAAATCTAGAGTAAATTTCATTCTGAACAGTATATTGATTTTAATATTATTATGGTGGTTAGAGTTAAGTGAATGCTGACTTTTATTGACACCTAGGAAATGTCAAACTATGGTATTTAGGTTTCATATTTTGCATGAATGAAGATGTAATCAGGATAAGTTTGGTAGGTATTTTGCTATATGATGTTGATGACAAATAGCTGTATATATTAACAGCCCAAAGTTGCCAAATTGATAAGTTGTAAAATTGGCACATCTACATAGGCTATACTTTAACATCTTTATGATGAGTGTAACTTAAATGTCAAACCTAAATATGAGTCCCGACATTGATGCACCAGTTTTGGAAATGATTAGAAGTTGGGAATTGGAGCATATAGAGAGGCATAATTCTACACCAATATGTTGTAAAACTATGTTGTTTCAAATTGTATTGGTAACCATATTGATGGGAATTGGAACATATGTTGTAAAACTATGAATTACTTTGCAGTGTGTCATTTTCTAGTGAGGTGCTTCTAGTTAGCAAAGTGCTGTTAAGCACTGCAGACTGTTTGCTATAAAGGCTGAATTAAGGAGATACTGACCTACCTATATAATCAGTGATCTGCCTTCTGTCGAGTTACTTGAATCAGGCTATCCTGTCAGAAAGCTAAATGGTTTGTTAGTCACCCTTGTCTTCTTTAGGACGATAGTTTGATTTATGTTCTGATCTTGCTTTTATGAGTTAAGTGCCACTCCAGTTCGCTGAGCTTCTATTGGGCCAGTAATTCATTACTCTCTTAACCTTCATACTAGTTTTTGGTGTTAAACATTATTGGTCACTGGCTCGTTGTTAACCATCAAAAAGATCTCTCAAGTTATTCTCCAAGTGCCTAATTTTGTATTTTGTTAAGATTTTATTGAATAGTATTATCTTATTTCCAGGAAATTTCAAAGTTCAGATATGAGCTGTGCCCACGATACATGAAAGAACGTAAATTCTGGCGGATTTATTTCTTGCTAGTAAACAACTACATAGCCCCGTAAGTTTTCTTGTTACCTCATGCTGTGTAACCCTAATACATTTTTGTGGTCATTGGTCAACATGAATCAGGCTTCTGCATTATAAGTTTGTGAGAATGGAGGCCACTTGTTATCTGACTTTTAGAATTTTTACAGAATGAATTGTCTCATCAAAGTACATCATGAATATTGTAGATAGTTTGGACTTTGGACTGACTCATTGTTCAAAATACACATAATAAATATCCTACCAAAATGGTTTATTGCAGACAGCAGTTTAAGTAAGCTTATTTTCTAAAGTATTTTGTTCCTAATCCTACCCATAAAATCTTGCATATTAGAATTGGAATAATCTTGTCGTTTCTAGATCCAGGATGGTTCGCCTTTTATCCTTGGTTCACACTTGTTGAAGGAATTCATAATTTTTATTTTTATTGCTCTAGTCATGACTCTTTAATTTGTGAGGTTCCGCCTGTTTGCATTCAAATGCTTGATGACAACTCAATGGAACAATTGCATAGTGATAACTGAATTGTGTTGCAAGCATTGGTTGATGGCATATTTTATGATGTCTTATCTTTGGCTCTGCCGCTCTGGTTTTGGGCTTAATCACATACTTGCCTGTGTACTGTTATGAATATTGTGTGTATATTTATGAGGCTCAAAGGGCAATATATACGGAGTACAATAGGATATACAAAGGAATATGTCATGTACAGATAAGAAAATCGAGGTATATAAGAAAACAAATAACACAATCATATTCTATTCTTAACACCCCCCTCAAATTCATGGTGGATCACACATACTGAGTTTGAAGAGAAAATACAAATGTTGTGCCATCGTCTGCGGCTTCGTGAAGAAGTCAGCAAGGTGTAACTCTGAAGGCACAAACTGTAGAGCAAATACTCCCTCTTGCACCTATGAGTGAGTTATGAAGTATTCACATCAATGTGCTTGGTGAGCTCATGATTCACTGAATCACGAGCAATACTGATAGCACCTGTACTGTCAGACATAAGTGTTGTAGCTCCCCTCACAGGTACTCCAAAATCTTCAAGTAGCCACCTCAACTAAGTAATCTCTGTTGTCACTGCTGCCATAGCTCTCAGCTCAACCTCTGCACTCAAATGAGAAACTGCAGTCTATTTCTTTGTCATCCAGGCAATCAAGGAGGTGCCAAGAAAAATACAGTAAGCAGAAAAAGAACGACGATCAGAAGGATCATTAGCCCAAGTCACATCAGAGTACGCCTGAAGTTGTAGTAGCTGGAGCTAAGAAAAAATAAATGACGAGAGATGGTTCCACGCAAGTAGCGAAGAACATGAAGGTGACTGTAGTGAAGATGAGTAGGACAAGTCATGAACTAACTCAAGATACAGACAACATGAGCAATGTCAGGACGAGTGCTCACAAAATACACCAAACTCCCAACAAGATGGTGATATCGGGTAGGATCCTCAAGAAGATCACCATCAGTAGCGCGAAACTGAAGGGAAAGCTTCATAGGAGTCGCAACAGTGTGGTATCAGTCAGACCAGACCGATCAAGTAGATCCTGAACATACTTCTACTGGGAGAGGTAGTAGCCCTCAGATGTGGAGAAAACCTCAATCTCAAGAAAGTACGTAAGTAAACCAAGATCAGTCATCAGAAACTACTCACTGAGATGCTTCACATATGTGATAAATGAGAAATCGTCACCGGTGATAAGCATATCATCCACATAGAGAAGCAGTGTTCTACCCCGAGGTGAGACAAGGACAAAAAGAGCAAGATCGTGGTCACTGACAGTGAAACCGACAGCGGTAATCATTAAGGTAAAACGCGCAAACCAGACATAAGGAGCCCGTTTGAGGCCATAAAGAGCACGACGAAGACGACAGATGTGTCCATCTGGAACAGAATACCCAGGTGGTGTCTGCATGTAAACCTTATGCAAAACACCATTAAGAAAGACATTCTTAATATTCAGTTGAGAGATAGATCACCGACGAACAGAAGCAACCGCAACAAGAGTGCGAACAGTGGTCATATGAACAACATGGGCAAATGTTTCATCGTAATCACAACCGTACTCCTGCTGGAAGCCACAAGACGAGTCTTGTAGCACTCGATAGTACCATCAAACCTGGTCTTAATCTTGTATACCACTTACACGTGATAGGACGAGTATGCATAGGTGTCGGTACAATGTCCCAATTCTCTGTACGTCGAAGAGCATCAAGCTCCTCTGCCATAGCAAGCTGCCACTCAGAATGAGAAGCAGCTTCACGATAAGAGCTTGGCTCAGTGACAGAGAGAGCATGAGCTGTCGAAGAAAAACCAAGACGATCAGGAGGCCGAATGGGATGTCCAGTCATGAAAGGCGTAACGAGGAGCATCATTAGAGGAATCAGGTGTCGGTGTCGGCAAGATACCAGAAGATGAATCTGATGAAGGACGAGGACGCCTGGAGTAGTGTACCCGAGAAAAACGAGACGATGGTGCTAAAGGAACAAAAGGCGGTGCTGTAGGAGACAGCATAGAAGGTGGGACCATAGAAGGAACCATTGGAGGTAGAGTAGAGGAAGGTTGTGAAAAGGGAGAAATGGGTGAAGAGTCCGGGAGAGAACCGGGAGATCATCTCAATGGTGGAAATAGGACAAGGAGCCAAATGTCGATAGAAGAAAGGGCGAGATTCGTCAAAGACGTCTCGTAAGATCCTGATTTGTCGAGCAGAAGGATCGTAGCGGTGATAACCCTTATGCTCGGAACTGTAACCAAGAAACACACACTCAACTAACTGGGCTGACAGTTTGGTGCGCTCACGAGGCTGCAGTAGGACAAAACAGGTGCAACCAAAAACACGAAGATGATTGTACTGGGGGCCTCGAGAGTAGAGATGTTCTATAGGACTGACATCCTTAAGAGCAGTGGAAGGCTACATATTGATGAGATATACAACTGTAGAAACAGCCTCAGCCCAGAACTGTGGTGGAACGTGAGAGGTAAGGAGAAGAGTGCGAGCAGTCTCAATCAGGTGACGATGCTTGCGCTCAGCAACCCTGTTCTGAGCATGAACACCAAGGCAAGAAGACTGGTAAAGAGTGCTTTGCTCAGAAAGAAATTGTCTGAAAGCGCCAGAACTATATTCGCCAGCAGAATCACAGCGAAAAGTACGGATAGTGGACTCAAATTGAGTATGAACCATCATAACAAACGTACAATAGATCGTAAGAAACTGACCACGATTAGACATAGGGAAAAGCCAAATAAAAACGTGAATAATCATCAATAAAAATCGCATAGAATTTATGTCTGCATTTGGAGATAATAGGCGCAGGTCCCCATACATCTGAATGAATTAAATAAAAAAGACAAGAAGACAATGACTCACTAGAATGATAAGGAAGTTGTAGTGCTTGCCCAGTTTATAACCCTGACAAAACATGGACGTATCAACAATAACACGTCCAAGAACACCCTGATGAACTAATGAAGAAAGACGGGATCCACACAGGTGACCTAAACGGTGATGCTACTGCACAAAAGCTCCAGAGGTGGTGGCAGCAGTGGCGGTAGAGGTAGACGTGGTAGGAGCAACTGAAATGGACGAAAGGTGGAGGCGGTCGAGAATGTAGAGACCCTGACGATCCCTACGGCGCCGGCCAGTCCCAAGTACCATCCCTGTTTGTCGATCCTGGACGAAACAGGTGTGAGAATCAAAACCAACCCTACAACCGAGATTAGTGAGCTGAGAAACATGGGCTCAGTGAGACGTCTGAGCTAGACTTGCAGAACCCGCTGAGCTGTGAGAGAGCTGAAGTAGAGCCTGACAGAGCTAGACTGTGGTCGAAGCAGAAAACGTCAGTGTAGTCGAAGGAGCAGCAAGCACAGTCGGAACGGACTGTGCTGCTAACCTGAGGTGAAACTCCTCAGCCCGAAGCGTCAAAAGGGCCTTAGTGACGGTCAGTCGCGGCGAGTGGCTCAGCAGTTGAGCCTTGACAGGCTCAAACTCTGGACGAAGACGGCAAACAAAATCATAAAGGCGAAGACAATCATTATCTGTCTTTTATACTTTATGACACTCCTGACAAAGTG
The DNA here is from genome assembly GCA_017311315.1 of Dendrocalamus latiflorus. Lineage (NCBI taxonomy): Eukaryota > Viridiplantae > Streptophyta > Magnoliopsida > Poales > Poaceae > Dendrocalamus > Dendrocalamus latiflorus. The sequence goes on from CM029610.1 coordinate 43,919,273, forward strand.
GAGAGGCCAGCTCATCCAGCTGGCGCCAGAGACTGGCTAGGGCTCGGAAGAAGTCGTCGATGGAAGAATCTCCCTGACGATTTGTCTTCAACTCACACTGAAGCGAAAAGAACTGAGCATCACTACTCTGTTGGTATCGCTCTCGTAAGTACTCCCAGATTTGTCGAGTAGATCGTAGACCAACAATGTCTGGTAGGATGGAGTCGTCGACGCTGACCACCAAGATGGCGCGAACATGAGCCTCATCAGCACATCAGCGCTCGAAAGCGTCGATGGCATACTGAAAGGCCTCATCAGCAGTGTCAGCAGCAGCATTTGGCTCCTTGGCGACCTCATCTTCTGCAGGTGCAGAAGTAATCTGCCTGGAATGAGGCTGAACCAGTTGTGGCAGAGAAGGTCGTGCCCCGGTGACATGTCCCCAGAGGCGGAGACTGTCGAGCATGATGTCCATGAGAGAAAACTACAACCTGTAGTTTGTCCCATGGAGTTTTGTTCCTGAGAATGGGATCGTAGCTGATGCAACGGAAGCCATTGGTAGGCGGCGCTGGACGATACGGTGACCAAGGCAACGAAGTTTAATAAACGGCGCGACGGTTAGATCAACGTTTTTTTTCTCTTCCCCCCCCTTTTTTCCCCTTTTTTCCTTTTCCCTTTTTTCTTTCTTTTTTTTTGCTAATTAATAAACCAAATCGGTTACCCCCACCGAGCAGACGCACTAGACCGACGGGCGGGCGATGACGGGCAAGCGGGCGACCGGCAGGCGGGCGGTAGCTCCGACGGCTAGCGCGACGTCCTACAGCTGGGGTGGACAGCGCAATAGCAGGCGCTAGACGACAGGCGTCGAGCGGCAACAAGCGGCAACGTGCCGGCGGGCGCTGGCAGCGATAACTGAGACGGTAGGCGACGGGCAGCAGGCGCCGGGCGGCAGTCAACAGGCGGGTGGGCTCTGGGTGCCGGGTGGCTTTGGATAGGCGGCGGTCGACTGGGGCGGGCAGGCGACCTGGGGCAGAGTGGCGGGTAGTGGCGGTCGGACACGGCATTGGCGACGGCCTGAGTGATAGCGGCTCATTCGTGAACTAGCGGCGGCAACTCTCTGGTGGTGGTGCAGAAAAACTGGGGTTAATGCACTAGCTCTGATATCATATTATGAATATTATGTGTATATTTATGAGGCCGAAAGGGCATATATATATATATATATATATATATATATATATATATATATATATATACATATATACATATATACATACATACATATATCAATTCCATCTAAATTCGGATTTTTTTTTGGAAAATATCAGTTTTAGGGTATATACTCATCTATAACAATTCAAATGAAACGTATAAGTTTGAAAAAATATACTCAAATTCAAAGTTTTGAACGAATTTAGATCACATACTTTGCTGTAATCAGCATATACCTACAATCAAACTATCATAATAAAAGGCAACTACAATTCGAAATTTAGTTCAAACTTGTTTGAACTAGTTTGTAAACTAGTTGAACTTAACATCCAAGAAATTTTAAAATTTTTCACACACGATATATACCTATTTTAGACTATGGTGCACGGGCACCAAGGAGCATTCGTTTTATATATATATATATATATATATATATATATATATATATATATACACACACACACACACACACACACACACACATATAAGGAAACCGAGTTATATACGTCTTCATGGTAGGTGGCAGGACCAAGAATGGATCTTATAGTCTTCAGTGTAATACTTAGTTAAATAATTAGCTATCAGGCTGAATATTTTTCTAGTTAAATTAAACGGTTGCTTTGCAAGCGCTATAATGCTACATTGCTACTTATGTTCTATAATTAGTTTCAACATAATTTTCTTGCACGCTAATGTTGATAGCTTACTGACTTTGATGTAACCCAAATAGCTTTGAAAACAAATATTTTGAGGAGCTGAAAGTGAAAGCAGAGGAGGAAAAAAAGGATTCCCAGAAGGAAATATCACAGACCTCACAAGCTACAACTGCAGAACAGAAAGACACAAAGGTGCAAAGCAAGACATCTACTTCAACAAATCCAGAGCTTGATCTGGATGTATTTCTTCTGGGAGATCTGGGCAGTGATGATGAGGGTCCTGGTACACTATTCCTTTCCTTCACCTGATCCATCTCATGAATTGCTATATGCTGCAATTCTTGTATATGACCTGTTTTAATTTAATTACTTAACAGATGGTGGTGATGAAGGGCTAGATGATGACTTCGATAAGATAGATGATACCTCAGTAAGTACACCTGTTCCCTTAAAATAGATATTGTCGTTATAATTTGGCCACAGTATATAAGATGGTGTGCATTCTGGTATTTCATACCTTCTAGAATGTAGATTTTGATATGCGGTTACAGTCTTGGATAATTAAGACATTGTACATTTGGAAGTCCTCGTTGTTCCTTTGCTACCAATATGAGGTGTGGTAATTATTATGTAATCTGTATATGGTTATCATGTTTTGGTGTAAAAAACAAGCATGCGCATGAGGAACTGCATATCTTTGATTTTCACGAGAGTTGGGGCTTGAATCTATGACCTTAACCGCTACAACTTAGTGCTCTACCACTAGGCTATGGGTGGCCCCTCTTATGTTGTGGTGTAGCACTCGAGAGTTTAATGTGCTCAAGACATATAAGATCTTATTGGTTTTCTTAGCAGCTGTATGGTTCATGCAGCACGGCTTCTTGATTTTGCAGGGCTTGGAGAGTGGTGATGAGGAGCCGCCAGCAGCAGGCAAGGCAGAAAGTGCAAAGGAGTAGCTTTGACCATATGCTGTGCTTTCCCAACTCTATACAGAGGGTTACAATATGACGGCGAAGGCGCTAGCACAACTACCGAAGTCCAGCTGCCAATGTATATTAGATGGTTACATCTTGTTATCTCCCGATGAAGCAGTGTTATTTTTGTTATTGCAATTTTTTATTCGACTAAATTCTAGAAATCTGGTACTCCTGCTGTGGTTTTTTTTTGTGGGGTGCTCTGCCAATGCTGATATTCTTCGGGGTCTGGTGAACCAATTTTAGCCCGGATTGACTTCTCATGTGAAATAAAATGCCTATTCCATGTATGTCATAACCACCATTGTCTTCTCAGGTGCACTCATAAACTGTAGACTGGAGTAGGTCAAAATGTATTGTTGCACCGCTGCACCAGGTTGGTTTGTGGGTAGATACCACCAGCTCAACGAAGTTCCGCTCTAAACCTAAATCTGAAGGTGCAAATGGCTAAAATCCATGGACGCCTTCTGCTGTTTCGAATTTTAGCATGGAGGGTCGGCCGTGGCGAGCCAACGCGATTCCCACAAATTATGTTGGCCATATGTCATATGACAACCGTACAGCACCCATCGGCCAAGGATGGACGTGGAATGCATAGAGTATATCTTCTAAGCTGTGATTTATGGTTTTTATTTATAGTGATTATTAAAAGAGGTTAAAGCTATAAACTGACTAAAAGCCGAAAAGAAAGGGAGCTATAGCCAATCGACCGTTTTTTGAGTTGTATCCATCCATCCTGCTCCTATTTTTGGCTCGGTTCTAAATGATTTTTGGCTTCAAAGTCAAAAGCCGTTTACAATACATTAGCTCTAACATGGCTTTTTTCCTTTTTTCTTTCTATTATCCACAGAAATATAACTGTGTTTTCATTTATTCTATTTTTATTCATTTTTGTTTAATTAAATATCTAAAAAACTAACTGCGCTATAATGTCATTTCGACAAAAAAACAAAAGCCACAGCCGAATGAACTCTTCTTTTCAACTTTTAAAAACTGTTGTTTAGTTTTTCTACAGTAACTAGTTTTCAAACGAAGTGTCTTTTAAAGACAGGGTTTATAAGTGAGTGTAGTACGTACTGCAGTGACTTCATTTATATTAAATAAAACTGTACGTGAGTTTATATTATCTGTATTTTATCTTATAAATAGCTTAAAAATAATAAGTTGTAGCAAAAAGTCATAAATTGAAGGAAAAAAAAGACCAAGCTAATTGAACAGTGGCTCAATCCTTGCCCTGCCCGCATCACTCGTTGCCTCCCCGATGTGGGATTATTCACTATTCCAAGGCTCTCGGCGCCGCGCTGAGATAAACTACATATACCATATACAGATTGCAGAAGTTACATGTTTATTTCCAGTTATTTGCTACACTGACTCACTTATTGCATCATATTGTACAGTATAACATCATTTCATGAATCCTGGTTGACACAAATGCACATAAATCATTCTTGTTGCTTGCCAAATGCCTAATTCAAGTAAGATAACATGCTAATTAATAAGTGCTCCTAACTCCGTTTATAGATATATGTCGTTTTAGACTTCTCGTCTTTCTTACAAATGTATGCCATCCTACATTTTCGAGGGGAATGTCTCATATTGTTTCCCATTATGCACTTCCTTTCCATAAGTCAGCCAAAAAGTAACTAACCATGGTAAACAAACTCTACAGATTTATAGTGAATCCATTGCACATGTAAGCATGCATGGCTGCATAAAGGCTACATGCCGAGATGTGAGTTAGGTGGTGCTCGGCTGATTTTTTGTAGTTTATGGCTGAATTTTCACTGTAGTTGATGGTTGTTTATTTGGTATAATTAAATTAAAAAAAATAAAAATAGAAAAAATGATTAGCGCAGCACGTATAATGCAAACAAATACGGGGAAAAAAGAACCAGTAAAAAAGCTCAAAAAACTGAAAAGTCAAAAAAAGATAAAATTTAGAAATAGTGAAAAATAAGCCAGAAGCTAAAAGCCTACACCCAAACGAGCGGGGTAGTTGGGCAGCTGCATTTAACCAGAGACATTCCTCTTTAGTAAATTAAATAACACTAATAGACCAGGAAACAAATAGGGCTACATTGATCATTTCAAGCCAAGCCTTAATTCCTGTTCATCAACCTAAAACGTCAAACAACTATGAACAGAGGGAGTGATAAGTAATAACCACTACTGGGGGGAAATCTTACCCAAAAGCTCCTATATAGTTCCCAATCCACCGAGCATAGCTACATACCAATTCATTATCTTCCTCTGTAATATGCAACGCAGCACACTAGCGCAATCATGTTCAGAGCACCTGAGATAGAATGCTACTCCATATGGTCCTAATTGTTTCCCCCCATTGAATAAACCATTTGCTTTTATAATTCTAATGTTACAATTCTCCCATGCTTGTGCATGCAGGGCATCTTACGATATATTCATGCCCTAATGCCACTGTGTGATGCTGCTCGTGCTGCTTGCGTGTCTCACAGATTTCTACAATCCTGGAGATACCATCCCAATCTTCTTACCTTCAGTGAGAAAATACAGAGGACGAAATAACAAGATATTTCATCAGCCAAGTTGAGCACATCCTGCAAAATCACACAGGCATTGGCGTGAAGACACTAAAGCTTGATCTCCGCGGTTGTAGCAATGTCGACTCCGGTTATATCGATAGATGGCTTCACATTGCTGTTACACCAGGGATTGAAGAACTCACCCTAATGCTGCCTGGCTGCACCAGGGCAGAATAAAACTTCCCATGCTCACTCTTATCTGATGGGAGTGGAAACTCAGATCGGCATCTTCACCTCCTCTTTGACTGTGTCTTCCGTCCAACAGTTGGCCTTGGCTGCCTGAGAAGCCTGACGAGGTTGCATCTGTGTTTCGTGTGGATAACTGGGGATGAGTTAGAGTGCCTTCTTTCCTCACCATTCGCTTTGGAGTGGTTGAAACTCGCGTATTGTGGTGAGATAATTTGCCTGAAGATACCCTGTCTGCTGCAGCAGCTCAGCTTCCTGTACGTGGGTCCATGTGATAGGCTGCAACTGATAGAGTGCTATGCTCCAAATCTTTCCACTTTTCGCTTGATGATTTCCCAGGACAGATCTCATTTGAGAATTCACAAGTGAAGAACCTACAAATAGTTTGTTTATACCAAGCTTCTGTCCAATGTGCCAAATGTTGAGACACTTGCCTTATCGTCATGTAGTGAGGTATACTCTGAAACTTTGGATGGTAATAGACTAGCTATATATGGATATAAGTATATAGCAATAGGCATACCTTGGTATAGAATTGATCTGACTCATCTTTGTGCAGATGGTCAATACACCAATGGTGCCTGGCAAATTCCTCCACCTGAAGTACTTGCATATTTCTTTTATGGCAGTGGTCTTCTCCCCAATATTATGATTATCTCTCTGTTTTCTTTTCTTGATGCTTCTCCTTCCTTGCAGACTTTCATCTTGTCTGTAAGCCACTGTTCACCTTGCAATTTAAGTGTCTTGCAATTTACATTCATGTAATATCTATGTTGGAACCATGAATCAAGTATCTTGGCTTTTCTGTGTTGTCATTGGACAACAGTGACATTAATATTGATTCTATGCAGTTATCGCAGTAGCGCATGGAGCATGATTAGATTTCTGGAGGTGAGGTAGATGCCAGAACGCCATGAGAACCTCAAGAGTGATGATCAGTGGCTTCTGCTATGCGAAGAGCATAATTGAGCTAGCATGTCATATTCTTGAGAATACAACATCACTTGAATGCCTTACGTTGGACTCCACTGATGATGCTGTTAGGTCTTCTGTCATCGAATCTGGCAAATGCTGCTTAATGAGCAGGGATAATTGTAATGCACTAGGGTCCAAACCGGCTCAGATCTAACCATATTCTGGATAGGCTACGCACACGTAACAACCCGCTTGCACTTTCGTCCTCGCTTCACGTAAAACGATTAACCAGGGTGCTACCATTGAAACTCCTAGGCTTATAGGTAAACTAGCAAGATGGGACTAACCTAGAAATTCATATGCACACACACATGAGCCAACATGGGCCGGAGTGTCACAATAATCTCATGGAAGCCCATAGAGCGCTCTTGGCTATCAGAGCATATACTGAGGGGAAAGTTCCATCCTCGGTTAAATGTTGTGGAGCCTTGTAGCCGATGCCATTCTGTATTGCTGTTGAACTTTGGATGTCATAATTATCCACTGTTTAGTTAAATATTGGTCCGGCCATTCTTTCCATTTCGGCCCCGTCACTCATTCCTCGATTTCAACCTCGGTACCTCACACATCCTAATGGCTGCAATTAGGCTTCGTCCAGCCCATTTGAGCACATCTAGTCATTGCAGACCACACACATACATCTAAGCCCGAAAAGAACAAAACCCACCAACACCATGCAGGTAAAAAGCGTGCACAAGTGCACAGCGGCCCGGCCCCGGTCTCTGTAACTGTACCGGCCCACTCAACAGCACGGCACTGCAAGCTCGGCCCATGTCATAGCTCGTTAGCCCCGCCCTACACCCACTTCACCGCGCAGCCCCAGCCATCCCGGCACCCTCGGCTGCGTCCCACGCGCGCCTCCTCACGGAAACCGCGCGCCCGCGCCTCCGCCTCCTCGACCCGCCGCGCGCGTCCAACCCGAACAAGAACAACGACAACGACAACAGCGGCGCGGTGGAGACGCCCGACCGCGTGGTGGCCGCGGTCGCCTACCTCTACGGCTCTACCCGTTCCTCGACGGCGCACACCATGGTCGCTTCCTCCTCGCCCGGTTCCCGGTCTTCAGCGCCCCCTGCTCGGCCGGCTCGCGCCGGCCGCGCGCCTCTTCCACCCCTCGCCGCTCACGCCCTTCCTCGTCTTCCTCATCCTCTACTTCGCCGTCGTGCGCGACCAGCAGGCCTACTCCCGCTTCGTCCGCTTCAACGCCATGCAGGCCGTGGCGCTCGACGTGCTGCTCATCTTCCCCTACCTCCTCGCGCAGTCATTCGCACCTTCCGGCGGCGGGATTGGGTACGAGCTCTTCCAGAGCATGGAGAGCACCGTCTTCCTCTTCCTGCTCTTCTGCCTGGTCTACGGCGGGGGCGCGTGCCTGCTCTCAGATGCAGGCTGCAGCCGAGCGCCAGGTGATGTGAGCTTGCTCGAATCTTGCTGATGAAAAGGTAAAAGGAATCTGATATACGCAAACATCTGGATGGTTCATTCACGTTTGTGAATCACAGTTCACAAGTTTAGTATAGTAGTGCAGCGGTTGTTTACAGTTTTAGTCATCAATTTAATGGATGGAGTTATGGAAGGTTGATACAATGACATTACAATCCAGTGTATGACCAAATGAATTGAATCGAGAACTTTAGAAAGAGCAATACACATACACATTCTAGAATCTGAACTGCATTTACAAATAACGAATGAGCAATTTGGGGAGGTTTCTCACTCTCTCCCCCGAAGCAAATTCTTTGGTGTATGGATGGAAGCTTAGGTTAGTAAATTGTGATTGCAATATAAATAAAAGAATTGCATCAGGTGTGGTGCGCCACTGCGAAGCCCTTGTCTGAACTTGGCGATGTTTGAATTTTCTTGTTTGGAATAGAGGTCTAGCTTTTATCGCACCGGGGCCTCTTGGTTATGTGGATAGACTCTTCACCTTCATTGACCTGTGATGTGAAGTGTGGCAAAATAATTTGTAAGCGGATGATCTATGATGTCTGGAAATCGTGAATAAGTTAGCTTTCTAAAGCTTAACTTGCTGATGTACTATAAATCATTATACCTTTGAATTGTCACTAGTTTTTTCTCTTGATCTTCTGTCCATATTGATCTCTACAGATATATTAGCTTGAGACGTGTCTACTCCCGAACTTTTTAGAGCTTCTGTCAGTCTGTTTAATAACCTGTTGCCAATTGAAATTGTGTTCTGTTAGTTACAGACATTGCTGAACTTAATCTCGAAGTGAAAATGGTTCAGGAACAGACCCTTGAGAGTAAGCACTAGAAAGACTATGAGTGTCATCGTGAAGGGTTTGTTTCTCATGCTTGCTTAGCATTCTGTTGCTTGAATCAGGGTCTGGGCGCATTGTTGACATGCTCAGCCATGGTGGCTGATTGCTAGGTGTGCTGTTCTCTGCATTTTAAAGACATTAGACTTGGTGGATCTAGCTCTTACCAAGAACTCTGACTACTGAAAGGTGACTAAGCAATAAAAGGGGGAAAGGTAGCTTACTTGCCCAATTTTGTGCTGTGCCTGTTGCCATGTGGGGGTAACTGGTAGTTGTACAGGTTTCTCTTACACTTTGTGTGCTGAAGAGAGCAGCAGGTGCCACTGTATTGCGTTTGGAGCCACACTGTTCTTTGTTCATATCTTGTGTAGAAGCTGATAAATCTCCTCCCTGGACGTGACTGTTGTTCTGTAAGACCATGAAAAAGGAACAAAGAAAGGTACTAAATGAAATATCATGGGTAAAGTGTATTGCGCATTAAGTTTTCATGTGCTATTTTTTTTTAACAGAATTACCTGTGTGTTTCTCCAACATGATCTGTAGTACACTTTTGCCTACCAAGAAAAAAATAAAGGGGAAAGGAAAGTTAAAAACGTGAACGTAACCTTATTTGCATTTCTGGTAAAAGCAATGCGTGATTATTGTGCAATTTTGTTATGAACATGGTAACATGGCTATGTTAGTACCCATGGCATGGATTTGGAATCCTCGTGATTCCTTTCTGGATCGGCTGACTCATACTTTTGGACCTTCTCTTGCAAGAACCTTATGTATTCAATAACCTGCAAATAAAATGTTTCACAATGTGAAAAATTGTACTGTACCCTGCCGACTGCTGTGCTAAAGTTGATTTTCTATTTACCTCGAGAAGGAAAGACGCTTTGTCCCTCGTCTGATCACAGTGTGGCAGAAGCTCCCGTAGTATTTCAAGCCTGAAGGAGAGCATGCAGAGATACCTCTTAAAACATATTTTTATGTATAAATTGTTCTGGAATAGAAAGTATGTAGCATTTGTGTCTTCAGGTCAATGTCTGGATATGATGATAACTTGTTGAGCTGGCGCACATATATCCACAATCTTCATGGTTAGTCTGCCAGTTTCTGTCCTGCACAATGTGATTCAAAATGGAATTTTGACCTCAACTAGCTTGCCTGTCATTTATCTTGGTCCTCCGTCGCTGCTCAGTAGCTGAATGCTTTGATCTCGGAGTGCTGGGCCCCTGATCACCGCTGCTGGCGCTGCTTCTTCCCTCTGCTCTCGTCGCTGAACATGCAGAGCAATCAGAGTGAAATCTAATAACACTAGATAACAATGCCACTGTAGTTTGCAAAACCTGCATATATTGTCTTACCTAGGGATCTCTGGTCAGTGCCAGAATCTTGCCACATCATAGACGGTGCACGATGGGCCCTGCTTCCAGAGCCTGGTTCATGTGTATTCTCCATCCGGGAGCCATGAAGAACAGGTAAAAACGCACCCCTGACGATGCCATGGCCACCAGCTTCTTCTCTCAACGGGGTATCAGACGCTTGCCTGATGCTGAACGTCCCGACACCACCCGGTAGCACATGCTCCTCCGAGTCCGCCTCCAGTCCTGACGATGCCACGCCGATCGCTCCGTTGACGGCATCCCCCGCAGCGCCATTGTTGCCGTTGCGCTGCTTGGCCAGCTTCAGGGGCTTCACGGAATTGTGCGCCCCAAGACGATATCCCGCACCTGTAGTGAAATTACATGGACATAGGTCGCGTTTCTATTTTGAAGGCAAAGCGAGGTGATGAGATTGCTGGCCAGATATACGATGCTCACCTTGGGAGGGATGCTGGGTGTCCCGGTGCTGGAACGGCGACGAAGAACCTCCGGTGTTGAGCGAGAGGAAATCATGAGTCTCTTCTCCTGTGAATTACGGACAGGCACAGCACAGCCCAGCCATGAGCATCAACGGAAGAGAGGAAAAGAGAGAAGAGGTTGAGCAGCAAGAGGGACGAACACGGTGAAGTTTCTCTCGACATGTTGTTGTTACCTTGGAAGAGCTGCATTGGCAGGCGGGACTAAGGAGATCTCTTGCGAGTCGCGACTGCCAAGCCTGCCGTTGCAGCAGAAAGATGGTGCCTGGATCTTGCAGCTGGTACTGACGGAATGTAGCGAATTCGACTGTCCCAGAGCCTATTATAGTCGGATAGAGAGTCAGGGAGGAGTGGAGATGGACAGTAGCGTGCCTGCCTGCCTGCCTGGTTGTATCTTCAAAAGTTTATACACACACTCTCTCTCTCTCCTCCACGTCTCCCTTGCAACGTACTAAACAGCAAGCGAATGCGAAGACATCATCGTGTCAGCTGCAGAAACACAGAGGTTACATGTCGGCAAAGTACTACGTCCGGTAGTTTTGATGGGACAGCGGAGATGATTCACCGCTGATCGCGGCACAGGGGTTATCATTAACCGATGCCCTAAGCGGTGTCGCGCACTGGAGAAACGAAAGAAAAGGGGCTAGCTCACGTGCTCCGCCGGTGGGATCCCCCCCCCCCCGGCCCTTTTCCCCTGTTTCCACCGCCTCCCATCCGTTGCGCGCACATGCCGAGGCGCGCGCGACACCCGGGCTTCCCGGCAGCTAGCTAGGCAAGCAGCCGGCGCATGCCCCTGCCCGCTCGCCCATGTACCGAGCGAACGAGGCAGCGAGATCGATCGATGCCGGCACGGCATCAGCATGCACGCACGATCCATGCCGCGCTAGCCAGATCAGCGCGCGTCGCTGTGATGTCGCGTTCACTAGGCGTGGCCTTTACAGCCTCGAGCGAGTGAAAAAGGCGCACGTCGACGACGATGTAGGCAGAGCATGGGAAGAGGAGGCCGAGATCTATCGATCGACACGGCACGTTTAGACCTGCCTGCCGCGCAAACCGTCAAATGGCCGGCCGGCCGGGAGATCGATCGAGATTGCGCGTGTACCCGGCGCATCTGCATGCATGCCCCTGTCCCTGTCAGCCGTGCCTCGCGCGTACCACGGTGCACGTGCCAACAGTGGGGCTCATGCCCCCATGGGTCCATCAGTGATCGATCTCTCAGGCGGTGCATGAACCAAACACGGACACGGTTCCGATATTACTTCCGCACCACGAGTTCTTGTCGCCTGCGTACACAGTTGTCGGAGTCCGCAATCCAACTATTAAATAAGTGCTGTTACACGAAGATGATTTAGAGATCTATTGTTCAGTGGACCGCTTGTGATTCTAGTAATCCGATTACTTGGCGTACCTTCTCTTCGGTTCATGACTGGTGAGAATTAGTTATCTTCATGCCTAGAGCACCACGCAAAGCAATGGTAACACTAGTGATGTTTTTCGCTTGATAAATATGGAAGGAGCGGAACGCTCGAATTTTTAGATCCACGCCGACTCCACCGGGGCACTTGATCGTTGCCATTAAAGAGAAGATTGGAGTCTGGATCCTAACAGGAGTCAATAGGCTAGCGGAGCTATCGATCGTCCTGTAACATCTTAAACAAATATCTTGTTTTTGGCTTTTCCACGGCCTCCCTCGCCTTTCTCCTCCCTGTCTCTCGTCAAACTAATTTTTCTTTTTCTTGTGAATTAATATACGACCACTCTCTTACTTGGGTAAAAAAAAAAAGGTGAAATCACGGGTGCCTCGCAAGCAGGCAGTATGGCGAGTATCAAATCACCTGTTTGGCAAATCTGGGGGAAGCGATCGACGATGACCTTGTAGCTATATCACAATTAAGCTAGGGTTCATGAACCCAAGTAGGTGAGGTGGGGCAGGAATTAAAATTATTAGGAGCTCGATCGCTAGCTCAAGCTCAAAGTCGTTGCGCCCAAAAACGACAAGGCACATGTGTCCCGCGTAACCCACGAAGCTTCGCGGGCGTTTCCTGCTAAGACATAAGAAAACGTACATGGCTGATTATTCAGATGCTTTGCTCTGATTGGCTTTGAATTCTGTTTTTTTGCTTTCACTTTTTTGAAATTAAAAGTCATTTAGAACATATCGTCTTTTAATTTTTGGGTTTTGTTAAATGTTATCCAGATGTTTTCTTTCTAACTATCATCCAGATTTAGAACCATTGGATTAGAGATCCAATGGCCATGAATTGTCCCCCCTCCCCTTGAATTCTACCCTCTCTCTTTTGAAAAAAAATCTCCCCCCTTTAAAAACAAGGACCTCTTGATCTCTAATCCAAAGGTTACAAATTTAGATGATAATTAGGAAGAAAATATCCGGATGATGCCTGTACACTCCCTTAATTTTTTGCTTATTTACTTTTGCTTTTTCTTTTTCATTGTCTGTAGAGATATATTTTTTGCTATTTTTTATTTTTTAATTGAATGAATCAGATAAATCTAACAATCGCTACAGTATATTTGAGTTCTAAATTAAAAGCCATAACCAACAACGGTTAGAGCGGCTGTTTGTATCAATCGCTCCCGAAATGATTTGATCCCATCATTGACAGGTCAGTGGCCGACGTGCCTCTGATCAGAACATTCCCTCTGCAACTCCAAGCTGAGGAATTCGTTTAGGGATCAGTAAACAACTCCCATCCGATCGATTAATCAATAAGCTCCCGATTAAGATATGCATGGTGCTCGTCAGTCAGATCTGAGCCCTGATTAAGCTTTGGATGGAACATCACGTGGCCAACGCATCGATCTACCCATCGAGAGCGCCACCGCCAAGTTCGTTGCTGCAGCAGTGGTAGCGCTAGCTTTGTTTGTTGTGTTCGCTGTGCAGAAACAAGGAAAGAGCTAGCTAGCCGAGATGTCCGCGCGCTCTGGGATTTGGGCTGCTTTTCGGTTAGATTATGGAACATGGATCTGTTTTTTAGGGGAGAAGCATGTGAGTTTGGGGCTTTGGGAGTGAGTTGTCGCCTTCATGGCCATGGGTGCCGGCACGTGAGACCAGGAAAGCCTGGGCCTATCATTTGGGATTTTGGATTGTGATCGCCACCGATTAAGTTCAGTAGTTCACCAATCACCACACATAGAGTTACATTTTCCATCTCATACGTACGTACGTACGTACGGTAGAGATGCCAACTAGTTAAGCAATTATAATTGGAAGAAAAAAGCGGTTAGAACATAGGTGAACTTTAGCCTGTGAGCGCTGTAGAAGTGTTTGGCAACTGCAGCCATCTGTCTCGTCGGGTCGCCGCCGGCCGGTTCGTCGTGAAAACCCGAGTAGAAACGCGCCAACCACGACGCCGTCTAGGAAAAGTTCGCTGATCACCTCCCAGAATTTTATACCTGGGAACACTTAATTTGATCTGCGCAGGACTGGAAATGAAGCTAAATTTGGCTAACTGCTGTGCTTTGGTTACACCTGTTACCTGTATGCGCCTTATATATATCCGGAAGAAATGAGTTTTTTTAGGTTATAGCTTATGGTTTAAATTTTGACTGTTCACGAGAAAGCGTACGAAGAGAAACTCACGTGAGATTTTGACCGATATAGATGAAGTCAGCACAGTATTTACTACAATCAACTTAAGTCACCACAATATCTACTAAAATTAACTTATGGACTACACCTTGAAAAAATACATAACTTAAAAGTTAGTTATTGTAGATAAATAAAAACTATAAAGTATAAGCGAAAAGAAGAGGTGCCAGACGAGATGCTCTCTGAAAAGTCCGTCCCTTCACCTTCCACCCCCGTCCGTCCCTTCTCCTCGCCGTCGCCGGAGCGCGCCACCGGACGACGGTGGTCGCAAGGAGGGCGGCGGCGGGGCTCTTTTCCCCCTTCCCCAGCTTTGCTCGGTGGGGATTAGTTTCTCTGGTCGCGAGCTCCCCGGCAGCGGCTCTCCTCGGCGGCGGCGGATCCAGCGGCTTGGTGGCCGGATCGGGCGTCCCTCGGCCGGATCTGCTAGGGCTCGTTGGTGTCAGGCCTTGGCGGCGCCGCGGCGGGTTCCCGAGCAGCGGCGCGAAGGCGGCCCGACGGCGCGTGCGGGGGCGTGGGGGCGGCGTTGACGAGTGCGTGGAGCAGCGTCGAGGAGGGGTGGCGGCACACTGCGGCCCGACTTGGTGGCGGGCAGCGGCGGCCGTGCGGTCCGCGCCGAGGTGGCCGGCTGGCGGCGTGCGGCTCCGGTGGTCGAGCTCAGATCCAGCGGCGGTGCTGTGGCCTGGTTCGAAGGTGGTTGCCGGAGGCCGGCCTGGGTCTGGCTGGAGGCCGGATGGTGCGGCAGGCTTCGTCGGAGTGCTTGCTGGAGGTCCTTTGCTCTGGTTCGGAGCAGAGTATCTCTTCGCCGAGGTCCTTGTTGGGGATTGAGGTGGCAGATTTGGGGCAGGAGCGGACTTCGGTATCTCCGGGGGTGTCTTCTCCGTCAGATACCTTTTTTCTCTTCGATGCAAGCATGCATTTGTTAGAACCGGTGGTGGCTCACCACAAGGAAGAGGATCACACAAAGAACAAAAGCACACTGCAGAGACGGTTTTTGCAGGAAGCGGCTCTCTGAGGAGTTCAAGGGTGGCTAGGCCATGGCCTTGAGGTGTGCAGGTCTCCGGTGTGTTGGTGGCGGTCTATTTTGTGTGTGGGTAGTGCGTGTGGTGCTGTGGAGGTGCTGGCGAAAGCCTTGCCGGTGTACTTACCGGTTCCGACAACGATGACGCCTTCGGGCGCCATTTTCCTTCTTGGAGGTGTTGTCTTGGCACTCCACAGCCCTCATGTTTTCTGATCTCCAGGTGAAAACCTTGCCTCGGTGAGGCGGGCGGCGTTGGCGACCCTTGTCGTCTCCTTGGAGGCGTCGCCTAGGAGGCCCTTCTTCACGCAAAGTAGACCGAAGTTTAGGTGGCGCAGTCGTTTGAGGATAGGGTCTTGGTTGAAAGCAAGGACGGAGAAGAAGTTCTGAAGCGTAGTCTATCTAGCTTTTTTCATAGTTCTTAAGCTCCCTTTTTCGTTGTTGTTTGCTCCTCAGTTATGAGGTTTTGAGTCTAAGAGCTCGTGTAACTTGTGGTTGTATTGGCTGTATATATCTCTCGTGGATATAGAGGCTGGATTTTATATCCTTTATCTAAAAAAAAGCGAAAAGAAGATAATAATGTGTTATGTTACTTGTTGATCAAATCGCAAGGTGTGAAATTTTCGATTGGCTTGGAGACTCTTATGGTCAAGGTCAAACAAGCGTAAAAGTAAATATTATCATTTGGCACGGCACAGTCGAGTGCGCGGTGCAGCTTCCTACATGAAGCCGAGCTATCTAGCAGACGATTGTTTTGTGGTAGCACGAGGAAATCAAATGCCTACCTGTTTATTTGGACTTTTTTTATAACTTATAATTTATTTTTCACTGTTTGACACTATAGCTAATTTATTTTGTATTGTAGTTACCGATGGCCCTTTGGCATAATTAAATTTAAAATTTTTAAAATGGAAAAAATAGTTTAGTCAATCACGGACAATGCAAAGGAATACGAAAAAAAAACTCGAAAAAAAAGATAAAATTAAGAAACTAGAAGCAAAATAAACCAAAATAAACAGAGAGTTAAAGATTAAATATGCCAGTTTTTGCTGCTAAGTCCCAACCTTACGTAGGAGGATACCGCAAATTAATCCTTCCATGACGTAACATCTCACTGATTGCCCAAAAAAAAGGCCGAACATCTCTATTAGTACAACGATTGCACCTCCTGAATGTCCTTACGTGCGCATATGTGAGATTACGTGGATGTTACCCCTTATGTATAATGAGTATTTGCATATGTTGTATAAATGGTGTTGTAGTTGCTCTAGCCGGTCAAACCGGCTTATAAGCTGCGATCAGATCAGATTGAGTAAAACGGTCCAACTGGCTTGTGGACAACGATCTGACCGTCAATTTGATGTGATTGGAATTTAGTTGGTGGTCCAGTTGGTGTCATAGTGTGACAAATTTCTAGTTGACGGCTATTTGTTTTCTAGATAGCGTGTTTTGGTTTGGTCACGTGTAGTCGGACTGGCCATGGTTGGCGGTTAGACCAGGGTGAGTTGGCTGGTGTGACCGGTATTGAAACTGCAGTTAGACCGGGTGGCCAATCAGATAGGCCAGCGGTTAAGTAGTCCGACCGGGGTAGTCCAACCGGCGTGGGAAGAGTGATCAAATCGGTGGTTGTGGTTAGAGTACAGGGATAGTTGGTCGACCCAAGTGGTCGAAACATAATGATCAAAACAGCATAGTAGACCTAACGTGGTGGAACTAAGGTGGTAGAAACAACATGGTCGGCCGAAGTGGTCGAAGCATCGATGTCAAAACAATCTTTGTCAAAACAATTGTGGTCAAAACATGGTGATTGAAACATCATGGTCGATATAATGTAGTCGAACGAATGCGGTGGTGTAAACAAAAGGGCTCATAATAGGGAGATTGCATAACATTTTTGAAACTATGTAGCTGGCCAGCGTAGTCCGAACATTGTGGTATTGAGTGGCTTGAGCGTGTGCACGGTATGTGTGTCATTGCTTAGTTATCGTGTGTTGCATAATACATAATTTTGACCAATATGAATCAAGTATATAGAACTTGTGCTCGAGATGGTTGCTTAGTCTTTGGATGTGTAGGTGGCTTAGAGATGTTACCAATTGACGGCAATGGATTGGGATTGGATGGGGGAGCTGAGGTCCAAGCAGTTGTGTAAATTTGAGTGAGACTACGTGGTTCAAGTAGGAAATACAGGGAAGGCAAGGATTATGAAGAGGCTAGTAGTTGGTGTATATAGTGCACCAAGCGATGAGATCAATGCATGTAGAGAAGGTTCGGGAGAGATCAAATGTGAGAAGACGTGATGACTAGTCATTAGACACTATTTAACAATCAATGAATTGTGAATCTGAAAATAAAAATTATTTGAGTATGAATTATTTGTTTTTCATACTAAATCAAACATTGATGTTATGATAATGTACTTCGGCGAGTAACCAACCCCGCTCCTATATAAATCCTCCTCGAGCGTCTTCTCGACACACCGCACCTCACTCCCCTCTGAATCACACTTCTCAGCGCTCGAGTACCTTCCGCACCATCTCTCCCTTGTTTGCACATTGACGAGCTCCTCCGGTGAACAACTAACAGTGAAAGACCCCCTTTCGAGTCTCGAAGTTGACACCAATACCTTCTCAGCCCGGCTCCGACATTGTCAACCACCGGAGCACTGCCGCCGATGACGACCGAGCCACCTCCGCCGCTTCTTCTTCACCACCGACTGATTCTGACCACCGAAAGGCTATGCCGAGGTTCCTAACCTCTCTAATTCTCTGACTACGGTAGCCGATTCCTTCGACCACTCTGCACCATCCAATTCCTTCGACCACTCTGCACCATCCGATCCCTCCGACCCCTCAGAACCCTCCGATTCTTATGACCACTACCATATCCGACCAATGTAGTCCCACGACCACGGCGACCCGTTTGACCACTTCAATCCTTTTGACCATTGTTATCGATCACTGCTTTCGACCACTCCATTCGACCACAGTCGCTTCTGACCTTTGCCGGTTTCGCTTTCGACCACTGCCACTTTCGACCACACCTACTCACGACCACAATCGCTCCCGACCACTGCCGTCTCCGACCACTCCGACTACCTCCGACCTTCGACTCTGACCGCTGTAAGCCGCCAACCACTCTAAATACTCTAAAGCCCCCCACCACTCTCAAAACTATGAAACCTCCGACCACTCTTGCTTTCGACCTCTGTCACTTTCGACCACTACCATACATATCTTTCAACCACACAGAAAAACTCTGTAGCTGCCGATCACTTTTCCTTCACAAAAATAATTCCAAAAATTCCATTTTCTTTTTTTCTCTAATTTTAAACTTCTAGAATCCTGTTCTCCTTCATCCTAACTCTGATTGAGCCACTTCAAATTTCTAAATTCATCAAAAATCCAATCTATCTATTTCTGCCATCCTTTGAATATTTAGATTTCATTTGGTCCTTGCACAATCGAGGCATTAAATTCC
The DNA here is from genome assembly GCA_017311315.1 of Dendrocalamus latiflorus. Taxonomy (NCBI): domain Eukaryota; kingdom Viridiplantae; phylum Streptophyta; class Magnoliopsida; order Poales; family Poaceae; genus Dendrocalamus; species Dendrocalamus latiflorus. The sequence goes on from CM029610.1 coordinate 43,938,043, forward strand.
AATTCCCCGTTCAATTTCCAATTCTCAGTTCAAAATTCAAATTCAAACCTCTAAAAAAATACAAATTGCCAGAAAAATATTCGTTCTATTTTACTTGGTTGAACCAAAATTTTCTTGGTCTTTCTACCCTTTTATAGAAAAAACAACATAAAATAATAAAATTCCTGTTGTTCACCCATCTAATTTTACTCCACGCTCAGGCTCACTTAAGCCTCAATTTGCCATGAAATCATGTACCAACTAGCCTCATTCTTTCTTTTGACTAAGCACCACTTCACTTATTCTCTTCTCCCTGGTCGTCTTCTCCTTCAGCTGAGCTGACTAATTCTGCTACTCTCTTTCCTCCTATTTCTTCCTCTTGGCCAAATACAGTTAGTGAGCCATGCATGCAACTAAAAACCAATTCTTTCCCACTAAAGAAATTAAAAGCAGCAAAACGTCTTCATTCACTACTGAGCATCAACTCCTTTTCAATTTCTAGCCATTAAACTCATCCGTTTTTAGTTTATTGCACTCAAACTTTAAAAACCGACATTGATCTCCACTCAGCCGAATTAACGTGTTCCTCTCGATCTTGCCCTATAAATAGGGGCTTCACCCCATGTTCTACCTTCAACAAACCATTAGCCATCCCCTCATGCCGTGAAAAGGTCTAGTGAAGTCGTTGCCTGCCCCGTGCATTGGCCTCCTCCTTCCACCATGCCATCTTTTGCTCTAGTGATCTTTTTTATTTTTTTGTGTCACATTGTTTCCAACATCTTAGCAACCTACCCACTAATTTAATTTGGTTTTGATGCAACCAATTGACGAGAATAAAGCTTTTTCCAAAACCAGCTGATTTCACTTCTCATCACTGATTCATCGTCTCCGGTGAGCCATTCTTCGATTTTTTTTCCGACTACACCATCACCAACATCTCCTCTATATATTCCAAGTCTCACTTTACCCAATGCTTCGCCGTGGAGAACTGCCACCATTACCACCCCATGTCAGCCGCCGTTCACCGTCACCATGCTTCCCTGGTCATCCTTTGGCCAAGACGAGCTCACCTATGCGTTCCATGGGTCGAGGCCAAACCCATGTTCATGCTACTTTGCCGCATTCTTCGATGGAATGCCGACGCCCATGAGAGCACACGCCTGGCCGCTGCCCCTTGCGTCGTCACCGTTGCCACACCACGTCACCCGCCATGCCACCACCACCCACGTGTTCCTTGGGTCCTCAGCGTTCCATTGTGCTAGTTCCCCATGACTCCTGTGACTTCCCTCGTGGACGCCATGGTCTTTTTCCTTGCACCTGTAAGCCCTCCTAAGTCTACTCTATTTTGCATAAAGCTTTGCCTCATTTCCCTCCTCTCTCTCTTACAAGATGGCCCCACAAGTCAGCTCTAGGCTGTTTTTTGTTCCCACCGAGTGGAATATTCCCAATTTCAACATTTTATCTTCCATTCAAACTTCAAATGACTCATTCTCCTCTATCTGACTCTGAGTCTGGTTATTAAAATTCCTAAATTCATCTAAATTCATAATCTATCTCCCAGTATATATTTTATAATTTTTGAATTTTATTTGAGTTTGGTGGGTTGTTTTCATGTGTAGACTATGACAATTCCGAGGATTTCTTCGGTGACAATTTTCACCAATTCATGAAGCAAGGCAAGTTATACTCCTTGATCATGTTGATGTCAGTTTACAAATAAATTTATATTGTTTTAAGTTATTCTGCATGCATATTTTTATTCAACGTATTTCAATCTAGTTTTAAACTTAGTTATTGCCTACTTGTTAATACCTCCTTTAATATTTGATTCCTAGATACCTTGTCATCCTAGAATGGAACTCTGATCAGTACACTACTATGCACTAAAGAATTTTTTATCAAATGCTTCGACCTGTTTAGACATAGTTTTTGTTTTGGGATATCTTTTTCATATAAAATGATAAAGTTTTCAAATATATTATTAACTTTGGTTTTCTAGACTTGGTTTTTCAAACAAAATATAAAAACTTGGTTTAGACTTAGACATATAGTTAGGTGGTGGGTGCTTCCTGGCATGCATTGTTGTTCATTCACACAATGTTGATTACTAGGCATGAGGGGTATGTGGTTGTGCCTAAGTCAAGTTAAGGACCGGTCTGTGAGCTACTACTACAAAGCCCTATCGTACTACCACAAGGTTAGTATGGGACAGTCCTGCCTGACTATTTTGCAGGTCCCAACCTAAGTGTCGCTGTAGGTCGAAAGTGAACGTGGCGTAGGCTATGTGAAGTCTCACTCAGCTCCAGAGGGGGTTCCGGTCTGGTGGATAAAACCTTAGTGTTGGCTTGGTCAGGTTGATGGCTTTGCATTATAAAAGCCTTATTATGATCTCCTCATCACATATCAAAGGAAGTGTACTTATCTGGTGGCAATATGGGCTGATTATGTCTTGTAGGTAAAGCTGTACAAGGGGGTTAGACGAGCGTCAACGAAGTCACGACCGTGACGCAGTTTGACATGCGTTGGTGAAGTCTGTACCCCAAGGCAGTCAAATGAGCGTTGACGAAGTCATGACTGCGAGGTGATCGGACGAGCATTGACAAAGTCATAACTGCGAGGTGGTGAGACGAGCATTGACGAAGTTACGGCCACGAGGTTATCGCACGATCTAGCAGCCTCCAACTCAGAATGTAAAATTTGATAAAACTCACATGATTCATCATCAGGAATTAAAGCTCTAAGTCTTTTAATTTCAGAATTTAGTCTTTCAACAACACAATTATTTTATTTTAATTTCTGTTTTGTCTTTTTTAATTCAATAGCAAGTTTAATCAAACCATCTTCAAACTCATCATATGATGGTCTTACCTCATCAAGATCACTGTCGTTGTCATCATTGTTGTTGCATGTCATGAAACACATGCTCGTGAAGTCATCGTTGTTCTTCTTCTTACCTTTAGCATCATCATTGTCATTGCAACTCTCATAATCCGCATTGCTCAAATCAAGACGCTCAATAGCCGATATGATCTTTTCAGCAAACTTGCGACGGAAATTGCCACCCTTGGTGTTGTTGTTCGTGGATGGCCGACGGCGATAATTCTTGTTTTCCTTGATCACCTTCTTCTTAAGCTTGGGACAATCCATCTTAATGTGGTCTGGCTCGCCACACTCATAGCATCTGATCGGACCTGACATGCCACCTCGCTTCCTCATCCTCACATTGTTGAGTGCTTTGTATGGTCGTGAGGAAATCAACACCAAGTCCTCTTCAGGAAGCTGCTTGAACTATTCTTTGAAAAAGAAGACAAGTTAGATAAAGAAACACAAGACAAAGTACTCGATGAAGCAGCCTGCACGGGGTTAATCATAAGTACTAAAGATGAAGATTTATCAATTTTGGATGGCAAACCTTCCATCTCATAGATTTTCAATTTAGAATAAAGATCATCCTTAATTAAAATATCTAGATCGACAGTTTGATTAATAGTTGTGACAATTATCAACCACTCAGAATCTAAATATCTCAAATTTTAGTTGCATTATCTTTATCAGCAGGAATAACACCAACACCACGCAAATCACTCAATATTTTCTCAAAATGAGCAAAGAGATCATCAATGGATTCAACAGGTTTTATAGAAAAATCAGAATATTCTTTTTGATAAAGATTTTTACGCACTTTCTTGATTTTAGTGGTTCCTTCATGATAATCGCAAAGAGTTTTCCAAATTAAATACTAAGAATTAATATGGGCTATACGATCAAATTCTTTGCGAGAAATTTCTTGAAATAGTAAGTTACGAGCTTGAGCATTTAAATCAACATCTGTTTTATTTAAATTTGTAACAGGAGCAGGAACCTCATATGGTGTAGAAACTTTTTTCGAAACATCACTACCCTGAGCCTCAATATAAGCTTGCATACGACAATTACAAAAAGCAAAATCCGTACCATCTAGCATGGGGGACGGTTCACATACCTCTCTAACGCTATAGCAACCTGCTCTGATACCACTTGTAGGAACGTCGATGACAATCAGATGAGGGTGAATGATTATAATTTTCAGTGAAATTTTTTTCTCAAATTTTCTGTCTTCGAATTATTTAATCTGTCAAGATGGAACGCTTCCTGTGCGAACACAGCGAGCAACGCCTTCTTCACGTGATGCTCTAGGAGACTAGGACCTTGCTTCTGTTCGTGTCTTCCTTCGGCCTTCCCAATCCTTTGCCGTGCCTGCTCCACGCACCGAGTAAAAGAAAACGGCGCAGACCAATCGGTGAGAGGAGATGCCACACGAGATCGAACAAGAATGACGCAAAGCAATCGAGTCGAAACCGACTTCACGCCTCAATTTCCATTAGGACATCCATCCAGTATACATGCATGCGAGACGCTTCCAAATTATCCATCAGAGCATGCAGCCGCCGCTCACAATTTCTTTTTTTTCTTCTTTTCCAATCCAGCGCTCGATCCTCTCTTCGAGTGATGCACGAAATCAACACGACTACCGCACCAAAAATTACCAGCAAATCTCTCGGCCACCGCTCGCCTTTTTTCAATCAAAATGAGTCGCCGATCACAACTTCCATCAGATCAAATCATCCCGCCACCACCCTCAATGCTCCTATTTTCTGTTTTTTTCTTCCCGATGGATACCACCCACTGCCGCACACATGTATCAAGTTTTTATACCCCTAAACTCTCACCTATTATTCAATATATACTTAAAACCCTAATACAACTTGTTCAATTAGGTCTGAACCTTTTTAGCTTAATTAGACTTTTGGCCCATTAATTTTCAAGGGACTCGAAACCCTTCCTAACACGGATTTTCTAAAATTCTAACTTTTCTAACTCGTCTCGTGTCGAAGCCTCTAGGACCGCACCCCCCGTAGCTTCTCCATGCATCATCCACTTTTAATCTCCATATGCTCCAGCGTGAGCCCGATCATCTCGTGACATTCTCGACCGCCTGGAACTCAGATTTCCCCCTCCTAGTCCGATCTTCCTCGTCACCGATCATGACCATCTCCACATCCAACCTACATATGCAAAGACCAAAGAACGTTTTTTGGCACAAGTTCTTTACAACTTGACCAACATTAATCCTCGCACACACGCACACACCTCGAATAACAATACTAAGCAACGTTGTCAATTATTCATCATCATAAAAATACAAGACCTAACCATATGGTCTAACACTAGTTGACGATTTTTGCAAGTTCTTGTTGGAATAGATTATAGATATCCTTAGCATCATATTAGATCAATTTTTGTTTGTGCCAGTCGTGCTAATTTCAGACAGTGAATCTTGCTAGTGGTCAAACCGCTAACTACATAGCAGTCAGACTGCCCTCACCATTGCGGTCTTTTCGGCCAGAAACTTTTGCTTTTGATTTTTGTTGTTAATTTGTTTAGGGTTTGCTTCTTCGGTTTTCAATAGTTTTAATATATTGTTTATGTTGTTTTCTTTTGGTACTAATTTATTTCAAATTTAAAAAAACAGAGGCAATCATTCATCCCTCCTGATTACAGTATTCAATCCTAAATTTTGGCCTTCAGCTCCGCAGCAAGGGAGGCACGTAGGACAGGAATGGGAGGAGGGCTTTAGCAGTGGAGCGTTCGAGCCACGAGGCTGAGTGGCGAGTGCGGCGGCTTTTCTTTCTCTTTGTTATGGTTGCCTTCGTCTGAGCCGTTGATCATACAATCGGAGGCTACCATTTTTTTCCATTAACTACTGCAAATTGCAATGACACCACAATGTAGATCAAATAAAAACTAGAAAACAGATCATAAAAAAAAAGAAGCAACATTTGCAAAAATAATAATGGCCCCATTCCAAACAGCTTTTTACTTCGAGCTTCTAACTTCTAAAGTCATTTGGAATACGTTGACTTTCTTAAAACGGCTTTTTCCTTTCCTTTTCTTCCTTTTCCCTTTGCATTATCCATAGAAATATAACGATATTTTTTTCTTTTTCTTCATTTTCCTTTAATTGAATGTCTTAGAAAAGTTAACAGTCGCTACAGTGATATTTTAGTCAAAAGTCATCAAAAAAGCTAAATTGAATAGGACCATATAGTCAGCATAACATTTCTACTAGTATTTGATAATCGGTCAAAACTTGCCGAAAATCGGCTTTACTGGGCACCCCTGCTTAAAGTACAAACCGGTCTTAGATATTTCGGATTTAAAGCGATTTACTCATATTTACACCGATTTACTCCGATTTAGACTGGTTTTTATTTGAAATTAGAATTTCATTTGAAATTTTCGGTTCGAAAACTATCCAAATCTTTAAAAAATTGGTGGTGCCTTGACTCTCCGGTAAAAATTCCAAACCGGTTATCAAAACCCTGAGTGCGAGTTCAACCATGTAAAAATGCCAGCCATACGATCAAGTCAAGAACTGCATAAAACACTTGTTTATCATATGGTACTGTGAAATCTACACATTGAAGTCTCGTCTTCGGTTCGATAGCTCTTGGACGTCTATAGAACAACCATTTGTCAAAAACAAAAACCAATATAATTTCGCTTTTTCTTTCTTTTTTTGCAACACTGCATTCTAATCTATACGGCTCTACCTAACTATGCAGATCCTGCAGATATATCAATACAATGGAAATCAACATGGTTGAGTCAATCAGCGGAGGTTTCATGCAAACAAATAGCTTTTAAGTATTGATCAGTGCTTCTATATGTTTCTCTTTAATAAGAGTAGCATTAATCTAATATACAAGGGTAACAAGATCACCATGGAGTTGAGCATTTGGCACTTGGGCTGACTGCCACTAAAATCGCGGCTCACGAGCAAGCGTCGCTGTACACGGCCACTGCATTTGACACCACCGCAATAACAATCATGAACACTGCTAGGAACTTGTCCCTCTTCTTCGCTATGCTCTGACGATCCCTGCTAGATCAAAACAAACGAGATCAATCAGTCACAGATGCGGCTAGATTAGTTGTAATGAGAGTGACAGCAAATTAAGCTTCTTTTCTTTCTGTTCTTCGATGTAACATGCTACGGAGCTAAGCAAAACTGAGCAATTGAGCATCACTTCCGTACAAGCTCACCTCAGCGTGATGGCCGCGGGGAAAATGTAGGCAATGGAGACGGCAACGGTTGCCCCTGTGAACTGGAAGGCGTCCCAGATGTTCGGAATGAAGTTCGCAGCAAGGAAGATCACCGCAAGGAGCGCCGCCGTCAGCACCCCGAATCTTTGGTTGTCGCATGACAAGGGCCTCGCCGAGGGGAAGAGAAGCCCGTCCATGTTGAGCCGCAGCGCGTGGAATACGATGGGGAAGACGAGCATGAGGTGGAGCACGTAGCTCACCCTGACGGCGTCGTTGAAGACCGAGCTGTACGGGATGCCGAGGTTGGAGTCGAAGTTGGCGAGGACGTCGTCGAGCGTCGATTCGCCGAAGAGGAGGAAGCCGAAGAAGCTGGTGGTGAGGTAGACGGCCGAGCACAGCAGCAGCGACGCGCGCACTATCGGCTTGATCTGCGAAGAATCCTTGAGCTCGTTGTGAATAGGGTGCACTGCAGCAAAATGTCAAATCAGATATCCTTAGATAATGACAAATTAATGTAGGCTGAACTAGCTGGAGTTAACTAGCTCATACCATTGTAATGACAAATGTAAGCAGTGACAAGAACTGGAGCCGTTGTGAAGAGTCTCCAGATTGATGGCCAGTCATGAACGTCAGGAAACAGCTTGGGCATCGGGATCTGTCCCCTCATCAGCTTGATGATGGCGATTCCGGCAGTGATCACGACGAACACGACAGCCAGGGCAACCGATACGGCTGATGTGTATCTCAGTGAATCTGAAGTAGATCAAGAAAAGCCAAACCATCAGGCTTGAGTGACAGCAAAATGTTCAAGAAAAGATGGCCATTTTTTCGATACCGAAAGCCGCGCGATCACGCACGTACCGACGCGCTTGAAACATGCCAGTGGAGTGAACACAGCGAGAGTGGTGATGAGGAGGATGGAGAAGCGGCCGTTCCACCGGCACGCGCCGAACCATCCTTCTAGCACACCGTGATGGTGCACGCCGCTCGAGGAAGTTCCAGAGAGCACATCACCTTGTGTAAGGAGGATTCGTTCATACATTCCGAACAGTTCGTAACGCGAACATTCTGAATCAAGCAACAAAGGAGAGAGGAGATGCTCCAAGAACACCATACCGATGATGATCGTGTAGACGACCATGACGCCGACGTTGTTGACGACGACGCAGACCTGGAGGAACCCCCTGCCGAGCGCCCCGAAGGCGTCGCCCATGGCCTCGCCGTACGACGCGGCGCCCACGGCGCGGCTGAACCGCACGAGGAGCTCGATGGAGGCGTCCGTGAGCAGCGCGGTGAGCACGACCAGGGCGAGGCCCGGCGCGAGGCCCAGCACCTTCATGGTGGCCGGGAGCGCCATGATGCCGGCGCCGACGATGGTGGTGGACAGGTTGAACACCGCGCCGGCGAAGGAGGCGCCGTCGAAGTCGTCCCCGTCCTTGTGCTTCCCGGGGAGGAGAGGCTCTCTGCCTTCCGCGTCGTGGTCACCGACGCTCGCCATTGGCATCACCATCCTCTCGGAGTCGGAGCTGCAAGTAAAGATGGCGCCAAAGGGAGGCTCCTTCCTAGGATGGTGTGATTTGCGCGGACGGAATTCCAGTTTTAAATAGCTTCTTTTGATCCCTTATTGCACAAAAAAAGTACGAATTCTTCACGCGGACACAGATCAAAATAGCGCAACAGTTTGGGATCTGTGTGGAGAATCCGGATTCGAGGAGGAGATGGCGTCTCTCTGTCCCGACTTTCCTCCGTCCCTCCCCTCTCACCTCGCGAATTCGCGATCGGAACAGAGCAGAAGGCGAGGAACAAGGGAGGGAGTGAAGCGGAGACGAGGCGTCTTATAATTAGAGCGCCTCCTGATTTAGCAACAGCTTGTTAATCACCACGTGTTGGGCTGGATAATTTCATTTCCGAGGCAGTTGCGACGTGTTAGGAAACCCTTATCTCAGGGTGTTAGTGGGCAAATACCGAATTTACCTCTGAGGTCTAAGTCTATAAATAGAGCGTTACCATTGTAAAAAAAGAGTTGATGAATAAAAGAGCTCTACCTCTTTCTCCCTCACTCACTTGTGTCGACGTGATTGCGTTATTCTTTATTATTGATGTATTTTCATGCTACGACGACTATCGAAATCTCAACACGTTATCAGCTTCGGTGGCTCTCAAAAGATCAATTTATGTTCTTAGTTCTAATCAAAATTTGATCTATACTCGATGCACGTACACAAATGACGAACACATTGGCATTGACGACATCTACTCCAAATTTGTCGACACCATCTGTGAGGAGTCGATCACAAGCAGCAACTACTCGTGATTTTATTTTGTAGTTTTTAAATTCTATATAGTTCATTTTATAAGTTTGTATTATTGCAGTTACACACTAAATAATATATATTTTGTCTATGGAAAGACCATGATGTAGTACTCAGAGCCTAGAACTTAAAGTGGGGAAAGATGTAAAATTTGTGTTTAGGCCTTGGTTACTACACTTTTCTTAAAGAATGTTATCTCTCTTTGTGATGCGCTAGGAGTTATATTTACAGCCATGGGAGAAATTGTTTACATAAATGTTCCCTTGGGATCTTTACTAGTGAGGGGCAAATATGTTCTTTCTTTAGCATAGCCTAAATGGGCTTGCCATGTAGGTACATATATAATAGGCTTTTGCTCTAGTGGGCCGACTAGGTCTAGGTGGGGGTTATTCCCCCAACAGTAGCCTCTTATGATCAAGAGCTTCACAACCGTTAGGCTGAAACCATGTTGGTTGGGCTTTGGCCCCACTCCATCCCTTCGGCCCACCGGTTTGATGTCTACGCAGTTGTACACACTCCTCTTGCCAGTTCCACGGGCTTCAGCTCCTTTTGTGTGTCACACCTCCTGGGCTCCCATGCTCGCCTCGTATCATTCCTGTGAGCATGAGCGGGTGGGGTCGTACATGTGTCATCGATCAAGCCGCAGGATGTGGGCGGCTGCACCAGTTACAGGGACGTGCATGCTCCCTAAAAAGACACACCTATCTCTTTACCATTAAGGCCATGTCCCGTTGATATTACGGTCTATGGTGCTTCACTTCCTTCCATTTCATCCCTACATATTCCTATTCACGTCACCATTTTTGCTCATGCTCCTCACCACCTAGCGCTACATTTTGCTCTTAGCCACTCACCTGTTCATTCACCTAGCCTCTGGCCTGCCTAGGCATGCTCCCGTTGTTGTTCTAGGATGACTCAAGGAAGTACAAGCACTGGCCAAGGTAGCATGTCCGCAACATCATCGAGCCATGGTGGTGGCGGCCACGACGGTGCATCTAGTGAGGATACACGGTCAGAGTTCACTACCAGTAAGCAATGGAAAGGATCAGAGAAAGTGGTGGGCTCCTTCATCAACATGTTGGGCCGGTCCTTTGCTAACAACGAGCTCCTGGATATGTTTATGCGCTACAGGAAGGTTTTGGACCACCAACTCGTTTGTCGGCCAGCCGTCGATGAAGTTATCATCTGGCCACAGGAGGGCGAGACATTGGTCTTCACGGCATACTTTGTTGCTAGGCATTGCCTCCCTTTTGCATGCTTCATGAACGAGGTGCTCCGGGCATACGACTTGGAGATTCTGCAACTGACTGCTAACACTATTGCACGACTTGCGGTCTTCTCCTAAGTCACTCGGTCGCATGTAACCATTCCGAGTGCAACCCTCTACACGACGTCTAGTGCTAACCGAAGCGGGTGCGCAATGGCCAATATTCGAACTAGGCGTGCGTCAACTTCCAAGTTCGTTCTGGCTACTCATGGGACTTCCCCTCCAACTCGATGTGGATGAAGTGGTAGTCAAATCAGGTCCGGAGGTGGTTCTACCATGTTGTTGAGCCGGGAAGCCGTCTTCGCTGGACCTGGCATAGCATGGACTTCATACCTTTCCTGCGCATGAAGCGACTGAGACGACGAGGCACGTACAAGGGGGGCTCCGCACTCTTGCGTGGTAGATGAATATGCGCGATCTCGCAATGGAGTTTAGCATGCTTCACGTGGCCCCTCTAGCATGAAGCTGGGCATTGAAGATTGGGTCCGCCCAAGAGGACGGGCATTGGAGCCCCCTGACCTAGCTGGAAAGGCCTTCAGGTCTGGGTAGGCTATGTACCTTTTCCCTGTGCTTCGACACTTCCACGTTGACGACCTCTGATTTCTCCTTTGTGGACGTGTTGCAGTGCTATCGCTAGAGGTGGTCTAGAAGATCGTGGTTGTATTCCTCAGTCCCTATATCCCAAAGGAGCAAAGCCTTTGGACAACCGTGATGTCAGACGATCCACACATCAAACGTGTTTGTGAGGCTCTCAGGCTTCCCGTGCCCGAACACCCCGTGTCTGCCGTTGGGGTGATTGGACGCAGTTCGCGGGGAAGTGACTCGCCTCCCCTATCACCATGATTTTGATATCATAGCCCCCCCCCCCCCCCCTCCCCCCTCGCTCTGAGGCTCGCTGAAGGAACTGAGCGAGGGCAAAGATGCTGTGGCTAGGGAGGAAGAGGGGGACAATGAGGATAGCGGTGATGGAAAGCTATTAATGTGCATTAATATCGAGGCTAATCACTAAATCACGTGAAGATTGCATGCACCATATATGGCATATGGAAATGGAAGATGCGCGGCGAAGAAGACGCAGAGCATGGAGATGGGCTGGGCCTTGTTGGTCTCAGCGTTCTTCTCTTCGGCCCAGAATGCACAAGGGATGGTCCATTGCTCACCAGCATCGTCGATTTGATTTGACACGCCCATCCATCTCGTTTCCTTACCCTCGCCGGCGCCGGGCGTCCGGTACACCAACCCAACCCAAACCCACAAAAATTTGGGGAGAAAAGAAGAGGAAAGAGAAGCGAGCGGAGGAAAGGAAAAGATAACAGCGCAAACGTCCCCCCACCTTGGCCGTTGGGAGGCGACGGATGTCGAGCAATTCCCTCTCCCACCACCTCCTCCTCCCCCTCGCCGGCGTCTGCTCCGACGACGAGGAGGACCCCGCCACCGCGGCCGTCTCGTTCCCCTCCTTCTGGCCGCCCTTCCCCTCCATCCTCTCCGATTCTGATTCCGACGCCCCCCTCCCTCCCCGCATGGACCGCCGCCCCGCGGCTCAGCAGGAAACAGCTTCGGCGCTCTTTGGTTTTGGTTTCCACGACGACGACGATGACGCGGAGTGGGCGCCGCCGGACGAGGACGGGGAGGTGGCGCTGCCTCTCTGTTGGGACTGCTTGCAGCTGGAGGACCACGACCACCAGCGGTGGGACCTCGGCGTGAACGACGCCGACGAGTGGGAGCAGGTCGCCGGCAGGGAGGAGGAGGCGGCCGATGCGGTGCGGAGCCTGGAGTGGGAGGTGCTCCTGGCCGCGAACAACCTCGGGAGCCTCGTCGTCGACGACGGCGACGACGACGACGACGACGGGGGCATCGAGACATACTTCCTCGACGACGCCGACGACGTGCTGTTCGGGCAGCTCGCCGCGGAGGCGGAGCACGAGCCGCCGGCCAAGGGCGGGCGGCCGGCGGCGAAGGCCGCCGTGGAGGGCCTCCCGACCGTGGTCGTCGCGGAGGCCGACGCGGCCCGCGGCGACGCGCAGTGCGCGGTGTGCAAGGACGGCATCGAGGCCGGGGAGGGGGCCAGGAGGCTGCCGTGCGCGCACCTCTACCACGACGCCTGCATCCTGCCGTGGCTCGCCATCCGCAACACGTGCCCGCTGTGCCGCCACGAGCTGCCCACCGATGACCACGAGTACGAGAAGTGGAAGGCGAGGCGGGCCTCCGCCGGCGGTGGCAATGCCGACGCCAACGGCGACAGGTACGGCGTCATCAGGCTACCTTGACCATTGGATAGATGAAACAGGAAGAGATTAATTTGCTTCACGGATTAGGTGGTGTGGTGTTGCTGTTAATGCTTCTGCATTAGCGCAATTTGTTGCAAAAAAACAAAAAAAAACTCTTTTTAATCTGGATGGAGGGAGGTGATCAAATCAATGTGAATTGGTGGTGTTTTCACTATAGCGTGATAAGAATACGGTGCATTTTAGTTTGCTAATGGTGTATCTCGATGGGCATTAGTGAGTTTGCTGTTTCTTTACAATGGATTGGAATACTCCCGCGGGGGGGTCATGTCTCATGTGCCCTCTGTTTTGGGAGAAATTTTGTTATACAACGGGACACAGATCGGTTTGTGCCACGAATAAATCCAGCGCTGACACGTGGCATGTATGCAACTAATAAAATTTTATTTTTTACTGTTTTGTACTGTAGCAAGAAGATAAAAAATATTTTTTCTGTACCATCTACAGTACAAAACAGTAAAATATTTTTTAATGGTTAGTACAGTAGTGCTTGCAATGTGTCAACGCTGGATTAGTTTGTGACACAAATTAATTTTTGTCCCTGTGGTATAACAAAATTTCTACTGTTTTGGAGCCTTTTTAAGCATGCATTTGTATTTGTACGTGGTCAACCCCAATTCAGTATACAGTTCCAATCTGTACTACTTGTTTCTAGAAAGTAGGTATGGGAAATGCAAGTTCATCGCATTGCAATTTGCTCACTTGATTTGACAGTTATCTTATCCCAAAAATATTCCATGCAGTTGTTATTCGCTCATTATTAGTTGATTCTGACAAAATATGCAATAAGAACATAAATAAATTTGGAAAAAAAGCTAGAACATGACAGAGAGAAAAACATTAACATAGAGGCAAACATTCATGTTTTGTGTCATCTGTTTCTTCATCTGCGTAATGAATGATTAGCTGGGATTTAAACTGAATGAGATCATTTCATATTCAGAGTGTCGACCTTGAAACGATAGTGTGGTTTAGTTACTCTCGAAGTCAATGCTACCTTTTTTCACTCGAAGTTAAGCCTTGCTTTCAGAGCAACTTATCAGACATTACAGCCATGTTTACATTTTGAAGGATTCCATGCATGTTCCGTTTGCTTTAAGCACGGTTGCTGTTGCTTAACAAGCAATTTATGCGGCTACTTATATGCTGTGTAACCTTCTTGTGATACGTGGTAATTTCTTAACAAACGATTTGCGTGAAGTTAAGCACATTGTCGATCACACGACACAACTTAGACTAGATGCACCTGCCACCATCTATACCCTGTGCAGTCAGTGGTGGAACTAGGATTTTACTAAAGGATATACCGTACCAAAATTTTTATATTCAATTCGGTAAATAATTGTAAATTTGCACCGTAATTCGGTATACAGGCACTAAATAATATAATAAGTTTTAAATTCAAAGATTAAGTTGAAAACTTGCACAAATTACAATATAAATAATTCAAACACCATACTAACAGTCTCAAATATACATAAAAGAGACTTACAATACTACTTGTCTAACTTTTTTGGCCTACGCTTTCTAAAAGACATAAAAGTCTCGATTATATCATCTTCATCCACTTCAAAGAAAATATCCCGCTTAATGAATGCGACTAGACAATCATCCAAAAGACTATCACCCATCTTATAGCACTGTACCAGCTCATTTCGATGTGGCCACTGATCTAAATTTTCATTAAGCTGAAAACCAGAAAAAGGCATTTAGCCCTTTTCACCCTTAACTCTTAAAATTATGCAGCCCTAAATATTTTCGGTGATTGTAAGCAAAAGGAGCAAAATGAATTATTAGCAACTAAGGATGTGTGACACTAATACACAGGGAATAATTCTATCATGGAATGCCATACACATGACAAAGACGAAAAATATTTAGACATAGACCACAGTAGTGTAGTTCCATTCTTAATGGTCTATATTAATACAATGAGCAATTCAACAAATTCATTGGCCAAATAGCAGCAAATAAAAAATGAACAATTCAATACTCATTGCCCATAGCGGTGAATCCAAAAATCGGGACGCCTCACTACACCGGCCTACTCAATACACCGGCCTCTATCTCTTCGACTGTGCGACCAAGCCGGGCACGCGATGCCGAGGGGACGCCTTCCCGCGTCGCGTCTCGGTCATCCCGTCCGCACGTCTTCATCGCCGGTTCGTCATCGCCACCACAGATCGGGACGCCTCCACCGACTTCTTCCATCGTCGTCCCGCCTCGCGCGTACTTGGTCTGATCAGCCGATTGTGCGCGATCCACCCGGCTCCCGTGACGTCCGTCGTCGAGTACTACGCGTATCTTCTCCGAGCAAACGGGGCTGCTGCTGTGTCGCCTCCTCGAGCCGCAGCACCGCCGCACATGTGTCCCCTTGCCGTTGCATCTACATCGCCGTCCCCTGTGCATCGACGACTGTGCTGCGCAACCTCTTGTGCGCCATCTGTCTGCACATGGTCTTCGTCGTATTGATCGGGCCTTCATCGCCGACATCGAGCGCTACCGCCGCCGCCGTACCTTGCGTCAGGACTGCTCGCCTTCACGCAAGAGCGTCCGCCCGGACTGCTCGCCTTCGGGTAGGAGCGTCCGCTCCCACATTGCTCCTTCTTCGTCCAGCACAACCACACCTGGTTGGGACCCTCTCCCTTGTACGTCCGGTACTGGCAACACCGGTGCGTGCTTTCGCCTTCGACACGTTGCCGGGTCTGGCAAACCTGGCACACGCCTTGGCTCTAGCGGCTTGACTGCATCGACTTCGGCATCGACCCTCCCGTTCCCATCCCGTCTGCCTCAATTGCATCGCTGTTTTTCGCCTACATCCTCGACGGCCCTGACTGCGTCGACCTTGGCATCGCCCCCCTTCCACGACGACTGCCTCGACGCTTCTCCGTCATCACCATGGCGCCTCTTTTTACGCCCGCGGCTTCATGAGCGACTGTCTCGACATCGGTAACCCGACCACGACTATGTCGACCACGACCATCTCCAGCACGGCATCCTCGACCACGACTACTCTGCCCTCGCGCTCGGCTACCTCGACATCGGCACAAAGGGCTACCGCCTTGCTTGAGCTACTCGTCGGTTCCTGCTCCAGTCACAGCATACGCGCCGCCTCAACGGTTAGGACTGCGGGGGGATGTTAGCTCTTCGGCTTCTTCTCCAGTCTCACCGTCTGCGACGCTCTCGTTGTGACTGCGGGGATGTTAGAGTACAATATATGGTAGGATAGAGTCCATTGGGATTACAATCCCTTATACCATCTTGCCCCCCAAATCTTGTATCTCTATATATACCACCCGAGAGGCTCAATGCAATACATCCAATTTCACCCAATTCTGTCTTCCATCAATACGTGCTTTGTGAATGCAACCTGCACAAGCACAGTCCTCGCGAGTTTTCGTAGCTTGGAAGCAGGGGTTCTTCGTCGGCACATGGCGGGCAGCCGTGGTAGTCCCTGCGTCGAAAAGGAATCCAAGAATGGCATCGATCCCACGGACCCATCATCTCGTGTAGCTTTTGCTCGCCTACATTGTTTACTGAGTGCTGCGACTGGTGGGGCTGATTACGGAGGTATCTCTAATAGTACTATGTAAATTATATTTTAACTATATTAAATAAGTAAAATGATTATATAGAGAAAAAGTGATACAAAAAGATAATATACTGTCTCTTGTATAAAAAATGATTTAAGTCTGTAAATCAACGTAAATAAGAAGAAAATATGAGGCAAGAAATTATAATGAAAATAATATAAAATAACTAAAGGAATGATGTACTATTAGAGAGATTATCTCTAATGCTATCTTTAAATGGTATAAAATTTTAGAGGTAATATTAAGAGATAACCTATTGTATATGTATGTATTTCTCGCGGATCGGGAATCATGGTGATTCGTTTGCTCGGAATTTGTGCTCTTTTATCGTGTCCCTTGCGTACACGTTATTGCCGGGTGAGTAAATCGGTCATGGTGGGCACGTCGCGTGCTGCTATTGTTGCGAGCTGTTCGAGTTCGACTCGTTTTGACCAGATTTATCTTGCCCTTGCGTGTGTTTTCAGTGTGCTTGGCGTCTTCTTCTCACCCTGCAAAGCTGAACGAGCGAGTACGCTGTTTTTCCCTTTCTGCCAAAAATGTGACGACCATAAAACGCAGCTCGGTTTGAGACGGTCTCGCCAGGGCCTTTGATTTCATAGTTTTCGTTGAACTCTTTTCAAAATCTAAAATCTTGTTGGACTATTTTTTTAGTGATTTTTTTAGTTGGACCTGGACAAGCTCAAGATAGTCAATTGCTCTTCGGAGCCGGAGGAAAAGGGAAAGGGCCTTTGCCTCTAAAGGTCCATACTATGAAGTTCGCAGGCCCAAGCCCACCTTCTACAGGCTGGTGGGTTCAAAAGGTGCGTTCCCTTCCTACAACGCCGTACTACTTTTGATAGAAGAGATATCTCATTTCTAAGACCACTTGATCTGGTAGCCCATTCTCCGTTCCCCACCGGCCACCGGGGACGGGGAAATAGAAATCAATCTCCGTCGAAGGTTTCCGTCGGGGGACTCGATAAGTACACCATAAATGGACCCTTGAACATTAGATCTTAACATTATACAATGATATCGTATATTTACTTGAGATTTATGATGATTTTTTTTGCATCTTTTACAGGTCTAGTCGTCGTATTGTTGTTGATTATGATATGATTAGTTATACAAATGAAGTGGTACTTCGTCTAAAAAAGGAGTTCGTGTCGTGCGTGGCTCTGGCTATTGATAGAAGAAACTTCCTGTCCAGACAATGACACAAATGAGTTGTTCTAAAAGGATTGGACCAACTTTCTAGCTCGACTTAAAAACACTTAACATTTCCAAGTGCCCTTTCCTTTTTTGTATAAAAATACAAAAAGGAAATACAATAAACATTTCCAGCTTGGCGTCTACACTTTGCACACGAAGGACAAATGTAGACAACTTTAGGATCTAGCATGCAGATTAACTAAAAAGAGCACAACAATCACCATCGATCCACAAGAAAAAAGTACTATTAGCAAAGCAAAAGCAAGCAAAAAAAACACGATGGTGAATTTTTGTTTACTTTAATGACATGCGCTCAAAGACGGGCACGGGTGTTGCCGTGGCGACCGCAAATTAAATTCGCCGTGAGACGAGGCAGGACGACGACGTGGGCCGGCCGACTAGTGGAAGAACGTTATTTCTACCTGCCTAAGCGCCTCATCACAACCGTTGTATCGTGATCTAAATCACAAGTAGACTACGATCCAAAGCAGCTGTGAATCGAGTAGGACCACACTTGGTAATGGAGAGATCACATATAGATAGTGCTCATTTGAGTTTAAAATTCTTAATTTATGTCTTTATTTTATACTGTAGCAACTAAAAATATATTGTAACTACCGGTAAATTTTTTAGCGTAATTAAATTTAAAAAATACAAAATTATACCATCACGAACAATAAAAAGAAATAAGGGACATGTTCTTTTGTGGCTTTTGGCTTCAGCTTTTAGCTTTAATATATTAACTAGCTTTTAAACGGAGTATTTTTTCAAGATGGGGTCTACTAATTAATTGTAGTACATACTGTACCGACTTCATTTATATCGGCAAAAGACGCACGTGAATTTCAGTTACTCTGTAATATCTTACACGAACAGCTAAAAGGCACAAACCGCAGCCAAAAGTCATAAACCACAGCCACAAAAGAACATGCCCAAGGAGAAAAAAAGAAAAAGATAAAAAGTCCAAGAAACCATATCATTACTATTATAAAAGAATGAGTTAGTGGTTGTACGTTTATTCTTCTCCAACCGCTTTATTCCCTTAACTTTTCACCATTCTTCACCTTCTAACTGATTAGAGCAACTCTCTTCTATAGCACGATTCTTTATACATCTAATAAGTTTCGTTGTAACACACGGATGCATAACTAGTTACCAGAAAAAGATAAAAATAAAAGGTTAAAATCTAGAAGCAGAAACCGAAATGAGCACCATGCTACATGCCTTGTATTACTGTGCTCCATGTCCGTCGCGGTCGGTGCACGCGTTTGCTGGCTGACACGCGGGCCCCAAGGAATTAGGTTCGGCACAGCACACCGCACGGGACAGGGTCCACTCATCAGCGCCAAAAAGTGCCACCCGCGCGCGACCAAACCGGCCCGCGGCACGGCCGAACGGATAGGGACGACCACGTACGACGCGGACGAAAACGACGAGTCGCGGCCGCACGGCACACGAAAGGCGCGCGCAAAATCCCCCTCACATCGCGCGGGAGGCGAAGTGGAGCGTGCATGAACGACCAGTCCGGTGAGACCGAAAGCGACGCGGGAGGCGCGACAAACTCGACACCGCACCGCGCGGCGCGCGCGCGCGCGCGTCACCTGAAAGCGGCGGGCAATACCGGCATCGGCACGGGCACCGGCACTGCCCGACGTTACGAGCGAGAGGCGTCCGCCCGCCCACTCGTGTCTTGTCCGGTCGCTCGTGTTAAATAAACGAAAATGCATTGCCGATTGGTTGGGACCGAAGCGACGGCCGGGGATGCAAGGAAATCCCTTTACTATCCAGGAGCGAATCGGTGGCCTTACGTACCGTCGAGGCGCTTGCTGACGCCCGCGCGCCTCGCAAAAAAGGCCACCGGTCGCTCGTGTTAATTAAACAAAAATGCATTGCCGGTTGGTTAATTGGGACCGGAGTGACGGCCGGGGATCCAAGGAAATCCCTTTGCTATCCGCGAGCGAATCGGTGGCCCTTTTTGCGAGGCGCGCGGGCGTCAGCGAGCGCCTCGACGATGCGTGCACGTCTGTCCGCGTCGCCTTTCGACTCAACTAGCATTAGCGCGCATGATTAACTAATGATAATGATACCGGTTGCTTAGCCAAGTAAAGCGACGCTGCTTTACGTCCAACCAAACAAAGGAAGTTCTAGGTTTCATGGCTCGTAAAAAGGGTTGGGCGTAGGCGCTCACGAATCATGATAGCACAAAGGTGAAAGAAAGGTCTTGGGCTCTTGGCTGTGCCGGTGTAAGTTTGATAGGTAAATCGTTCTCTCTCTCTCTCTCTCTCTCTCTCTCTCTCTCTTTGGACCTCTCTGGAGTTTGGTGCTTAGTCGCAGTGCACAATTGTCTTGCATTTAGGAAAGGTTAGTTCCAAGAATATTAAGTCTAATATTTTTGCAGACTTGAAGGGCAATATAACGTTTTAATAAGTTTGTGGACACGATGGCCAAAAACAAAAAGAAATGTGCTTCTCTCTTTATCAGAGCCAGGTTTCGATCCTGGGACCTGTGGGTTATGGGCCCACCACGCTTCCGCTGCGCCACTCTGATTTGTTGACAATGCCTGCTTCCCAGAACTACTTGTTGGCATCTGTTAAGGGTTCTTCCTGTACTTCTCACAGTCTTCTTAGCATAAGCCCCGTTAAAAGAGATGGCTTCTTTTTAGGAGTAGAAATTCGTTTGAAACGTATTAGTTTTTTAACATAGTTTTTCTTTTTATTACCCTTGGAGATATAACAATGATTTTATTTTTTATATTCTTTAGTATTTTTTAATTGAATATCTCAAAAAAATTAATAGCAGTTAGATCGAATGCCATTTCAGCCCAAAAAAATTTAAAAAAACTGTAGCACTTTAAAATAAGGCGTAAATTGTGGGAATCCGCATGCAGGAGAGGAAGGTACAGATGAGATGGGGCACGTCGTAAAGGAGATGGCCTGTTAGCATATCACAGCAGCCGGTAAGAACCGACAAGTAGGCTGTAGGCACATACAAATTAAGCCACGCGAGTGAGTGTGCAACGTTGCACGTACCCGGCCACACCCCCGCCAGTCCCTGCTAAGAGCAACTCCATCCCATTAGTCATTTCTCCCTCTCTATTTCCTAGGATGAAAATACTAGCTATTATTTTCAGCTCTCTATTTGAGTTAGCATTCCAATGGCCTAGCTATTTGAGAAGCGAGTGAGGAGGCGCTCGTCAAATCTAGCTAGCGGTCGGGAGAAAATAGCGACTCGATAAAAATGAAGAGGAGGATAAAGAACCGGTTGGAGTCCATTTCTTAAGTCATATTAGATAAATATACAATGAAGAGCTGAATAAAAAACCGGTTGAAGTCGCTCTAACACACAGTCCCAAGCAACAGTACCCATCCACTCGTTACTCGTTAGCTCAAATAGCCACATCAACCGTGTTATCATGCCGTCCATGCCAGTTTATCAATTTATGCATCAGTTAAAACTTCTTCGCCAGTTGCAAGATGTTTATAGTTTCTTTATTATCAGCCCTGCGTGAGCCATGCTGTGTGCCGAATACGATACGAGCCCCACGCGTGAGCATTCGTACGTGCGTACAGATACAGGCAGCCAACATGGATCAAATGTCCGGAGGCGCGTGTGGCGGAGCTGGTGGCGACGTACGAGCTAGCAGTGGCGCGCGCGGGAGCGGCACGAGTGGGCACCAGCGCGGGCGAGACACGCGCCGGGGCCCGCCACGTACGCCGGCCGTGCCCCTCCGTGGCAGGCAGAGCCGGGCCGGCGAGCCGACCCCCGTGCCTCGACGCGGTCATGCACTCGCGCGCCCGTGCGTTCGTGCGGTTCGTGTGCCACCCCGCAATTTTGGCTTTGCCGAGCGCCCTTTTTCTTCCTCCCCCACCTTTCGTGCGCGTCGTTGAGGGCTCTACGGGTGGGGGTGTTGACCTACCCGGCCCGCCCCGGCGCCACTTGTTGGCTTTATTTTTTTGTTTTTTTATAGCTTTTAGCTTTAGTTTTTCTAGAAGTCAAAACAAATAATACGGTTGTTTAAAGCCGTTTTTTTAAATAATTTCTAAAGTTTGAAATCATATACGTCACATCTTTATTGTTCACTACTATGTCAAAAATATAAACAAAAATATCAGCTGCTACAGCTAAAATCATTAGGTATGGCCTAAAAGTACAAGGACATTGCCAGGGTCCATGTGTAGTTTGCCAAAGGTGGTAAGTGGTCGCAATCATCTTGCCATGGATTGGCTCAGCTCGGTGCATCCACTGTGCACACACACGGACAGCGACACGTAAGGGCCCGGGGCTGGCTAGCTTTCGTCTAATTTGTAGTAGTATGCATGGTGGGTGGGACGCTGACGTTTTTCGATTCTGAGGGCGGGGGCTGTCTGTCGACCTCGCTTTATTTCATTTCACCTCGGCGATTTGCTCTCTGCAACTTACGGCCTTGTTTTGTTGTGGATCTGGATATGCATGAATTAGCAACTAGCCTATTCTATAGCCACATTAACGATGTCGCTGGTTGGTCATATACACTGGCAGATATAGGATTTTATTACACTTTAGACTAAATTTTAATAGGCCAATAGTCAAAGAACGAATGTGAATTTATATCCACACCATGACATAATAGAAGTCCAACACAAATATAAATTTAGCTCAATGCTTCAACATACAACATGATAAGAAAAGCATGAAAAATATAAATAATATAGCATAATAGGGATATAATTTAAGTGCCTAAGTAATAAAGATTTGTCTCAACCTAGCTCACCATTTGTTTGTCAATAGTAGAACAAGAACAAAAATCTATAAAGATAACATAAAAAAATAAATCAAACATGGCTTGGAAAGTAAATAAAAAGGTTTACAATTGTAAGAACGAAACTTACCACTAGCAAGAGATAGTTGTTTCTTACGTGACCTCATCTTCTGAAAATGCTGTAAAATGTTAACGCTTGTAAATATGTCTTGGTCCTCTTCATTTTTAAATCGCTAATTCGATAGTTTGTAAATAGAAATTGCAAAGCACATATCATTCATTTTAGCAGAAGGGTAAAGGATTAAGGATCAAAGGCGGGAGGGAGGACTGAGGAGTAGGAGTAGCGGACCCTACGTGATTGCGTCCCTGCCCCCGCACCTCTATACTGGACTGCTGGTCGTCTCTCACCTGGTCGCCTGTCGGCCATCGGTCGTCGCCATGCATGGCGGCGTGTGGGGGGGGGGGGGGGGGAGGTAGTAACATGGCTACGTGTGGCGTGGACAGCAGCACGTTACATCGAAGCGGCGCATGGGGCGTGTGGGGCAGAGGAGATGGGTGGTGTGAAGCGTTGGGTCGAGGGCTTGAGGCGGCGTCAAGAGAGTAGTAGCAAGCGTTGAAGTCGAGCGATTTGGGGCAGAAGGGTTCGTGTGGTGCTATGTGATGTGCACTGCCGAGTGCTAATAGGCTTTGGCTAGTTGGGCTGATGAGGGAAGAGTGAGGCCCCTACAGTAGGGAGGAGGCGCACTGGCCACTTAGCCTCACGCTGGGCTATGCGGCTTGAGCTAGGCCACTGGTATTTAACTTTTCTTGGGCCTATATTGGGGTAGTATCACTATTAATTTTTCAAGACTTAGGTTATAGCCTATCTAGTCTGAGACCTAGATCTGCCCCTGGTTGTATAAAATGCTACAATACACTACGTGAAAGTCGTTTTATTTCTATGGGGCTTTAGTAGGGTTTATTAGTGCAAAGAGGCGGATTATGGCTGAAAAGTAACATAAAGCTGCGTACGTTCCGGGTGGTGGAGTGTGACATGTGAGGATCTAGGCTTAATCCAGACGACACACCCTCGCAGCTGTGAAAACACTCTATTTTAAATAAAAAATATAAAAAACACTCTTATCTTAAAAACAAAAAAAAAACCCACAAACCTGAGCCTTTAGTTGTAAGGTCCAATATAAATCTACACATCGTCGGTTCAGGACTCCAGGTACACTGGTACGTGAACAGGGGAGCACCTCTTCCGCCAAATCTTTCCCAAAAGCACCCAGCTAGACCTGCCTTATTCTTCGGTGCTCATCATCGTCATCATGTCGAGTTGTACGTGACCGTGCTGCCAGCCCAACCCAGGTGCGCCTTGTATAACATCACCGTGCGCGCGCGCGCGCAGACATCACCCTGGCCTAGCACCACTACCAGCTCTTCCCAAAAGATTTTGCCTCGTTTCCGTAGGCCCGTACCGTCACACCTCCTGTATCCCTAAGTAGGTAACCACATGGGTCCAGACACTTCCAGAGAGCTAGATACACACAGTGATTCTTGTCCTCAGCAGGCAATGAGAGCTTCGACGGTGATAGGACGCGTGATCGGGCGATCCAACGGCTGAAAGATTCTGTGTCCGGGTCGGTGGCTTTGAGGGCAGGATAGGTGCGGCTGATGGGAGCTGCCGGACACGAATCTCGCCGTCGTATACGAAAAGAAAGAAACCAATCTTTGTGTAGGCCAATGGGTCTTTGCCTTTCACATGGTTTTCTCGTTGACATTATTGATCAGGGTAGGCCATTGCCAGCGTTGTTCACTTGTTCTCCTGAGTCCGGAGACCGGCTCAGAAGAGCAGTAAACCAGGTCTAATCCAGTCAAAATCGCCCCCCTTTAATCCGTGCTTGTCGCAGTCGGTCTGACCACTTAGCGCCATTATCCAACTGTTGCCATTGTTTTCCAGATTGTGATATTATGGAGTATTGCACTAGAAGAATTGACAAGTTCAGCTGACAAGGGGGAAATATCGATAACAGAGAGAAGATAGCAGGAGTTTATCTTACCTCTTACTTCATGCCTGATGACGGCACCACTTGTTGGATTGCCTCGATCTTTGATGTCTGTTTTCTACCGGCCGGAAAGGTGAACTATTCGCGAAAGCAAAGGAAACAAAGTAAAACCAGGCGGCCATCTTCCTTTCCTCTGATCATGACATTCTCTTGCAAGGTTTCCCTTCAATCTTGTGTTCAAGATCCAAAGAAAGAACGGGAATAAGATTTCCCTGTCCTCGAAAGACGACGGCCTCATAGCCAGGACAGGACTAGGCCATGGAATGAGTCCAGAATGAAGTGGATTGCGCTAGGTACGAAATGATATTAATGGCGTCTGGAACTTCAAATCGAATCCAATCAAATTTGACCTCTCCCGTAACTCCCGGAGCTCTTTCTTTTGCATAGGCATTCTCCTTGCCTCCGGTTGAATCCTGGGATGGCCATTACAGGCTCTATTCCACAGGGGAAGTGAAGACTGCAGATTTTCAGCCAAGAGCTCAAGTGCATGGTTTGTATCAACAGCCTAGTAAACTTCAGATGATGAATTGCTTGACTGTGATCTACTGCACCTCTTTTTGTTTATTTATTTACACTAGCATAATACACCTCCATATTCTGAACTCAAGGAGCTTGTACCTGGAGCCAACAAAACGTCTCAATGTTAAACTATGCCCAAGCGATTGGAAAGTTGGAAATCCAATAGCATATCATAACTATCTCGAGCAACTATTAGCGCATGTATCATATGAACCGCTAAGAATGTGACAACATGCAGTATTAATACCGGCAAATTATAAGAGTGCAAATTACCTCAAAGGTGGGTTGTGGCTAATGGTTTTTGCCTGCGCTTTTCGATACGGTGGCGGACGGTGTACACGGTTTTGAGCTCAGAAAACGGTTTACAGAAGCGGTTTTGAGAAGCTGCCCGTTTGTTTCGGCGTCTGGAAAAGTCGAAGCCAAAAGACACCAAAAAAAACTAAAAAGAACAGGACCATTACTGTATGTCTAGACCACATGTCAACTCATCCTGATGTCTTTGGCAGCAAATATATCTTTCCGAAGAAAGGAGCCATGAAAATAACATCAGATAATAAACATAATTTCCTTTCTTGAGTTGCTAGATGTAAAGTATACGTGCCAATTAGAGGTGGCCAAATAGGTCGTACTAGCTAGGCCGGCCCGAAGCATAACACTGTTGATCTGACCCAAACAGGGCACGGCCCACGATATAATCGTGCTGGACTAGCCCAACACAATTCGTCGGGCTGTGCTTGGGCCACCACTTCGGCCCGGCATGCCGGCTCAGCCCAAGCACGATCGAGCCCGTTAGGCCTATCTATTTTTTAATATTTATAAGATTTTATTTTGTAGTTTTGAATTTTGTATAGTTTATTTTATAAGTATAGATAATTTTATTTTGTATTTTAAATTTTTTTATATATTTTTCTAAGATTTTTACTTTTTTAAAAAATCATACCGAATGGGCTAATCATGCCTCGGCTAGCCCGATAGACTAATCATTCCAGGCCTGGCCCAGCCCAGCCCATGAGGCTATCGGACCATGCTTGGTCCAGTGCCTCAGCCCATTAGCCAACACGACATAACCTATTTAAGTATCAGACCAAACGAGCCCGTGCTTAAATGAGCCGTGCCCGGATGGGTCCGTGCCGTTCCGGTTGCCTATTTGGCCACCTCTAGTGCCAACTCCCCATCAAGTAAAAATAAGTACATAGAAGAGCAGGATTGTTCTGAAAGACTTCCATAATCACTCAGAAGTAAAGAATGTGGGAAAGTTGTATGTATGTTTTATAAAATCCTGACACCAAGCAACTTCCGAGGGTAGCTATTTAAAAATGGATCGAGATCGTCTAACATTCGGTTCAATTGGTAGCTAATTAAAAATAAAACCAACATCATGGATCAGCCAGTTAGGATTATGAAAGACTATTCTCCTGAATGCCTTTTTTGAAGGAAAAACAGTAGGGGAGAGCCCTACTGCCATAATATATTAAAAATGCTCCTGAACACCTGACAAAACCAATGTTTGTTCCTACGAAAAATATGTCAGATTGTAGGCTATCGGAAATTTTAGTTTAAAGAACTCAACAGACAAGTCAATAAAAAACGATGAAACAACTAGAAAAATCGAAATATTTCAGAGGGGTGGCATGCTAGCTAGTGGATATGGTTTTTTTGAGTTGATGAGAAAATTAATGTCAGGTTGCCAACTGCAGAAGTGCATGTTCTCTTTATCCAAGCAAAATTCCACTGGGGGCCACAGTAGTGGCCATAAGACACCAACCTTAGTACCTCTCTTTTTTCCTTTCTGAAAGATACTCCCGTTGCTTGAGTTCTACCAGAAAATGATAGCAGCTGTTGCAGAATAAAATACCATCCAAACATCCTCACAACAACCGCTTTCAGCATCATCTTGCCACACTGTTCTCCTTCGAAAATCGATTGAAACCCCAGAAGGCCAGAACTAGATCGTGCATGTTCAAATACAACTCTCTCTTGAAAATGATAACTTGATGATGTAACATACTGAGTAGAGTATCCGATCCATAATACAGTATTGATCTTTCAAGCCATACACCTTAACTTTACAACCCATTTCCCTTCCACAATTCACCGGAAATGCCTGTCACTGCTAGCCAACCACCATCTCTTTAAATGGCTTGAGCACCTGGTGCTAGTGATGTTACGCACGGCCGCACCTCATGGCCTTTTGTTTGATCGCAAATGGACAGTCTTGATGGAGGCCCTTTTGGAAGCATACTGGGACCAATACATCTAGAAAAGCCGGCATAGTAATAAAGCATTACATGATGTCCCTCAAGACCTTTGGTAATCTCAGTCTCATGTACGTGCGAGCTCTGTTGCTGTCCCTGGCTTCTGTACATCCAAGAAGCGCAAAAAAGCAATGTGAACATTTCCATAATCCTTGCATGCTATAAATGCAGCCCACTACCCGCTTGTTTTCTTTCACAAGCCTCTCCCCTTCCATTTCATAGCTCGAGTGAGCATGTACCCTGCTGAGATTGCTAGCGTTCCATACTTGTCGCCTGCAAGTGCAGCTTCTTTCAAACCTCATTACCATTTAGCTACAAATGACTTCCTCTTCCAGTATAACAGCCTTCTGGTGCCTCAAGCTACATGCTACCAACATGTTGCCCACCTGGTCCATGAAACTAGTCTTCCAGTTGGAAATAAATCCAATTCAGATGAGTCAGATGACTATCAACGCAGCCTTGCAGAAGAGCGCAGGAAGAGAAGGATGATATCCAATAGGGAGTCTGCTCGGCGATCACGCATGAGGAAGCAGAAGCAGTTGAGTGAGCTCTGGGCGCAGGTTGTCCACCTCCGCAGCACCAATCGTCAACTCCTTGATCAGCTGAACCATGTCATCAGGGACTGTGATCACATTCTCCATGAGAACTCTCAGCTGAGAGACGAGCAAGCCAAACTGCAGAAGCAGCTTGAGAAGCTCCCTGTAGAGAACACAGAGAGTAGCATCATGGGTCCTGACACTTAGGTGTCCAGGATTACAAGATTAGATGCTATAATATGAGTACTTAAATTAAGAGGCTTCTTCATTTTATTCTAAGGCTTTCATTTTTGTATCTTTGCTCTATGTTGGATATCAATGTTAGCATGTAGTGGTGAGTTCTCCTGTTTCTTTCATTATCTTCTGTTAGATATCACAAAAAAAGGATGGAGTACCAAGGAACGCGACAAAAATATTACTTTTTTGAAAAATGACAAAAAAATATTACTTAGAAAAAGCCTATACAATAAAGTTATTAGAACAGTTAATATCTAGCTAAAACTGACCGATGAGCCACTTAATTTCACAAATGGAGTATGTGACTAGACATGGACAAAATAAATTCAAGAAACTCCCTATAATAAAAAAATATCAACCACGTTGAATATCTTATAGGGAAATGCATGAGTAAAAAAAAAATCTCTTTTCGCTATTGGAAAATGAAGGGTACAAGAAAAGGGAAATTTTTTAGAATATTCTCTTTTTTTACCAAGAGTGATCATACAGGATGGTGAAATTTTGACAAACTATACAAAACGGAACCAGTGCAGTAAGAGTAGGTTTCTCAAAACAGTAATGTGAAGTGGTAATTGACATAAATCAGATAAATATCACATATGCCCTGCTCAACTCTAGAGAAAGCTATGGTACCGTTACTCACAGAGTCACAATAGCTGATAGTGGAGCATTTCCATAAAAAGAAAAGAAAGACTGCTGTCCAAGCACTACTAAGTGCAAAATTAGTTACCCATCTTTCTCAGCAAAATCAATTGCCCGCACAGTTTTAGTTCCTGAATCGGTGGCATTCCAATCCCAACCTGCCAAATCTGACAAATGATCAGCGTACGTAAATGGTGTGGATTAGATTACTAGAGCTCCAATCATAACGCTATTTGTTACTGGGGCTCCATTCATAAGACACCTCCCCTTGGACTTGGAAGTCATCCTTCAAGCCCTTCAAAAACATGAAACCAACCAGAATATGGTACATAGTTCAACATACATAAAATATCAGCAACAAAGAGTAAATGGGGGCTATTAGGGGCAAGAACAAGCCCAAAAGGAACAAGATTGCTTGCATTTTCAGAATGGCAATTACAACATTTTTGATAGGCGTCAGTACTCAGTACACAAGGAAAAAAAATAGAATGATACAATGCCAAATGCGTTGTATTAATCCCAGGCCTACCTGCTTCTAGGTAAGGTGGATGTGTATTGACATGTTGATTTTTTCCCCTTCTATCTATAACTGTTTGTAAAACATAGGGTACTGACTGGAACTCTGGTAGAATCAATCAAAATAGTTTACGATGTCTTTTATGATCAAGAAGAGCTGGTTTTCTCCTGACATATTTTCCAATCTTTCAAACAAGATTCCGTCCATTCTAGCTTGGACTCCATTTAGGGAGGTGATGTCCTGAAGCACCCCCTTCACTGCCCTGTCAACTCCAAGCAATGAACCCCCAATGCCTGACAAGATCTCCGGTAATGTTGGTGAGGGTTTTGAGACCTCAACTAGCTGGACCTGCATGGTTCAGCAAACAATCAGCATCTGGATTATCTGGAAGGTGAACTCCAATTATGTATTTCTTTCACTTGAAAAAACTCCATGAATACTGCAAGCTTGCAACATTTGCAGAGAAGTGAAAATTTCAAAACTAGGAGAGCAGAATCTATTGGGAATCCAAACTGAAACAGCTGAATGAAGCATGCAAAACATTGCTATTTGCTGAACTACACTGCCCTTGATTACTTCATCAGAAAGTTAACCATTGAAAAATGATAAAGACAACTTAAGGCAATTGCTAGAACCATAGAATTACAGAATTGAAAATGCAATTCTTTGATCATTCAACCCATTCATAAAACCTAAATAAACTGACATATATGTGCACGGGGGACTTTATTCAATACATACTCATTATTTATAGAAGAACCAACCTTTTTATCCTGGGGTATATTAGCTTTCTGCTTTGCAATAGCAAGAGCTTGTGAGAATCCACCTAGTGAATCAACCAACCCTCTTGAAGCCGCATCCTGGCCA
Source organism: Dendrocalamus latiflorus (assembly GCA_017311315.1). Classification (NCBI taxonomy): domain Eukaryota; kingdom Viridiplantae; phylum Streptophyta; class Magnoliopsida; order Poales; family Poaceae; genus Dendrocalamus; species Dendrocalamus latiflorus. The sequence continues at coordinate 43,968,115 of CM029610.1, forward strand.
CTCCACACCCGACCTTGTGCAACAGTCTCCATCTGATCAACCTGGTGGCACAAGAACTCAGCACACGCTTGAAGAAATATGAGCTGCTCAGTATTTGAGGTCAATCCTTACACTCATTGAGCGTGACATGGCTGCTTTATCTCGAAACAATGCATAAGCATTTTGTGCTGACTTCTCAAAAAGTTCTGCCTCATCTGGCCTGTGAAAATATATTACATTCTTCAAACACAAAATGGTTCACACAATAGTGAAGCGTAAAGCATAAAACAAGAAATCTAGAGCCCATCACAATAGTCGTAGGCTAGTAGGCAGTAGCACAGACAGCCAGGCCCACTCGTAGTAAAATAGTTATCTAGCTGCACTGGTGCTCCATTTTAGTGGGAGGGAAATGTGCAAATGCTGGACGGAAATTATTTTCTCCAAATAAATTTAGGCAAAAGAGTTTAAACTTGTTAGCTAAAAGATACTGCAAATTGCAGTTTTCTTCTTTCCTACCATGTGGAAAGTGTCATGCCCTCAGTTTCTTGTAACCTCCCTTCATGGGGATTCTTTGTTAATGCAACAGCAATAAAGCTCTCGGCTTTTCTCTAAAAAAACATGCTAGACGGAAAGTTCTCTTTCTTTTTTTCTGTTTCCAACTAAACAGAGCATAGATGTTCATGAACTTAACAGTCAATTCTAAAAACAAAGATGACATAGTCTATTAAGCAAAGCGGTTAATTACAAAATGACAAGTGACCTAACAAACGACAGTATAAAAGTCAATATTCACTTAATTATATTTTGAAATTAAAATCTGATGATGATAAAACTAAACAAAAAGATTAAGAAGGAACAATCTACTCGATCTATGATGAATTCACATCATAAAACCAGTTCTTCACTTGTCTAAAAATGGCATAGCGCATACACATTGAATCATTCAAATTATACCACAATTCCAATGAATGCTTTCATGTTATTATTATTACTTAACATATTGCCCAACAGCATTTCGATGAACGACGTGTCAATCATACCTTAAAGGGCGTTGGTCAGCAGCATTAATCTCCGCATATCTACCCTTAGAGAGAATTTCTTTATTGAAGTCAATCCTCTCATACAGCTTCTGAAGGCAGAACTTCCCTGTTCTTCCAATACACCAACATTAAAATAGAAATAAACACAAAACAACAGCTAAATTAACTTTCTAAACTCCGACATAGAGTAGAGTAGATCCAAGTTCAAAGTTGAGACCACTGCAGGAGAATCAACTTAGATTCGATGTGGAAGACTTATTGCTAGTCTAGCAAGACCGCAACAACACAAGATAATAAGAATCACCTGTAACAACTCCAATTGATCCTGTTAGAGTAAGTTTCTCAGCAACAATAACTGGTGCAGCCATTGCCATATAGTATCCACCACTTGCAGCAACATCAGACATGGAAGCAACCACAGGCTTGGAGCCAGCTAAAAGTCGAATTTCCCTCCACATCCTAGTTCAAATAAGAATAATCAATACATGACTAAAATTCTGCTGCGGCTACTGGACAGATTAAAACCTGAGGCATAACTTACAGATCAGAAGCAAGAGCATCACCGCCAGGGCTGTCTATGCGGAGGATAACAGCTTTATACTTTTCTGACTCTGGAAAAGGGTAATAAATTTCTTCTTAAAAAAAGAATAGAATTATTCTTTTATGAAACAGATGAGCTAACAGAAGTTTGCACTATATGTAAATGCTCATATAAGCTATAACAAGTGCTTGTACAGTTCATGCTCTGTGCAAATGGAAGAGGGAAATTTCATCTATAAATAAAATAGGGAACTGAGTCCAGTTCAAAGAATGTTCGGATGTATTATATTTTTTGTAACAAGTCTCGGCTTCTCGGGTTTGAGAATTCCTCTTAGGTTTGCTCAAAGCCTCAAATATAAGGTAATAAGGGTGGGAAGTTTCCATACAATGACTTATCTAGGTTTCTCTTGACAAGTGTTTTTTTTTTTAAAAAAAAAGAAAGCTAGCTAGCAGAGCTTAATAAATATTTTTCAGGTGTTATTAATCTTTTTTTAATTCTTTATGCAGATTGAGTTCAGTTAGTTAAAAAAAGAGTATGGCTTCACATAGAAAACACTGTTTAGCTTTGCATTCCCACTCAACTTTCTGGCTCATTGTTCAACTCCAGTTTTTCCAGAACCACAATGGTTTAAGAAGCTGAGTAATTGATTCCTACAAATGTCCTTGAAATCCAATAACCAACCATGTCTTGTTTTTTAACCTCCTTTCCCTTTATAACTGGGGGTTTGCTACAATACACCTCTTTTATATAAGTTTACAGATATTAAAGCAAAATAGCTAATATTAGGTGATGGCAAATCTGTACCAACCTATAAAAAACAAATCAAATTGAATATTAGATATAGATAGTCTTGAATATTAGGTAGGATCAAATCATCAATTTGATTTACTTTTTAGCTTATGCATCTTTGTCCCCATCTAATATTAACTACTTTGCTTTAAGATTCGCAAACCCTTTTAAAAAGAGGTGTACCGAATCACTAAGCAAAATGCATCCGAATGTCTTTCTCCCAATGAATTTTATTAAATATTTTGGCTCAACAGGCTGTTAACAAAAGAGAGTTACAGGAAGGTAAGCACAAATTGTGTGCTACGTGGAAATTCGGAATCCACATCTAATCTGTTTCAAAATTGCAGAATACCTGAGTGCTAGTTGGTATTAAAATAATTTTGAGATAGGACAGTAAGACTTTAGGGATATCAAATCAAAGACAATAACCCTACTCATATACTTCGAATCAAATTTACATCTGACAAGAGTACCAACTGACTGCTGATATGACATATCAAAATTACCTCTAACAGTACGTATCTTCTCGATTAACTGCTCAGCAATAATGCCTGAGCTAGGAACACTCAATGGGCTGCGAGTACGTGTTATGCTTCCAGATGCTCTGATAACTGCAATTTGTTCTCCTCCTCCTTGTAACCCAAGAGTCCATTTACTTACACGAGAATATTTACTGGTAAAGACAACCAACGTCAGTTCATTAAATGAAACAATGAGTACATAGGTGTTGACTTTCCAGATTAATCAAGCAACATCAAATAATAACTAAGAAAGCAAGTGTGCCAAAAAAAATCAACAAGCACTTCATGGTACAAGAAACTGAAGAAAGGGAAACTGCAACATTTGATATACAACATGACCATAGTTCAACGGTTATTGTCTAGTTTCCCGTAACCAGCCTAGGTACAGTTTGACCAGTTTGATCCAAAGAGGACGTCCATTTAAGGCTATTTTGTCCACAATGTGTGTAACAGTGTTTATTGTGTATATTTGAAATATCCATATTAAAAAAAGCAAGAAAAAATCAAACAAAAAAGGGACCAGGAAAATCCTGAAAACTGGTTTGTTTCCTGGTTTCCCGTAACCAGCCTAGGTACAGTTTGACCAGTTTGATCCAAAGAGGACCTCCATTTAAGGCTGTTTTGTCCACAATGTGTGTAACAGTGTTTATTGTGTATGTTTGAAATATCCATATTAAAAAAAGCAAGAAAAAATCAAACAAAAAAGGGACCAGGAAAATCCTGAAAACTGGTTTGTTTCCACTGATTTTCTGGAACTATAAATGTCTAAGTTACCTGTAGTCAACCATACGCAGGCTTTTCTTGTCTTTCTGTCCTACTCTCTCCTTCAACATTGTCATTACCTATTGAATAAGACAATACCAAAAAGACAATAGCAGCCGATATTTTTTTCAAAAAAGTGAAGAAAGTAAATATTTCAGTATGCAAATTCAAATAAATAATTCAGAATGGAAATTTCATATCTACTTTCTCAGTCTGTCAAGTATGCTCATGTATGCATAAAGAAATTCCAAATAAGCTTGAGTTAGCACTTTACCATATGCAGAAGAAAAATAAATCTAATTATAAAGGGGGACATTGTTAAGGATGTGATAGGATTGATTTATTTGTTTCCTTATCTGTGTATGGCATATTCCTTTATATATCTCTTTGTACTCTCTATATATATTGCTCTCTGGGCCTGGTATCAGAGCCCTAACTCTAACCTTGTTCTTCCGCTGCCTTTGACGCCGCCCAGGCTGCGCTGCCGCTGCCCAAGCCGTCGAAGCCCATGCCGCCATCGTCTCCACCCAATCCGGCGCTGCCGGCCGCCCGATCCATCGTTGCCCACTCGATTCGGCGCCGTCCAGGCCACCGCCGCTGTCTTCAGCCGTCGTTGCCTGCCCAATCCCATGTCGTCGTCGCCCGATCGACACCGTCTTGATTCGCTGACCGACCGGCCACCCAACACTACCTCAGTTTGCTGACCGCACGAGCCACTGGCCGTCGCTCCACCGGCTGCCTGAGTCGCCAGCAGCCACTATGTCGACCGCCGCTTCGCCGCCGTTCGCTCACTCGTCGCCTCGGCAACGCCCGAGCCGAAGCCATCTGCTATCTCTTCAGTTGAGAAGCTTCGGCCGGATCTTTTGTATTAAATAAAAAATAAAAAAATATAATGTTGATCTAACCGCCACGTCGTCCAACGCCGCTTGTTAGACTTCAATGCCTTGGTCACCGCGTCGTCCAGCGCCACCTACTGATGGCTTCTGTTCCATTAGATGCGATCTCATTCTCGGGAACAAAGCTTCATGGGACGAACTACAGGTTGTGGTTTCTCTCATGGAGATCACGTTCGATGGTCTTCGCCTCTGGGGACATGTCACCGGTGCATGACCTTCTCCGCCACCACCGGTTCAGCCCCCCTAGACCATCCACTTCTGCACCACCCGCAGAAGATGAGGTCGCCAAGATGGAGGCAGAGGCTGCTGCTGTTGTTGACGCTGCTGATGAGGCCTTTCAGTATGCCATTGACGCTTTCGAGCGCTGGTGTGCTGATGAGGCCTGTATTTGCGCCATTCTGGTAGTTAGCGTCAACGACTCTATCTAACCAGACATTGTTGGTATGCAGTTTACTTGACAGATATGGGAGTACTTGTGTGAGCGATACCAGTAAAACAGTGATGCTTAGTTCTTTTCACTTTAGCGTGAATTGGTGACGTTTCACTAGGAAGATTCTTCCTCCGTCGATGACTTCTTCTGAGCCCTGGCCAGTTTCTGGCGCTAGCTGGACGACCTGGCCTCTCCACTTTGTCAGGAGTGTCATAAAGTGCAGAAGAAGGATCATGATCGCCTTCGCCTTTATGATTTTGTCTGCCGTCTTCGTCCAGGTCCTGCTTTTCCTATCTCTGTTCAGACAACTGACGGTATTCCCTTATCCGTCAGCTGTCAGGGCACCTTTTTGTCTACTGGTTTTTCTGTTCCAGTTGTTTCCCATGTTCCCCAGCTTACCATGCAGCTTTTTTCGGTGAGAAAGCTCACTGATCTCAGTTGTAGGGTTAGTTTTGACTCTCACACCTATTTCATTCAAGATCGACAGACAAGGACGGTACTTGGGACTGGCCGGCGCCGTAGGGATCGTCAGGGTTTCTACATTCTTGACTGCTTCCATTTTCCGTCCACTTCAGGTGCTCCTACCACGCCTACCTCCACCGTCACTGCTGTCACCACCTCTGGAGCTTTCGTGCAGTGGCATCACTGTTTAGGTCTCTTGTGTGGGTCCCGTCTTTCTTCGTTAGCTCGTCAGGGTGTTCTTAAACGTGTTACTATTGACATGACCATGTTTTGTCAGGGTTGCCCATCCTATCATGTGTAAGTGAGTGTACAAGATTAAGACCAGGTCTGATGGTACTATCGAGCGCTACAAGGCTTGTCTTATGGTTTGCGGCTCCTAACTGGAGTATGATCGTGATTATGATGAGACGTTTGCCCCTGTTGCTCATATGACCACTGTTTGCACTCTTGTTGCGGTTGCTTCTGTTCGCCGGTAGTCTATCTCTCAGTTGGATGTTAAGAATACCTTTCTTAATGGCGTTTTACATGAGGAAGTTTACATGTAGCCACCACTTGAATATTCTGTTCCAGATGGACACGTATGTCATCTTCGTCGTACTCTTTATGGCCTCACACATGCTCTTTATGCCTGGTTTGCGCGTTTTACCTAAGTGATTACTGCTGTCGGTTTCACTATCAGTGACCACGATCCTGCTCTTTTTATCCATATCTCACCTCGGGGTAGGGCATTGCTTCTTCTCTATGTGGAGATTCCTCATTTATCACATATGTGAAGAAGCATCTCAATGAGCAATTTCTGATGACTGAACTTGGTTTACTTATGTACTTCCTTGGGATTGAGGTTTCTACCACGCCTGAGGGCTACTACCTCTCCCAGCAGAAATATGTTCAGGATCTACTTAATCGGTCTAGTCTGATTGATACTCGCACTGTTGCGACTCTCATGGAGCTTTCTCTTCACCTTTGCGCTACTGATGGTGATCTTCTTGAGTATCCTACCCGATATCACCATCTTGTTGGGACTTTGGTGTACCTTATGAGCACTCGTCCTGATATTGCTCATGTTGTCCATATCTTGAGTCAGTTTATGGCTCATCTTCACTGCAGCTACCTTCTTCATGTTTTTCGCTACTTGCATGGAACCATCTCTCGTCATTTGTTTTTCCCCAGCTCCACCTCACTACAGCTTCAGGCGTACTCCAATGCGACCTGAGCTATTGATCCTTTTGATCGTCGTTCTCTTTCTGCTTACTGTGTTTTCTTGGCTTCTCCTTGATTGCTTGGAAGACAAAGAAACAAACTGCAGTTTTCTATTCGAGTGCAGAGGCTGAATTGAGAGCTACGGCGGCAGTGACAACTGAGATTACTTGATTGAGGTGGCTATTTGTAGACTTTGGAGTACCTGTAAGAGGACCTACGACCCTTGTCTGACAGTACATGTGCTATCAGTATTGCTCGTGATCCAATGAAGCATGAGTTCACCAAGCATATTGGTGTTGATGCTTCATACACTCGCTCACAGGTGCAGGAGGGAGCACTTGCTCTACAATTTGTGCCTTCAGAGTTACAACTTGCTGACTTTTTCACGAAACCACAGACAAGGGTATAACATTTGTATTTTCTCTCCAAACTCAGCGTGTGTGATCCACCATGAGCTTGAAGGGGTGTTAAGGATAGAATATGATTGATTTATTTGTTTCCTTATATTCTTTGATTTTCTTATCTGTGTATGGCATATTTCTTTGTATATCTCCTTGTATTTTCTATCTATATTGCCCTCTGGGCCTTATGAATATATACACAATATTCATAACAGACATATCATATTTGTATTTTTACTCCCCATAAACACATTTGGGTTCAGACTTGAACAAACAAAATGCTTAAGATAATTTCAGTGGAAGAAAGAAAGTAATTGCGATGCAACAGCTCCTTCCTTAAGCTTCAGAATTTCGCCCTCACACGTATTATAGCATGACTCTTTGCGCCTGTTTGGATATGAGGATTTTCTTAATCCTCAGGATTTAGCTCAAATTCTAAATAAATCCCAAAAGTCCCCATCATGCAAACACCCCCTTAAGATGGAAGATTTGCCTCAGGAACAAAAATGCTTTGCATCATCTCTTCAGGTAAATGTAACTATTTTTGGAGCCATGAAACACAGAGACTGCAAATAATTTGTTGCTTACTTAGATTTTATTGTACACAAGACGAACCCATACCCATTGTTGAAACCTGAAAATCACTTTACTTTCCTAATACGAATTAACCATGGATGTGGGCAAAAGATGTATTAGTAACTATACAGTACTTATCTCAGTTGAGTTTTTGTGCAATTTACTTGTTACCTTAGTAAACAGCTAGTGAAGGAAACTGTACCTCATCATCATACAGTAAATTTGTTATCCAACCTTCTTCCTTAAGTCTGGCAACCTGATAGACTCCTGAATTAATAAATTCCTCGATTTCTTCTTTTTTCTTTCCTATAGAAGAAAATATCTAATGACAACTTTTCCTTTAAATATGCGAAACAGATTTATTGAAATTACCATGTATGGAAGATATTGTATCCAGCCAGTTTCCATAAATATTGTCAAGCAGGGTGGCCAGCATCTCCCTAACTTCATTTGACATGCTCTTCCGTGCAAGTTGGTCCCCGGCACTTTTGTAGCGACCAATTCGTTGAATTTCTGGTTCTATTCCAACTTTCTCAAGAACACCTTACCGATCAAATTACAAAGTATTAGCTACCCTGAAAGGAACTTAGCTGCATTCAGGTTGTTTCATTTCATGGAACAATAACACATAGGACATGACCAGGTTTACTAAACTTGGTTCACAATGAGAAGCGAAGCTATCAGAAATGCATTAAACATTATAACAGAATGAAGGATTGTTGCTGTCCATATCCATCTAATCAGCAGAATAACATATGTACTTCTGTTGCACCATAAAACCACTAGAAATCAACAACACCCTTTCTACTGCTAACAAGTGAAATTTTCAAGCAGGTTTGAGGATCAGCATAAAACAATACTTCTTGTTCACGATGCATTTAACCAATAAACATATCAACAAAGCAAAAGTTTCATGTCATTGTCGCACATGCACTTACCTCTGAGAAATGTTTGCTGAACAGTTAGACCAAACAAAGCAACATATGCACTTGGCGGTGCATACAGCTCACCACACGCACAAGCAAGGTAGTACTCTTTCTCCCCACAAACAGGCATATAACCAACAACAAATTTACCTACAAAAGCATCCAACAAATGTTCATCATCCGACAGGCATGTACATAGATAAGACACCAAATTCTGCATAGCTTCCGATTACCAGACTTCTTGAAATCCACAATGTGCCGCCTGATCTCATCTACCTTTCCCCACCCACATCTCAGCGGTTCTATGTGCAGATAGATCCCCGATATTCGTGGGTCATACGCTGCCTTCACAAAATTCTCGCAGATTTGTGGCAACGACAGCCCTGACGAGAAGCGCGTCTTCAGCTGATCGGATATCTGCGGCCAAAAATACACACGATGAAAAACCAGAGTTGCATATTGCAATAACAAATTTGAGAAATGTTGGAAAAATCAAAACAAGTTTAGATTACAACAGAATGACAAAAAAATAGTGACAAGCACGCGTGAGTGAAGCGAACACTAAAAAATTATCTAGAATAGCAAAAGTAAAAAAATTACTGCATAGAAAAATCAAGGCGTCTACGAGGATAAGACTTCCAAAACGCACGAAATGAGCGAATCGCACCTCGCCCCGAAGCTTCATGTTGAGGACGCTACCCTTGCGGATGCGCTTCCACGGCGGCTCCACGAGCATGCGGAGCTTCACCGCGAGCTGGCCCCCCCACCCGACCTCCTCCACCTCGAACGCCGGCACCGCGGGGGGCAGCTCCTGGGCCTCGCCGGCGGCCGGAGGCGGCTCCTGCTTGGTGGGGCCTGGGGAGGACTCGATTGCGCGGGCCGGGACGCGGAGAGGCGACGGGAGGAGGCGGCGGGCGGGGGAGGGGAAGGAGGCGGAGTGGCGGTGCATGGAGGGGGAAAGGAGGAGGGTGGTGGTGGCGGAGAGGTGGGAGCGGTGGTACGGCGCCCAGCGCAGCACGAGGAGCCTCGCCATTGTTCGGCAAGCTTCGGGAAAGAAGGGCGGGGAGCCGAGCCAAGCCCTCGTCGCGGGGTCGGGGAGTAGGGGATGGAGTGGTGGAGTGGGGGGAGGGAAAGGGAGCGGGGCGGAAGGGGAAGATTGTGTTGGGGGTATGGTGGACCGGGTCTAGGGGTTGTGGGGTCGGGAGTAGAGGGGGCGGGGGATAGGTCTGGGGCGGTTGAATTGGCGCCACGTTGAGCGCCAGGTGAGACCGAAAGAAAAGGATAACGGAGCTACGGAGCTGTTGTTTGGGTCTGCGGTTTAAGACGGCGTCTTATAATTTTTAGGGTATTTATAAAAGAGAATATAGATTAATAAAAATTTACGTATAATTTTGATCGATATAAATAAAGTTGTTATAATGTATACTACAATTAACTTATAGTCTCGCTTTAAAAAGACACTCTGTTTAAAAGCTAGTTATTAAAAAAAATCAAAAACAGATTTTAGAAGCTAACAAAAGAGGCCCCTAGCACCTTTTGAAACTCTCTGGATTATCTGGAGTTCTAGACATCGACGAGGAGGATAAAATATCTCTCTACTATTTAAAAGAGAGAGTTGATAATGATAGTTCATCTATTCTTGCGAACTCCTCCTTGCATCTTCTTAAAAATCCCTAACAAAAATAGAAAAAACAATTCTGAAGTCTACTACCTCTCCCACTAAAAGCATCTCCAGTGTTATCGTATGAGCACAATAGTAGGTACAGAGTACCTATTTTCCCCTTGGGGGACATGGACTGAGGGCTAGAAAGACAACTAACAGAGAGAAAAGGGGCTAGAGAAATGAATGGCTCTGGTCCCCTCGCCCCTATTAGGGGGGTTTATATATACATGAATAGTAATTATAAAAGGTAAGGGTACATTAGTGCATTCCCTTATACTGTTGAGCCTGTTGCAAAACCCAGTCATTTAGGGTTGGACCACCCCGCAACGTCCAGAATCTTCTTGACCGTTCTGATCTGATTGACACTCACACTGTTGAGATTCTCGTAGAACTACCCTTTTAGTTTCATGCAACTAATGATGATCTTCTTGAAGATCCTACTCCATATCGCCATTTTGTGGGAAGTTTGGTATATCTTGTGAGCACTTATCCTGATATTGCTCATGTTGTTTATATCTTGAGTCAGTTTATGGCTCGTCCTGTCCATCTTCGCTATAGTTACCTTCTTCGTATTATTTGCTATGTGTGTGGGACTATCTCTCGTCATTTGTTTTTTCTAGCTCCAACTCACTATAGCTTCAAGCCTACTCCGATGCAATCTGGGCTAGCCATCCTTCCGATCATCATTCTTTTTTCTGCTTACTGTGTTTTTGTTGGCTGCTCTCTGATTACCTGGAAGATAAAGAAGCATATTGCAGTTTTTTGTTCGAGTGCTGAGGCTGAGTTGAGAGATATGGCAGTGGTTACAACAAAGGTTACTTATTTGAGGTGGCTACTTACAGATTTTGGAGTGATTGTGATGGGACCTACGACTGTTTTGTCCGACAGTACATGTGCTATCAGTATTACTCACGACCTAATGAAGTATGAGCTCACTAAGTATATTGGTGTGAATACTTTATACACTCATTCATAGGTGCAGGAGAGAGTACTTACTCTTCTGTTTGTGCCATCAGAGCTACAAACTGCTGATTCACGAAGCCTCAGACTAGGAGCAACATTTGTATTTTCTCTCCAAACTCAGTATTTGTGATCCACTATGAATTTGAAGAGGGGTGTTAGAGTAGGCTTATCTCTACTGTGTTTAGTTCATTATGTAGAATAGTTTTTCCATATAGTCCCTTGTACTCTCTCTACATATTATCCATTAGGCCTTATGAATATACACGCAATATACATAACAAATTGGACTCCAAGAGGTAAGCCTGGAGCCCTGGACCAAGCCAATAGCAATATCCTAACTGCTCATCAGGGCCTCCTCACTCTTATTGCCAAGTTATGGCTGAAAGGCCTTGATGCTACTGACATGGTAGCCCTTGTCCGTATGGAAATTTGGACACTGTTGGACCTATGCACAGCCGAAATTCCGGATTTAGCCCCCGAGCGAAGAAAATTCCGTTTTTGGACCCGTTCGGAGCGCGCGTTTTACCGGTGGCTGCCACGTACCCCGGTCGTGCGGTCTGATACCGCACGACCGCACTGTTCACCGGTCGTGCGGTACCAGACCGCACGACCGGCCTGCGTCAGGCGCGACCGACGACTCCGAGCGCGCGACCGTCCTCCCTCGCCGCACGACTCCGGTCCCGCCCCGCCCGAGCGCGCGTCTGGCCCGCGCGAGCGCGCGTCCGCCCCGCCCCGAGCGCACGACCGCGTGGCTGAGCGCGCGTCTGCCGTCGCCACGCACGAACCGGGTAGATCCAAAATTTCAGTCGCGCGGTCGGCGGGAGTCAGTGATGATGGCGCAATCTGTCCTACATTACACATTGATGGTGGCTTGTGGAGTACACATATGGCAATCTTTCGTCTTATTAATGAAGATTAGGGGCAGGCAAAATAATGACTGACCTGCTAGTTTCCAAAAAGAAAAGAAAAAGACCGACTGGTCTGCGGTCTAAACAGTTTTGAGAAGCCATCGCTGGATATACACGTGGAATCGGCGTCAAATCCGGCCGGAATGGCGTCCAGGACGAGACGGCAGTGCAGGTGGGCAGGTATCAATTCTCGAGTGACAAAAATGTCGACACGTCTATTGGTATCATTGCGTCGCGACTAAAATCTATGACCGTTTAATCAGCGATGAGATGGAAGAGAGCGCTTTGTGCCCGTCGTGATAGACTCCCGCCGACCGCGCGACTGAAATTTTGGATCTACCCGGTTCGTGCGCTCGGGCGACGGCAGACGCGCGCTCAGCCACGCGGTCGTGCGCTCGGGGCGGGGCGGACGCGCGCTCGCGCGGGCCGGACGAGCGCTCGGGCGGTGCGGGACCGGAGTCGTGCGGCGAGGGAGGACGGTCGCGCGCTCGGGCGCGTACGCAGGCCGGTCGTGCGGTCTGGTACCGCACGACCGGTGAACAGTGCGGTCGTGCGGTACCAGACCGCACGACCGGGGTACGTGGCAGCCACCGGTAAAACGCGCGCTCTGAACGGGCCCAAAAACGGAATTTTCTTCGCTCGGGGGCCAAATCCGGAATTTCGGTTGTGCATAGGTCCAACAGTGTCCAAAATTCGCGAAATTTGGACACTGTTGGACCTATGCACAGCCGAAATTCCGGATTTAGCCCCCGAGCGAAGAAAATTCCGTTTTTGGACCCGTTCGGAGCGCGCGTTTTACCGGTGGCTGCCACGTACCCCGGTCGTGCGGTCTGATACCGCACGACCGCACTGTTCACCGGTCGTGCGGTACCAGACCGCACGACCGGCCTGCGTCGGGCGCGACCGACGACTCCGAGCGCGCGACCGTCCTCCCTCGCCGCACGACTCCGGTCCCGCCCCGCCCGAGCGCGCGTCTGGCCCGCGCGAGCGCGCGTCCGCCCCGCCCCGAGCGCACGACCGCGTGGCTGAGCGCGCGTCTGCCGTCGCCGCGCACGAACCGGGTAGATCCAAAATTTCAGTCGCGCGGTCGGCGGGAGTCAGTGATGATGGCGCGATCTGTCCTACATTACACATTGATGGTGGCTTGTGGAGTACACATATGGCAATCTTTCGTCTTATTAATGAAGATTAGGGGCAGGGAAAATAATGACTGACCTGCTAGTTTCCAAAAAGAAAAGAAAAAGACCGACTGGTCTGCGGTCTAAACAGTTTTGAGAAGCCATCGCTGGATATACACGTGGAATCGGCGTCAAATCCGGCCGGAATGGCGTCCAGGACGAGACGGCAGTGCAGGTGGGCAGGTATCAATTCTCGAGTGACAAAAATGCCGACACATCTATTGGTATCATTGCGTCGCGACTAAAATCTATGACCGTTTAATCAGCGATAAGATGGAAGAGAGCGCTTTGTGCCCGTCGTGATAGACTCCCGCCGACCGCGCGACTGAAATTTTGGATCTACCCGGTTCGTGCGCTCGGGCGACGGCAGACGCGCGCTCAGCCACGCGGTCGTGCGCTCGGGGCGGGGCGGACGCGCGCTCGCGCGGGCCGGACGCGCGCTCGGGCGGGGCAGGACCGGAGTCGTGCGGCGAGGGAGGACGGTCGCGCGCTCGGGCGCGTACGCAGGCCGGTCGTGCGGTCTGGTACCGCACGACCGGTGAACAGTGCGGTCGTGCGGTACCGGACCGCACGACCGGGGTACGTGGCAGCCACCGGTAAAACGCGCGCTCCGAACGGGTCCAAAAACGGAATTTTCTTCGCTCGGGGGCCAAATCCGGAATTTCGGCTGTGCATAGGTCCAACAGTGTCCAAAATTCGTTCGTGCGCTCGGGCGACGGCAGACGCGCACTCAGCCACGCGGTCGTGCGCTCGGGGCGGGGCGGACGCGCGCTCGCGCGGGCCGGACGCGCGCTCGGGCGGGGCGGGACCGGAGTCGTGCGGCGAGGGAGGACGGTCGCGCGCTCGGGCGTGTACGCAGGCCGGTCGTGCGGTCTGGTACCGCACGACCGGTGAACAGTGCGGTCGTGCGGTACCAGACCGCACGACCGGGGTACGTGGCAGCCACTGGTAAAACGCGCGCTCCGAACGGGTCCAAAAACGGAATTTTCTTCGCTCGGGGGCCAAATCCGGAATTTCGGCTGTGCATAGGTCTAACAGTGTCCAAAATTCGTCCGTATGCTCCTCTATCAGCTGCTTCACTGGAACACTCAGACCATTAGTTGAGAGTTGCAACCTTATGCTAATGTGTGGTCCAGCATATATACTCTTACCACGAAGATTTGGCTTATTGTTGTAGGCTAACTCAGCCTGAAAAAAATTCCTGGTAAGTTACTTAGTTCATGTAAACGTCAACGTACTCAAGTTACAAAACATTCTGAGTTTGTAATCATTATTTTAGTTGGACAAATCATTTACTCCCTCCGGTGATTATCATATAAATTTTGAACCTTTGTTGATAAATGTAGGGCGTGCATGTAAATTTAATGATGTTTTCCTATCATGCCCTTATTTATTTTCTCTCATGCATTTATTCATTACCACCAACACAAAGTATCTCCTCTCATCTTTCAGAGTCATTTCCTCTCATAACTTTCTCAGTTTTATCACTTCGTTAATCTTGTGCAAAAAGATCAAAATATTTCCTACATTAATCAATGGAGTGAGTACAACATAGGTTTTTGTAGGGGAACATTTGTAATATAGCTTAGAAATATCTTTTAAAAAAGAAAACATCTAAGCTACTGATTTGACTTGTTCAGATACAGTATTGTTATCTGTAAAAAAAACAAAGTATTGTCAGGTTGAACATTGGCTTTGCTGCTAGTCTGATATCATGCTATAGGTGTCTTCTGTCCTCTGTTAAATACTCTCTTTGTTGTTCCTTTTTTCCCTTGGATGTAGCTTGTTTGCACTTTTATCCTCCTTACTGAAAATGAAGCTGCACTCTAGTGCATATTTCTGGAAAAAAAAAGGTTGAGTATTGTCCTGAAAATAATTTGGATTATATTTAAACAGAAAGGATTCTTCACCGGTAATCAATCAGAGAAGATAGTTCTTTTGAATCCTTTTGTTCCGGTGCCAAAACCGGTGGTTTGTTTGATGGGACCAATCCCTACAGACCTGATATCATATTCAGGCTGCATAGCTATCCTATTAGATAATTTCTCCTTGTACACCATTAGCTATTTTCATGGTATAGTGACTACATGCTAACATTGATTAACACTCGCAGGCTCTCACACAACTGGATTTGCTCGATGGCAAAATTCCGGGACAGGATCTACAGCGACTTCGAGATGACATCCACCCTTCTTCCGAGACATACCTCAGCAAGCTGGAGGAGGCATGCCCCTTTGATGGTGGTGACGACATCAGTGCCATGGACAACTGCACGCCTCAACCTTTGACAATGCCTACTTCAAACTCCCATAAATGGTGAGGGCCACTTGAACTCTGACCAGGAGATGTGGTCCAGTGTTGTCGTATACTCAACCACCGATACTGTCAACAATACTGGACTGGCCCTACGGCATTCTTCAAGCAGTTCTCGGATTCTATGGCCAAGATGGGCAACATCACCAGCCCTGCTGGTAGTGAAGGAAGAACTGCATCGAAGCACTCAAGACTCAAGAGTCTTCTTCGGTTTGCTGTGGTGTTTTGTGTTTGTTCTTTCTTGGTTGTCTGAAAATAAGAATGCATGTTGTTTAGCCTATTGTATTTGATGGAGATCTTTGTTATTAAGTTACGATGTTCAGTTACATGGAGTTGGCTTGTGCACAACATGTTTGCTACTATTTTTTGACAAAGATTTGTTGTATTGTACGTTACAAATTGAATCAATTCAACAATAATTTTGGAGATCTGCATCAATGTACAAACAACATGACACTGCCAGGTCTTTGCGATCCAGCGGCAACAGTTTTTACAAACTAAAACTACTTAAGTTAAAGAAGACAAAGGGGGAAAAGGAGAACCAAACCTTGCAACTTAAAAAATATTGCTCTGCCATCTTTATTCTACCAACAGTTTACAAAACCTGTAAATGTAATACATCATGCCTAGGTAACTATGTTGTGCTATTCTTTGATCTTTGTACAGTTCATCTGAGATCTGCTTCACTTCCAGACAGGATGCATCCCCAGTTTCTTACTTCACTATGTTATTTGCCATTTCACACAGGGGCTTCTTGCTGTGCAGATCCTGCTGGAATCAACTGATGATGCCTCTGGCCTTCCATTCTCTGCCATGGTGTCATCTCGGCCCAGAGAGCTCGACTGCCTGCACCAGCAATGACGAGTCGTCTGTCATGTCGGAGTAGCAGCGGCTGAAGGTGAACTCGGGCACCTTGAATTTGTGGGAGTCTGCGCGCTGCGACGCCTCCCACAGCTCCGCGAGCCCGTCGCCCTCGAGCATCCTGATCACCTCCGACATCTTGGGCCCAGTGGCGGACCCAGGATTTGAATACAGGGTATGCCTAACTAAAAAATTATTATCCAATGTTGATATAATCTAATACAAAAATTCGGTAAACGGTTCGGTAAAAAACATAATATATCTAAAAGATCTCATAATACCTTAAATTCAACAAATAAGTTCAAAATTTGCATAACTGATAATACAAATAAGTTCGAATAAGCTATACCCTATCTATAACCCTTCAGTCACCACTACAATTGGAGAATTATCATCTACAATAGGATCAGACGACTGTTCATCTAAAGCTAAAATTGATGGTGGTGGAGCACAAGATGCAATCTTTTTTGCTTCATGTTTCTGAAAAAGCAATGCAATGCTTCCGTTCTTCTTCTTCATGCCTCTCAAGTCTCAATTCAGTGCTAATGTGTGTTGTAGATCTAAAAAAACAAATGATCCTATTAACCATTTAACATGTAAAATATTTAGTCTAACAATGCAAGACTATAGCCCAAATTAATGCAGACCGCAGCTAAAATCTAAAATCTAAATTATTAGTCTAAAATCTAAAGTCTAAATTACTAAATTGATAAAAAAAAAGTAGAGAAAAATTACCCCGGGACCCGACTCCTTTTCCTTATTTCCTCATTTCCTCATTTCCCTCGACCGAGCACTTCGGCTTCGGCAGTTCGCAATCCCCCTCTCGGCCTCTCCGCTCTCCCTAGTCCCTCCCTCGACCCTCGCCACAGCCCGCAGCTCCCTCAGCGCCAGGCGCCCACCGACTCCCGCAGGCCGCAACTCCCGCAGGCCGCAACTCCCTCAGCGCCACAACCCCGCTCCGACTCCTCCCTCCCGCCGGCGCCCGCCGACTCCCGCAGGCCGCAACTCCCTCAGCGCCGCAACCCCGCTCCGACTCCTCCCTCCTGCCGGTCGCCGCCGGGTCGCCGGGTCGCCGCGGCCGCGCCCGATGCCCCGATGCCCAGATCTGGCTTGTGTTTGTGATTTGTGAATGTGTCTCCTCTCTCCTGGCTGCCCTGATGCCCCGATGTCTGTCGCCGAGAGTTTTTGGGCTTTAGAGCACAGGGTGTTTTTGGGCCAAGTTGCACTATTTGCAGGGTAGTTCTGGGCCTATATGGACTACCTGCTGGGCCCGCCCCTGCTTGGGCCTGTGGCCGGGAGATACTGGGTGCACAGCAGTGCCACCTGTACCATCTCCTCCAGCTCAATGCGGTCGTAGTTGCTCCTCAGGCCCTTGTCAACAAGCACATCGAGCTTCTTCTCCGGGTGCATCTTCTTCAACTGTGCAGAAGCCAGTACCGTGTCAAAACCTTAGGTATGATATGATCATATGCCTCAAGCCGTGTCCGCCATGTGAGAATGACAATGAACTTACCCAGTCCAGCATGGCTCCCTTCTGATTTGATGTCTTTCCAAACTCAAGTGCAGTCTGACCGGTGATTAGCTCGAGCAGCAGGATTCCGAAGCCGAAGACATCGGTTTTCTCAGATGATTGGCCCGTGGAGAGATACTCTGGGGCAAACTCAAATAAAATTTAAATAAAATATAAATATTAAAAATGGGTGTATAAATTGATATATTGGAATTTTTAATAAATTTAGAAATTTGAATAGGCTCAATCGGAGTTAGGATGAAGAAGAACGAGCTTCTGGAAGTTTGGAATTCTAAAGAAATTGATAAATGAGAATATCTAGAATTATTTTTCTAAAGAAAAAGAATTTATGACGTCAATAATGTTTGGCTGAATTATTCTTTAAAAGGAAAAATACGGGATTATGATGTCATAGATGGCTCGGCGTTTGACTCGTAGACCCTGGTTTATGGACCGGGTCCATGGGTGGGCTCTTGACTAAGGTGGTAGGGGATGATGTGGCATTTGTGTGGCAGCTGACTAGGCTCAGTGTGCTGACCTGGAGGCCAGATGGCGCACATGTGGGGTACAATGGCTATGGTTCAGGAAGCTGGCATGGCTGCGGACAGAGCTGTTTTATGTTGATGTGGCATCCTACGTGTCACCCCGTGGTGTGACACGTCAGCTGTGCCATTTGACCTGGCTTCGCCAGCGATGGCTGTGCATAGGAACAGATGGTTGCCGACATTCCCATGTCGGCGGTGACTGGCGAGGGGAGGGGGAGAGAGAGAGTGGGTCACGGTGGTCTCGGCTATACCTCGCGCGAGGCTCTGCTGTCGACGAGGAGGACTGGCAGTGAAACTTGGAGGTGTTGGCGTTCAGCTCCTACCAAGGATGGCACTCCAGTGTTGTCTTTGCATGGCGAAGGGGTGGACAAGGTTGGCATTGGCGTGGGGAAGAAGATGGCACCAACTATAGGGCGTGACTGGGCTCCGGACGGTCAGAATTGCTCACCGGCGATGGACCGAGCTCAGAAGCGAAGGGCGCACGGCGAGGGAGCACTTGGGCACACGAGGGAGATGATTGAAGGAAGGGTTTGGGGTGGTGTGAGGAGGGGGTGCTCAGGGGCCCTATTTATAGCCTCAGGGGTGAGCTCATCGATAGCAATTGCTCACAAGGTTTTATGCCGGCGCTGATTTGGTTGGAGAAGAAAAGGAAGAGAGGGGGGGGGGGGGGCGAAAGGAAAGAAGGCGTGAGATTAAGGGGATTTGACCCATGTGGCGTGTGACTTTTGAATCCAGAGAGGGAGCAGAGAAGGAAGGGTGGCGGGGGTGATTCGAGTGATCGCGCGGCGGAAAAGGAAAGGAAAGGAGGAAGAAGAAGGAAAGAGGAAGGGGGTGGCGCGGTAGGGATGATAGGTGGGGTCCGCGCGTCGGTGGGAGATTGGGGAAGGAAAGGGAGTGGGCGGTGGGGATTTTGGAATGGAGTGAAGTGGCATGATCTGGACCAGGCACTTGTCGGCCCAGGGAGGAGGGAAGGGGAGTTAAAATTAAAATTTTATTTTTAATTTACAGAAAACCTGAGAAATCCATTAAAGGCTCAAAAATAGCAAATAAATTCCATAAAAATTCAAAAAATTCCTTGAACCAATTTTAACTTAGAAAAAGTATTTCCAACTTAATTGGTCTTAATATTTATAGTGAAAATATTTTTTAGTTTTAAAATTAGATTTTAAACTCCAGAAAATTCATAGAAAATAAGCCCAAATAATTAATTTGAAGTGAGATTTTTACATAAATTCAAAATACCCTTTATATTTTTTAGACGTTTACTTAAATTACTTTTCAAAATAAAGGCTGTTTAAAAAGCAAAATACAGGGCAAACCAAATTTAAAAAAATTCAAGCAACCAAAATACAAGTTTTATTTCAAATAAAATTATTTTTTCTCATTAAAAATTTGAAATAAACAGCTCGGCTATTATAGTTGGCTCAAACCAAAATAATGCCGATGTAGAAACCTTGTGTTCAGCTTGTTTCCTCGCTTGATCCCTCACGGCTTGACTCCTGGCTCACCTCTTTATTTAGCTCAACTCCTGGCTGCACCTTGCGCATGGTTGGATTTAGGGGTGAAAACAGATCGGATGGTTTCCGTTGGATCCGGACGGATACGGATTGTGTCGGATCGGATTTTTTTCGGATAGTTCTCGGATCGGATACGGATACGGATACGAATACAGTAAGCCCAGTATCCGTCGAATACAGATACAGATACGGATAATCCGAATAATACGAAACAAGATATCCGAGATTTTAGCCTATAACCAACCAGCCCATAATGCTAGAAGCCCAGACGCCCCATTCCAACTCTACGCGCGATCCAGCCGTCCATCCTCACCCACCCCATGCGATCCAACTGTCGGCAGGCACTGGGCGGCGTGGGCGCCGGTTTAGGCCTTTAGGGCCTGTTTGGAACAGAGGAATTTCACAGGAATTTTGCAGGAAACAGTTCAATTTCCGCAGGAATCGGGAAAAATTCCCGCATTCCAAACAGGGCCTTAGGGTTTGCTTGGTTGCCCCTGGGCGGCTGGGCGCCGGCCGCCGCAGCCCCCAGTCTCCACTGCGCAGTCTGCGCTCCTCTAGGGCTTCTCGCGACACCCACCTCCCGCCGATTGGACTCCAACCCGCCTCGCTTCCTCCCCTCGCCCGCAACAGGTCGGCCCCCGATCCCCAGCCCCGTCTTGATTTGGGCGCTTCGCCGCCTTCCGCTCTCGATTTGCTCGATCCAAGCCGTGGCGTCAGTCGGTCAGTGCCGCTTGTTGTTTTTTCTTCTAATTTTAGTCGTTGCAGTTGGTTGGTGGGTTGCAGGTGCTCTAGTAGATTTGTTAGATTTGTAGGGTTTTTGAGGGGGGGAGCAGCGGTGGATTTTGCTGAATTACGGCTAGAGTTTCACTTAGCGATGGTTTAGTGCAAGATGCTGCTGCTTAATCCTATCGGAATGGTGTGGTTGGTTTCCTCCTATAGCGGCTTCGATTTAGAAGTTCATTCGGGCTTACCCCCTTGCATGCTGCTTTTCGCTTTGTATCTAGGGTCAATGCACTAACTTGGTGCATTTGCCGCTCTTTGGCCATGTTTTTGGGTCGTATCCTTAGATTCCGTTCTTATCCTAGATGAGATCTAGTTGTTGTTCTGAGCGTAGCTTCTTTTGTTCGTCTTTGTAAGTAGATTTATGGCACCACGGTGCCGATTATACTGGTTTAGTTTGATTTAGGGGACTCGTTAGGTTTTGGTGTTTGGCAGTAAGTAGTAACCTGTATATTTTAATTTCTATCTGGATGTGCAGTGAGCAAAACTTGATGGCCATGATTGATTATTAATCAGGTTGAACAGCTAGGATTTTTTTCTGATGATGTGGCCGAAGGGCATTCTAAAACTTTATATCAACTTTATTAGTATGAACTCCAATGGTCTACAGCACTAGCACAAGCATGTTGAATTGCTGAAGAACAAAATGTGGACCCTAAAATTGATTGTGTATTCTGTCATACAAAATGTGCCCTTTGTATTTGTTTTGACAAGATGAACAATTTACGTATTTTCGTTAATTTTGGATGTATAGTTTAAGGGGTTTTCATGTTCCGATAAATATTCGTAACCGTATTTGTTTCAATTCGTATTCGATCCGTATCTGTATTCGATATTATTCGTATTTGTATTCGTATTCGAGTTATCCGTATTCGTATCCGTATCCGAAAAAAAATATGAAAACAAATATGGTAGAGGCATTATCTGTCCGTATCTGATCCGTTTTCACCCCTAGTTGGATTCTTGCACACGGTTGGATGAGCTGACTTCCCCTCACTGCTTGGTTACATACGGCAAGAATGAATCCCACTCGGATTGAGAACCCTTCTCGGATGGAGCTTTCTTTCTTTGTGCACAAAAAATAATTCTTGTGGCTTGGCTTGCATTATACCTGGCTCCCCTCTTTCTTCACACACAAAAAAGAGTGCCTCCCTTTCTTTCTTCAATCGCATACTATCCGAGTGCTTTTCCCTCACACGGATGTGGCCCCTCAAGCTAATGTGGCATCATGGCCCCAAGCTCATGTGGCTCCTTGATTCTTGGATCATGTGTACCAGGGCCTTTCCCATACATGGCCTTCTTATGCCCCAAGCCCATATGGATTCCACTCCCATGCGGCCGAATGCTTATAAGCTTTCTTCCTTGGTCGACTGTAGCCTTCCCCACACAACCCATGCTTCCATTACCTAGGATCATGCACCTTGGCTTCATGTGGCCACCATGCTCTCCCCACTTCACTAACCTCCCTCACCTCCCTCTTGGCCAACACTTCTTTCTCCTGTACATTGCTCAACAATTCAGCATTACAAGACTTTATCGCTTCGGTTGGCAATGGTGTAGCACAAAGCAAAGTTGTAATGGCACCCTTAACCACATCATGTCTTCTCTTGCAAATGATCCAAGTCACTTGGCGCACCACATATCTCTTCTCGTACATGACGACGCCTGGCTTCCTTACAGCACAGGATCTCGGCTCCTTTTTAAGCCTAGTCTTGGTCCACATTGCTGTTGCCCGTTATGTCTTCCACCAGTAGCTTCCGCTCTGGCTCCTCACCATCTCGGCTTATAACTACGCCACAAGCCTCAGTCATTTTCGATGGCTCCTTGTTGTCTGGATATTGGCTCCTCCTTAAGCGTTGTTGTAATCCCTTGATTGTTTTGGAACTAAGCTCTCCTAGCTTAGTACTAGTCCCGTCCGTCTCACCATAACATAGCTCTAGAATCTTACAACCAATACAAACAGTCAAATTGTCAAGTAGCACCGCATAATACACAAAGTCATTAATAGTTACAATTTGTCCATACAATACACTATGCAAAATGTATACAACCAAATCATTAATCCTAAACTTAGGACCAAATAATAAACCTCTGTGCATGCAAAGCAATGACCTAGGTCAAACCAAACTCTCGCTAAAACTCAAAATCCTAAATACAAACATCAGCCGAAACTACACATGCCTGCCAGTCTATCTAAAAATCTGACAAATTGCAAACTTTGATTCCTAATTTTCTTAAATACTAAACTCAAATTCTACAAACTTTTCCAACTAAAAATTAATTACTCATCACAACCATATGTTGATCCAGATGGTGACCGGTGGTCTCACAGCACTCGAGGCGAAAAGCTGCTCGCACTGAAGCAGGGGTTTGGCCCTCTGGAATGCGGGGGCAGTTATATTTAGGCCCACCTGTCAAAAGAGCTCTTAAGCAATTTGGCCCAGCGTAACCGGAAGAAATCCCCAAACCCTACACATCGGAGCGCTCCGACGCCGACAACCACCACCGCGACACCCCTCGCTGGCGGCGCCACTACCCGCGGTTGCTCACTGACAGAGACTTTTACTCCGCCGCCCTCTTCGCTGCCATCCTCTTGTGGGCTTGGTTACTGATTTGTTCGCATGGGCAAATCCAAAGGTGCGGCCTTTTCGCCTTTCTGAATCTGCGTAGCTTCTTGATTGGATTTATTCGAATTGGGAGGCAAAGGTAAAAGCTTGCTCTTTTATAGACAAGAAGGCTTTGAGGGAAGCGAATGCGGATAAGAAATTGGCACTTGGTGTGAAGAGGAAGCAGCTGAAGAGAAAGAAGGATAGAGGTTTGGATGGTGCTGTCGAGAGCGAGCGTGCTACCGAACATGGTATCGTGGAAGGTATTCCTAGTGATTGTTTCTTGTTATTTCCTCCCATTTCTTTCTGGGTTGTGTTGCCGAATCTGTGGTTAAACCTAGAACAATAGTCTGTGATCTCAGAAATGTCACCTTGATCACCCCCACAAAGGTGGAAGCAGTGATTCAGTGGTACAGCTTGAGTTAGTATCTGTAAAGTGGTACAGCTTGAGTTAGTATCAGTAAATCAACTAATCAGAGTGGGTATTGATTTTGAAAATGAAAAATATTGTCAGTTCGAAACCTTTAGGAGGGATTGCATTGCTGAATGCCAATCTGATGCATTATCTGATTAACGGCTTTCATTGCTGCTACTTTTATGATCATCATGAACATCTTGTGTGCCTGAAACAAGTAGCATGACAACCACCTCATGCCCTGGTTTCTTTACTTCTTTTGGTTCTTTAAGTTGTTCATTAGGCCCTATATAATAGTTGTCAAGTTTTTAACCTCTTCACTTTGATTGCTAGATAAAGAATTGGCACGGAGCAAGAAAATAGTATTGATGAAGCAGAAGAAGAAAAATAAGCATGTCAAAGTGACAAGCAGTCGTACCAAGGCTGATGATGTGGTGGAACTCCTGTTAGACAATAAGGATGAGACGATGCCTAAGCTGAAGAAGAACAAAAAGAAGCTATTGGAAGGCAGCAATTCTGTCAAGGTACAGCAAAGTCAGTCTGACAATAATGAGGCAGGAACACCTAAGATGAAGAACAAGAAAAATAAGAAGAAGCTAAAGGAAGGGAAGAGCTTTGTTGAGTCTAGTGATGAAGAGGAAATCCTGCATAGAAATCAAGATGAAGAAACTAGTGGTAATATATCTTGATTGCTTTGCATTACCATGATTGGGTGCTGAACTATTTTCCTTTCCACATGGATGCTTGTTGTTTTTTTTTTTGCATTCTTGTTAACAAATTGTTTTTAAGTAGCGATTTCATGCAAGAAACCAGATGATATCATATATCTTGTCCCTTTTTTCTTGTCATATTTTTCTCATTCTAGTTGTGTTTTTTTTTTATTTTCCTTTTGTTAAACAGTTGCTTTAGATCTATTTTATACAGCTAATGTCAACCAACTTGCAGCACATAGTGAAGTTATGGATATTGGGGAGCCTGAAGAAGTAAAGAGAGGAAAGGATAAGACCAGTAGGAGCATTGTATTTATCTCCTAATCAAAATTATTCTGAAATCTCAGTTAAGTGTGGCGCATATTGTTGACATGCATTCCTTTCATTGGCTGCAGAGAAAGTAAAGAAATCAGGGAAAAACAACAAGAAAGATAAGCATGCATCAAGGAAAGAGAACAAGCTGGAGAGGCGTGTTGAGGTTGATACTGCAAACGTTGATGAGATTCAATCTGTTGACGAAGACAGTTCCAGAGGAATGAAAAGTAATGCCTTCAAATCTTCAATTTTGAGTTTTTTTTATCCCTGAGATATGATTTTATTCATGGAGTTGATGAAAAAAAAAGACAGTGTTCACAATCAAAAGGCAAAGATCAATGCACTATATCCAAGATATACTCTCAGCGTATTTATTTCAATGACTTAATTACTAGAAAGCTATGTAGGGTATGTCCAGTTTGTTGGTTCCTGCAAGAAATCGTCCAGCTATGTGTGTTGCAGACTTGTAATGCTTTTGTTTAGTTATGTTCTGCTCCCATAAATGCCATTGTGTGTTTTTTTCTTTTTCTGTTTTAACTTGATGCACTAAAGTTCAAAACTGATCTGTGATGTATTGACAGAATGGATCTTGGAGTACAAACAAAAGAGACCAGGCCTCAAAGTTTTGCAGCAAAGAATAGATGAGTTTATAATTGCTCATGAGGAACAGCAAGAGCGGGTGAGTATCTCCCGTTATTTCAAGTATCAAAAGACACCTCTACTGCTTTTAAACAAGTTACTTCTCCAAACAAGAATTAAAAGTATCCAGTTCAGCACATTATCCAATCCAGTGCTGTGCAAGTTAAGACAAGTTTCATCAGAATTCCCTTGGTGAATGCGTTTCCACCATACTGATAGTGTGTACTTCTGTTTTTTTTATTAAATTTGAGAGAGCAGAAGACTGCTTCTGCATGTTTGGGTTTGTGATATAGCAAACCTATACTCTTTTACCAAAAAAACTGCATTTTGTTTGTTGCCTGAGTCCTGACACATGTTTGATTAATTCAGGAGAGGAAAGAAAGAGAGGCACGTGCCGCGGAAGAAGGATGGACGGTTGTGGTGCATCATAAGGGTAGGAAGAAGACCACAGACACTGAAACTGGAACAGCTGTTGGCTCTGTATCTCTGGCTGCAATGCAAGAGAAAATGGGTAAAAAGAAACCCAAGGAAGTTGATCTAAACTTCTACAGATTTCAGAAACGAGAAGCTCACATCAATGGTATGCTTCAACGTTTTTTTGAAGGTTTCCTTATTTTATGCAGTTTTAATTACTCAGTGCTCTGTACACATATGATAGAATAGAACCTAGATTATGTTCAACACTAAATAGTTTTGGGCACAGCATAGACAACTGGCACATATATTTTTGTCCAGTCCAACAACCCATGATCAGTTAATCTGCTCATGTGTTCGCCATGCCAGTCTGGGTGACTGAGCTTGGTGTTGTCCTTTCTGGTTACATTTGACTTTAAAAAAAGGTCACCATTTGGCATTTACAGCTTGGTTGGAATTACAATTCCAGTCATTTCCTTAATTGTTTGTATTCAAAGTAAACCCGTATATGCCAGAAGTTATTTTCTTGTCTGAGATGATATATCAGAAGGTTTTGTTTGGTTCAGCAATTGCAAAGAATGCTCCTTTTTTGTATGTCAAGTTGGTCGTTCCACCGTTGTTTCATAAGCATGAATTAACTCCGGAAAATTTGACTTATGTGACTGCAAATGAGGAGCTTTGTTTTTTCCCTTTTATCTTGTGCAACTTAATAGGCTGCAGAAACTTCTTGGAGCTAACTTGGAACTCTTCATCTCTTGCACAGAACTCGCGATGTTGCAGAGCAAGTTTGAGCAGGACAAGAAACGGATACAGCAGCTTCGGGCTCAAAGGAAGTTCAAACCTTACTAATGCTGCTCAAATTTGAAGGGGTTCCTCCAAAGAGATGCAGTGCTCATACCACATGACTCAAGAGCAGTCATTGCCGTCGAACGTCTGGTTGCTCTTGGTCGTACACTGTATTCTTTTTTTTTGGCAGAAAATGTTGCTTTGCTGGACATTCGTTAGGATGCATGCTCTTTAACTGAAACATTGTCAGCTGCATATTTATTTCAAAACAATATCAGCTGTATACCATGGCCTGCGTTTGCTGTGCCAATGTGTTTGGTTAAATCATGCCGTCTGGTGCCTTTCGTGGGCTAATCTATGCTGTGCTCTGCCTCTCGTAGCGTGTTTGCAGAGTCCACGAGGCGACTGGCCCTCCTTGGCTGAGGCGACGGAGTTGGGCGCGGCAGTTGCCTTGACGCCGAGGAGATGAGCGATGGAGCCTTTGGATGGTGTGTGGACGAGAGGGGGGATGCAGTCCGGCCGGCGGGCGCTGGGGTTCGGGGTTTGATGGCTGGGCACGAGCGGTCACCGCGATGCAGGCCTCCTTCCGGTTCAGAAACGGCGTGCCTCTGCTCGTTCGGTTCTATCTCAGGCCGGCCTGGCCGCTCGGTCAGCCAGCTGAGTTCGTACTAAGTCAATCGAACAACTAACGTATCTCCGCGCTTTAAGGCCAGCGTCCTGAGTTCTGAATCGCTTCTCTGGATCTCTCGACTTACCTGAACCCCAAACTGCCAAACAGCAATGTCACGCACGCGCAAAACAAACTGTAAATTCCTGCAGAGATCCCCCAAACAGCTGCAAACTCTCTACTCTGCCAAGTGACTCATTGCCGTAGCCACATTTTCCCCCATCGATCATTCCATCCCTCGTTCCAAAGAAGAGTCAAGAATTCACCAACAAACATCGGCCGAAACGAACAAGAGCTGGCAAACATCCATTCCAACCAAAACCTTCTCGTAGTTGGCCTTGGATACGCGCGGCAAACGCAGCCATTTGTGAACGTAGGTAACACACACGTAGGAGAAGGGACGTAGGTACGTGGGCGTCGACGATGGTGAGGCTCTCCAATGGCGTCCTGGGCGCCCTGAGCGCCGTCGCCCTACTCGCGTCCGTCCCGCTCATCGGCGCGGGCGCCTACCTCCTCGCGCACCCGGCCACCGAGTGCCAGCGCCTGCTGTGGCTCCCCGCCGTCGCGCTGGGCTGCGCGCTCCTCCTCCTCTCCCTCATGGCGATAGCCGGCGCGTGCTGCCGCGCCACACCTCTCCTCTGGGCCTACGTGGTCGTCATGTTCCTGCTCGTCGTCGGCATGTTCCTCGTCACCGCCTTCACATTCGCCGTCACCAACAAGGGCGCCGCCACCGCAGTGTCCGGGCGCGGCTACGGGGAGTACCGGATCGGGGACTACTCGGACTGGCTGCAGAACAGGATCAGGGACTACGAGACGTGGCGGCGGATCGAGAGCTGCATGGCCGACGCGGGTGTGTGCGGCGGCCGGCTCGGCGGCGTCGTCGCCGGGATCAACGCCGGCGAGTTCTACCGGCTGCATCTGCCGCTTGTCCAGGTACGCCTGGATTCATCGGTTGCATGGCGTGCATCATGCATTGGCCCACTCGCCAGAGAGTGATTTTAGTATCGTTTCGAGTGAAGTGATCAATGCCCTTTTTAATGGAGATTGAATGTTGCATAAGAAATCTATTCCTTAATTTATGAGCTGTTAAGTAAGGATCCCCTAGACACCTCTTTTTTTTAGAATTGCTAACCGAGTGTTTTTTTATTCGAAACATTTAGATTTTTTTCATTATATGTAATGTTTTTTGTTTATGTATCAACATTTCCTCTTCCACTGATAGTACATCTTGAGACTCGAGAGTTTACACTGTTCACTGCCACTGAATGCATTAACACATTTGCAAGTTGCAACACATTGTAAAAAAAAATTTCAACACTAGCTCTACAGATGCATGCATTTCATAAGGTTCTTGTTCATTTGAGGAGAATTGTGGTATCAAATATATCAACAGCAGTGTCTCCTCTGAAAAAAAAAATCGTGCAGTCCGGTTGCTGCAAGCCGCCGGCGTACTGCGGGTACCAACCCGTGAACGCGACGTTCTGGGTGGCCCCCGCGGCGGGCCTGGACACGTCGGACGTCGACTGCCGGGCGTGGAGCAACGACCAGAGAGTGCTGTGCTTCCGGTGCAACGCGTGCAAGGCCGGCGTGCTGGCCACCGCCAAGAACAACTGGAAGGCCATGGCCGCCCTCAACGTCGCCGTCCTCGCGCTCCTAATCTTCGCCTACTCCCTCGGCTGCTGCGCCATGCGCAACAACGACCGGCGCCGCCGCGGTGGCTACGGCCGTTACTGATCGTTCATTCATGGGGGCCTGGCTGGTTTCAGAATTCAGTGTAGTTTTGCGGTGGGTATGTTTCTGTTATTTTCTTTGTCAGGAACAGTACAGAACTGATGTAAAATTTGCTCGGCATTGTATGCAACTACGAAGTTTATGTAGTAGTGAGGTCGATGGCATGGTTCAGTTGATGCTCATGTTTGGTAGATCTCTTCAGATAGACTTTGATCATGTGATTGTAACTGGTAATTTCAAGCAGACTCAGGCTGCAGGTCGGCCTAGAAGAGCCCATCTTGGCATGATCCTTTGGGCCGTTCAAGGTTTAGGCCAGCTACTCATAAGGAATCAGGATTGGCTCAATCCAAACTCTCTTTGGGCTTGGCTGGATGAATTTTTTTGTTGGAACAAAAAAGCCCAGCCGTCCCCATCCTTTCTTTTCTATAGGGAAACAAACGTCAAAATTTTCCAACCACTTTTTTCTGTTCTTTCAATCCATCAATGTTGCCCATTGAGTTAAAAAAAATGCTGCCCCTGCTTTGACTATACTATCGGCTCCTTGAAGTTCAGAAGCTCTGTTCACAAGTTTATGGCCTAGTTATTGGAACTTGAACTGCAAGTCCTCTAGTTTTGCCCAGTGGTCTGCAAAAGCTCAGCAACTTTGATGCCAGCGAGAAAGTGGGCGCTACAAGACAGCTGCAAATGGCAATGGTCTGATCTGAAAGACTGGAACAAATCCAATTTCATTCAGCAGTCCTCTGAACTTCCCCATCATTCGCCGATCTAGATTTCTATTATTCTTACCTTCGATTGTTGCATGTTGGATTTCTACTGTTCTTTATCTTTGGTCTGAAACAAATAACGGTAGGGGCACCTTGTTTTGCACTGAACCTACTTAAAAATGCAATTTGGACTGTCATTTGCACGCTGTATATATCATCCCCTTATTACTCCCCGCGGAGTTCCTGGACGCTGAGGCCAGCCACGTCGCCCCCCTGCGCTCGGTCGGCCGGCGCGTGGCGGCCGAATTTCGGTACGGTCGGGGGAGCAGTTTTGCGAAAAAGTCCCTGTATTTTCCGGAAATTACGTAAAGGTCCTTTTTCCTCGCGAAAAGGTCCCTGCCAGTTTTTTAGCCCCTCCACTTTGCAGGATAGCCCCCCGCGGTTTTCTAAATTACGTATGGGTCCTCGTTTACTTACGTACAGGTCCTCCCTTTTTTACAAAAAGACCTTTGAATTTTTCGAAAATACACATGTGCCCTCGGTTTTTTACGAAAAAAACCTTTAACTTTTCCGAAAATACACATACGCCCCTCGGTTTTTTAAAAAAAACCCCTCACGAATTATCGTCTCTTTTACTTCGGTACACACGGTGGCTGGCGCGGCGTGACGCCGTGCCTATGAGGCTAGTACTCCCTACGTGCTGCAAAGTAAGTGGGTGTTTGTATTGACCCTGTTCTTTTCATCTTTTAAAAACTGTTTTTCGGTTTTTCTACAGTAATTAGCTTTTAAACGAAGTATCTTTTTAAGATAGAGACTACTAGTTAATTGTAGTACATACTGTACCGACTTCATTTATATCAATAAAAACCGCACGTGAGTTTCTGTTACTCTGTAATCTCTCGCATGAATAGCCCAAAAGCCAAAAGCCGCAGCCAAAAGCCATAAGCTCCAGCCAAAAAGAATAGGCAATATGAATATATGGCTTCTCGAAGCGACTTCTCTACACCTCTCGCTCCCGTCTCGTGCACGCATCTCTTCCTCATTTTCCCCTCTGCTCATCCCCCTAAAACTATTCATTTTCAGCCAAACACCACCAGCCTCAGCCAATAGAACACCTCTAAGTTCATTGTATTGGGAAGTTTCATATGCAAGTCTATTGAGGAAATCAAAAGCATATTTAGTGCATTAGTTTTACTATATGTCTCTACTTTAATGCTAAGTAGTTGTAATATGTTATTTAATAGAGATATGTATGATCCATTGATATTAATTTTTTTTAGATTTAGCACCTCATTAGTCTATATATATATTGGGTTTGGACTTACATTGCGAGACATATGAAATTGCAGGATAGACGAAATGGTAAACTGAATTTGACTTCAATCAAGACATGCATAGAATGTATGATATGATGCTAAACCACCAGAAGATGAAATGGTATGTGTAACGCCCCTGTTTTTGGGAATAGGGACATCGTTACCTTCCGTAATAGCTCAGGAGTTCAGTTACGGACAGAAGGAGTATCGTGCCTGCTCATGAACATTTAAAAGGGTTAATTTGATTAAAATATGACCTAGCGGTCAACTTTAACAATATAAGGACGACCAAGCTCAAAACTTTTAACTTACATTCAAAAGAACTGAAGAAACTTCCCATAGGAACGCCGAATGCGGTCGTAACCCTAACACAAAAACTTAAAGTATTTTTTCTTCTTCTGGTATCTGTTATGGTGAAAATATAGTAAGATTGAGTATAACCAACAATACTCAGTAAGTCCCTATAACAGAATGCATTTATAGGGCTATCATCTATATGCAAGGTTAAATCAAATGATGGTTTCATATTTCTGTTATATAAAACCCGATTTTCAATATTATATCGGAATTAGATTTCAATCCTATGACTTAGCCACTTTAACTGAAATAAAATAAATAAGTAAAATGTCCTTAAGCATCTGACTATGTGGGAGCAACTCTCCTCACAAGTATTTCATGTCCGGTCTATGGATCTCAGTCCATGTCCTTTACCAAACTCCCATACCAATAACCATTTTTGCGAAAACTACACACTGTGGTATTTCAACACGTTGCTCATGACAGGGGGCATGGCTATTCGAATAGATTATTAACACTCTATAGAGGTGTACAACTTTACCTGCAAGATACCTTGTAATGTCGGCCATTACACGTTTTCATAGGCGTGCGATTGAGTAATTATAACAAGGCCTTTACAATGCTTGTTTTGATATTTTCTCCTGCTCTGGAGTTCTGTCTCCTCAGAGCTAATGGACTCCGTTATTAGGTTATTGTGAGTGCACTCACTCTTAGGGCAGAAACCTTTCGAGTCTATCCCAGGTAGTGACTCCTATGGTTCACCCCCAAACATATCCTTCCCTGGGTAATGGCCCCATAGGTCACCCCCAATTGGTGCAGGAGACTATGTCGAAACAAAACAAATTAGTCGGCTAGGTCCGTCCCATACCAGACTTGTGATTGTATAGTGGGTGTAGAAATGAGCGCACACGAATTCGGTCCTTAATCGACTTAGGCGAGACAAACCCAACAATTTAGACCTCGGGCAGTACCTGTACCGGTCTCAAGTCAACCCCTCATCCGGGTCTCCCATCATTTTATAAAAATCCCATTTTCAGTGGTAGCCCATGTTACTACTACTATTATCATGTTTCAAATTTCAGTTGGCAATATTTGTGTCATTTTTACTATTATCTCTAAAACATATCTAAGCACAACCATTGTTTGGCAACATTACTATTGTGATAATCATATAGTGACAAGAGTAAGGTAATATCAAAAGGAAAGATAAGAAGTATCACTGTATGGTGTAGCTAGGCAATCTATACACAAAATAAAGGCATGCATGCATTTGTATTTGAAATCAAAATAATTACATTTGAAAACTAGGTTCAACATGATCAATATAAGGACTTGTCTCCTTTTTTGATATCTTTGGTCTTTTCTCGTAGGCTTCAGGCATGCTTCAATTGCTCTTGTAGTTTTTTGGTTGACAAACTCTCTGGGTTCGAATACTAACATGAGAAAATAAATGCAAATAAGTTCTTACTTTGCAGAATGCAAGCTGGAAAAAAAATAAAATAACCAAAAGACACAAAGAAAGGGGTTTGGATGGTGTTTGATTTAGTTGAATGAAGTTGCGATTAGGCTAGATGAGGTTTGAGATGGTCAAAGAAGGATATAGGTGTTATATGGGTTTCCGCGAATAGCTACGGGTATGGACGATATTGGGTTTGTGACCGGAATATTATTTGAGTGGTTTAGAGATCTACCAGAGTCTAGGATGGCAGGATGGAGTTGGGAATGGCGTAGACGGACTCAAGACAATCAAAATAGGTGTATATAGGTTTTTAGGGTTTCGGTGAATAGTGACGATGAAAACAGTATTAGACACAAATTCGGAATGATATCTAGATGGGTTAGGGTTTCATCATAGTGTATTTAGGCTAAGTAGTGTTGAAAGGGACTTCATGGCTCAAAATGGTTTATACTAGTATATCTATACTTAATTGGTTTCGGTAAACGATAAGAGTTTGGACTGTATTAGGTGTAGAGTTTTGAACAGTGTTTCAGTGGTTTTGGGTTTTATCAATGTCTGATATGGAAAAACAGAGCTGGAAAATGGGTAAATGGGCTCGAAACGATCAAAATGGATGTATATATGTGTTTTAGGGTTTAGTGAACAGTAATGGTAGGGCTACTGTTCATACCGGGTCTGCTACAGTGATCTACAGTGATATGGACAGCCTAATCATCTGCTTTCTTGGGTCTTTCACTATGCAGTCCAAACCGAAACAGTGTCGTCTTCTTCCCCGCGTGTGCACTGTAGTAGCTGAGAACAGAGGAAGATAGCGATGGCGTTTGGTGCAGCTACAATGATTTGCGACGGGGTTTGAGGCTAGGGATGGGTCCTAGGAGCAACGAGGGTTCCATTTTTGGGGTCAGGGGTGGCTTAAAAATATGCAATGGCCGGCAGCGATGCTTCTCCTCCTCGGGTCTTTTGAACGGCATAGAGATATTGGTGGGTTAAGAGGACAATAGCATTAGGGTTTGAGCATCTCTAGGGTTAGAGGAGGCTTAGGGGAGTGGTGGCTCGAGTAGAAGATCAACAGGTTGAGCTGTCCACGGCAACATCTTATGGTCGAGTGACGGTCAAAGGCGTTGGCACACTAGGGGGCTCAGGAAGCTAGGGTCATGCTTCGGGGGTGTTACTAAGGGCATGAAGAAGCTATAGGCTTAATCAATTGAATTGGAATGGACTGAATAGAAGAAATTATAATTTGAGCTTACTTCGGGTCTTCCGGTGATCGCCGACAAAGCTGTGGTCAAAGGCTCAATTGGGGGTGTGGGGTGGCTCACTAGACGCCAATGCAATATCTGGGAGGTGGTCTCGAGCTTTTATAGCTATCCTATGGTAGTTCGGCATAGGAGCGGTTCTAGTGGTGAGGCGGCACGTGGCTAGGTCGGGAAGGTGCGTGAGGGCACGGTGCGGCTAGCGGTGTAGATTTTTGCGCTTCCTCAGACACAACATAATGGTGATCAAAAGGTTGTAGGGAAAGTCATGTCAGTTGTGAGGGGGAGGCACAGAGAGAGCAAAGACCAAAGAGGTCAGTGGCGGTGGTGAGAGGCGGCTACGGCGCTTGTCCAGGTGAGGGTCGTGGCAATTAAGAGGCATGGTAGCTGGCAGTGACGTGCTCGAAGGTGAGGGAATTTGTGGCGCAAGGGAAGTCGGCCAAGAGGGGAGACAGAGCAGAGGGAGCAAAGTGGCGACATGCAAGTTCTGGCTTGGCTTCCTCGATGTGCGGCCAGAGGCATTTAAGGGGTGTTAGGGCGAGAAAGTCAAGAGAGTACGGACTGACTAATTTGTAGTGGTGTGGCAGCGGTGTAGCAGAATCGGAAAGGTGTGGCGGAGATATTTTCAGACCGTGAACAGTGTCCGCGCACAAATGATTGAAGGGGATGTTTTGGCAGAGAATGCATGACATGAACGGCTAAGATGTGTGAAGGTTTAGGTCAAGATTCAAAAGAGATCAAAATCAAACAAAGGTTCAATTTTTTTTAATTTTCGGTTTTGTTTCAGGACGTTGAAATGAACACCACCGTAACATGGAGGAGAACACTTTTTAAGTCTTAAACCATGCAAGTCGTACCGCGGTCTGCAAATTTATTGGATATAGATGTTAAAGAAAAATATAAGTGTTTTATTTGGTGGATTCGGATTATAACGGTGTAAATTTATTCAATATAGATATTAAAGTTCTATAATGAAAATATCTATGTTTTCTGATATTATATTAGAGTTGTGTAACGAAAGCATTATATGCATTGTAGTATGCAGCTTCACAATCACGATGACAAGTTAGCTAAGGGAGATTATGTCGAGCTGTCAACTCCTTGACTTACTTGTAAGTCTCATGCTTGGTGACTACGTGGAGGTCCACAACTCGATCTACCGACATTATCGTCGGAGACAAATCAGGAACTCAAGGCCGAGGGACGTCAGGGCGTGTACCCCATAATCCAGTCTTTTGAGATCCACTCATAGAAGTGGAATCAAGTATTCAAATCACAATTCAGACTTGGAAGATGCTTCAGGTTGTTTATTTCTGAAAAAGATGCATCCGCAGCGAAAACTACTTTTAGATAGTTTAGCTGTGAAGCACAGAAAGGGGAATCTCTGCATTGACTAGTAAGTTAATGATATGCTACCTAACTTTTGCATGGTTCTTTCTGAGCATCAGTACTGTTTCTTCGAAACTATCCACCACGTACATTTGTTTCACCGTTGCATTGTTGTAAGATTCATGAACTGTCCTCATGGCGCTACAAAATCTTTCAGTGCTTCAGATGGCGACAGTGGATATATTTTCAGCTATCTGAAGAACTTTAGTACTACATGCAGTCTTAACTCGTAAGACAATGCTAGCAAACAACAGTCGAAGTCAAAGTCAGTCCTAAACTCCTCGTTGGTGAGGCCCGCCTGTGATCGGCAGCGTCTACTGCGCCATTAAGTAGAGGTAAGATGCCATCTACTCTGTTTAAACTCCATCTTGGATCCAATCCTCTTTTCGGAATGGAGAATACACGCGGCATGAGGTTGACTTCGACATGGTAACATCAACATGGTGGCTGAGGCCTGAGGGCTAGGTTGGCATCAGAGTTTTTACTTTTCCTTAGAGACTAGAGAGCATGATTAAGCCAAATATGCTGGTTCACAGGCGGAGTTATTTGCACCGAGCACCTACAAAACTGGCGTGTCGATTTTCTAGAGAAATTCCTTTGCGTTTCTGGTACTATATACAATGCTGCAACTTAATGATTGACACTGCAGATGTAGCAGCCAGAGTTAGATCGAAGCACGTTTGGAACTTGGAAGCCAGGGCGCTTAAACGGTGCAAACAGCAAAACTCAAAGCTACGGCACGTCGGCGCACAGGTAGGATCACTCTGCATCCAAATCGATGCCACTTATACAGTACAATGGGAAGAGAAACTACAGTAGTTTGTTAGATGGAAATTGTTGTGGTCACAGCGGTGGATAATTATCCTTTCTCTATAGAAGACACAGGAAAAGAAAGAGCTAGAGATTGCTAGTAGTGCGAAAGAGAGTTAGTGAGTAAAAATGAGTTAGTCCTCCTGCCTCATAACCTCTTGGGGTTTATATACATAAATGGGGTATGATGAAAATTTTCTATCCTGCCCTTCAATAATTACAAATGATAAGTGTATATTGTTACATTCCTTTAGACATACAATATTATGTTATTGGGCTTGCTCTAAGGCCTACTAAGCTAATCCTAATGGCTTGATGGGCTAGGCACCCCGACAACAGTAAGGTTTGTGGTTTGCTAGTGTAGCGCCCCCATTTCTGAGGTCGTTAAGTTTCCTCACAGCTGCTTAGGATATTCAGCTGCGAGGTACTATAGTGGAGTGTACATCATGCCATCACAAGCCTATTCTATAAAAGCCGAATTTTATTACAGGATTATGGCTTAGCAGTCAAGTTTTATATAGCGAGACGTACGGTCCAAAGTTATAGTACAATACAAAAGAAACACCACAGGCGTACCTGAACTAGGATCAATCCTAAAACCAGATATCATCTATTCCGTAGGAATCCTCGAAGTCCTCCTCCAAGGGTTCCTTATTTTCTTCCCAAAGTTCATCTAATGATATTTTAGCAAGCATGAGTATAACCATACTCAACAAGTCACATGGGAATGCTATTTAACTACTTGCTAGGATTCTCAAGAGATGGGGACATAATGATTTTATTAAGGTATTTGTGAATGTAATTTTATTTGTAAATATTTTTAACACAAAATAACAAAGCTTCAACTTCTTAAGGGAAATGAGGTTCAACAAGTTGATTATCAGATTGAAACATTATGAAAGCTACTTATGTCTTGTATTGGAATCACCTATTAAACACAACTTTATTTGCCGGAAGCACGGTGTATTCAAACACCATTTGTAATTTTAACTCTGTAGAGTTGCCCAGTTTATCTACAAGATTTCTCAAAACCTCATGGCTGAGTGGAGAAAACAAAACATTTCACTGCTCTTCTTTTTTATAGTCTCTACCCGCTAGGGCCTTTTCCACACACAGTCGGCATTCCACTGGTCCATGCGGAAAACGCTTCCCAACTCCATGTGCTCTTACCATTGTTAAGTATGGTTTTATCGCTTCCATACCACCCTTTTATATATGGGCCATTCCACTTGTGGAACACTAACATCTATATATATTTAATTGATTCAAGCAGCTACTAGACTAGTATTGACAAGTCAAAACGTGTGGTTGAACGATCACTATGTTATTTACTTAGCATAAAGTTCTAGTTCTTACTTGTCACCATCAAGCAAGTCATCTACAAACCAATAACCTAGTATACCATGGCACTACCACCAATCTAACCCAAGCCTCCTCACTAGGATAAGATCGTGGACTTCAATCATCTCGTGACTTTCCATGATGCATTCTTAGCCCTAGTATCATTTTGTAATTCTATCAGCAAAGCGCCGAATCTCTTATTAGTGTAAAGCATTGGAGTTTTTAGTCTATCATGGTATATTTTGTAGTAATTTATTATTACTAAGGCTTGTTAAGGTGAATACGGCAATCAAGTAAGACAGGGCATTTCCAGTGTTAGGACATAGCTAAATTATCATGTCATTCTAAGTAGTTGTTTAAATAAATAATAATGCATAAATAAAGAATAATGAAAGTGCTGATAATTTGATAATTAAAGGATGTATGTTCAACATGATCAAAATATATGACTTGCCTTACTGTTCAAAGTCTTCGACTTACTCTAAATCTTCTGGGTCTTGATATGCTTCTAGAACAGACTGCTCAGCAAAATCATGTGCTAGCGCAAATAAAAAGCAAGTAATTAACTTCGCGTTCAAAAGAATATGAGCTAGGAAAAATAAAATAAAAATAAATAAAATTCAGAAAAACCAAATAAAGATAGGGTTGGGTTTTGTTAGAGTCTAGGTTGGTGAAACAAAGCTAGGAATGGTTTAAATGGGCTTGAAACGATCAAAAGAGGCATATATATGTTTAATGGGTTTCGGTCAACAGTAACACGTTTGTGCAGTAATGGGTCGGATTTGGTTAAACAGTAACGGATTTGTACTATTCATGATGGATCGGGGTTGAAACAGTAACGATTCTGTCCAAATGGAAGTGGGTTGGGCTGGTGAACAATACTGCTATGTTGCTATCTCGGCCCGTGGGACAGCTCGGTTGGTTCTAGTTCTGGCCTGCTATCGTATGGCCCATGGCCCACTCGGCACAATTGTCTTCAACCTCTCGGTGCTACAGTACCGACCGAATAGGGCATGGCGATGCCGATTGATTACGGTGTTGGCGATGGTCAGCAATGGGAACGGAGGGCACATTTAGGGTCTACAAATGCTAAGGAACCTATTTTGAGGCTTAGTAGAGTTTGGAGGTCACTGTGGACTACCGATGGCAAGGTGAGCTTCTCAATGGTTGACCATTGCATAGAAGCTACAAGAGGGTTAATTGGCAAAGACAAGGGATGTTTGAGCATCTCCAGAACAAGTGGAAGGCTATGGCATTGATGGCTCGGGCTCTAGAGCTTTGTGTAAAGCTTTCCATGGTGTGGTGGCTTGTCTGGGCGAGGAAGTTGGTCGCTGGTGAGGTAGGGGTAGAAAAGCTAAGGCGAGGCTTCGATGGTGTTCATAGGGTCACAACGAAGCTAAGAGTGGAGGTAATTGAAGAACAGTGAAGGCATTAACAAGAATTAGAAAAATGGGGCTTACTAGCGAGTTACAGTGGCGGTGGCAAAAATGTGGCCGAAAAAGGGTTGTGTTGGCCGCCAATGCTAAGGAATAGGGTGCTTGCGGGCTTTTGTAGCTGATGCAAGGTGGTTTGTGCAGTGGGGAGGCCAGCTCGGGCAATGGCGCGTGGCCAGCGAGAGATGGCACAGGAGCCTTCGGCGGGGTTCGGCAGTGATGGTGGGGTAGTCGGCAGACTCCATGGCACCTCAACCTCAGTGCTTCCTCAATCGGCAGTTAAAGAAGTACGATGCATGGCATGTCGGTTTGAGAGAGGGGGACATCGTTGAACTCAGCCTTGGCTACTCCAACATGCGGTCAAGGCTCAATTAAGGCAGTGTCAGAGCACGACAAGTGACAGTACGGCTCTGGCAAGGTGTGCAGTGGGGAGCAAGGTCTTGGTGGCAGCGATCGGGGAGGAGCCAGGTGCCGTGGTGAGAACAGGGGCAGCGATGAGTTTTGGGTTGACACCAAGGTCAAATGAAATCGTAAAGCCAGGAAAGGAAGGAGTAAAAAGGCCAAAGATTGCCAAATTGGGAAAGATTTAAAATTAAACTGAATTCAAGAAAAGTTCAAAATTTTGGGGTGTTTCAGCTAGCATCCGATCTATGAATTACATTAAAATACAATGCTGTGAAGGCCTTTGTACAGTTTAGTAACGACCTGATGCTGTGAAGGCCAAACCAAGAGATCTAATACGTCGTTATTAGAGGATTCTCCATGTGCCTCCCCTCATTGGCTGCAAAGGGAAAGGCTGGCTTTTTTAGGCCATGTTTGGAAGACCAAAATCTCTAGCCCATCTTCATGGATGGATTAGGATGTGATAGGTCAGGGATTTTGGGCTCCTAAACATAGTCTTAAGGAACATTGCTCCTCTGTCTTGCTGGTTGCTTAAAGAGAGATGGATGCAGCAAGACGCCCATTCCTTAGGGTGCCGTGGTGTACTACTGGTGCCTCGTGCGAGAAGCTCCAAAAAGACATTCATGCTGGCTTGAGGCGGTACATGTCACGCGGGTTACCATCATGTTTCTGTCAAACTTGAATTCGTTCTGTAAATTGAGAAAGCAAATTTATTGATTATTTCAAATGTGAATATTGAGTAGTAAAAAATTTGTCTGCCAATTATAAAGCTAATCAGTTCCACATTTTCCCCGAGAACACACAAGAGGTCTAAGTATCAACCAAGAAGAATTACAACCCGGCATCATTAACCAGAGAAAAAAAAAGGAAAATAAAAGGAAAGAGGGACATGAGATCTATATCTTGTTTGGTGGATGCAGAATATATCAGTGTAGATTTATTAGGTAAAAATATTCGAGTTGCATAATGAAAACTATATATTTCGTTTAAAACTGTTAAGAGTTGTGTAATGAAAAAAACTATATTTTCAGTTGTAAGTATTGCAATTGTATAACAACTATAATTCTATTTTAAATATAAAATTATGCATTGTAGTATGTAGCCACGTGCAATCACAAGTTAGCTAATCGCTTCACTGTTTTTTAAGGAGAGATTATGTCGAGCTATCAACTCATTGACTTGCTTTAAGCAAATACTCCCTAAAATTACAAAATGGTGATGTTTTGGAATACATGTAGTCAAACTTTGTTTAGATTTGTCTGAAAAATACTTCTATAACATTATAATTTTATTACATATTACAATTAAATTAGTAGTCAATGTCGTGTTTTGGAAACCATGTCGATATCCAAAACAACACTTTTTTGTGACCATAGTAGTAGTATTTCTCCTCGCTTATGCTTCATGAATCGTGACTATGTGGAGGTCCACAGCTCCATGTACCGACATTCATCGGAGACAAATCAGGAACTCAAGGCCGAGGGACGTCAGGACGTGTACCCCATAATATATTCCAGTCTTTTGAATTTTGAGATCCATTCATAGAAATGAAATCAAATATTCAAATCACTATTCAGACTTGGAAGATGCTGCGGGTTGTTTATTTCTGAAAAGGTGCATCCGCTAGTGCAAACTGCTTTAGATAATTTAGCTGTTTAAGAAGCATAGAAGGGAAATCTCTGCGTTGGCTAAATTGATATAGTCCTACCTAAATTTTAAGCATCATGTATATGTTTCTTCGAAACTACCGATCACGTATATTTTTTTGCACCGTTTCACTGTTCTAAGATTCATGAACATGTTCTCATGGGTGCTATAAAATTTTTCAGTGTTTCAGATGATGAGAGTGGAGTAAGAGAAACTCGCTATATTTTGAGCTATCTGAAGAGCTTCAGTACTGCATGCAGTCTCAACTTTGAAGACATTGCTGCTAGCCAACAATAGTCGAAGTCGAAGTCAGTCAACTTTTCATTGGTGAGGCCGGTGATCGGCAGCGTCTACTGCGCCATATAGTAGAATTAAGGTGCCACCTGCTCGGTTTAATCTCCATCTGCGATCCAGTCCTATGAATCTATCTCGGCCTCTCCAGGATTGATAAAACATGCGGCATGTGGTTGACTTCGACCTGATAACATGCTGAGCTAGGTTGGCATCAGAGTTTGTACTTTTCCTTTCTTTTTTTCTTTTTTTAGACAGGCATCACGAAGTCAACTGTTCAGCTCCCGTTCGTGATCTGTTCACGAAAATGGCATTATGGTAATTCTTTTTAATTTAACTTTTAAACATCTGCTTTTATAAATTTAGTTCTCGGACCTATCAAAATTGGCAGAGACCTACTTTGGCAGGTTCACACAGGCATTGATTAGCACTAATTACTGATAATTAGCGCTAATTAAGGCCATGCTTAGCGGCAAGCACTGGGGAGCCGGGATGCTGCCACGGTCTGGCGGCTGAGAGCCTCCTTGGCTTAGTAGATTTCTACCGACCTCAGTAAATTTATAGAGAGACTAAATTTATAAAAATAGATGTTTGGAGACTCAATTTTTTTAAAAAAAAACCATAATGTTATTTATATGAACAGTTCCTGTTCATTGGCTTGAGTGAGGTGTGTCAGTGTGTGGTGTACGTTAAAACCAAAGCGCTCAGAGCTGATTGCGTTCGAGAAATCAGCAGTGAACTAGAGAGCTTGATGAAGCCAAATATGTTGGTTCACAGGCGTAATTATTTGCACCGGAAACCTACGAAACTGGCATTTCTATTTTCTACAGAGATTCCTTGCATTTCTGGTAGACTGGCAGCCTGGTGCTAGGATGTTGCGTTGCAGCTTAATGCCAGACGCTGCATATGTAGCAGTTCGATTGAAGCATGCTTCCAAACCTGACGCGCTTGAACGTTGCAAACAGCAAAACACAAAGCTACGGCACGTCGGCCCACATGTAGTACAACACTGCATCCAAATCGATGCCACTTGTACAATACAATGGGAAGAGAAACTAAATTGTAGTTACATGCATGTGTGTTTAACCACTCAGCAAATGGAGCAGCAGCTCGTTCCAAGCATCGACCGGCCCGGGCAAGCACCAGTGGACGCAGTCGATGCCGAAGCCGACCTTCTCGTGCGGCCAGTGCCCGTACTGGCCGGGGTGTCCGTCGCCCCTCATCTGCATCATCTCGCTGACGTCCAGCAGCACGAGCCGCCCCGCCGCCGCCGCGCTCGCCGCGGCCCGGAACTCCTCCACCTGCGCGGCGTGGAACGCGGCCTCGGTCTCCGGGAGGCTCGTCTCGTTGCTCCGCATGGGCCGCGTCCTCAGGCAGTTCCCGCCGTCGTACCACTTGCCGTTCTCGTAGTGCGGGGGCGCCACCGTCCGGACGACCACCCTGCCGTGGAACCCAGCGAGCGCCCGGAGCGCGGTCCGGAACGACATGCGCACCACGTAGCTCGGCGGCACGGCGGTGGCGTTGGCCGCGCCGCAGTCGTTGCTGCACCCGACGAGGCGGCCGCGCTCGTAGAGCATGGTGGGCCGGGTGAACCACTTGGCGCCGTTGAGGACGACGTAGTCGTAGCCGGCGACGTCGCGCGCCAACTGGGGGTCGGCCTCGTCGAGGTACACGTTGTGCGGGTCCATGAACTGCTGCCCGCCGGCGCGCGTCAGGTTCCACCGGACCAGGAACGGCGTCCAGAACACGCACAGAGTGAAGTTGTGCTCGCGGTAGTG
This sequence comes from Dendrocalamus latiflorus, assembly GCA_017311315.1. Lineage (NCBI taxonomy): Eukaryota > Viridiplantae > Streptophyta > Magnoliopsida > Poales > Poaceae > Dendrocalamus > Dendrocalamus latiflorus. Next base: position 44,011,279 of record CM029610.1, read on the forward strand.
GTACTTTCGCGTGCAGTGGATGCAGTCCTTGGGCTCGATCTCCGTCGGGTACTCCACCTGCGCGGTAAGCCGGTAACCAAGAACACGATCGAGTTCATGATGACCACCTTGTGATCTGAAACACTACATGTGTTTTGTTGCTACATACGTGCATTGAGCATAAGTAACCAAGTAAGTATGTACCTTGGAGAGGAGGCACATGAGCGACTGCATGTGGTTGCGGGCGACGGAGTCCCCGACGAAGGCCATGGACTTGCCGCGCACGAGACGGAGGAAGGAAACCGGGTCGAAGCGTGGGAGATTGCAGCCGTGGGGCTGCCACCGCCACTTGAGGATGGACTCGAGCCCCGGCTTGCCGTACTTCATGCAGTCCTGGCGGCCGTCGATCAGAGAGCACGTCGCGTTGGTGTAGTAGGGCGCGGCCGGATCGGGCACCCACTCCCCTCTGGCGACGTCGCACGCGGCGCCGGCGCTGGTGGCTTTTCTCGCACGGGACGATCTCGCCGTGGCATGAGATGCGGAGGCCTCATTGGGTACATCGATGTATTGGTCTGGGTTCAGCCTCAGAAAGGAGTAGTTGGACACGGTGAAGGCGACGAGCAGCAGGATGAGGAGCAGCCCGGTTGTGGAAGCCGCCTTCCGGACGATTTGCTGGTTGTTCGGCTTCATTTCGGAAAGAGAATTTGGCGCTAGCCACAAGGAGGCAGGCTGATTTGATGTTTTCATGTAGGTTTCACTGGGAGTTTGGCTATCGATCTAATAATCTTTGCTGTTGTTGCACGAACGTGCACGAACATGTGCTGCTTGATCCAGCACGTAGTCGCGACTACTCAGGAGTCAATTCGGGGTTGCATGTCGCATCAAGGCTTTGATATTCTAATTTCTAAGTCCCGAACGCCGGATGCATGCATGTACTATATGCGCAGTACGGCCAGTACCCAACGGGCAACGGCAGCGAGGCAACGCGGCCGAGGAGTAGTGGTTCAACCGCGCGCGGCCGAGGCGTCGCCGGTGTCCCAACTCCAAGCGCGCGCTGCCCAGGCAGGGAACTGTTAAGGGCAGTGGCGGAGGACGGGGAAAAATGAGGTGGGGCGGATCGCCCGCCGCCCGCCTCCGGCCTCCCGCCTCCCGCAGCCCGCCTCCCGCCGGCATCCCGTGCCGCCCGCCTCCCGCCTCCCGCCGCCCGCCTCCGGCCTCCCGCCTCCCGCCGCCCGCCTCCCCCCGCCGCCCGCCCCCCGCCCGCCTCCCGCCGCACGCCTCCCGCGCCGCCCGCCTCCCGCCTCCCGCCGCCCGCATCAAGGTCTGGCGCACGCCAGACCTTGCCCTATCGAGTCCTCCGCCACTGGTTAAGGGTATTTGTGTATGTGTGTGTGTGTTAGTCTAGGATTGTGTCCATGTATTCATAATATATATGTCCCTTTAGTTCTCACTACAAACTGTGCATTCATCCATTCCTCTTCTCCACTTGACATAGTATCAGAGCAAGGTTTCTCCTAGCCCTTTGCTCGTCTTCCGCAATTGCTGCCCTCGGAAGGAGTGATCTTTGCTCCAGGGCGGCCACCTCGTAGCAGCCTTCGTCTTCTAGTAGTACCTGCAGCAAGCCATCTTCGACAAAGTCGATGGCTTCCGAGCTCACATCGCGTTGCCCGTGCCCGTGCACCCTCTCGTTGCCGCCGCCACCAAATCCAGCCTTGCACTGCCTGGATCCAGCCTCCACAGAGCTTGTCGTCGCTGGCTCCCTCATCGTGGAGCTTAGATCCATCGTCGCCGAAGTTGTTCATTGTCGGATTCGGAGGGAATTGGCTAGATCCATCTTCATTGGCCAGGATCGGACGACCCCCATTGCTGCCAGCCTCTGCACGTCATTGTAGGGAACCTTGCAGCATGTCCGCTAGCGGCCACCTCTTCCTCCAACTCGGATCTAAGTGGATCGACTCCAGCCGTCGCCACCGGACATCGTCTTCATCGCCGCGTGTCATCTTCAGGCCTCCGCCGCACGGCTCATCATCGACATCTGCACATGGCTGCTGGCCTCTTCTTGAGCTGGATCTAGGACTTCCATTGACGTCAGTCATCTTCGTCCTCAGATCCGAGCATATCGAGCCCTCTCCATCATCGTTGGTCTTGATCCACACCGGATCTGTGTATCCCCATAGTCGTTAGACTTCATCACCACTGGATCAACTCATCTTCTCCAGCTCTGTCCCAGTTAGATCCGGTGCGGCTGTTGTCACTTGTCGGTCTTCCACTACTTGACCCACTATCGTTGGTCTTCCACCGCTCGAGCTGCCATCGTCAGGTTTCATCACCACTGGATCCAGTGCAACTCGTCTTCTCCAACTCAATCCCAATCGGATCCCATACGTCCCTTGTCAGTCTTCCATTGCTCAAGCCGTTGCTGTCGGTCAGGGCCGGTCCTAGGATTTTAGGGGCCTGGGGCGAAACTAGAAATATGGGCCCTAGTATAAATATCTAAATATAAATCTACATACACACACATATATCTAATTTTACCAACAAACACTTAAAATGTGTAATTAGAAGTTCAGCACGAATTGGTATTGGACTATGGGTTAATTTGCTCAAAGAAGTACATGATGATAACTTTCAAGAATTAATACAAGTTGGACTGGATCATGGATTGTCATGTAGAAAATACCATAAACTAGCAACAACTCACATGAATTTTGTAAGGTATCTTTCAATAAATAGAAGTAATCCGAAGAACAGCATGAAATTACCTCATAAACCCCAGGAAATCGGAAAGATTTTTCATCCCTCGAGACAAAACTCCCAAAATTACAATATCAAAAATATTTTTATTTGTCTAACCTAAAACCAAAGCCCTCAAGAGAACACGGAAGATCCCAAAGAAACCAAACCCCAAAACCCAAAATAAAACAGAAATTTTAGGTCCAGGAGCAAAGTCGACGGGCCAAACTGCCCAAAGATGGCAACTTTGGCCTCCGATCGCACCCAGAAACACCTAACCCCCCAACAATCATCGCTGGAACCAACAATCCTAACACGCCACAGTCAAATCGGATCGGAGAAGGCGAGGAGATGGAACCTAGAAGGAAAAGTGATTCTATTTTTGTTACAGATGGGTGGTTCTCGGATGGAGAGGAGCGCGGCCGCCTCCTCCTGGAGTCGAGTCACTGTTCTTCCCTCCTGTCACTTTTTCGGGTGTGACTGATCGCTCCGCTTGGCTCGCCTGTTGCCTCGCAGATCCCTCGCTCAGTGTCGCCCTAGACGATCAGAGAAGACGAGAAGTCCGCGGTGCTCTACTGCGTAATATTTTTTCGTATGTGGGCCAACTGCGGTGGCTAAAAGGCCCAAGATAAATCTTTAAAGCATGTATATACTCTACATTGTATATGGGGGGCCCCTGGATTTTGGGGGCCCGAGGCGGCCGCCCCGCTCGCCCCCCCTCAAGGCCGACCCTGCTGTCGGTCTTCCATCGCTAGAGCCACTGCCCTCCCCACCACCCTCTTCTTGGATCACGGCCGCCGCTCGGCTCTCTCGATCACCAAAATCTAGATCTGATCTGGATTTGGATGCCGCCGCCTTCAAGGGTCCATCGATGTCACCTGTGCTAATTGGGCCATAACCTGCATGGCCTCCCTTGCTTCAAGCCACCGCCCGACAACCATGCCATCGCCTGAGGTTGCCGCAACGCCCTTCTCTAAGCTGGATCTGCTCCTCATCGTCATCACCCTGGGCTCTCTCTAGCCGCCACCACCGCTGCCTCTCCTACCCCGGGTTACTGCAAATCTATCAGAGGAGGTCGTTGCCGCCCTTGGGGGTGACCATCGGCCATTGTTCCTTGACTTCAGCCATGCTGCCATTGTGTGCAGCCACTGCTACCACCTTTGCTCCTTTACTTGAAGCATTGCTTCGCTTGGAGCTGGCTCTTGCTTGTTAGCTAGGCTTTCGGTGGTGTGGGCCTCATGGGCCACGAACTGCCTCTGATTGGGCAACACATATAGGCCGAGGTGCTACAGTCTTTGCCTAGTTGGTGCTTATTGTTTAGCTGTCATCCTCACTACTGCTAGTATCTGATGTTAGTTATCCTCGAGTCTTTTTTCCTTTTGAGTCTTCCATTGTGTCCATCCAAATTTGTAGCTTATATCTTTTAGTTCGTCAAAGCCGTGTGAGTCCACAAATATTTTGTCAGTTAGCCAATTGCTTTTTTGGCCACAGTGCGTCTATTGGATTCAGTGTGGTCCACTCTTTCCTTTTCACATGGCAGCAGCCGCTGCTCTTCTCCTTGAGCCGCTGCAAATCATATAAGTCATTATGATGCCGTCGCTTATTTTTGAGCCTCCGCCCCGAGCTTTTAAGGCTGTCGCACTTCCTTTCTGCACCGCCGCTGTCTCGCGCTTCGATTTGCGCCGCCATGCTTCTATCCATCCCACTTCAGCTTCATTTGGTAGCTCTATTTATTTGTGTCGGTTTCATCTTCTTGGTAGTGTTGTCGCGTTTGACTTTACTCCCGCTTGTCTATGCTTTCTCAACCCCTGCACTTTGTGCTTTCTATGCTGTCGCACGACCTCGAATAGCAGAAGATCATTTAATACTAGATACTTTTCAAGAGATGTACGCTAGGACGACTTTATCAAGATTTGGACCTTGAATTTTTCCTATTTTAATATTAACCATTTCAAATACAATGCTATTGCACATAACTTGTATTTAAAGGAGACATTAAGGATATTTATGGTATTGCGTGTTAGTCTAGGGTTGTATCATATATTAATTATATATGCCCCTCAAGCCTCAATACAAATGATCCATTCATCCATTCCTCGCCTTCACTTTACTGGGACAACCGGTCAACATGCGTTAGTGCCCGAGACCCCCCAACACGTTTGACGGTGACAGGCTGAAATGCCCAACGCTTCACCCCAAATTAGTCCAAAACAAGCCGACTAGAAAAGGATTAGGACGAGATCGTTACGCATCCTGATCTCCGAGCGCCCGCCGAATGAGAAGAAATCAAGAAAACGAAAGGTGCGAGCGGCACGATTCCACGTTAGCAAAGAACGGCGCCGCATGGTAAAGTCACGCACTACGTACTGGCTGTGCTCTGCACATAGATTCCAGAAACACTTGCACAATCTTACGGCAGAGCTCCTGCTGGAAAACGTCGACTTGTTTGGGAAGATTGAACGACATGACAAGCCCCGCTTGCCGGGTACACAAGACACGATAACCTCGACCGGGGCCGGCTTCCCCGCGTGGCGCCGAGGCCGCGAGATGCCAGGCGGGGTCGTCGAGCTCGAGCCATTCAGCGACCACCGTGCGCCGTCGACCCGACGTCCGAAATCGACGAGCAAGACGAACTCTCTCCATGGTGCTACCGGCTCATTTGTATGCACTGGCACGTAACTCATTTGCGACTTGCGAGGCGCCTGTCCCTTGAGCCCTTTCTTTTTACAAGGGTGCACGGTGCACCGCAAGCTGCACCTCCGGTATGTTCAGACACGGGCACACGCCGACCCACGCAGCGTGAGGGAGCGGAGGAAAGCTAGAGCGAGCAAGAGAGGGAGGCACAGTGTGGCATAGGGAGGAGTCCCGACGCAGCGTTCTCCGACATTGCCATCAACCCTCCTCCGAGATCTTTCCACCACGGGTGGTGAGACCACGCTTTCCCTAATCCACCGCTTCCATTATTAGGTTTAGGAACGCTAATCGGTAGTTCCGAGATCATTTTTCTAGAAGGTATTCCATTAATTCCAAAGTAAAAAATCCATAAATATTATAATTTCGAATAAAATTTAAAAATAACAACTGAATTTGTGTTTGAATTTTAACAAAAATTTAAAATTTGGAATACAACATAAAAGAAAATTTGCAATTTGAGTGAAATCCCTAAATAAATATAATTCAGAATAAAGATTAAAAACTAGCAATTGGATTTGTATATGAATTCTAACAAAAATAAGTGAAATTAGAAATAAAAGATGAAATAAAAAAAATAAGCAATATGATTTCAATACAAATTCCAAAGTAAAATAACTAAATAATTATAATTCAGAACAAAAACTAAAGAAAAAATAGCAATTGAATTTGTATACGAATTCCACCAAAAAATTAAAATTCAGAATAAAAAATAAAAGAAACTTTGCAATTTGATTTCCATATGGATTCCAAACAAAAATCCCAAAACAACTAAAATTTAGAATAGAATAAATAAAATTAGGGATTTGATTTGTATACGAACTACAATGAAAAATAACTATGATTTTGAATAAAAACAAAAGTTATAGCGAGCATGGCATGAATAATGTCAAAGGAGATCATGAAAGAGTGAAATGGTGTATATTTGTCCTACAAGATATTAACCCATAGGGAAGCGAAGAATCAAGATGGTGAGATGAGGACAACAACATTGTGATGCTCACCTTAGCCGTGCGACGAGGACAATATCATACTGCTCACCAGAGTTGTTGAAGAGAAAATCTAGAGTCGAAGGAGCCAAGAGCTGCGACGACGAGTGATGAGTGTCGATGTTGTTGCAGAAGTCAGTGGCCAAAGAAGCTCGATGATGTGACAGCTCTGATAGAGAGAAAATAAAGCTTTGTATTGAAGACAAGCTTTGGATGATATGGGTCCATCGGGTAGTTAGGAGCGTGCCATCGTTGGTGAGGGGCACAACATCACCAGCGATGGTGAGAAGATTCTCAATATCGTTAAATAGCGATTAAAGAAGATATGCATACATCGGTGAAGATGGGAGGTCACCGTCGTTAGCGAGGAAAACCATAACGATGAATTGATCAATATTGAAGAAGACAAGTGATTGACACGAGAGAGGAGAAAAATGTCAGTGGCCATGGCTCCGGCTCTCCGTACAGTCTATCCACCAGAACTACTGTCTCGGCCACACACGCGCGCAGGCGCAGCGACGGTAATGGCTATGGTTGATAAAATTTTGGCTCATTTCCCCCATTTTTCCTCTTCATTTTTGATTCGTTTGTGGCTTTCTGTGGGCGCGGGGTGGTGATCTATCGGCCACCGGGTCGTCTCGTGATTGGTGCCCATAAATTGATGCGATTAGTCGCAGGTAAATTTGGAAGAAGGGCGGTGATATTGGGCCCATGGAGTAGGTGGTAGGTACCTGGACATCCTTAGCCCATGTAACGTCTAGCTCCTCACATGCCTTTGTCCTGTGCCCGTACAGTTGGTGGTGTAATCTTGCTTTAGTATTGGGTCCAAAGGCGCAACCCATCAGCTCAAAATGACTCGATCCATCCGATCAACAGCTTAGCCCAAATGAATGTCTGCACAGAAAAATGGGTATTTGAATATGACTTATCACAGTGGGTGTGAGTTGTGACAATGTCGGCTCAAACTATTCAGCGGGCCTTACATTCGATTAGAAATTACAACACTGACCGGGCCATCGTCTGTAAGCCTCTTCTTCTTTTGAGAACCACTTTTCTTCTTCTTTAGGAATTGCACGTAGGGCTTAAAAAAGCTTGAGACTTACGAGCTGCTTAAGTTCAACTCATTTTAGGCTTAATTTGAACTCGGCTCGAGCTCCAAATAAGCCGAACTCGCGAGCTTCAACAAGCTGAACTCGAATAACTCGTTAGGGCTCGACTCGAACTTGAATATTGATACATAATAACTCTTATCGAGTTTACTCAAACCGAGCTTGAACTCGAGCTTTTCTATTATTAAAAATTAGTGTATATTGAATTATTTTTTACTGTTATCGAGTTTATTTGAGCTAAGCTCGAGTTTTTCTTATTGTTGAAAATTAATATATATTAAATTATTTTAACTACTATCGAGTTTATTTAAGCCGAGCTCCAAGCTCAGACCCCAACTTAGGCATTAGGCTTGCTCGAGCTCGGTTCGAGCTTCTACCAATCTCGAGCTTAGGAGGTCAAACTTGCTCGAGTTTGACTTGTTTACAACCCTAATTGCACGACAACCTTCACTAAAAAAATTTACTATAATTGATGAGGGGGTGTGTAAGAAATGATAAACAGAGTACATTACTCGATAGTCTTTGCTGAACAGAGAAAATTACTCAACAATCTTGTTACGTACTTATTCATGGACCTAGCAAATCCACGCCAAGTAGCACTCTTCACATGACCTTTTCTACCGACACTTCATACAGATATTCCTCTCCCATTTTGCTTCTCTCTAGAGTCCAGAATCTAGACAACAGGTTTCTACTTTGCCTGAACAAGACACAGAACGTGGAGTGTGATACCCCCTTGCCAAAAACAACTGACCTTTCTTTCCTTGGTCGCATTAGATTAAATTAATAAAAAAGATTAGATTGATCCCCCTACTTAATACAAGCTAGGTGAATGTTCAGTCATCCTAGCAGCCAGATCAATTACCTACCTTAATCAGGGGGTACTTTTCCACCACTTTCTCACCCTACTTTAGTGACATCCAGTTTTAAACAAGACCTAAAATTAACAATAACGAAAAAACAACATGGTAGTAGGAGGCAAGGAGCACTATGCCTATCTGCCCCACATGCCCACATTTATTCCATAAGAAGAGTATTTATACGCTTTGCTTTTGGCTTTGGCATGTCCCACCAAGGCCATCACCATTCCATCCCTCCTTTTGAAGCTCAGTCCACCTTGACTCTCCACTCAGGAGATTCACCACCATGCACAATTGCACATTCCTCTCTGTCCCTTTGACGCAAAAGCCGTCACTGTTGCTTCACAGCTAAGCAAAAAAATTATTCAATTCCTTCTTTAAGCAAGCAGGATAAGCTTGCGCTTCTGTTGCTTCTTTAATTTCCTTAATCTTGATTTCACTGTCAGCAAAGTAAATAATAAGACATCCATTCAGCTTTCTGGTGGGCGTGTGCTTTGGAGTCAATCAGGCAGATTTAAGTTGGACGTGATCAGTTCATACTTATCCTATAAGACGTGTTCAGTTCATACTTATCCTACAACATATCAAGCGAGAACACATGGATGAAGAGTGGAAGACAGAAGCCAAGAATTGTACAAGAGAAGAAGATGGCAAGAAGCAGGGCGAGTGGAACATAATCCTCCCATCCAATGTGGCTCGATTAAAATCCTACATTCGAAGACCTAGGAAGGCAGTTGGTGGTGATTGATGCCAACCTAACAATCACAGTTCCATCACTAGTTGCTTGCTCCACAGAAACATTTCATGTTCGATTGCACCATACATTGCACTACGATTTGCTCCACAGAAACATTTCATGTTCGATTGCACCATACATTGCACTACGATTTATGGCACTAATCGCGCGTGTGGTCACTGTGCCTTTCTCGTAATCGTTTGCCTTTGTTGCTGAACCTCGCTAGTAGGATGGGCAGTGGCATGGCAGCGCCGGGTGCTCTTCACCTCAACAGAGACTCGTCAGTTTTTCCCCGTTAGTGCGTCGTGCACTCGGCCGGCTTGCTCAGGCTTTTTTCCTCCCACTTTCTCAAGTTTTTTCCTCGGAAATGGGCGGTGCGCGGGCACGATCGCCCACTCTGTTTTGCTCGGTTCTGTCTCCGATTATAGAGGGTTTTCCTTAAATGGACACGAAATCAGCAAGTGGATAAAAGCGAGACTAATGCAACGATTAATCATATCAGGGTCGATGCACTACAACTTTGCCGAGCATGAACAGTAAATTAAAAGGATTTGTTAAAAGGAGAGAGAGAAAAGATAGTAAGCACTGCCTAGCATCTAAGAAAAGATAGTAAGCACTGTCCAGTATCTAAGTGTGTATACGTAGACGCGTAGCGTAGATATACATAAGCACCATGTATTAATTGGTTTCAGGGGGGGAAATCTAGCTGCTCCAATCTGGATTCCATGCCACAGTTGGTGGTGCAAGCCAAGCTGGGTCAATGGAGTTGCTTTGTGCTTGCTTACCTTGCCATAGTACCCACGATCACTAGGGCTTCCTAGTGTCCTGCACTGTAGGAAATCCTCAAACAAGGGTGCAGCAGAGAGGCACATCCAGTGCGAGTGCAAGGCTTTATTTGATCTGAACAGATCATGCCTGCACTGCTATTGGTTGACCTTCTCCGTCCATTGCTTCTCTCACTTTCCCGGCCTCCCCCCTCTCGCTTTCCATGGCCTTCTCCATCCACATGTAGGGGCACAAACAATTTGTGCATGTGGCTAAGAGATCTCTACTCGCCCGAAATGCTAAGCATACGGAGAAACATGTACCAAGTGGGTATGTGTGATGTGAGCCTCCTCCGTGAGCCGCTTATGAGTGGCCACCCGAAAACCGCTTCTATCGGTGGGGCACACCTATCAGCGGCTCACCACAGAGTTTCATACGTGTTCCGTTGGTACGCGTAGCAGCGCTTTCAGCTTCATCCGCTAGCTCGTTTCACTCGCCGCGCTGTCACTTCACCTTCTTTATCAGTACAACCTTCTTTATTAGTACACTAATCAACCTATGTTAGCACTGATAAGAAGGATAGATTAAGGCCTTTTGGCTTCACTTCACTTCCATTTGGCTTCATGGTCTTTTTTTTTTGTTTTTTCCTTCTTATTACTTTGCATTGTCCTAAAAGATATAGCAATATTTTTAAATTTTTTAATTAATTTTAATTTTTTACTTAGAAAAAATAACAGTCACTACAGTATATTTACAACTAAAATACATATTAAAAAGTTAAAGAAACCGTGGTTTTAAACCGTTTGAAGCGAGCCCTAACTAACAGAATCCAAAACACAGCACACCCATGATAGGTAGAGGAAAAATTCTATGGTGTAACCGTTACACAGTTTTGTTTGTGTAACCAGCAAATGAGAATACGACGAGTGGCATAAAAGTACTGTAGCAACACTGTAGTCCGTACAAAAACATTTTAAAAATTGTTGCCACAGTACCGGATTGCGCATAAACAATTTTTAAAAATGTATAGTCTACAGTGATGCTACAGTACTTCATGCCACGTGTTGCTTCCTCATTTACGGGTTACAATAAACCGTTTGAAGCGAGCCCTAACTAACAGAATCCAAAACGCAAAGCACACCCATGATAGGCAGAGAGGAGACAAGAGGAAGCAAGGAGACGCTACTAGCCTACTACGCTACTCGCTCCATGGCGTCTTTGAAAAGGGAGATTGGATCATATACCCTCCCTTTAGTTGGGAAATTGAGGATTTACCCTCCACATCTCAATGACACGTGGGGTCATTATAAGTCACTGACACGTGAACCAGGAGGGTAAATCCTCAATTCTCATCTAAATGGAGGGTATATGATCAATTGCCAGCTTTGAAAAGCGCACTCGAGTTGAGTGTATGTCGCTGATGCATGCACCTAGCTGGGTGCCGACGTGTCATTTGTCAAAGACAACAACCGATTTGTAGCCTTCAACACGCGAGTCCGTTCGCTTCATTTGGATGGATTCAAGGTAGTCATGTTGACACCGAGTGACATTGTTCACCGGTATTATCATTGGCTCTGTGAACTTAGATGCTAATGTGCAATGATGGTCAGGATTATTGGCCCGTGTCAAGGATCACGTACTATTCGAGTTGCCATCTGGAGTCTTCACTGGCCACATATACATTTGTGTATTATTGCAAATACTCAAGTACATGCTTGGACTTTTGATGTAGAGAATACGACCTTGTAGTGTCCGTTGTTCGTTGGTGAGGAGAAGCACGAACTTGCGGTGTAGCCAATCTATTCCAACCTTATATTCTCTATTACATTGCAATATTCCAATTCGTGAAAAAAAAATAAAAGTAAACTACCTTTCATTTGAAGAGAACATTGTCCACAAACTCAAGAGTACTTTTATACTTTTGTGTTGACTTGTAGTTAATAAACAGAGAGCAATTTGTTTTTTGAAAGAAGTTTACTTAAAGCAATATATAGATCGATACTTTTCTCTCGCCCTCTTTCTTCTTATTTTTTTCGAAGCAAGTCTTTGGTGGAAAGGGCCGGAGGGAATCCCTCCCTAGCATCTGTTGAACGGATAAGTTAATCCGATCACCTCACTGGACCATGATCTATTCAAATCTATCCACCACAAAAATAATATATTTTGTGTTAAAAAATTACTTAACTATTTAATGATCTTATTCTTTTATCTTCTTTTCCCTTATTTTATCTATTGCTTCTAGAAAGAATCTGCTAAGGAGTAGTGCGACGGGTGTAGATAAATTATCTGGGAGTTGCTAGCGCCCGGATCGAACTAGCTCCATACCATCAGTCACAATATTTTTTTTATCACCTATGCAACATATTTTAGCCATGTATATAAAAAAATGGTAAGTATCAATGTTGTACACATGAAATTAAAATGTTGCACACATGAAATCAAAATGTTGTATTTATGGAATCAGAAAGGGATAATTGATAATTTGCCCTGTCTTTTATTGGCATCAGCTCGTGTGGAGGTACCCAAAGAGGTCAGCATAAGGATGGTGTCGTGCGCGAGGCCACAGCCATCGCTGGCGATGATGGGCATGCGGAGCGTGAGGTCGACGACGAGACCGCGGAAATATTAGGAACTTCGACGACGGCGGCTATGACCATGGTCACTTTGACCATGCTTGTGATTGTAGTAGCAGTGGTCGTACCGGCCGTGGTCAAAGTGACCGTGGTCGTACAGTCGGTCATAACTTTTTTTTTATCCATCTATGCAACATTATTTATTGATAAGAATATCAATGTTGCACATATAAAATCAAATATTACACACATGAAATAAAAAATATTGCAACAAAAATAACACTTACCTCCTATGGCAGGCGGCGTCAAGGCCTCGAATGTGGCGGCGGTAGGCGACGTGGATCCAGCACCGGTAGAAAAAGCGACAGAGCTTGTGCAGTGTTCATGAGCCCGCTATCGGCGGTCGAGGTTAGGATGCCACGGAGCTCACGGAAGCTGCAATTGAGTTTGCCAGACTTGCAGGTGGCAGTCGCAGTCACAAAGCCGGTGCCCCCGTGTGCGGGATTCGGGGCCGACGACAGGGGTAGGAGCGAGAGCTCGAATTGGGGCCTCAGCGCCGCAGGGGAGTAGATGGAGCTGAGGAGGCGGGAGGTGCACTTGCAAATCTGCATGCACAGAGTGATTGGGCGGCGCACGGCCGTAGGGGATTTGGGATTGGGGTCGGAGGCAGGAGGTGGGAGAGGAGACAAGCAGGAATGAATAGAGATGGCCATGGGGTTTAGGGAGAAGGTTCACTCGAGTGGAGTGATTGAGTAAGGTGTCCGATCGATTTATTCGGTCGGATGTAAGAGCTGTATTAAGTCCCAAACTATCTTTGAAGTTCGAACCTTAGGTAAAGAGGATCTCTTGCTTTGTGAAGGCATAGAGGTACCCACCGTCCAATCCTAGGTTTTTTATGCTTCAAAACGATTCACAGTTGCAGCTAGTAGCGTTGTTGTGCGCTACTGCACTGAGCCATCGTAAAAAAACATTCTAGCTAGTGTGGCACCTAGGTTTATCAGCCATCGCGACTCCAAAAGAAAAGGTAAGAAAGCTACTGAAAGTAAGTTCACACTCGTAAGTTTCACCATTAGGGCCTGCTTTTACAACCAGAAACACTAATGAAATATCGAGCAAACACCGCGACAGCCAATCGAATGTGGGGGATGTTGAGTCACCTTGTTGAGAGAGAGAGAGAGAATCGGTGCTTTTTCTCTGAGCGGGCGATGGAGAAAAAAGAGTGATAAACACGTACACAGAGCGGCCGATGTGTATAATTTAGTCACATTTCTTTAAAGTATGCTTTTTAAAACAGTGGCGTGTGATAGAGACGCTGAAGTAGATATCACATGTGTTGATAGACTCGAGAAGCGATTTAGAGAAATAGCTTTAAAAAATTGTTTAAAATAACTGTCTAACAGGGGATGTTGAGTCACCTTGCCGAGAGAAAAGGAGTGATAAACACGAACACGGAGCGGCCAATGTGTACACTTTAGTCATATTCTTTTTAGGCTATGGTTGGTAATTTGTTACTGTGCTTACAACGGAGATACTGATACAAATAATACATACGTTAATAGGCTCGAGAAGGATTTAAAGAAGTAACTTTAAAAAATTATTTTAAAAATCATCTTATTTATTATGATTTGTGAAAAGTCAAAACCAACCCTAAAAGCAAAGAAAAAAAACGTTGCCTTTCTCTCGCCTCGCTTTGTTTTTCCTGGCGGTCCACTGCGGAGAGAAAGAGGCGAGGAAAAATAAGCCCTTTTATTCGGCGGGGCCCATCAGCCGGGCCTGCATCCCGCACAGGCCACGCGGCACGGCCACGGAGCTGCCGCCCGCTCGAGACTCACCGGTCCCCCTTCGCCTCGGCTTGTTCCCCCGCCATGGAATTATTTCCTTTTTCGCAGAATTTCTGAGGCGAACTCGAAAAGAGAGATATGTTCTTAGGCGCTAAGGCGCGGCAAAATTCGGAAAAAAGATCGCTTTTCGATGCGAGGTTTCGATTCGTTCAAGGGTTGGTATAACCCTGATCCGCTCGAACATATACTACTGGTGTTTTCTTGCACGCCAGTATTTCTTCCGCTAGGAGAATCGTCTTTCATGAAGTGGACATCGCTCATATACACTACAGCGTAAAATTTGCATGGCAAACCCCTTTTGTACACGGGCAAAAACATGCTGATTTTTTGTCATCAAACTTGATTGTAGCGTAGTAGAAACTTCTACGTATAATTCGTACATGCAAGTCTACAAAAAGTAGTAGAACCTTTTAGTTAACACTATGCTCATTGCTCAATGCTCATCTCCAGAGTCCTGATTCCGAGAGAGACAAGAGAGAGAAGGTTTGAAACCGTTTGTAGCCTCTAGCAACTTTTTTAAAAAAAAATTTAGCCTCTACAATTATTTTTAAAAAATAGACCCCTTCTAGAGCTCAAAAGACATAGCACACGCCGCCTTAGCATAGCAGGAGGGATGGCACACGGCAAGCCAAGGTGGTGAGGCGCGGTTGGCAGCCGAAATTCGCCAGCACAGCGCGCGCGTGGGCATGGGAGCAAACAAGCGTGCAAGGCGTATGCAGACAACCACGCATGGGCATGGGTCCAAGGAATCTTACAGGAGCTCGTCCGTACATGATTAATTGCACAACACGACGCAGCGACACAATATGACGCAGCGACACGACGCGATACTATATTCTCATTTAATTAGCATGTTAATTATGTTGCGTTTGTGTGCATGCGTATAAAACGTGACCCATGGTTGCATTGCTACTAGAGATGGCAACGGGCACAAACCCGCTGGGTTTTGCTATCCCAAACCCGTGCCCATGAAAGTTGGACGTGCCCGCTAAAAAACCCATGCCCGTGACGGGTGCAGATTTTTGCCCAGACCCATGCCCGCTGGGTTAACGGGTACCCACGGGTCGCCCGTGGGTTCAGTAATGCGAGCTGCAACAATGGTTAATGGAGAGGAGGAAGAAGTTCACCGGCCATCTTCGTTGGAGCCGGAGAGTAGTGCCATGGCCAAGGGCCTACTGCTGCGATGCGCGTTGGCTGTGGCGTGGGGGCGGCGGGCTGAACTGGAAGGCGAGGCGACGGCGAGGGCATGCGGGAGGACGAGCGTGCGGCGAGAGTGGCGGGAGCAGGAGCAGGAGTTGCGGGACGGGATGGCGAGCGTGGAGACTGCCGGAGACCGAGCGTAGAGCGCTAGATGCGCCGCCGCTGCGGCGGGTGTTGAATCGAGCCATCAGGGTGGGGACTGGGGAGGAGTGAGTAGTGACTGTGACCGAGTGCTGGCTAGGGTTAGCCGTATGGGTAATGGGGTATTGCCGCATTGGATTTGGGGGCTTGGGGCTAAATGGCTAATGGGCTATGGGTTGGGCTGGTTTGCCTGGGAGGCTAGGAGCCTGGGTTTATAACTCCTATGGATCGGGTTTATATTACCCATGGGTTTACGGGTTTGGGTACTATAGGAACGTACCCGAACCCGGCAGACCCGATGGGTTGGGCTTTTTACCCATTAAGAGACCCATGGGTTAAGAAATTGACTCAGATCCATGCCCTAATAGAGTAAAACCCACCGGGTATCGGGTTTCGGGTACCCATTGCCATCTCTAATTGCTACCGAGCGAGAGAGATTATAGCCAGGGGAAGGAAAGAAAAGAGATTTCCTAGCGAAGGAGAGTGTAGGGAGGCTGTGGAGTTGGTGATTATCTTTGGAAAAAAGGTATGCTTAATTATTTTTACGTATGTCCGCACGTACAGAATGGACATTATTTCTCTAAACTAAAAGCCGAAGCTTTGTTATATCTTTAAACTATTACTAATATCCTCGTGTTCAATTGTAGATGGTCGGATCAGATGACAATGGGCCATGGGACTACTACACCCATGGAGAGGATGAATGAGAGTTCGCCAAACAAACTACGTGAATTAATGTAGTACTTGCGTTACTGGCACTGTTCCATCTTCAGGGGATAGAAGGCCCATGAAGGGGACAGGGAGATCTAGATGATGGAAGTCTTCCTATATGCAAGAGAAGACAAGTACACCCCTCGCATCTTCCGCATAGAGCATCTAAGGAGCACTTCCACCGATGCCCTCCAGGATGCCACCCGCTTAGTTTGTGCTTGCCTGTGCGAGATCCATGAGGCTGTCATGTTGACTTCCCTATTTCGCTATTATCTATCCCTCCAGGAAGGAGCACACTGCAGTGAGACGTTCGTTCCTAGCTCCGAGGACAACTCACTGCTGACCCCACTAGGTCTAGCTCACCCGAGCTATGGGAGCCATATACACTGAGGCTTTAGAGGAGATCTAGACCTTCACCGGCTCCTCATCGCTAGCTACAGCCAGGCCAAGACTATTCGCACTCAGCTCGCCAAGTGTGAAAAAGCCCTAGCTACAGTGGAGCGTGAGAGGGATGCCGACGTCGTCGAGCTCGAGCAGACTGCAATAGTAGTGGCGATCCATGCTCTAACTCCCCCAGACCCCCATCATCCCCACTGGACCCCCATCATCTCCACCAACCCCCTCTAACCTAGCCACTCACCGTAGAACTACACCTGAGGAGCAGCGTGCGTAAGAGCATGTAGCGCCCCAGCCTATCGATCATCCTCAACATTGGTGAAACCAGCCGAGGCCGCAATCGCTCCTGCTCCAGCTACAGTAGCTCCTGTTTCAGCTCTAGTTCACCCATATACTAAAACATAGATGTGTAATGTGTAATGTATTGTATCCACATGGTAGAGCACGTCATAAGTGGCATGTGCAAGTTAAAAAAAATATTATAAATGTTATATAGCCATATTAGGCCTTGTGGTTTATTTTTTGTTTTGCCTATTCACATGGTTTTTAGAATCCTTTCTTGAGACATGGTTTTTAGAATCCTTTATTGATTTGACAACACGCATCGGCTTTCTGCAGCGAGTGTACAACATGCACCGGCTTTTCTATTGATTTGACAACACGTACCAGTTTTTTTGCAGCGAGTGGATAGCACGAACCGGCTTTCTAAGTGATTTTACGACACACCAGCTTTCCATAGTGAGTGAACGTACACCACGCACCAACTTTCTGCAGTGAGTGAAGTGATTTGAAAACACGTACTAGCTTTTCGCAGGGACTGGACACCATGCACCGACTTTCCAAGTGATCTGACAACACATATCAGCTTTCCGCGGTGAGTGGATACCACACATCGGCTTTTCTAGTGATTTAACAACACATATCAGCATTCCCCCATGAAATAACAATGCGTTCAAGCTTTACTCCCGAGCTATGCACACCGACTGCCTATAAAATCTATTCAGCCCCCACGACCAGACTTAAGACTTCGATCGAGCTGATCTCAAAACTAGGGAAAGAGGAGAGGAAGAAGAGAGGAGAGATATAGGACGTTATTGTGCCGCTGGTGTGGATGTCAAACTATGGATAGATGCTTCATAAGCGAAAGTGGATGGCTAAGAAGAAATGTTCATACCTTGATAATTCTTGCAAGGATGCACTTGTGCTACCAAAGCTTTCCACAACTGCAGTGCACATATCATCAGTCCACACACCCGGCAACCGCTGGCCAGGCACACTACATGTGCACAGAAGTTCTTGTAAGCACGTATTTGCTATTTTCGCATTGTATGTTCCATTTCGCACATCTCTAACCCACTCTGTCCATGTCGGTAGAGGACGAAGCACTACTACTTCTTCCAATGGATGGACTGCCTAGATATGTATGATAGAACATTCATCGAGCAGAAATACATGCTTAACTACTCGGTGACGTTTGAGAGATTCACACACTGAAAACCTTACACCCCGAATAACAGCGGAAAGGACAAGGGTAAAGCATCAGCGGTCCCCAAAAGTCCTCGTTGAACATCAGGTTATTTCCAACTAGGACAAACCTACACAAGTCATAGAAGCTGAGTATTGGGCCCAGGTCAAGAGGGTTAAAGCCCGCACGGGAGAGAAGGGAAAGGCACCAATGGACCCAAATATATACGATGACTGACTGGAACCTCGGCAGTAGTTTTAGCAGCAGAGTGAACTGGTTGGTGCCCTCACGGATGTTTGGCCTCCATTATTAATTAATTGCTTTTGTATTTCATATGTCAATATGTTAACTAGAACCTATCTAGATCGCAAATTATTTTATGTCCATGTTACATTTTGTTGTGGAGATTGATGGGTAGGCTTTTGAAGTGATTGGACAACGAATTTTGTTTTGTGTTGAAATTCCAAGAATTAAATTAATAATGTATTAATGTTGCTCGTTACTAATTACCAAGAGAAATTGATTGTAATTACTCACTCTATCCAAGTTTATAAGGCATATTTTCTATTGGTATATAGACCAAGGTGATAGTAAAATTGGCTAGATTACTCCTAATTATTATCTCTAAGTAGTATATTTAATGCATGCATGTAGAGAATAGCAAATAAAGTTGTATAGTTATTAGGAGTATAAAAAGAACATCACACTAATTTTACATTGGAATATGAAATACACTCTATATTTGTAGATAAATTTATTTAAAAAAATGCTCTACAAATTTAGATGAAGAGAGTAGAAATCTTGCGCAAGCCCCCCCCACACACACACACACATATATATATATATATATATATATATATATATATATATATATATATATATATATATATATATATATATATATATATATATATATATATATATATATATATATATATATATATATATATACACACACACACACGCACTAGTGCTAGTTTACACTCGATGTATATATGTATGCGTCTTATAACTACTAGCTAAGGCCTAGTATGTATATATACGTATAAATTTGACAACATAAACACGACCCCATTCATCGATACATCTATAGATCTTGGATCCTCTCTTGAATAGTGATCAAATCCTGTTGTCTCGTCGCGCTAGCTCGGCCGAGCTTGCTGCGTAAGGCCAGCAAGCTGGCCTACGTCGCTGCACCACCTCGGCTAACCGCGCGCGCCATCCCCTCCTGCTATGGTGCAAAAATTGAAGAAGTAAAAACGTTCCAAGGGGCTACATATATGAACACTTCGAAGGTTTGCGTACTAGCACTAGCCGTACACGCACCCAAGGAAAGCGGAGGCGCAGAAGATCAGGTGGGCGCGCGCCCATGTGCTACTGCGACGGTGGTGGGGCCCGTGCGGGCATACGTGGTGCATGTAAGCCAAGCCATCCGTGACAGATGACTCACACCCCCGTGGGCCCGCCATCTCGACCGAAATTACGCTGCTGCCCCCCGCTTCCCGCGTGCTCGTCGATCCCCCATGCTCCGGTTACCCCCCCCCCCCCTCCGTCCCGTTACCTGTACTCCGGCGGCTACGTACGTGCGAGTCCCCGCGATCGCACGCGCCGTTCCAAACGGCGAAGCGTCGTGGGGGCCCACGTAATTTTCTCGCTTCTTCCTCTTTTAAACTTCTATACCGATTCCATACGCAAGGAAAAGTGCAAAACGTGACAGTATGTGCCGCTTTCGAACGGGCAAATTGGTCCCTGCTTCTTTTTTGGAGTGATTGATGTACACACTCGGCGAGGGAGAGGGGGATGTTACACAACTTCTTTGAACTCCTTTGCAATTGTGGCTGTTTTGACGTAGCATGTTCTTTTCGGCTGCGGTTTATGATTTTTGGTTGAAAATTTTAAATTTTGGCTGTTTACGGTATAGATTACGGAGAGATAGATACTCACTTGCGATTTTGGCTGATACAAATGTTGAACTTTTAACGTGTAGATTGTTTAACTTGTAGACACCGTCTTAAGAAAATACTCCGTTTGAAAGTTAGGTACTATAGCAGAAGTCAAAAACTGATTTTAAAAGCTCAAAAGAACAGGCCCATAATGTGCAGCTGCTTTTCTAAGAGCGATGCAAGTGTAACGGTTGATCCGGTACGGTTTGTTTGATAAGCTCAATCCTAGTCGGGATCTCGGTCCATTCCCGAGGATGGAAAACCATAGGGCTAAAAATCACTCCTTTCTGTTTGTTTTTTTAGAGGAAACGCTAACCTCTTAAGCGCTGCAGGAGCAAGCCAATCGGCGTCGACGAAGGGGACCTATCCCCAGTGCTTGACTTCCATGCACTGCTTGATGGTGATGGTGAGCAGCTTGCTGGGATTTGGAGGTGCGGCTACACTAGGTTCGACTTTGAGTTACAATTAGTGCTAGCCATCTCTATGCGATGTGTACCACTAATAGACAAAGATACGTTGTAGTGACTTAGTTTGTTGTTGAATTTTTATCATCCTAAGCTGAAAAATAACTAATGATACTTTATTACTTTTGTTTGCTAAAAGTTTAGTATCTATTAGTTTGACTGAATTTACCCGACCTCCCAAACAAGGTCTAAGTAAAATAATCTTGCCAACACTGGTCGAAGTCTGTTAAATGGATAGTTGGAACACCAATGCACGGACTAAGGCCCAGTGTTGTGGCTTTTGCCTTTTAGTTGAATGACACTGTAGCGACTGTTAGTTTTTTTTAGATATTCAGATAAAGAAAATTGAAGAAAAATAAAAACACTGTCATATCTCTACGAATAATACAAAGAAAAAATTGGGGGGACCACGTTATGAAGCCAATGCGTTCCAAATAATTTCTAGAAGCCAAAATCCGTCTGGAATGGTGCCTAAATAATTACATAGCTAGCTCGCATCTACAATGAATAGCCCATGTAGGTCTCAAAAAAGAATAACCATGTTTAGTTTATAGATGGGTTCTTTTTAGCTACAACTGATAGCTTTTGATTTTAGTACAAGTGTTTGTGCGGACAAATCGAATACCGATAAATCGATAATCTGATTTGAAAGACTGTCATGATAAATATTTTAGAAAGATAATAAAAAATTATTTTGTTTGTTTGTTAATAGAAAATCAAAAGCGGCCGCCGAAAAAGTGGCCTGTCCGTGTGAAAAAGCAGGCCGCCATTGTGGCGTGGTGCTTTCTCCAAACCCTGCCACGCACGACGATGGTGCCGTTAGCAGTTTACTAATATGCTCGAAAATTTAACTACTGTCGTCGGCGTGACTATTTAATTTATAGTAGCATCACATAGCCACATTGTATGTGTAGCAGGCAGGCAGAGAGAGAGAGAGGGCCATATAAAAGTGAAGTGTCAAGCGACTATGGAGATGCTCCAACATCAGGAGCTAGGTGCGCGCCTATTTACTTAGAGTTCCATCGACGCCATCGTCTGAAACAGGGAATCAATAGCCTTTGATTGTTTCTGATTTACATGCTTGTACACCAGAATTAATATCAGACAAATTAAGGGATATTATAAAATTTCGTACAAGATTACCGTCATTTCTGCAATCAGCAGGGGCAGGGCATCAGCTTTCTTAACTATTCTCGGGCTTTGGCAGCTTGAACAACCACTTTGCCGTCATGGTGCGCCCCAACCTACACCCTATAACCTATAGGAAGCATCAGCAACTCCATTGGTGGTGCATGGACCGATGCCACACATTTCTTTGTAAAGCAAGATGGTAGAAATACATGAAAAATACAAGTGAACAACCAAGTTTCTCACATGGGATGATAACATGCAGAAATCGCTGGAACGTGCTATGCGCTGGATCGATGAGATTTAAGGGAATCTTTTGTGCAAATTGTGGCCAATAGCCTACCACATGGACCAACTCCTCCGGTCCGGTGCCCTACCACATTGGATGTCGCCAGACGCCAGCCACACCGTAGGCTTAGCGTGTTTTGTAACTGTAGCTTATTATTTTTGAGTCTAGTATAAATATTTATATAAACAAATTAAATATTAATAAGTTAATAAGTTATTTTGAAAAAACTATCTCGATAAGTAGCTTCGAAACAACGGTAAAGAAATCGTTTTATTTATTTAAGAAAAACCATAAACTATAAGTTATAAACTAAATAAAACGAGACGTGAGGGCGAAATGGTCATTTTGGGTGGCGCTCGGCTCGGACGCAAAGACCGCTTGCCCCGTGGATTCCATTCCGCTAGATAATTTGGATTCCCTATCACTGGACAGTTACCCGACAGGACGGCATGGACTAATCACCGATTGGCTATCCGTCACCTGTTCTGCCGTTCCTCTCTGGGATTTAGTGCGGATTTACTGCGTACGTGCATTCTTTACAGCAAAAACTATTTCCGTGTTTCCAATTTACTGGAAATTGTTTTTTTCACAGTAGTTGTCCATTGTGGTGATCGAGGGTGTAGGTGTTGCAACTTTTCATCCGCCATCTGTGCTATTAGTGAATTAGTGATGTGATGAACTGTGTTAAGTGGTTGTAATCCGTCGTTTCACATGTGTAAGCATGGTATTATTCCATTAATTTTAATTTAGATTTTATGCATGCTTGCTATGTATGCGCGGGGTAATTGAACAGATACTATGAAACTGAAGGAGTATTTCAAGGTAATTGAACAGATACTATGAAACTGGAGGAATATTTCAAAATCTGTTCATACAGATGTAAACAATCACTACTAGGATAATGTATGTGTTGCCTACCTCCACACATATAATTGATGACTTGGTTTTTGTTGAATTGTAAATATCTATTTAGCACACGTCTGGACAGGGTGTATTTTATTTTTGGATTCTTAGGTTTGAACTAAATACAAAAAATTAAAGAAAGTCCCCTCATCCACAGACACGGGAATCAATTTAACGCTCAAAAGAGTTAATACTTGATGTATGTTTGTCCTAAAGTCTGGAAATTTTCTAAATCAATCACAATCATCAGGCTAGCTAGTAATTACATTGTACTCTAGGCATAGCTGACTGAAAAGCCAGAAAAGATGATAAAGCACGCCTCTTAAATTATTTGAAAACGTTGAGATATTTTCTTAGATACAATCGACAAATACACAAAGTGCTAACATATATAGGGCTGTAAACGGGCCGAGCTCGAGCGAGCCCAGCCTGTCAGGCTCGAGCTCGATAGAAGCTCGAGCCGAGCTCGAACGAGCCCAAGATTTCTGTCAAGCTTTGAGTTGGGCTCGAGCTCGGCTCGACAAAGCTCGTTGAGGCTCGTTAAGCATAAAACACAGCAGTAGCAACACAAAACATAAAGGGCATTCGCAGGAGCATAGCAGTAGCAACACAAAACAAAAAAGGCATTCGCAGGAACCACAGAAAAACAAACAACACAGAGATAATGACATGGGATTTGCAAACAAAGTTCATTTGGACATAGGGCCCATCTGACTCTCTAGCCAGTGAAGGACTAGATTGTTCTGTTGATTGTGCATTTTCAGACATCTACAACGTGTTCATATACTGAAGTTAGCAAGGCAGCAGTCTACTACCACAACATATACACAACATATACAGTATAGTTAGCAGAAAGCAGAAAGACATCTGATTGTATACAACATATACAACGTGTTCAAACAAGCAGAAAGCAGTCTACTACCACAACCACATCTACATATACAACATATACAACGTGTTCTGTCTAGCAATCACAGCAGAAAGCAGAAAGACATCTACATCTGATTTTTCTGTCTAGCAATGTGAACGGAGACAAGAATCAAACCTTGCAGAGGAGGAACACGGGCACGGCGTCGGCGGATGCGGTCGGCGGACAGCGGGTGGGAGGCGGTCGGTCGGCGGACGGCAGATCTGAGCAGAGGCGGTCGGCGGCGGCCTGACTTGCGTGCGGGGACCTTGCAGAGGAGCAACACAGGCACGGCGTCGGCGGATCTGGGCGGAGGCGGTCGGCGGACGGCGGGTGTGAGGCGGTCGGTCGGCGAACGGCAGATCTGGGCAGAGGCGGTCGGCGGCGGCCTGACTTGCGTGCGGGGACCTTGCAGAGGAGGAGCACGGGCACGGCGTCGGCGGATCTGGGCGGAGGCGGTCGGCGGACGGCGGGTGTGAGGCAGTCGATCGGCGGACGGCAGATCTGGGCAGAGGAGGGGCGGATCTGGGCGGAGACGGCCGGCACGGGGGGGGGGGGGGACGACGAGGGGCGGCGAGCGGCGGATCTGGGCGGAGGCAGTCGGCGGACGCCGGGTGGGAGGAGAGGAGGGGCGGATCTGGGCGGAGGCGGCCGGCCGGTGGGAGGAGAGGAGGGGCGGAGGCGGCCGGCGTCGGGGGGGGGGGCGAGGAGGGGTTGCGAGCGGCGGATCTGGGCGGAGGCGGCCGGCGCCGGGGGGGGGACGAGGAGGGGGCGCGAGCGAAGGCGGGGTGGGGGGGAACCGGGGACTCGGGGAGCGCCCGAGCGGGGGCCGGGGGGGAAGGACTAGGGAGTTAGGGTTAGGGATTGGAATTTGGCGGATTGCGGACCTGCGGACTGCGGTGCGGAAATGGGTGAGGCCGGGGCCCGGGGGTGCGGTGCGCTGCGGTGACTGTCTGACCGAGTTTTGACTAGGGACGCGGGGTCGGCGGGTCGCCACAGTTCGAATTTGCACGAACTATTTGAGTTCGATTCGTTCAGGCTCGCGAGCTTTTTCCGAAGCTCGAATTCGGCTCGTTAACAGCTCGAACCGAGCTCGAATCGATCCTACAACGAGCCAAGCTCAAATAGCTCGCGAGCCTCGAGCTTTTTTTACAGCCCTAAACATATAGCATTGGAAATTTACCTAAATATCTTAAAAAACAATGTATTTTATGTAAATCTAATTTCTCAAGAAGATAAAGTTAAGTGATTGTTCACAATCATGAAAGGCATCTTGCAAACTACAATATTAAATCACGTTTATTGTGCATATGGCACTCTCTTAAAAAAACATATTTACATAGAATAATTGACAAATGCTAACATATAATTTGACAAAGTATATACACAAAAATATCATAATACATGATTATTAGGGATGATTCATGGACGATAATTTCAACCGAGAGAAACAGTGGAGTTGAGGACGCGATCGAGCATGCAAAATGCAAACACAGCGGTTTTCTGTACTCCCCGTGGAGACCCATAGTGTAGTGGATGCAACCTCAACACAGAGAAGACAAATCCCTATAGTTTTCTCCACAGAAGATCTTTAACTAGGCTACATTTTTTACCTTTCAGCGCAGAGGATCAGATCAGATACCCCGGCCTCTAACTCCGTTCCGTTCCTCTCCCTGGCCCGCCATTCCGTTCCGTCCCACCCACCGCTGCCACCGAGGGGCAAATCCGTCAATCCACGCCGCCCCGCGCCTATAAGAAGCCCCCTCTCCATTTCTTCAAAGTTTAGCTTCGGAGCCCTCCACTAGAAAAAAAATATTATCATAAAATAGAAAAAATAAATCCCTCACTGGAATAAGCACATTAACGAACCAAGAAAAGAATTCTCCTTTCTTTTCGAACCACCATTATTCCATTCCACCACCAACCTTCTCCGGCCGCCGGAGCGTAGCCGAATTGTCCCGTCTCCTCCGGCCGAGCTCCGGGGAGAGAGAGAAGGCTGTTAAGTCTTCCGGCCAGTGGTCTCCTCCGCGCGCGGCTGAGGAGATCTCGCGGAACCTCGGGGTTGGGGAGTGCATGATGGGGCTGTCGCTCACGCCGATGAAGACCTCGACGAGGCTTCTGTGGAGCACCAGCTTCTTCCGCCACAAGATCGCCGCCACCATCGCCTCCTCATCCTGCTTCTTATAAGACCCGCTCCGCCACAGCAAACTAGCTGTACATACATCGACGTACGTGTTTGATCTGATTTCCTCTGACAAGTAAGGCAACCTCTAGCTTTGATCTGGTCCCTGTGATGGAATCTGGCCGGCTCATCTTCAACACGTCGGGCCCCGGCGCCGGGCAGATGCTCTTCTTGGACTGCGGCGCGGGCGGTGGCGGCGGCATGTTCCATCGAGGTATTAGTCTCATCTAAATTTCTTCCTGTTGGTCTGTTCTTGATTTGGCTAGCTAGCTTTTGCGGGGAGGTGATTTGTTTACTGATTGGGGCTGCGATGTGGGAGTGATGAAGGGGGGAGACCGGTGCTCGGCATGGAAGAAGGAGGGCGCGGCGTAAAGCGGCCCTTCTTCACCTCGCCCGACGAGCTGCTCGAGGAAGAGTACTACGACGAGCAGCTGCCGGAGAAGAAGCGACGCCTCACACCGGAGCAGGTAATTATCTACTTACCTAGCTAGTATAGGTTCTTGATTTGGTTTTAGTACGACGTGAAGATGATAATACTCTGTTCAGCTGAGTTCTGACGATTGGATCGATGCATGCACGCGCTGACGCGCGCGTATCAGGTGCATCTGTTGGAGAGGAGCTTCGAGGAGGAGAACAAGCTGGAGCCGGAGCGGAAGACGGAGCTGGCGCGGAAGCTGGGGCTGCAGCCGCGGCAGGTGGCCGTCTGGTTCCAGAACCGCCGCGCCCGGTGGAAGACCAAGCAGCTCGAGCGCGACTACGACCGCCTCAAGGCATCCTTCGACGCCCTCCGTGCCGACAACGAAGCCCTCCTCCAAAACAACCACCGCCTCCGGTCGCAGGTAACCGCCACCTCCTCCTCCACTCAGCCTTAACTGTACCTTTCATGGCCTCCGTTTCTGAGTCCACGTTCCTGTGCCGTCAGGTGGTGTCGTTGACCGAGAAGCTGCAAGAGAAAGAGGCGGTGGAGGTCAGCGTCGGCGCTGCCGTCGACGACGCGTCGGAGCTGCCTGCAGCGGACGTGAAGGTCTCCGCGGCCGAGCAACCGGCGGCGGAGGATGCGGCGGTGGCTGCGTGCGAGGTGCAGCAGGTGAAGGCTGAGGACAGGCTGAGCACGGGCAGCGGCGGGAGCGCGGTGGTGGACGCGGACGCGCTGCTCGGGTGCGGCAGCCGGGTCGCCGCCGTGGACAGCAGCGTGGAGTCCTACTTCCCGGGGGGCGACGAGTACCACGACTGCGTGATGGGGCCCGTGGACAACGGCGCGGGGGGGATCCAGTCGGAGGAGGACGACGGCGCGGGCAGCGACGAGGGCTGCAGCTACTACGCCGACGAAGCCGGCGTCCTCTTCGCCGGCCACGGGCACCACCACCACGCGGACGACGACGAGGACGACGGCCAGATCAGCTGGTGGATGTGGAACTAGGCTTTGCGCGAGCGCATCAATCTCGTGTTAAAAATCGCGCCTTTTTTCTCTCTGTTTTTGTATGGTTTCTGCTGTAATGTTGAATTTCCCTGTGAAGAAGGTGTATGCATGGTATGGTCATATGGTGCCATGGTGGTAGGGTTGAAATATTGATCGGCAAAATCTGTCGTGGTGTACGAGGAGAACGTGGGGGAGAAATAAGTGCATGGAGGCAAATACTCTTTTCATGGCACAGCACATTATGTCAAATGAGATTTTTCTCTTTACTCATCATCATGATCATGTTGTCTGAGTTTCTGTCAAGATCAAATCGAGTCGTTCGGTTACTGTATGTATGCGACTATGCCTGGCCAGCCTTTTCATGGATCGCGTTGACAAGTTTTTTTTTTACTTTTTGTTCCGTGGTTAATTGACTCGTGTTTCGAAGGAAACTGTGACTGCACTGAACAGTGATTAAAGGTGTTCCTTCTTTTAATTCGAAGCTGTATTCACCTAGAGTCAGTAGAACAGTAGAAACACGCCAATATCGATCGTCAGAAAGAATCTGATCTTATGAGGCAATCGATCGATCCAAAGTACTTGTGCAGCCAACCAACTTCTAGTGAAATGAAATGCACACAGAAGAATCTGAAAGAACGAAATGAAAAGTTTTTACCACGTCACTGAGCTTATATCATGCATGTCCCTGTAATCTGTGTGCACTATGACTGAAACCCCAAATTAAGTACGTAGTAGATCGTCAGAGCGCACATACATAAAGCCTGACTAGATTACTTACTGGCGCAAGACGAGACATATAGGCACCATGGTCTAAAATATATATATATAAAATTTTAAAATTTTATAGATGTCAAGTTTTACTAGCTTACTAACTAGTTCAAAAAAGTTTGAACTAAATTTCAAATTGTAGTTGCCTTTTTTTGATGATAGTTTGATTGTAGGTATATACTGATTATATATAAAAATCAACAAAGTATGTAATATAAATTCATTCAAAACTTTGAATTGGAGTATATTTTTTCAAACTTATATGTTTCATTTGAATTGTTATAGATGAGTATATACCCTAAAACTGATATTTTCAAAAGTATACCTGAATTTAGATGGAATTAATGCATTTAAAATCATGGTGTCGCAATATATATATATATATATATATATATATATATATATATATATAGGCAACAGAGAGAGGTGAATGGTGCCTTAAAATTACTTCACCAGTATTCACTTATTCTTTACTCCGATAGCTACAAATATATAAAGATTAGGATAGCAATCACATTGGAAAACCAGAGACTCTCCAAGCTGAGCAAAACCAGTCAGAAAAATAATGTGGACGAACTTTGACTATATGGTCAAAAGTCTCACAGAGTTAAGCGCAACTTGATCAGAAACCAATGTGGTCGTAATCACGTGGTCGAAACCAACGTGCTCAAAATTCGACTATGTGGTCGAAAGTCTCACAGAGTTGAGCGCAACCTGATCGGAAACCAACGTGGTCGTGGTTGAAACCAACGTGGTCATAACCAATATAGTCAAAACTAACATGGTCGAAATTCGACTCGAGTGGTCAACGACCAAAGAGTGATTGAAAACCAACATGGTCGAAAATCAACGTAGTCGAAACCAACGTAGTCGAAGGTCAACAGGTGGTTTAAAACCGTCGTGGTCGATGACCAAGGTAGTCGTAATAGTTCAGAATATGACCAGAGTGGTGTATGGCCATTGAGCGATTGAAACTAAGGTGGTTGAACTAAACTGAACCTCGACCAGTGAGGTCGACGACCAATCAGCGGTCGTAACCGAAGTGGTCGAAACTTGTCGAAGCACTGCCAGTATGGTTGATGACCAGTAAGTGGTCGAATCAAACGTGGCAAAAAATAGGTAGTGTGGTTGAAAGCCTGAACGTGGTTGAAAAACCATAGAAAAACATACAATGAACAGAGGCCTTCAACAAAGCTTCAAAAACCAAATTTGATGTAACTTTTGATTCATAGATATAAATGACATGAAACTTTGCAGGGATCTTCTCCAGAGTATTGTAAACCTATTCCAACAAACGATCATAATAATAATGGCCAAAGTTGAGACATTTTTCAGTTTGTTGGAAGGTTTCCCAAAACCGAGTCAAAACCAAAATTGGTGAATACAATTTGCTCATGAGTGAATGATGACCAAAATGGGTCTAGATGTATTCCCACATATCACAGTAAGTTAGAACACAAAAAAATCAACTCAAATACCCTCGGATCAAGAACTCACACTTTAAGGCCAAATCAAGCAAAAAATGGGGTTTCCTCAAGAACTTCCTCTAAATCAAGCCTAGATGGATGTGATCTTGTCTCCAACAGACATCTCCACCGCTTACTCATGCACGCTTCTCAAAGTGGCTTACAACTATTAACCCATTAGTGCATCAACATTTAATCTACTTCACATTTTCAACACATATAGGACTTTAACCACTTAGCCCAACGCCGCGGTTTCACATACTTCCGGTATTAAGCAGTTTATCAAAATACCCCTCTATCATCTTCCTAGTTTGCCACGAAGCATCCACATGCTTCACCATCTTTCATGTGGCCCCAATAACTTGCCGCCAAACTTCTCACGTATCCAGATCCCACCAAACTGTCCTCGCTTGCAAATGATTAAGTCAGTTGACGCACCACATGCTTCTTCTCGCACATGATGGCACTCGGCTTCCTTGACCATCTAGACCTCGACTCCTCCCTTAGCCTAGTCTTGGTCCACCCTGCTGTTGCCCATCATGATCACCACTGGTAGCTCCCACTCTGGTTTCTTGTTGTCCCATATTGCAACTACCCCGCAAATCTCAGTCATCTTCGGTATCTCCTTGATTATTCTGGACCTCAACACCAGCCTGTTCCTAGTCCTGGTCCTTCTACGCCTCACCATGACTTAGCTCCGAAGTCCTGCAGCCAACAACAGCAAGCAAACCATCACATAGCACCACACAACACACAAAGTCATCAATTGCACCATTCATTCAAACAATGCTAATGCAAAATTTATGCACCCAAATACTAATCCTAAATCTAGGATCAAACAATAAACCCATATGCACACAAGCAATAACACCCAGGTCAAACCATGGCAAAATCCCCAAAAGTCCTGCTTTTCTGGAAAGATCGGTAGTACCACTCTTAACACGCTGGTACGATCGCACTGCAGTACTACCGCTCCCCAAAGCAATTCTTCTGCACCTTGCAAACCCGTGCTGGACCTCTCTGGAAAAACATACTGCAACTCAGAGCGGAACTACCGTCTTGCGCTACTACCAAGTTTATAACTGCGGTACTTATGATTTTTCTGACACCTCCAGAAAATAGTCTAACTTAAATGCAATCCTTACAAAACCCTCAAAAACCAAACTTAAACTCCACAAATACTCTAATTCAAAAGTCAATTACTCATCACAACCATAAGATAATCTTCACATGGTCTCACATGTATGCAATTAGCTTTTTTTCTTTCCCTTTCTTGTTTCTTTCTAGCTAGACACAAATAAGAAAGCCGGAACATGAAGGGCAACTTTTCACATTTATTACACAAAATGGAGAGCTCGATCGATGCACGCAGACGATTGGCCCTCGCGCATCTGTTTGTCATTCTTGTTCATCTATATATAACCGTCACCCTTAATGCATGCAAAACTGTGGTAGTAACATTTGAGAGAATTTCTGTAGTCCGATTTTGAAGTTGCTGAATTCAACTTAGAGGAGTATATGGAGATGAAACGAGTTTGTGTAACCATTTTTTTCCTTGATTACAACTCCAATTCAATCCTACTAACTGTTACTACATGCATGTGCCTCCATGGTAACCATTCTTTTCCTTGGATATTAGTCGATGAAATTGATTGTGGGGAACAACAAAAAGATTAAAAGTTGTGCTGAATAGTGTACTGATCAACATTGCATAAATGTGCCACTTCCCGCCATCGCTCTCTCACCTACAGCTTTTCACTGTTTCTAAGGTGATGCATCCCTTTCACGGTTTTCGCCCCTTCCACCACATTTGCCCAAGAAGAACAATCACCTAAACGGCTTAACCTGTTACTTAGGAGAATACCAAAAGCATACGCATACGCATACACATAACCATGAGACGTTTCTCAAGTAGTACAAGTATACATTATACATAGGTTTAGCTTTATATGGTAATAAAGGCCATATATAGGTCTATACATCTGTTGAATTGTTGTCATGTGGATTTGACATTCAGAGCATGACTTAATTATCTCATGGATAAACTTTTGTTACCGGGGGTAGTTACTGATGTGGCCTGAATCTGATATCATATAGACATATAGTAGTTTAGCCTCACAAGCACAGAACAAGAGCATTTTCCCTTGGCCATGATTGGACACGGCAACACCTTTTGTCTTGTGCAGCCCCACTAAATGGACAAGCATAGCCAAGATTCCATCTCTCCTTCTTGATGGCGATGTTGCAAAAAAGATTACAGGTACTAAAGCTAGAGGGGGGCCTAATTGGCACTCGTTTGAAGTTGTAATCAAGTATACTTTGAGGTTGTAATTGCCTACCAAACTACCATTTAGTAGGACTGGTCTAATTGAGCCAATCTTTCAGTGCTCGTCGCCATTGCTTGGGAAAATCTACTATCAGGGAAGAGAATATCTGATAGGCCTCACAATCCAAGCATCTATCGGAGTTGCAATCAATCACGACAGAGAAAGAAAGGGAAAGAAATTCATTTACGAAGGTGACTGGAAATTGGAAGGCGGCAACAAAGCAAAGGCATGCGGTGATGAGCGCAGCTGCTAATGTCATAATACGAGGGACCAAACCGTGGTTTTCCATGGGAAAATGAGGAGAAGATCGAACATTTTAAGATGAGACGGACACCGATCGGTAGGTGATAGGCGATCTTACACATGATGTATATACATCGAAGGGGGAAGATGAGATGAGTAGAGTAGAGGAACAAAACAAGAGCTTTGCTTGCTTTCTTGCAGCCTCCCACCGTGTTGGCACGCACCGTTTGTCCAAGTTTTCAGGTCGTAATCCCAGCAGTGCAGTTTTGGCGCCTTGCCGTGCTCGCTGTCGTTTGGTGCGCGGGTGGTCCGCTGGATATTGGCACTGCTACTCTTTTTTTTCTTCTTTTTCTTTCTCTGCCACTAGGAATCGCGCGGTACCGACGCAGGATCTTCCGTGGACGCAACCATGCTTGCTAGTTGCTACCGACGCGGTGCCACGCACACAATCTTGCAGTGGCGTGTCACGCTTTTCTTAGCCACCTCATGATCAGACTCTTGGTTTAGTTCTTTTTAGTTTATAACTTACACCTTATAACTTTTATAAAATAAATAAAAAGGACAACGTCTCCACTGCCGTTTTGAAGTAGTTTATCGAAACAGCCTATTCAAAGCGGCTTGTCGGTTTATCGATATTTAGTTCATTCGCACAAACGTTCATAATAAAACCAAAAACCATCAGCCGTGGCCAAAAAAGAATGCACCCAATTAACCACTAAAGTCAGATTTCGAGAAGTGAACAGTGGGAAATATATCCTAATTTGTACAGGTGATTGTTACGGATCTAATTGTGCTCGTGATATGAACATAGAACGAAAAAGGGAAATACGGCGAAGCAGGAGCAGGATCTAGGGCTGCTAATGGGCCGATGCCCAGCACAACCTGATCCAAATCTGAAATTCGGTTCCTTCGATCCAATCAAGTCTAAGCCCAAAATAAATAAGCCTAGGTCCTATCCAAGTCCAAAAAAGGGTTTGGGCCTTGACCCAAACCAGAGAACACACCCAACTCAATTAAGAAGAAAGAGAAGGAGAGAGATGACCCGCTGTTGCTACCACACTTTGGTGGAGGTGGCGATGGTGAAGGAGGTGGTGAAGACAGAAGAGGGTTTCATCAACATCGGTGATGCGGACAGGTCGCACCGCGCTCCTCCTCAGCATGCCTCCCCTCTAGCATGACTCCTCCTCTGCCACCGAAGTTCGTCGTTGCTTCACAACCGTACCAAATCACCTGAGTTCACCCACGTAGTTGCTCCGCCAAACACCGCCTCCTCTTATCCCCATGGCTAGATCTGACCGGAGAGGGAGAGAAAGAAGCAAGCATTGCTCAGATGTAGCAGGATCCCACCAGATCTGGCCATGCGGTGGTAGGTGACGACGATAAGAGCGGGCGGAGGCGGTGGAGAAGAGGTTGGCATCAACAAGGCTCCTGTTGGATATGGCTGTGGTGGCGACATTGAGAGAGCGGGGCTGGCGACCAATGAGGGGGAGTGGGACGGCGGGGAAGAGGTCGGCGTTGGCAAGGCTTCGCGTCATGGTGCCCAGTGAGGGAGAGTGGAGGCTGCTGGGAAGAGGCCAGCGTTGACAAGGCTTTGCGTCGCAGTAGCCTGAGGGGGAGTGGAGGTGACGAGGAGGTAGATGACATCTAAAATGAAAAGACGAGATCGAGGGTGTAGTTTGTAGTCGATTTCTCGATTAGATGGATGTGCTTAGTTACTCATATAGTATAAAATGATAAGACCTAGGCTTAGCCCAATCTAGCCTAGATCTAGTCCAAATAACGATGGACCCAAAATAAATCTAATCTATTTGTAGTTTTGAACCAGCCTAATTTAAAGATCTAACCCTATTAGCAATCCTAGCAGAGGAGGAGCCAATGGTATGGCGAGGAGTAGGGTGGGGATGGAGGGTGCGAATCGACCTGCGTCCGATGGGCGCATCATCAGGTCGGCGCTTTCCAGGGTTGATCTCCACTCAACCCCTGCTCCGCCATGTTCCGTGTCCCCCCATCCGACGCCCGCCCGTAGGGTCTCCAACCAGCCTCACGCATTTCTCATCGCACCACTGCAGCGCAGCTACGGCTGCAATCGCTGCATCCATCCGTTCGGCCACCCTGTGTGTACGCCGGTGGGATCGCATGGGCTGAGTTGACCCCTCTCAATTTCAGTGCACGGGTTCACCATCGCATGCGTGGTTTGTCTCTTGCAGAGCATGCAGGTTTCCTTCACGAATTCACTGTTTCGTCTCACCCAACTGTCCAAGCTGCCGCCGTGTGTTTTCTACTACCGCTGCTAGCAAGGCAGAAGCTTTTGGACAGTGCATCGAAGTTGATAGGTTGCTGTACAATAGCACTACTGGTACCATGTGGCCATGTCTTCACTTGCTATACTTGGAGAGTTTACCTTGTGCTACTATCCATTCATAATCTTCCATCCATCACTCTTGACTCTTGAGACGGTCAATATGATGTCATTACTGTGTTCTCTAGCTGTTTAGCCTGATGTACATGCTCTTATCACCACCAACACTCCAGCTGGAGATAGTCATACGTTCTTCTGTTGATATTGCCATGTTCTTTTAGTTTTGAATAAATTTGCTTCGTGCCATTGCAATCGTCATAGAGTTGAAATATACCATTATAATCAAACACCGCTTCAAAATACCACTGCAAAGCCTAAAAATACTAGACAATGCTATTGTCATCACATTTTTCGCCAATGTGCTCTGTTAGAAAATTTATAAATAACAATTTTGTCCCTTGGCTTTATTCTTCTCTACTAACTCTGTCTCTCTCTCTCTCTCTCTCTCTCCCTTTCATTTATTCTGGCTGCTTGGCACCCCTTCAGTGAGCTCAGCAGCCATGGAAAACCCCATCCCTCTTCCCCTCTTTCCTCTCTTCTCACCATCGTCTCATGTGTCAATACAGCCTGTGCCCTCGAGCCAATGTCCTTCCCCACTAGCACCCTCGTGCCTCTATCCCTGCACCACCACTCGTGCCTCATACCAGACGCGGTGAGTGCAAGGTGGCGCGTTAGTACGCGATAGCGAGGCTTAGGGCGTAAGGCCATGGTGCATCCCATTCCCCTATCCCACCCCCATCATCCAACTTCGCTGCTGTACTGCTCGATCTGATCGGGGTCTCACAGGATATCGAGGAAATTAAATGGCATCGTGTGCATCACCTTGCTCGTGGATCTTTGGAACCTTCTAGAACATTTTGAGCAGTGTGGTACGGTACAGGTGGGCTCCTCCTCCGGTTCATGCTTGGGTTGCTCGATCTAGTCGGCATTCCGAGTTAATTAGTGTGAATTTTGGGGTTAGAGGGACCGAAACAACATCACGATCTCTTCTACTTTGCTGCTCGACAGGCCCTGTTGAGAATCTCCAATCTTTCTCTCCCTCTATTCTACCATAGATGGAATTGGGTGTATGGATATACATGCATGCAGTGTGCGGAGCTAGAATGAATTTGACCGGGTGTCGCCATACATTTTTGTCGACGCATACAATTATCCAACAACATTGTGCTAAATACTAACATGTGTGAATTTTTAGCAAAACAATTTGACACAACCCTATGGCAATGTACAATAATAAAGAAGTAGCAATCCAAGTGCTTACCAAAACAAAAAAAAAACTCACTAATAGCCAGGGATCAATGGACTATCGACATGGCTATATCACCTGCAAGTTGTATCTTTTCCTCTGATTTAATTGGCAAATACCAACCAAAATTAGAACTATAACCCTACAATTTGACAAAAATCAACCAACAATAATCAAAATTGAAACCATGCCCGCACAAATTTAGTCCATATGATTGATAGAAACCGGAAGAACTATGAAAAAAATTAGAGGAGAAAATTGCACTATGTTGATTCGTGAGTCATGCTTTGCGTTGTTCTATCAGGCTACTTTGTGCAGCTATCTACCGCTGTATCATTGCCAATGAGGGCACGAGGACAAGCCGCCGAGCAGCGAGGCAACCCCCAGGCAACGCCTCGATAAGAGGAGTCAGTCGAGCAGGGAGCAGTAGTGGTTAGAGATGGCAATGGGTACCCGAAACTTAATATCCGATGGGTTTTTACTCTATTAGGGCATGTGTCTGAGTTAATTTCCTAACCCATAGGTCTCTTAAGGGGCAAAAAGCCCAACCCACCGGGTTTGCCGGGTTCGGGTACGTTCCTATAGTACCCAAAGCCGTAAACACATGGGTAATATAAACCCGATCCATAGGAGTTATAAACTCAGGCTCTCAGCCTCCCAGGCAAACCAGCCCAGCCCATTAGCCATTTAGCCCCAAGCCCCCAAATCCAATGCGGCAATGCCCCATTACCCATACGGCTAAACCTAGCTAGCACTCGCCACGGTCACTACTCACTCCTCCCCAGTCCCCACCCCGATTCAACAGCTGCCGCAGCGGCGGCGCATCTGGCGCTCTGCGCTCGGTCTCCGGGAGTCTCCACGCTCGCCCTCCCGTCCCGCAGCTCACGCTCCTACTCCCGCTACTCTCGCCGCACACTCGTCCTCCCGCACGCCCTCGCCATCGCCTCGCCTTCCAGTTCAGCCCGCCGCCCCCACGCCGCAGCCAACGTGCATCACAGTAGTAAGCCCTTGGCCATGGCGCTGCCCTCCGGCTCCAACGAAGATGGCCGGTGAATTTCTTCCTCCTCTCCATTAACCATTGTTGCAGCTTGCATTACTGACCCGACGGGCAACCCATGGGTACCCGTTAACCCAGTGAGTATGGGTCTGGGCAAAAATCTGCACCCGTCACGGGCATAGGTTTTTTAGCGGGCACGTCCAACTTTCATAGGCACGGATTTGAGATAGCAAAATCCGGCGGTTTTATGCCCGTTGCAATCTCTAGTAGTGGTAGAGTAGGTTGTAGTGCGTATTTCCTCTAACCTTGTGCCGTCGTGCAGCGCATGAAAGCATCGAAGTCCAAGGGCGAGTGGCGACGATTTTGCTGTTTTGTTCCATGCTAGGCCGTTGGGCGTTGGGTTGTGATTTGTTGACTGTCGGCCTCATTAATGGGCCGTGTGCTATGCGAGTCTGCAGTGCTGGTTGCTCAGCTAGGCTCAAGTCTTGGGGTCCTGGGGGTGTTACTCGGGTTGGGCTGGGGAGTCTCACACTAA
The DNA here is from genome assembly GCA_017311315.1 of Dendrocalamus latiflorus. NCBI lineage: Eukaryota > Viridiplantae > Streptophyta > Magnoliopsida > Poales > Poaceae > Dendrocalamus > Dendrocalamus latiflorus. The sequence continues at coordinate 44,048,645 of CM029610.1, forward strand.
GCATCGTGGGCTATACCAAGCGAAAACGTTTCAGACCTGGTGTCCTGTGCTCCTAGCTGGGCTTGAGTGGATCCGCCCCCTACATGCATCTAAGAATGTAAATAGTTGCAAGAAGCTTGTCACGAGAAAGCTTGTCGGCGATTCATTTGGACTGGGAGGGTATGACTTTGGCTAAATTCTTTTCAGTTTATAGCTTATGATTTATACTTTTCTTTAAATAAATAAATGGGGTGGTTTTTTCATCGCTATTTCGAAACGGCTTATTGGCATTTGATTCGTTTACACAAACGCTCATACTAGAACCAAAAACTATAAGTCACAACCATAAACCGTAAGCATGACCGAAAAGAACTGCAGCCATAAGTCACAACCATAAACCGTGGGAAAACTTTGTCATGGGTTACGGCTTCTCGGACTACGTTGCGACGTGCCATGGAGTTCAAGCCATGCACGTTCCAAATTCACGCATTTTCATTAGGTGCACTCATTGCGAAGGCCTTGACGCTCAAAATCCGAGAGGGGCTTTGAGAATAGAGCCTCCTTGTACTTGGTGAACCCCACGGGTGGTCTTCTTTGGTAAGAACTAATTTAAGCATTAAGGCCCTGTTTGTTTCCACTTAAGATTATTATAATCTAGCTTATAGGTGGGGGATTATATAAGCTAGATTATAATAAGCTGGTGGAAAATAAGCTGTCAAGTGTTTGGCAGTCTGGATTATCATAGTTATGGATTGTTGTATTCGAATGTTTAAAGACTACAATGTCCTTGAGAGAGAGGCAAGGGAGTTGGGGGATGGATGAATGGCAAAGGTGGGTAATATTTCTAAAGTTTTATGGTCCTTAAGATAAAAGGTGGATCTATAAGCTGAAATAAGCTCCTTTTTTGAGCTTATTAGATTACAATAATCTGAGCTATTAGATTATAATAAGTTACCTTATAATCTAGGCTGTTTGTTTCCACTTATAATTATAAGCTAGATTATAATAATCTTAAGTGGAAACAAACAGGGCCTAAGCATAACCGAGTACATTGAAGGAGGCCGCCTGCTGCTACGCCGGGGAGTCCATTGAGTAGTCAACAACGGAGGCACAAGGGGTGAGGTCTCTCACAGGCCGAGAGGAAGGATGCCTGGGGTGGGTTCGATACCACTTAGATTTTGGCTTTTTGATTTGTACTATAGTAGTTAACTTTTAAACAGTATATTTTTTGAGGTGGAGTCTATAGGTAGATTATACTATAAACTGTACTGAGTTCAGCTGTACCGGTAAAAATCACATACGACTATTTTCCTATACGTATTGCCTCTCGCAAATAGTCCAAAATTCAATTATAAGCCATAGCCTAAAAGAACTCACCCTACAACTGCTTCAAGAGCCGAACAGGATGAATTCGGCCCTATTTAGGCTTAGCTTAAGCTTAAAAGGAAAAAAAAGCCTAAACCCAAACAAATGGGTAACTTTTTTTTCAGGCTTTTAAAAAACTTAGCTCACTCACACAACTAAAAACCAAAAGTCAATCTAGAAATGTTTTTTGCGGACATTGGAACGGAAGGAGACAAATAAAATGATCAAGGGTAAAATGGTCATTTCACAGCCTTGTAAAGAAAAACGGACGGTTATGGTATTTTTCAGAATTTTGGATCTTTCCGATAGCATTGAGAAGTTAACCTCTAAGCAACGTATTTTCTAAGTCCGCAATGATTGTGATGGCCTGAGTAAATTTACTCCTGTAGTTTTAGTGAGGATGCCAGATGCTATTGCTACCTGTGTGTCCAGCTCCCAACTAAGGAACTGTTTGGTAGAGCTTCACCAGCTCCAGATCCACTCAGATCCACCAGATCCACGGTGGAGCAGCTCCACCGTGAATCTGGGTTTCATCCAAGTGTTTGGTACAGCTCCAGCGCTTTTCTCTATCTCACTGCCAAACTGGGCCCACGCGTCAAGGGGCATAATGAAAAAATGCAAAAAAAAAGCCACGGGCTTCTTCTTCTTCCTCCCGACGAGCTCGCGCGCAGGAGGGCAGGAGCTCGCGGCCACGGCCGGGTGCGGCCCCGGTGGGCGCGGCCGGCGGGGCGCGCGCGGCGGCGTGGGGCGCGGTCGGCGGCTCGGTCGCGAGAAAGAAGAAAAAGAACGAACCGTTTTTTGTGTAACCAGTGGCAGTGGTGAGTAATTTTCCCCAACTCCATCAAACTTGAGTTGGTGGAGCATCCCTTGAGGTGCTCCACCAAATTCATGAATTTAGGGGTAGATCCACTGTTTTCGTGGAGCAGATTCATGGTGAAGCTGCTGGAGCTAGAAGTGTTTGGCTGGTAAAATTGAATCTGAATCTGTTTTTCGTGGATCTGGAACTGGTGGAGCTCTGCCAAACAGGCCCTGACAATATCGTACCATGGAGATCTCCTCCCGGAGTACCTACCACATTGCATACCAGGCTACCGGCCCATCCCAACTTCTGAAAGAAAGAAACACTAAACATCGGATGAGAGATGTGCTTTAAGCCCAGGACAACAGAAGTGGGCTGGGCCGAAAAAGGAAGAGAGGCACGATCCAGCTGGTGAACGCCTAAGAGCATCTCCAACAAATCTTCTAAGAGCATCTCCAACAAATCTTCTAAAGTGCTCATATCCCCTATATTTTAGAAGAAAAGGTAAAAAAAGGCTCCAACAGATCCCTTAAGTGGTACCCAAAAATATAGAGGACTCCATCCCTGATTTTTCGTCCCCTATATATGGAGGACGCACACCATCCCCTAAATCGGCCCCAACGCTCCTGCGCCGTCCGATCCCCTAAATTCTTTGGTTGGTAGTTTTTGTGGACCCAGATTTTAATTTAGGGGATCATATTTAGATGACTTGTTGGAGGTTACATATTTTTAGAGCATCTCCAAGAGATGCCCAATAAATTCACACCCTAAATCTCTTTTTACAGATCCTAATCACGATATAAGGTCCCAAAATAATCATTCCCTCCAACAGATACCCTAAACCAGAAAAACAGTATTGGGAGCCTAGATCATCCTCTATAAGTAGAGAGCGAGAGCCTATTTTTTGGGTGTGTTCTATTTTTGGGAGTCTATTTGGGAATCTGTTGGAGCTACTTTTTACCCTTCAACTCTAAAATTTAAATATTAAGAGTCATATAGAGTATCTCTTGGAGATGCTCTTAGTCTTCTATATTCTAGATTGTGTCCTCTAAAAAGTGATTTAGGGGATGAGATTTAGAGGACATTGTTGGAGATGCTCTAAAGTGCTCATATCACCTATATTTTAGAAGAAAAGGTAAAAAAAAGGCTCCAACAGATCCCCTAAGTGGTACCCAAAAATATAAAGGACTCCATCACTGATTTTTTGTCCCCTATATATGGAGGACGCACACCATCCCCTAAATCGGCCCCAACGCTCCTGCGCCGTCCGATCCCCTAAATTCTTTGGTTGGTGGTTTTTGTGGACCCAGATTTTAATTTAGGGGACCATATTTAGAGGACTTGTTGGAGGTTACATATTTTTAGTCTTCTATATTCTAGATTGTGTCCTCTAAAAAGTGATTTAGGGGATGAGATTTAGAGGACATTGTTGGAGATGCTCTAATGACTTGCCGTTCAATTTAGCCCTTCGCCTGACATTGAGAATGGGGTGTTTGATCTGGAAATCTTGGCCTGATTTAATCGATTCGATCTAGTCCGTTTGGAATTTTTCCTAGATTTCTTTCGGACCGAACTGTTTCTTCTGAAATTCATGCGTTCTAAACAATTAGGATCCTGTTTTGTGCTGGTCCCGTGTCAGGGCTCTCCGGAGTACCATCAATTTCGGACGCCGGCGACAAACGAAAAAAGAAACGCTACAGTCGAGGATACCCAGCTAAATGGTGTAGTAACATTTACTTGCTTGATGAGGCAAGCCGGAGCCTTATTACGTGTCCACAAGACAATTCGCATTGTCAACGTCGCTATAGCCGAAACATCAAATTATGGCAAACCGGAGCCTTATTACTGAATTATGGCCAGTTTATTCAGAACAACATGGAAGGAACGCAACGCACGCCACAAAAACTAAGTGGAAAAGAAAACGAGCGTAACTCGCACTCGTACCAGTCTGTCATGCCGAGGAATGTAGAGACAAAACGGTTCCTATCGCCTTCGCTTTCCTTGCTCAAGATTGCTTGGCTGCGCCAGTTCTAGTCACCCAATCTTCCAAATCCCCCGCGCCAAGTCGTTCTCATATACCCAGCTGAGCTAGTGACATCTGACATGGACTCCAGCTGCAGATACAGCATCGGTGGACTTGCTAATCAACACCATTTATAACATTGTTAATTGTTTAATCTAATCCGATATTGTTTCTACCAGAACCAGACCATTTGCATAAAGAATTTGGTAAAAATATCTGGTGGAGCGTATATATGGTGTCGCTTTTAAGGACATGTACTAGGCAGCAGTTTTGTCAAAGGTAGACATGAAAGATGAAGTTGACCTGTCTTTGAGAACTGGTTCTACTGCCAACGTGCAGCCTCTTTTGTCCACTGCTGTAGCTTTTGCTTCTTGTCTCTTCTTTCATTCTTTGTGATATCTAACCACAGGAAAGTTGCTCTACTTTTTTTTTCCTGCATCGAGATTGCCTTGCATGCATGGCGGGAACGATGCTCTCCGTGATCCTCCTCGTCGCCGGCGTCGTGCTCATGCTCGTGCTGCACGTCCTCATAGTCGTCTGGGCGCTCCGGCGGGGCGTCGCCCTGCGCGGCGTGTCGTGGATCGAGGAGCGCGTGGAGGGGCTGACGGCCGACGAGCTCCGCGAGCTGCCGTGTCATGAGCGCAAGTCCGGTGGCGGCGAGTGCGCGGTGTGCCTGGAGGCGTTCCAGGCGGGCGACCGGTGCCGGGCGCTGCCGAGGTGCGAGCACGGCTTCCACGCGCAGTGCGTGGATTCTTGGCTGCGCAAGAGCCGGGTGTGCCCCATCTGCCGCGCCGAGGTGGTCGGCCGCGGCAAGTTGGCCGGCGCGGTTGTCGATGAGGCCGCCGCATCGGAGAACGCTGATGAAAGATTGGGAGGTATAGATCGGTACCGAATTATTCGGCTGTTGATTCCTTTGTGCTTGTCCATACAAGTAGACAAGTAGTAGTTCTTGCATGTTGGGATAGTCTCATATTACTTATCTTTACTATTCTAAAAGAATAAGTTAATGGTTGGTGCATTCTCCTCGGACCTTTTCTACAGTTTTCCTTGCACCGCATTCGAGTACGTATACTAAAATCATCTACACTTTGGACCCAGAGTCACACCTCCTCCGTAGAAACCGCTCCGCCTCGCCTCCTCCGCAGAAACCTCTCCGCTCCACCCCGCACTGCCGCCGCCTCGTCCTCCCCCGCTCCTCCGCTCCGCCGCCGCCTCCTCCTCCCAACCCCGCGCTGCCGCTGCCTCATCCTCCCCCGCTCCGCCGCCGCCTCCTCCTCCCCACCCTGCGCCGCTGCCGCCTCCTCCTCCCCCGCTCCTCCGCTCCGCCGTCGCCTCCTCCTCCCCGCTCCTCCGATTCGCCCTTGCCACCTCCTTCCCACCCCGCGTTGCCGCCTCCTCCTCCCCCACTCCGCCATCGCCTCCTCCTCCTCCTCCGCCGCTCCTCCGCTCCACTGCAGCCTCCTCCTCCCCACCCCGCGTTGCCACCTCCTCCCCCACTCCGCCGTCGCCTCCTCCTCCCCTGCTCCTCCGCTCCACTGCAGCCTCCTCCTTCCCACCCCGCGCTGCCGCCGCACCACCGGCATCCGCAAGGATGAGGTGGTTACCCGTGAGTACACCATCAACCTCCAAAAGCGCCTCCACGGATGGTACCATCCCCTCCCCCTCTCTACCATCCCCAACCTTTGCACTTGCAGTAGATCCGCGAGAATGACACCCTCCTTCCCACTGCCTCTCCCTCCCACATCCCCCCCACAAGGGGCAAATGGCACCCTCCACCTCGTCGGCTTCCACCCTCCTCCACCTCCCAAGCCCGCCTCCCCGCGGGCCCCAGCGAGGCGGGTGGCGGAACCACCCACGACGCTTGCGCCACATGGCCGTGAGGTGCTCGTTCACACCGGTAGAGATGGCGAGGACAAAGGTCGTTGGCATGGAGCGGTTGATCCGGTGTCGGATCAACCACCACGTCAAGAACTCGGATAAGCGCGTGCTTTCTCGCAAGGCTCTATTGTAGTGCGTTCTCTCCCAGGAGCTCAGCAAGAAGCTGTGCGAGATCCTCATCAAGAAGATCAGGTTGGCGCCACCTCCCCTTCCACTATTTCCACATGATATTACTCAATTCATGTACCCTTGTGGTTGCGAGCTCTCGCAGATTGCTTTGTTTGATCGGACTTTTTAGTGGGTTCTAAGGAGGAACCAAGGAGGCTTTTGTTGGTGCTCTCCAAGTGCTCAAGAAAATGTCTGGTGCAGTTTTAGTTATAAGTCACGAGTGAAATTAGGTGAATGTTGCAAATGAGTGATTATAGGATCGTACGAACCTCTGCGGAAGATGGAATGTGCTCCCCTTTGGCTCGTCATGGGCAACAAACAAGCGCTTAGTACTGTAGAAGCTATAAGCCAATGAACATGCAACATATTTTACTAAATAGTAGGGTGACTGCACCTGGGCAGCTCTTAGATTATAAATTTGCAGAAGTCGAATTGGCTATCCAATCACGACTGTTTATCAAATTTGATGCATATTAGGAGTGGAGAAAATGGCAAGCCCATGAGTTGTTAACTTATGATTCAGTAATAGAATAAGTATTTCCGTTACTCTACTCAAGAAAAGATTGTTTTTAACTTCTTTTGACTATTGGGTTAATTCATAAGTTCTATATTACTTTACCGAAAAGTAAATCCATAGATGTTGTGTTAGTTAACATAGCTATTGCATGGGAAGTTCCTTTTTTGTGTTTATTTTGCATCAGCTATGACATAAACCTATGATATTTCATTGGAAGTTAGATTAACTCTACATAATGCATTTGGTCATGAGGTGAAATGTACATGTTACATATACTAATGAACCATATCAACGGTCAAGTACACTTATATGAAGTACACTTGCTTTGGGAAAAATTGTGCACAACTACTTTACCTTCATTATTCCACTTGTATGAGCAGTGTGCATAGAAATTTCAGATAGGTAACATAGGTTGGTGGGTTGGGGTGTGTTCACAATCCTAACAGAGCCTAGAAGGCCATGAAGTGCCTTTTATTTTTGAGCTAAAATCTTATAAGACCACACAGACTAAATCTTCTCTCTTGTTGTGTATTATTTTATATCTGACCACACAGACTACACAACCTACTTTATTTTTATATCTGACAATCTTGTTGTGTATTCTTTTAAAAGCTCCTTCCAAAATTGGCTATGTTGTAGGATATCTTACTGGCTCTTCGCATATGGTGGCTATTATGGAGACTTTTCACCCGAGTTAACATTTGAGCTATTGAAAAATGATGACAAAGCCGTTCTTATTGATGTTTGTCCTGAGGCAAGATATTGTAAATCTCACTGGCCTTTTCTTTCTTTCATGTCTTTTTCATCTGAGCTATTTTTTTTTGAATCCAGTGCATGATTCCTTTTGCGAATGTAAGATTATTATTAGCCACTTGTGTATCGTTGCATCTGTAGACCAATTTAAACATTTTTTTGTGAAGCATGCATATTGATGAAAAGACAATATTTTTTATCAGCCACCTATGTATCATTGCTTCTGTTGAACAGTTTAGTACCAAGCTCTTCACTCTAATCATGCCCTTTTAAGCATTTGTAGTGAAGCATGCATACATACTGAAGGTTTGCAGCTCTTTGTCATGATTTCTATAGAGCACAAGAATAGAGTATTACATGTAACCTTAACCTTAACTGTTTGATATATCATTGATATGTAACCAACAACTCTATCAGCTTATCATCAAATTATGTTTTGTAGGACTTGAGGGTAAAAGATGGAATTCCTGATCTATGTCGTGGAGCTAGATCTAAATATGCAAGCGTTGGTTCACCTGAGTGTGTCTTGTGTGAACTAAAGATCAGGAGTGTTACTTGTTTCTCTTCTATTTATAGAACATTTATTGTATAATAGAAATAATTAAGTCTATTCAAAATTGAATTACTCGTTGATTACTGGAAAATTTATATGTTTACTTATGCTGAAATCATCTCCAAATTTTTATGTCCATTTGTAAATGTTAAAATTGTTCCATGGCCTCCATCCGTAAAGGTTAAAACTGTTCCAGGGTTTTGATTGTGTTGCAATCTGGTTCACTAGCGTGGATATTTCTTTGTTTTGCAATAAGCATATTTTGCTTTGGTAAGCGAGTTGCTTTGTAAAGATCCTGGTAATCACATCCTGAGAATTTTGTTGCTCTTGATCTAGAGTTATTAGTTTTACTGCCCGGTGTTCAGCTTACTCTGGTAATCCGCAATGTGGTGTGCATTGAGGAGATTTCTCTCCATTGCCTTCTGTTTCAGTGTTGATATCTAAACCCTACTTTGGATGGTGGCCAATAAACCAAGGGAAAAAAATTGGTGATGCTTTCAATTTTATGGTGGCTGTGAGATGGATGGCCGGAGTTGGCTCTGGAGGCACAAGTCATCAGATAGGAGCCCAGGGGAGAGGGAAAGCTCCGATTTGGTTTCATCACACTCTGAGCGTTATTATTTCTATGATCAGGTTTTGCTCCATATGCTAAATTCTTTTTTGAAGGGAATCCATGTCTTAATTTCTCTGTGCTAGAGATGTTCTGATTTCAATACAACTCATCTGCAGTAGAAACACCATGAATTGGTGATAGTGTGTATGAACTGGATAACCAATTGAGCAATTTGAAAGACATACCTTTGCACATTGTGATATTCAGGGTTTGACAATTTAGTTGAGTTGAGCCTTGTAAACATTGTAGTTTCTTGAATTGAACCATGTAAGAAATTGCTTTCAGAGAAACAAAACAATGAAGTAAATGTAACATTTGTTTCTTCCATGTTATTGTTCTATTCACTGAAAAATAACTATTAAGTCAAGAGCATTTGGTTTGACCTAGAATTGTGATCACTAGCTTTCCAGCTTTCAAATAAACAAAATGGTTATTGTGTATGCATTCCATATGCTAGCTGCAATAATAACAAACTATTTTGGTATTTATAAATTACTCTAAGAAATGTCTATGAATTTGTGTTTTTTTATTTCATAGCATCGCATGGGCACTTTATATGCTTATTCATTTAAAAAGCTTCAATGTACACTTTCTCTGCAAATATCATGAAAGCTTCATGACTTGCCCCATTTCGAAAGCTTTAGCTTTATATGCTTCATACGATATAGAAATTATTTGATATAAAACATGTATTTCCGTTGCAACGTATGGGCATCTTCCTGTACTTTGAAAAATAAGGTTGCAAATAGAATTACGGTGATTCGGAGGCTAAATTTAGTATTCGCATGACAAACTGTGTTAAATCCTACATGTCCATGTCTGTTGAATGTTTTTGTTCCGCAGCAACGCACAGGTACTTAACTAGTGAGAAAAAAGACATACTTATAAATATGAGAGAGCCTTAATTTATTAAAGTAGTTTTTTAGAGAGAGAAGACCCAATACCACTTATAAAGTTGTTACTTGAGGGGCATACTTGCGGGCAGCCCATAAGCTTAGATGCACGGGGTGCATAGCCTATTTAAGACCTAGGGACCGGAAAGTAAACCCGGTTAGGCCTGGCGAGGTGCCATGTCCGAATCTAACAGTGGTATCAGAGTCTAGACTCCCAACATCTCCTTGGACCTCAGAAGTGAACAAGCAATGTGTAAGGAGGCATAACTTATAAGTATGAGGGAGCCTCCATCCATTGAACTAGCCTTTTAGGGGAGAAGCCTCACTATCACTTATAAGGTTGTTACTTGAGGGGCTTGCTTGTGGGCAGCAGCCCATAGGCTTAGATATACGAGGTGTGCAGCGCATTTAAGACCTAGAGACCGGGGAGTAAACCCGATTGAACCTAATGGAGTGCCAGGATCTAGATCTAACATCGCATTTGCAAAATCTGTGTGTATAACATGATTTAGTTCATCCTTTGCGAGAAATGGATTTACTTACTTTTATAGTGATTTTCGGGTTGATATTTTTGATGATGTAAAGAATATGCCCTGCTACAAGGCCATTATGTGAACATACAGAACATCTGTGTTGAAGTGTTGACTATTGAAGTAGTCGCACAAGCGCTCAGTTCCAATTCCCCATAGCTCGGCTGGGTTCGTGGCAGGTTGTTCGCTCAGTCCGTTTGATTCCATCCTCTTAATGGTACTTATATGTCTCACTTGAATAATTAAAATAATACACACACACACACACATTCAGTAGGAAAATATGTATCCGTGCTCTGTAAAACCTTCACGCCTTCTCAAAATTTTCAAATGTGTGTTAGAGAACGCACAAGCGTGTGTGTACATGTGGTGGTGTAAGGGAGCGTGAGTTGTGTGCGCGCATGTGCCCTGTACCCATAGACCCCGTTCGGTTATCCGCTGAGAGAGAGATCAAGAATTGTTTTTATGAATAATCTATTTTTTACTCGAAATAACACTCATTACATCATTCAAGCAACACAAAGCGCAAAACATTTCTTCAAAGCATGGAACATGAAGATTTTCAGCGGAAAAGAACAGAAAGCAAGAGAACACAATCCAAGATCCAAGTAGAGATCCTCACCTGCTCTGGTGAGAGCGAAGTTGTCGCCCATTGGTTAGGCGACTGCGCTTCCAGTCGCCGAAGGGTTGGGCGACTGAAAGCACAGATAAACGGCCGAGACCACTCAATCGCACGGTGAACAGAAATGACAGAAGAGAAGGAGACAGCGGAGGAGAGGAGAGGAAAGAAAAGAGAGGAGAGAAAAGGAGAGGGAGGAGGGGAGGGGAGGAAGGAGGAGAGGGATGAGAGGAGAGGAAGAAGCGACTGTTGCGAGGTAATTTTTTGTATTTTAAATTTTGTATATGCAGTAGATATTTGATTTAGTGTTAGTCTGAGTAGAAAATTATAGATGTAGATAGAAATAGTTCAACTTTGGTATAGAAAATTTAGTCAATATAGTTTTAAGAAATTAGAAGACGTAGTAGCCTGTAGTTGTGTATAATTTAGTGAACATAGTTGTACAAAATTAGTATCGTTAGCAAATTGGCATGCGTACAAAATTGTAGTTGTAGAAAATTCAGTCAATGTTATGTACAAATTAATCGTCCGTAAAAATTTGTAGGTATTACAAAATTCAGTCAATATTTTTTGTAAAAATTTCATAATTTGCTTTGTAAAAAACAATAATATGTAATATTTATGAGTGAATACAAATGAATGTAATGTCGTTAGTACGTTGGAAAAATATGTGTACCATTGTAACTGGTATATAGGCATTTAGATCGATATGCCACGTAAATTGTCAAAACCAGTAGGGGACAACTGAAAGCATCTAGGCCCCTAAAAATGGTTTTGGTAATTAATGAACTCATGTGAATATGGGACTAACGTGTTTTATGAGCATGCGAAGGGTTAATCCACATGTGAGTGAAAAGATGCAAGCCAAAAGGATAAATACAAAGATCCAAATTGGCTCAAGACAAAGGTATACTTAGTATAGGATCTCTTTTTAATTTTACCGGTCTTAGGAGAATGGTGGAAGACCGGATTATAGGGTAAATAATCGTACCATAAAGAGAGATCTTGGCAAGTAGCTTGATAGCAAATTTTATGTGCCACTTGGATCAATTTACAAGCTTGCATTCATCAAAAATTGGTTTTAAAATCAACTCTGTGCTCTGTCTGGACGAGCGGTAGTACCGTTGTTTTGAACGTCGGAACTACCGGCAAGCAGTAGTTCCGCGCCTCGAAGCGGTAGTACCGGCGACCGGAAGCTCCGGATTTTGAGCGGAGCCTTTTTTCCAAAGAGCACCCCCGGATGCATTTGATTTCTTGCGGGAGCGGAAGTACCGGCGCGCTTTCAACGCCGGAACTACCGCAGTGAGCGGTAGTTCCACATTTTTGAAGCGGTACTTCGGGCGCCCGGAAGATCCGGAGGATGAGCGGAACCTTTTTTTAAGAGAGCTCCTCTGGATGAAATTTGGAAATTCTCAGAGCGGAAGTACCGGCGATTTCAACGCCGTTGCGGTAGTTCCGCCATTCCGAGCGGTACTTCCGGGGTCCAGAAGCTCCGGTTTCAAAGCGGAGCCTTTTTTCTAGAGAGCGCCAAAGTTTGGGACCTTTCGGATTTCCGGAGAGCGGTAGTACCGCGCCGACTTTGCGGAACTACCGGAGAGAGGTAGTACCGCAAATTACAACGGCGGTAGTACCGCGCTACCAAATCCAACGGTCACTGCAGAGCTCTGATATAGCCATTCTGCCGCGAAGATTTGGTAGCGGTAGTACCGCTCATCCTGAATTTTTCAGGAATTTATGTCAAACGACTAGTTTTGGTTGGTGGAAGCTATAAATACCCCCACCACTGCACAAGAGCCAAGGTTAGAGACCCATTGCATATTTCTTGAGCCCTAGAGCATTCACTCCACCCTAATTCTCACTTTGTGCATTAAATTTGAGGTGGTTGAGCAATTAGTGCTAGACTTCATTAGTTGATCCATTTGGTACTAGTTTGCATTCAAGTGAAGCCCGGATTCATTACTCTTAGTGCTTACCGGCACTTGGACGATTGCGCGGAGGTTCGATCGGTGATCTTCTCAAGGAGGTTGTGAGAAGACCCGGTGATTTGTGAAGGTCGGAGCTCACCTACCCGGAGCGGGGAAGAGCTACCAATAGTGATCGAGGTGCTTCGGCTTAATTCGTAGAGCCGGTCCGATTCGTTCGGGCTAACCTCAACGTGGACTAGGGGAACCGACAAGTTTTCGATCACCATGGTAAAAATATCGGTTGTGTTCATTTGTCTCTTAGCTCTTGTTTATATACTTCATTGTGATCATTTATTTGCCTAGAGCTAGGATTGCTATATTCTTGACTAGAATTGTGTAGGATCAATTGCTTTACATTCTAGTCATTTAAATTGTAAAGAATTAATCAAGTAAACAAGAAAAATTTAAAAAACCTCCTATTCACCCCCTCTGGTCGGTATCCTTGATCCTACAACAACTCGAGTAGCGAGAAAAGTGCGGCGTCGGGGAGGATCAAGCACGAAGTCATATTTATCCATCTGCTACAAAGGAACATTAACATCAAAACTCTATTAGTAGTACTACAAAATAGACGAGTGCCTACTTGTATCTTGCAGTATGGGCATCGAAAGATATGTCATCCGCCATCCGTATGGCCTTCTGCCACCTGCACGACTGCACCATCGCATCCTGCATGTGTTTGCATTTCGGTCACACTGGCTGAGCGCACCTGTTTGGTAACAAGCAGTACGTAACACCGAAGTCCTCTTCCATTCGAGCGGAAAGTCCCCCTTTGGTGACCCATATTCGGCTGGCTCTTCAGCATCTGTATGGTGGTTTAATCTATGGCGGAGAAGATAGTTGTTCCTACCATCAATGCCTTGGCCATTCATTTTATAGCATAATTGTGGTGTCGCGGCGTCATTTATGACACAGGCAGCTTTGCGTAATGATAAGACCACATGGGCCAACTTTGCGCAACGACATGACATGACGGGCCAGTTTTGAGTAGCGATAAGACTACACATGCCAGTTTTGCACAACGGCATGACCGCACGGGCCAGCTTTGCTCAGTGACATTACATGACAGCCCAGCTTTTCGCAGTGACATGACAGGACAAGCCAACTTTGAGCAGTGAGAAGACCACACACCAGCTTTGAGCAATAAGAAGACCGCACACGTCAGCTTTGTGTAGCGACATGATCGCACGGGCCAGCTTTACGCAGTGAGAAGATTAGATGAGACACCTTTGCGCGGTGACAAGACCACACGACCGAGCTTTGTGCAGCGACAAGACTAAAGGGTGCAGCTTTCCGCAGTCCGACTGACCTCTAGGTGGCAGTCTGACAGGTTTGACCAGCATGGTTCAACTCGCCTAGCAATGGTGGTCAAACCGTCCGTGTTTGAAATATCCAAGGGGTTTTGGATATTTATTGGTTTTGGACATGGGTTATGTTTTGAGGTCTAGGTCATTGCATTCATAGTGAATAAATCATTCTTGGACTAATGTGAGTCAAGTTATGATGAACTTCTGCTTGGAAACAATTTATTGGTCTTCGATCTGCAGGTTGCTTGGATGCAGCCATGGTCCATGACGTGAACCCAAACTATTCTTAGGGATGAGCTGAGGTACAATTAAATAAGCTGGGTGGAATGTTGGGCTCAAGCGGAGTACAAAAGAAGACAAGGGATGTTGAAGAGAAGGTTCGAGCAATGATTTATCGAACGGTGCGTTGGTGCAAGTGAGACGCGGTCGGGGAACTGACACAGAGAGACTTATCAATGTGTGAGCATTTGGTGGATCTAAACATTGCAAGCATGAGGATTGCTTGCAAAGAAGGAGATGACCATAGACTCGGCTCAGGGAAGAGGTGAGGTTCACAGTCAAGATGAAGCCATTTTGGTGGGGAAGACAAAATACCAAAATCGCAAAGGACCAAAACCATGATGCTTGGGGGGCGTTTGGAGAGTGGTTTAGGTTAAAGAGGCGCTGAGGCGGTCAGGTGGATGGAAGCTTGCTCTTTAGTGGATTTGGACTTATGTGTTTTGAAAAACGTGCATAAGTCATGTGATGAGTGTAAAACCCGATGTGCATGGAGTTAATGGATTTTCTCAGTTATGCTAATGGATAGTACCTATTAGGGTTAGATATGAGATAGTTGCATCATCTATTTGAGTGGGTGTGGTTGGTAGCTAGGGTAAAAGAAAGGTCCAAGAAGCCAAGTAACCAACACATCTTCTAGGGTTTTGGGTAAATGCTCTTAGGTAAGAGAACTCTATCCTTTATGGTAAAGGTGCTATAAAACATTCATTTATAAGTTGCAATAGATCAATCATCTTCGTCATCCATAGTGTGTTCTTGATCTTGTTGGTTTTGCACTTGTTTTAGTTAGAGTTTTTATTCTCTCCTCTTCTCTCTTGATCTTGCTTGTTCTATTGACATGTAAGAGATAGTGATACCTCTTGAGGATTATATGCCATCCATATAGGAATTTGCTGTAACAAGATTTAGGCATTTGTCTAGTTTGACTTGATTTAGATCACTTTTTGTGATATCTTAATCCAAAGGTTTTGATCTTGAATCTTTGAGTGCTATAACTTGTTGTAATATGTGAGAATCTATTTATAGCCATCTTGGTCATCCTTAACCCACTAGCAAGTCGTATGCTAAGTTTGTATGTTTTACCCAGGTTTGGTGCAACCTTGCTTGTTTGAAGAAAAGGTTGAAAGTTTGGCAAGCTTCTATTCGATCCTTGGATGGATAACATTCTTGGCAAGCTTTGTGCAAAGGCATCCTTGGTAAGGTGTGTGTGCAAAATTTCAAGCCATTTGGACTTGTATTTTGGAGATTGTACCTTTTTATGTTTTGGCTCGAGGTACTATTCCTATTCTAGAGCAGAGGGCGGTCAAAACACACCCTTGCGAGCGTTCATACCGGAGGCCCATCTGACCGGTGCCCTAGTGGCGATCAGACCGCTGGCCGATACAACCGTTGGGTAAATGGCGGTATGACTGATTGCTAGGAGTTGAACTCTTGTTTTTCTTTCACGTTTTTGTGAGTTCTTTCTAAATGAGCTAAACTGATATTTCTAGCTTCCAATAGTTAGTGAAATTTAAGTTTTAGAATACAATTTAGAGAGATCAAATTTGAAAACATCATTTACCCCTATTGCCATCTCAAGTCCTACCGTCTTTGATGACAGATAGCCAAAGCCAAGCCAGTGTTTTCAGGTGCTTGTAAGGTGCGTTTTTTGTTGGTTGTGCATGCGTGTACTGTACATTAGTCGCAACGACTTTTTGCATACGTGGAGTACATAACTTTTTTTTGTTGATTTAGATGTTTCGATGCAGATTTTTCGAACTGAAAAATCGTAACATGTCATGAGGGCCATGGTGTAGATGCTTTTGTGCATATTTTTAGATGTTTCTGTGTGGATTTTTCGAACTGAAAAATTGTAACATGTCATGAGGGCCATGGTCTAGATGCCTTTGTGCATATTTTGGAACACGGTTTTGCTATTGCATATGTGACTGAAATTTTTTTATCTCTCAGTCACCTGAAGTTGTATTCTCAATCAACTAAAGTTACAGTTGTTAGGTTTTGATCTCAGGCAAAACTGCCGATAGAGGGAGACGTGGGGAAACCCACGTCTCAACCGTTTCTCACGCGCTCTGATCGGGGGTGCCTAACCAACTTTTGGTTACGGTCCCCCGTTGCACAGCACAAGATAAAAGGACAGGGGCACCGGCCTCTCACGTTTTGACGTCGTTCCCGTGAGAGTTCAACACCCCGAACAAATCCTAAGTGATACCCGATCTATTGCGCGCTGCTAGCAACGGGAAGGCCGTCACCGCCGCCTCTGCAGAACTCCGCCGGCGACACCCCGTACACCGGCGACACTGCGGTCTTCACCGACTCTACCTCACGCCTGCATCACGCAGGCACGGGTCTTCGCTCATGGCGTGTTCATCGGCGACTGTAAGTCTCCCTACTCTCCTCAAACCCTAGGTGTTCTAGCTCTAGACTAGTGGCTTTATGAGTTATGCATGATGATTAAGCCCCTTACAACAGTCCCTCTAAAAAAACATCTACAACTTTAGATGATTTAAAGTGTAATTGAACTTGCACTTTCAATCATCTGAACTCACCAATCGCCGTTGTTTCATCGTTTGAAGCTTCCATGGTGCTGTGTCGTTTAAAAAACAAGAAAAAAAAACCACGGTGTAGTGAAAAATGCTGCAGTTGTAACTTGTACGGCAACGAAGGAAGCTTTCTGGGGGTTTTGTCCCAAGAGTCGACCAGTCGAAACCAGACTGCAAGGCAAGCTTATTACATCTTGAGATTCTTCTGTCATCATTCTCTCACGAGTTACGCGAGACATGTCCACACAAAGCAAAAGGCCGGGGCGCCGTCAGCGTCGGGATCCGCTCCGCGCACGCCCGGGCGCGCCAAGATGACGAGTTGACGACGACGATGATGGCATGTTTCCCGCTACAACCACGCGGCGTCCCTGATGGGTGCGACGACGGACTTGGTCTGGAGGTAGTTGCGGAGGCTGTAGACGCCCTTCTCCCGGCCGATGCCGCTCATCTTGTACCCGCCGAACGGGATGGCCGCGTCGAACACGTCGTAGCAGTTCACCCACACCGTCCCCACCCTCAGCGCCCGCGCCAGCGTGTTGGCCGTGTCCAGGCTCCTCGTGAACACCCCCGCCGCCAGCCCGTAGTGCGTCGCGTTCGCCCTCCGGATCACCTCGCCCAGGTCGCTGTACGTGCTCGCAAATAAGCAACACGCATCGTCAGTTCGTTGTTGTCACATTCATGCGTGTTCAGAATCAGACATGTCGCTCTACGAGTGTGTCCATGTTGCTCACCTGAACTTGAGGATGGACTGGACCGGCCCGAATATCTCCTCCCGAGCTATCTTCATGTCGTCCTACGAGAACGAGACGCAGACACAAAACTCAGCGGCCGGGTTCGATGTATGGGGAGAAGCGGTGCATGCATCTGATGAAGCCTTACCTCGACGTCTGCAAAGACCGTTGGCTGGATGTAGAAGCCCCTGTTGCCTAGCCTGTCGCCGCCGGTCACGAGGGTGGCGCCGCTGTCGACGCCCGACTTGACGTAGCTCAAGATCTTCTTGAACTGCTCGCCGTCGATCTGATCCAAAAGGGAAGATTCCAGGGTTAGGGAGGATTAGGATCAATGTGGCTGGAATGGATGAATATGGGGCAAGTGTAGTGTTGGTGCACCTGAGGTCCCTGTTCGACACCTTTTTTGAAGGGGTCGCCGACCACACGATTCAGAGCGCGAGCCTTCGACTTCTCCACGAACTCGTCGTAAACATTCTCGTGCACGAACGTGCGAGACCCAGCGCAGCAGCATTGTCCCTTTTGGAGGTTCAAAACACAAGGAAAGAGGCATTTCAGAGTCCCTGTACTGTGTACAATAATTGTTCGAACACCATAGACACGTACATTTCCAACGATGCAATGACATGCCAATGAGATCGTTCGTAGGAGTACATGATACCTGGTTGAAGAAGAGCGCACGGTGCGCAAGCTCGACGGCCTGGTCGACATCCGCGTCGTCCATGACTATGAAAGGCGACTTGCCCCCGAGCTCCAGCGTCACGGGCTTAAGGTTGCTCCTCGCGGCCAATTCAAGAACAATCTTGCCCGTGCCAGTCGATCCAGTGAACGCAAGCTACGCAAAAGAAAATAGTTCGTTAGCACTGGGATCATGGAAAGGAGTAAGAAAAATAGTGGGCAAATTGCCTTATCAACGCCCATGTGACTACAGAGCGCGGCGCCGGCCGTCGGGCCAAAGCCGGAGATAACATTCAGAACACCCTCCGGGAGTCCAGCCTCGTGGAGCAGGCTGGCGACGTAGAGGGCTGAGAGCGGCGTCTGCTCGGCGGTCTTGAGCACGACGGCGTTGCCGCACGCGAGCGCCGGGCCGACCTTCCACGCGAACATGAGCAGCGGGAAGTTCCAGGGGATGATCTGCCCGGCCACGCCGATGGGCTCGTGCAGCACCTGCACGTGGTGCGGACCGTCGGCCGGCACGACGAGGCCGTGGATCTTGTCCGCCCACCCGGCGTAGTACCGCATGTACCGCGCCACCATCGGCACCTCCGCCCCCGCCGTCTGCTCCAGCGGCTTCCCGCTGTCCCACGTCTCCAGCGCCGCGATCTCCTCGTTGTGCCGCTCGATCAGGTCAGCGAACCGCAGCAGCACCCGGCACCGCTCCTGCACGCACGAAATGCCCCGTTTCAGGCTGAGCACCGCGCGCACGAAACCAGCTGCTACCGTGCACCGTGACGACGTGGCGACGCACGTACATAGGCGGTCATCCTCGGCCACGGGCCCTCGTCGAAGGCCCTGCGGGCGGCGGCGACGGCGCGGTTGATGTCCTCCGCGTCGCCCTCGGCCACGCGGGCGATGACCTCGCCGGTGCGGGAGTCCACCGTCGGGAACGTCTTTCCTGGAGAAACGAGCACGTTGCAGACCGTGAATGCGACCGATTACTCGCAACTAGGAAAGCGCTACTGTGCCACCCGGCAATGTGAATATGTGATGATTCAGTGCAGTTCATGCAAAATAATGTACCAGATGCCGCATCGACGAAGTTGCCGTTGATGAGGAGCTGGTTGTACTTCACTTCCACCGGGGGTTGGATTGGCTGCTCGGTGGCCGCGGCGGCGGCGGCCGGTGCGGTGCTCAACCTGTGAAGGCTTCCTGGCAGCAAGTGCCGTGCTTTGTCTGTAGGCAGAGCATGTTCAGTGCAGTTAGAATTTTCGACTACATGTATCACAAACTGCGATTGAAGGCACTCCAAATATACCAGGAATTTAACAAATGTACTGGAGAAAATTTCTTGATGTTTCATAAGTATACTTTAATCCAAGCAGCGAGTACATGCATTAAGGCACTTGTTCAGTTGTTTGTTGATGCATGATGGAGGTGTGATCTGCTCTGAGGAGAGCGTGGAACTCATGACATTGAAGTTGGAAATATACAGCGGTAAGAAAAAAGAAAGTTTTACTGTACACGACTCAACAACTTTTGGTTTCTTCCCACTTTCGATAAGGATCGGATAGTGTCATCTTATCAGGCATGGCACAACCTTATCTCAATTCTAAAGGGCCCTTCGGGGAGGAAAACTCCAGCTAACTTTGGTGCCATGACCCATCGATGACATCATCGATGACATTACTAGAAACCGGATGAAAGAAATAGAGAAAAGACATAACCTGGGGTAGAAAAATTAGTAGACGCCAAAGAACTTTTCACTGCGTCGAAATGTGCTGATAGTTATGTAGAAGAACACTCAAATAGTCTTGTTCAAAGAGGAACATATCGACTTGTGGGAAAAAGAAAAGGAGGAACAGAAAATATGCTTAACGCAATATACTTGACGATTTGACGGTGATCAGGAAAGATAGAATGCCCTCACCATTCTAAAAACAGAAACAAACTTAGAAGTAAACTCCAAAACACTCATTACATCATTCAAGCAACACAAAGCGCAAAACATTTCTTCAAAGCATGGAACATGGAGATTTTCAGCGGAAAAGAAGAGAAAGCAAGAGAACACAATCCAAGATCCAAGCAGAGATCGTCACCTGCTCTGGTGAGAGCGGAGTTGCTGGCGGGAGAGGCGGCGGGAGGCCTTGTTAGGACGCAGCGAGAGAGGAGGGAGGAAGCAGCCCTCCTTGCGGCCATGTTTGATTGCTGCCTACAACTCTGTTACGGCAAATCTTGTGCAGTGGCCAGCAATGGAGGAGTATATATTTTCCTTGTACTTTGAGGCCAGCAGGAGAGTAATAGCCTCCCTTGGTCCTTGCACTTCTTGAGGAGAGACGGGCCTATTTAAACAGGGAAGTTCTCTTGAGCTTGAACCGCGAGTTTGGCGTGACAGTGACACAGCAATGATTGCAGTTGCTGATGAAGCAGACCAGATAGAGATAGGGGAGAAAAAAAAAGGAGAATACACAATATAAGAGAAAAAAAAGGTGAATACACAATACAAGCTATGTATATTTGTCTTTTAAGGATAACTAGCCGATTGGCCCGTACAATTGCATGGTTTAGTGTAGTATGGTATAGCTTTATACAATTCCAAATTTCAAAATCTATATTTTATGATTTAAATTTGAATTTGGGATATTTGATTTCATATCTAGCAAATTTTATTTTGGGATCTCTCCCCCTAGGTGTGAAAGAGAGGATTGAGAGGTGGGTCCATCAAAAAATATACACTCTCAACCTTTGAATTAAATGTAATGTGACCTATTTCTTTTTTTTCCAAATTAATATACCTCTAAATCAACTATTGAATATAAACCTTTAAAATTAGGGTCTATTAAACTAAGGGTTAGTGTAACACCCTACCTTTTACTACCATATTGCCAGTTTTCATTTAGTTCTACTAACATATAATGTCTGTCGGCCCAAATCGTAGCACTTTGAGTTACCCTTTTTGGTAAAATAAGGAGAAAAGCCCAAGTGAGGTGTTACATAAGCATGCCTACCCCGTGGGTGAGCTAGGCTTGTAGTGAATTTTGGGCCATATGGTATTACAATTATATATTTATATATTTTTTAAATTAATATATCTCTAAGATAACTGTTGTATCGAAGCCTTAGGGTCCACTAAATTAAAGACTGGATATTTTTATTTTTGTGAGAATTTTTAGCAACATTCTACTTTTTCATACCAGCTATAAAAGATATGTTATCGACGTTTAATAGATATATGTGGTTCCAACTTATAGCCTCGATCAAGACAACGTTGTGCTCTAGCAGACTACCACTGCGATCTGAAAGGTGGGGCTGTGCATTACTGTGTAATATAAGTGCGCATTGCTGAATATTTGGACTTGAGCTCCTAGATGGTAAAGGGAATTTACGCGTTTCTTTGTCAGGATGGTTATCTGAAATATTATCCTTTTTTCTTTGGAAACATGAAAGACTGTACACGATGCGGCACATGATTAGCCTAGTGAACAGTGTTGAAATCTCACTACCCATCTAATTTAATTTCCAAATATCAAATATTCCAGCTTCTTAACACGTTAAGAAGTTTCGCTAATTATGGTACCAATTCGACTATTTGGCTAACAGTTGCACAGCCCAACAACGTGGCACATTGGCTCTGTAGTTGACGACGACGAGAGCTCGATTCCTACCAACCCACGGCTTGGGTGGGTTTATTTATTAGTGTGAAATTTTTACTGTCATTTCTATTTTTGAACGCAATTTGTGGGGTTTGAACCTAAGCTGATTGTACTAGTCAATTATTTTAGTCTAAAAAAATACTAATTGTTTGGGTATAAACAAAGACACTGCTCGTCGAGATTCATGGTGACAGGAGGAGCATATTATGGGTATGTTCTTTTCCTCCGAAACTAGCGGCTTTTGATTTTTACTACAGTACCTAACTTTTAAATAGAGTATTTTCTCAAGACGGGATCTACAAGTTAATTGTAGTACATGTTAAAAGCCTAACATCTGTATGAACAAAAATCGCAAGCGATGATCTCCCTCTCTGTAATCTCTATTACAAACAGCTAGAATCCAAAAATTCCAACCAAAATCTATAAGCCACAGCTAAAAATAACAAACCCATTCATCACCGGGACCGACTGTGCATGGGCATGTCTCCCTACGTAAGAGAAACCAGGTTCTGTTCGCCGTCACGAGAAGAGGAATTCGATTCGGCGACTTCCAAGATGGACGAGGTGTTGCTCTAGATGATAAGTGCTGCGCAGTACCAGTCACTGCACGGTGTCCTCACTCCTCGCGTGGAAACAAAGCCGGCACATGCATGGCTTGGCTATGTTCTGTGCATCGCCTAGCTTGCTGCATTCGCAGCAGGTCCAGATGCGATGAACTGGGCGCTCGACAAACCGAGGGCCACTGCCTTTTAGCCGGTCTATGCTGCCAAAGCATGCCTGCAGGACAGCGCAAGGCTACTTTGAAACATCACACTGATGTTCCCACAATGTATATGTCCTTGTTCGCAACGCGAGAAAAAAGAAATTATGTGAGACTTGAACTGTTTACCGCTAAACTCCGATGAAATCCCCGTGTTCCTAATAAACCGTAACTATTGTATACCGTGACCCATTTGATTTTGCAATTTAAAATGAAATTGATACAGATATCTTTTTTAGAGTAGATTTCATGAAACTACAAATGTATTGTACAAACTGTAAAAAAATTATAAAATTTAGCAACTATTTTACAGAACTCTAGATTTAAAGAGTAGATATATCACAAAACTATAGATTTTAAAAATTCCTACCATAATATGTAATATAGTGGGTCCACCTGGTAGTCGCTGTACTGCCCTCAAATCTGTGGGGACGACGTGGATAGGCGGTAACAGGATGTGAGGGCAACGCACCGTTATGTGATGAAGAATAGATCATCGGGGACGACGTGGCCAGGCCGTAAGAGGACATGAGAGTAGTACGAAGAGCTGTTCTCACGTGAGCCGGGCGACCGCACTGCCTCATGGGCGTCCTTTCTCTTGTAATCACTTGATTAAGCCCATAGCTAATGCAGGCCCATGTCCCGCCATTCTCTCAATCCTCGTAATCCTGAACTAACGTAGGATAATAAACCACAGTAATTATTATTTATTAGACTAATAAAAAATACATTCTAGATTCTTCGTGTGCATAGTACCAAGAGAAGCACTCAGTTAACTCGGTGTCTTATCATTGTGCAAGAATCCAGGAGACGACGTGTACAATGATGTGATGTTAGATATTTATAAATTATCACGAAGTATATGGGACGATATGAGAGAGAGAGAGCGAATATAGAGAATTAGGCAGTCTCTTATATAGTAATTAATTGTAACATAATAAATAAGATGTATTGTGTTATGAAAAAGCTATTTTATATATGCATACAAAAAAATAACCTATCATGTAAGCTATTTTTATTGTTATTTATAAATGATATAAAAAATATTATAAACAGTAGTTATATATACCATTATATATGCTTTTATACGAAGGCAAGGGCACTAGAACACCCTCAATCAGACATGGACGGAAAGGCAGCGTATCACTGATTGACACAGTAGGAGCGTCCATATGCATTCAACAACCACATTAAGGCAAACAAGTTGGGTCCGGATAAGAAAGAATCGTTGGCTTTTAGTCTTAAGATGGCAAGAGGCAATTGTCCCAAGCAACATCCAAGGACCTGATCACTTCGTCGTTGTTCTACAGCCATCACGGTTGTTGGATAGCTAGATAAGGGTGGTGATCGGTTCGGCTGAAAGCCTCATGGCTTATGGCTGAAAATACTGTAGCTGGCTGAAAAAAGCACTGTAGCTGACAGAGGCTTATTTACCATAATTAAATTTAAAAAATTTAAAAATAGAAAAAACATATTAGCCCATCACGTATAATGTAAACAAATACGAGGAAAAAAAGAACCGGTAAAAAAACTCAAAAAAAAGCCAAAAGTTCAGAAAAAGACGAAATTTATGAATAGTGTAAAAATAAGCTAAAGCCAGAAGCTGGAGCCATATTGATCAGGGTCAAGAGCTCCACGGAGGCCAAAACTGTGGGCGGGCGCGCACACAGAATTGAGGTTAGCAGTCAGTCACGCCATTCCATTCATGCCATCGTCATACATGGCTGTGAAAAGCATACCAAGGGATGACCAAAGAAAATATTAGCATTTCGATTACAGGCCATTGTCTGCTTAGTCTTCTGGGAGAAAAGAACTGCAGGTACAATTTTCTCCTGGCTATAGCACGTACAACACTAAAAAAACATGTTGGAACACAGGAATTTCATATGAAACAATTCAATTCCCACAAAAACTTGAAAAATGCTCGCAGTCCAAACAGGATCTGAAACCAGTTGCACTTTGATGTGTGGTTCATCACAGAGCAAAGCAAGTAAGAAAGCTGTAATTGGGGGAGAGAGAAATTTGGACGCAAGGCATGGGTGATAAGGCCAAGTCTACACCTACCTGCATGCCTAACAACAGCATGAAAGAACAAAACACTCAAATAAAAAATAATACCAGAAGCATGGCATTGCATAGTTTCAGTGTCTATCTCTACGTAGTGTGAGTGAAAAACATGATCAAGAATACTACGGACCTGATTTTCATTGGTCCACACTTGACACTCCACACCACTAGGAGTCTGATAACCGTGTGAACATGGGGATGAGTGGAAATGGGGTGAAGTAACTGACTTCTTTTTGAGATCCTTTTGATCTTTGAATATGTCCCGGGGTCTGAAACAGGGGTGGAGGCCCCGATAGGGCGAGCTATGGTCCATACCATACCTCAAATTTTTGCAACGGACCCCCATATACCCCTCTATCCAATAGCAACAGCCCAATAAGTAACCTTAATCTGTGGCACTTCACCCTCAGCTGCCGACTGCCGTCTCCACTCTCCACTCTCCAGAAGCTCGGGAGGCGGGCGGGCGCCGGGCGGGAGGCGGAGGAGCCGAGGCCGGGCGGGCGGGCACCGGGCGGGAGGCGGAGGCGGCGAGGCCGGGCGGGCGACTCGGGAGCAGTCCGAGGCTCTCTGCTCTCTGGCTGCCGCAGTGGGTTTGTGGGTGGATTTGTAAATTTGTGCCGGCCGGCCGGCAGCATATTATCATATATTAGGACTTCGGTGGATTTGTAGATTTGTGTGCTCTCTGCTCTCTGCTGGCTTGAGCAATGGATAGAAGGGGAAAGGAAAAAATCACAGAGAGGTGAGGCATATATTAGGAGTGTCAATTTACATTTTGCAAATTCATAAGTCAATTTATTTGTCTATTTGCTTTTATGTGTTTAGATTTGAAGAGCTATTTTAATCGGGGTTCAAATGCCACAAACCCAAGCACTCGTAAAAGTGGAAATGTTGAAGTGGAGGTGGGAGAGTCTGTTGGTGCTGGGCAAGTGGAAGAGCTACAAGAACAAATACAATTAGGCTCTGTACAAGTGGAAGAGGTAATTGAAGAAGAGACAATGCAAGGTGATCTTATAACTGAATTCAACCCAGATTATATTGTTTCTGATCCGGGGCTTCGTATTCCCATTGAAAGATTTGCTCCTAATATTAGAGATGAAGTTAGGAGGGCTTTCATAGCTAAGGGCCCGACTCAACCAACCGGTCATAATTCCCCCCCCCCCCCCCTCAAGGGATAAAAGGTGCTTTCAAAAAAATTGGTTCAAGCAATATAATTGGTTGGAGTATAGTTTAAGCAATTGCCTAAGTCTCCTAGACGCAATTAACAAGATTAATATTGGTATTTCTCATTTGATTCCACTTGTCTCTTTGTGTTGTCTACACTATATATAATAATATTAACTATGTTTGCTATTTCTTTGGCAGATTATTTTCATTACTATGCTCTACAAGGTTATATGTTAAATTGGTGATACATTATTGTGATTCTTCAATTTTTGGAGGTACTTTTCAATGTCTTGCATTATTAAAT
Organism: Dendrocalamus latiflorus; assembly: GCA_017311315.1. Lineage (NCBI taxonomy): Eukaryota > Viridiplantae > Streptophyta > Magnoliopsida > Poales > Poaceae > Dendrocalamus > Dendrocalamus latiflorus. The sequence goes on from CM029610.1 coordinate 44,074,755, forward strand.
ATCTTTGCACTTGGATTATTGTTGATGAGTCTGATTAGTATTATAGCTTGAATGGTATTGCTGTCAATCCGCTCCACCTTATTTTTTTTCCGTCCTCCGCCACTGGTCTGAAAAAAAGGTGCTTTCGGTTCCGCTGACAAGAAGGTTACCTTGGGCCAACGGATTTGACAGTTCCATTCCCTGGACAAGAAACTAATAGCATTACAGATATGAAAAGCCATCTGAATCTGGTTGCAGCCGAGTTTTGGAATTGAATGAAGAGAGGTTATCTAGCACACCAATTATTCATCAAGGAAGATAAAAATGCAACTCCAATTTAAAGCAAGAACTTACTTGAACCGGCGTAAATGCCAAAATTGACGCCAATCCTGATCTTGCCCCACTGCTGCCATAATTCCTCCTTGAACCTGGTATGAAGAAGAAATATGGAACCAAATTAATGATGTCACAGAGGAGATTGTTTTTCTCGAAAACGTAGGAAAACTACATTTCATTCATGATACATAGCTGGCTTTGAAGCCATAGAAAGTAATCTCAACTTTAGGAAAACAATTACATGTGAAGAGCGACCAGCAACTACTGAGAAACATTAGACTGGGGCGGGAAGCGATCCGAGTTGCTCGTGGTTAAGAAGGGCAAGCGGCCTAAATTTCAGTACGGCCAACCAAACGTAGAATTTTTGCATGATGCAGAGGATGAACTCCTGGTCCTTAAAGTAGCCGTGATCATGGTGTAGTTTGTTCCTTTCCTTCCAAATCATCCAGACCACCAAAATTATTAGAGAATCTACTCCTTTTCGCTTCGAGCTAGGGCAAGATCGCGGATGAGATCCTGCAGGGTCTTCTCGGTGAAATGATAAGTGCAGAGGGATAGCCAAGAGAACATGTGAATCCACATCTGCTTAGCCACCACACAATCAATAAGAAGGTGGTTGACTGTCTCAGGTTCTTGCTCGTAGAAGAGGCAGTCTGATGGCGTTGGGATGTTGAATTTTTGCAGCATAGAGAAAGTCCAAACCCGATGCTTGAGCACCAACCAAACGAAGACATTTGCTTTGAGGGAGGTTGTACTCTTCCATAGTTCCTTGGCGTAAGGTAGGAAAATGGTGCCTTGACACATTGCAGCGTATGCCAACTTGGAAGAGTATTTGCCATCAGAAGTCCAACGCTAGGTGAAGATATCCATGGCTCCTTGTTGTAACTGAGCTTAAGGTCGGCAATGCCTAGTCCCCCATGCATATATGGTTGACAAACTTGATGCCAACTGATGAGGTACCACTGGCGGATCCAGTATGGGGCATGGATGTTCAGTTGAACACCCAAATTTTTTTATAAAATATCAAGTATATAATAGGTATATTAGATATATATATATATATACTATTAGTTGTGCTAAAACTATATTTTATACCTGCAAATAAATTCAGCCCGCACTCTTTGTATCTTGCGCGCAGCCCATGTAATACATTAGACTCATTTTTCTTTCCACCTCAGTCCTCCTCACGTCCAAAGAGGTAAAAATATAAACAAAATCATAATATTTGTTCTATTTCTCATCTTGTGGCTGTCTGTGTGGGATGCGGATTCGACCTTTGAGTGACGAGCGGGCGGAGGTGCAGGCTAGAGGCGAGTGATGACAAGCGGACGCGGACGTGGTGTTATGATGTGACGACAATCATGCGTGAGGCGGCGCGTGGTGCAAGGTGAGCGTGTGGCAGCGTGGGCGAGCAGAGAGGTGTCGCGGGCAAGCAGACAGTGGCACAACGAACACGGAGGTAGAGAGTAGCGCGGTAACCGGGAGGGAGCGTGGCATTAGGAAGTGAGTAGCACCTCCAACTTATTGTTATCATCCTCTCTTCAGATCTAGGTGTGCTCCATCCCACTACACTTATTTTCTTTCTTGGTCTGTTTTGCTCCATGGAAGGAACATACAATTTCCTCTTAGATGGACAATTCTTACTGATAGGGAAATAGCAAAAAAAGCAAAATCAACAAGATATACAACTCTCATTTATCTCTATAATTTGTTGTTTAATTCATATAATTATGCTCGCTTTATGTCGCCCATTTCCTCGTAAGAAATCATTAATTTCTGTAATTTATATATTTTTATTATATCTACATACATGTATTGTTGTATCGGTGTTTTGGAGGGGGAGAGACGGTGCGCTGTGGTATCGACATATTCGAGCAACTTAGCTCCGAAATTCGAACACTCATTCTAAAAATCCTGCGTCCGCCACTGTGAGGTACCAACCTTTCTTAAAGAGATCATCCCCGGTCCATAAAAAGTCCCGACGCCTTTTGTCGATTGCTTTGATTGCCCAATCCAGAAAAATCAAGGTAATTAGTGGGTAGATAAAAAGGCTTACAACCACGTAGTCATAGAAGGACTTACGACTACTCCGTGAAACTTATCATTATCGATAAGGGGTATACTTAGAGAATATACTGACGTAATAAATTGAGAATTATTATATCATCGTCCAGATCTGATGATGGTTTGCTCTATTTTGCTTCGTGAGAAGCATTTGCATAATATTGTTCCAATCTTTCTAGTTGAAGATTAGTACGATAGACTTTCGGCGCACAAGGTATTTATTCTGATTTAATTAGAGGAGTTTATTACTGTTTTGACTATTGAAGGAAATTCAGTTTAAGGTGAAAATTGTGAAAGTTTGATATGAATTCGTACTGTTATCGCGTCCGTGTAGCTGCATCATATCATGACAGATGTGGCATGACCAATGCCAACGTCATATGCAGGCTCTATCAGATGTGGTGTCAATTTATAACAACTGACTCTGATTCGGTTCTCTCTGTGAAACTCGTTTCGCTCCCCCTACATATGTATCCTAGTAGTCCATAGAAAGAGCAAAAGCTTCATCGTAATATATCTTCGTACCGTGAATTCCATCTTTGTGTCTGTGATTTTTTTAGTAAGTATTTTTTATGTTAATTTCTCATCTCCTGTTATTTTAATTATTTATTTTTGCCGTGTGTGTTATAACAGTTCAAGATAATCTACACGAAACTGGCATGTTGCAGTAGAATATCCAGCGAGATTTTTCCTCTTTGTGCCGAGAAGCTGCACATTACAAGTAGGCATTTTTGCTAGTGCTGCCAAACCACCAGTGGTTCCCATTAGTTTTGAGGCAACAGCGCTGCCAACAATGGCGGATAGGTTTGGTGCAATGCATCCCATTCGGCTCTCCAGAAAGTCAAGTACCTTTTTCTTTGCTGCATCAAGGTTAAGAGCTCTGTCGCATGCTTCAATGGTTTTTACCAAATTCTCTTCGGAAAGAAGCTCCCCACTTGTTATTGATCCTGTCATCGTTATCCACATTATGTCTGCAGAAGGCAAAAGACCTTTCAAACCAACACGTGTTAAATCCATCTCATTTCCAATTTTCTTGACAACGTGGGCATAATCAATTGGATGGTGAACATGGGATTCTAGTAGAGGAAGCTTAAGCTTGTACATGTCACGTATGAAATTGTGGATTATAGTGATCTCATTGTCAATGTGTACTGAAGCATTTGCAATCAACAGTAAGCTGATACTCTAATCGTGAAGGGTGGTCCCTTGATTGGAAATACTTGAGCCTCTCTGGAGTGCATCTTCAACTTTTTGTGAGCAAACATGTGAAAATGGTCAATAAGTTGACTTAAGAAAATGAAGAGCACTAGAACCTACAATAGTTGAAAATTGATGTTATAAAGCAGAGGAGAGATTAGATACAATGTTACTGAAAATCAAATATTGACAGGAGCAAGTTTTCAGCATAATACACTGAGGAAATGAACACAATTGCATGCTCTGTCATACAATAAAAAAGAAACTTTGTTTACTTACATTCTAAAATCCACCCATTAATGTTTAATGAAGAACTATTTACAACATGAAAAGAACATTCAATTAGGGAGATGGAAAATGGTAACAGTACAGTTAGTTGCATGACAGGCTCAGTTAAAAGATTTTATGTCATTCAGTAGTCGCAACTTTACCTGCACATGAAGAAGTTTCTTTGTTAAACTATTTAGCTTATGCACTTGTCGAAAAAATGGGAAGCCACCTTAAAAGTCCCAGGCTGCCTTCAATCATTTAGCACTATAGTTATTCTGTTCCAGTAGAGCAAAGAAGAAGCAAGAAACGCAACAGGAAAAATATTATAACTATTTAATTGCACATAAAACTGAAGCCCTAAGAGTTTAATTACTTACTTGCATTATGTCATTTGTTGTGTCTTCTGAAGCTTTGAGACGCTGTCAATATCATTATAGTTAAGAGATTCACAGTCAGGCACTGTCACCATCATCTTCCATGTTTCCTGCCTCCGCATATTCCTCTTCTGAAATAAGTGCCCAAAAGTTAGAAAATCACCCGATAAAATATCAATATAGCATATGATTCCTGCACAGAAATAGAAATCAACTCACGGGATAGGCTTCATTGTCCGATAGATCATCAAGATCAGCCAAGAAAGAATCAGCAAGGCTGGCCTGAAAAATGCCATCAGTTGGCACTTTATAAGTTACTTAACTGCACTACAAACAATTGCAAACGCATAACTGCATACTGACTCTGAATGGAACAAAATTAATTGCCGCCATGATAATTTGACACATTAAAATGCATTCATTTAATCATGTGATAACATGATCGGTCCATCAATCCAATTATGATACAATTGTGACCGAGATATGGGATAGACAAGACTATGATGTCTATTTGGGTGTTGAAAATTGTACAGAACAAAAAGTTAAGAGGCTACAATTAAGTCCCACAGTGCAAAAAGCGAACATCACCTTAATCCAAGTGTTATAGCTCCTACATTCAGCACTCCATATTCAGATACCATACTATGATGGTCAGGTCGAACACATACATGACATCATGATTTATCAACAAATTTCCAAAAGCAGTCACAACATCAACCATCGAGCCCTAATTTTGCTCACTGCACACAAATTGCAACGAGAACTGAAGGGAAACCACATATCGAATTAAGAGTAGCTGCAACGAAACGGCCACCCTCCAGTCCCTCGGAACACCCCCACCTCAAAAACCTAGCTTCGCACTAAGCCCAAGAGCAATCCACTGATGACGCCGCACGCGATCAAGTTGTAATGCTACGGAAAATCACGAGATGCGCAATCTAGTAAAAGTGCTCAGAGGAAGAGGAACACACAATGGCTCGAGGCCGGAACTCCTTTGCATCGGCGGCGAGAGCGCGGGGGGGGGGGGGGGGGGGGGGGAGATCACCGCAGCTAGGGCACCCACCTACGAACGCCGTACACACGCACGGCTCCGGCGAGACGAGTTTCAGAGTTCGATTTGTTTTGTGTCTGCAACTTGCGCGTCGTACTGTGACAATGTGGGAAAAGATTACTAGTATGACTAATCTAATATCTTTTCACCGCATTTTTCGCGACGACTGCGGCAGATAATTAAGATATCATATAAATAATGTGTACAATTTTAACTTAGAAAACTGTTTGAAAAATTTGTTTTAAAAAGCCATCTCATCTATTTCAAGTTTTAGAAAAGCGAAAAAGTCACATACACTATCTATGACGGGAGATTGGATCATATACCCTCCCTTTAGTTGAGAAATTGAGGAACATCTCACTGACATGTGGGATCATCATAAGTCACTGACACGTGAATCAGGAGGATAAATTCTCAATTTCCATCTAAATGGAAGGTATATAATCAATTTTTTCGTCTATGACCTCTGTGGTCGTTACCATCTTAACAAATACATACAAAAGTCATCGGCTATGGACCATAAGAGCAGGGACAGAAGCCCAAAATTCTGACCAGACAAAGACGCCTTAGAGCGAAAGGGCCATACGAACTGCTTCTCGGCCGCCACGTGCGTGAGGCCCATGGGCAGGGCTGCAGGAGCCGCCTACCAGGCCCAGCAGAGCGCGGGTTGGTGTGTGCGGCTAACTGGCACAGAAAACGTCCGCGAAACGAACTGCCTTCCGGGGTGCCGTCGCAGCGAGCACGGCCACGCCGTGACAGCGTGAGGCCGCGGGGTGGATCGGTCGTCGGCGCGTGCGTGCGTGCCCCAACCGCCAAGCGCGGCGCACCGTCACGCACGACGGCTGACAGAGAGCGCGCGTCGGTGCGTGCGAGGGGGAGACAGAGAAACGACCGCACGGCACGCGTGGTGACTGCGATACACGACCGTACACGGACTACTGTACGCACGTCCACCCTGACCCGGTCGGCACATCGATCTTGACCTAATAAATTACCAAAGGCAGGAATCGAAGAAACCCTTTCTCCAGCTTCGCGCCGACGCGTGCCACGCAGGGGTCGTCGAATAGTAAGATCTCACTGTCTGCCCACTGGACCTCTCGCTTTCTCAAGAATAATGGACGTTCGTGGCGAGAGATCGATGGTCTAGGTACTAGCTAGGCGATCGACCGGTCTCCCCTCCATGCCTACTCTAGCTAACAAGTCGGCAATCACTTTTGCCAACCTATCAGGCTACAAATGAGATGATAGATACGCTCGGGAAGATGCGCTCGATCGAAGTGATGCGTTTCAGCCTGCTCTCCTCGCCCTTGCGCCCATCGATCGTTAAGATGCCCGAGAAATGACAAGTCATAGTCTGGTCATATTCGCAGGACTCAATTTTCCTGATTTGGTTTTGTTAATCTTTTTTCAAAATAATTTATCAAAACAATTTTTTAAAATAATTTAACAACTTATCATTATTTAGTTTATTTATACAAACATTTTCACTAGAGCTAAAAATCACCGGGCCAAACAAAATAAACATGAACTGATTTTCGACGAGTTCTTTTAAAAAATGATTTTCGACGAGTTAGTCCACTGTTTTGGTACCTCAGCGACATCCAACCAAATGTTCTGGAAATATTGGCGGTAGTACTGTTCAGTTTGGTGTCTGAGTGAGATCGTACATTAGTGATATGAATACTACTCGACTCCGTGGCATTCTAGTTTCATACTGTATATATGGATGTCTTCTGACATTGATTGATCGTATAAAAGACTATGATATGACCGTGAATCCTTGACGATGAACGTATACAACGTCGATGCGTTCTCGTCGTACTTGTCTAAGGGTCCAAGGGTAGGTTAGCTGGACAACGACAATATCAAAGTATGTATCTGCTAGCTAGCTATAGTAAGGATCACTTCTATTTTCTTGCTCTGTTGTTTCACTCTCAAAATCGAGCTTATTCCAGTTGTTCAACCAAGCACGATTGAAGCTACTCTTGTACGCATTAATCATACACTTCGGCTTCGACTCCGCTTCAAACAGCCTCGGCTTTTTTCTACGGACAGTTGGAGCGGCCCTATATCCCTTGGCAAAATTTCAGGTGGCTTCCTAGAAGACAATGGAGATGCTGTCCTTAAGGACCTTAACACAGTTCTATAGAAACAGCTCACCTGCCATACTTTTTTGTCTCCATTACCAATACATCCCATCCACCAACCAACACAATTCCCACATTTATAGTTTTATATACCACCACCACAAAATACTCCAAATATTTGGGAGATACGGCTTAAACAAGATCAGAAACAGCCATGGAGCACTCAACTGCATATCCACATCATGATAAAACAAAACTAAACATTCAGATGAGAACGCGCACAGGTCGGCGCACAAAGTCAAGTCACACCGGCCGGACAAAGTAAGCCACACCAGTAGGATGGCCTTCTTGATCTGCCTCTGCTGCGCTCTGCTGGGAGCTACCAGTTTCTGCGTGTTGATTACTCAGAACAGAAGCCGCACCTACACTTAACCAAAAATGTGTGGCCCAAGGCAAAGAGCATGGGAGCCGAAGGCGAGATATTCTCGTCAAATTTTCAGAAAGCTTCGCTTGCCCCTTGCCCTCGGCACGTACTTACTCCGGGTCCCAGCCGGCGACAGCAACGTCGCGGCGCGACCAGCAAGGCGGTGATGTGACCGGAGCCAAACTTTAGCACACGTCAGGGCTCCGTGGAGCCTATCCTCCTTTGTCTCCGGCCTCCTCCTGCTGAATGATGGATGCTCATCCTTGCTAGTGAAAGCAACCATCTTTATTACCTGTGAGATTGGGGCTAATCAAGTGCTTTCATGCTTTGCCTGACCGTGCATGGATTCATGTACTCTGGCGTCGCTTAGAGATTTCAAACCAGAATCGTGCTTGCACCATGAGAAATCTACGACTTTCATGTAATTTCTTGTGGGATAAATTTAACATGTACTACACTTGTCTATTTCGCTGGAAGAATATTTACAGACGCCCGGTCAGGAAAAAAAAAAGCTACTCACAGAAAACGACCTCTCTCCAATCTCCATCCCTCTATTCTTTTCAATCGAACAATGTGATGGGTAGAATAAAGACATAGCCATGGCCCCTAGAAAAGTAGAGAAGTGATATTACTATTGAGAGCAAAGGGTTGGAATCTGCCGCTGTCAAGGTAAAAACTTCAGACGCAAGTGATTCATCTGTAACCATCAGATGTGAAATCATGTCATCTAGGCGAAAATAATGAATCTAGGACTAGGAGCATGAATTTCTTGTTCCTGATTATCAAACATCAATTTAAGAACGAATGGGCATGCTCTTGGAACTGCACAATTTGTTGGTTGGCCAACAAATGGTTAAGGGGGAAAAAAACAAAACCAAAATGTTCAACCATAAGCTTGGTGTGGGTTAGATAAATATTAGATCTCTCACAAAATATTATAGGATACATTAGGTCCAAATCGAGAATAGAATCAGATTCTTGCTGCTAGCTAATTCTAGAACCGAAACAAAACCGAATTTTAAAAGCAATTCGAATTTTTGTTGGATTTTGATTTCTTGTGAACCTTGGCTTAATCCTTCACCCATCCTAGCCATTCACGCTATGAATTCTCTACCAAGCCATCCTCCCCGTTCATTTCCACGAGCAGCACTATCGTCGCATTGTTCACGGTCCCAAAAAATCACCTTCACTCTGATCTTTTCAACCGCCGCACCTTCTCGTTTTTTCCCGCCGCTGCCACACCGTTGCAACCATCAGAGATCGTACCGTCTCATTCTTCCTTCCCCTAACATCCCACTTAATTGCCCTGGCAACATGTCACATCGCCGACCAACTCCTCGCCACCACCTCTGCTCTCCCCGCTCTCACAGCCGACACCTCTCGCGCCACAAATTCTAGCGCCTGCCAATCCCGCCGCTGCCAGCTAGTCACCGTACCATGCCTCTTAATTGCCATGACCACCACTTGGCTGAGCGCCGTACTCACCCCACTCCTCACCGCCTCGCCACCCCCTCACAGCCAACCTAACACACTCTGTAACTCTTGATCGCCACAATGCCGCGCCTGAGGAATCCCATACCTCCTCTCTACCAGTCACGTCACGCCTCCCTGAGCCTTCCCAACTCGGCCATGCGCCATTGCCGCCTAAGCCTAACCCGTGTGCCGAACCGCCTTCCACGCTCTATTTAAAACCCCGAGCTCCTCCTGTGTGATGCATCGATGCCCAAGGTGAATCTCCACCACCCCAGTTGCTCCAACAATCACCACACCGCTAGAAATCACCCGAGACCCCAAAGTAAGCCGTATTTCAATCCCTACTAATTAGTCGATTATATTCCAATAGCATTCGCCCGTAGCATCCTCATACTCCCAAAAACACCACTAAAGCCTTGTCATAGCTCCCCGAGCTGCCTTCTTCTCTGTCACTGAAGCTCGCCACCCGACCATGAAGCCTCACTGTGCACAGCCCAATCCAGCAAACCTCGACCCAAGCTGTCACTCCTTTGAGCCTTCCCTAACCCTAGAGATGCTCAAACCCTAATGCTATTGTCCCATGAACAAAAAGTCCCTATGCCATTCAAAAGTCCCGAGGAAGGGAAGACCTCGCTGCCGACAATCGCCTAACTTCCAGCCACTCCTGACCCAATAAATGGAAGCCCTGTAGCACCAGCAACACATCCATGGTCCCCGATTCCATCACAAGCACTGTAGCGCTGCTAATCACCGTCGCTCACATCCCCTGCTCTCAGTCGCTACAATGCCGATAGGGGAGGAAGATGGTGAGCACTACTCAGCTTTGGGCCACACAGTAAAAGGCTGATTTCGCTAGCAGACCGAGCCGACCGAATCACTATTCATCGCTGTAGCAACCAGATCCGCTGTGAACAGTGACTGAACCCGCTGTGAATAGTAAAACCCGCGATGAACAGTACACATACCTGTTATTGTTTACAAAACCCTAAAATACATATATACATCTATTTCGTCCGTTTTGAGCCTGTCTACCCATTTTCTAGCTTCGTTCTCTCATATCAAACATCGATAAAACCCAAAACCACTAAAGCACAATTCCAAACCCTAAACCTAGTACGATCCGAGCTTTATCATTCACCGAAACCCTAAAAACGTATATATACCCATTTTGATCATCTTGAACCCATCTACACCATACACAACTCCGTTCCACCACCCTAGACTCCGATAAAGCTCTAAACCACCCAGATAATATTTCAATCCCAAAACCCAATACCATCCATACCCGTAGCTATTCGCAGAAATCCATATAACACTTATATACATCTTCGACTGCCTTGAACCTATCTAACCCAGTCCCAACTCTGTTTAGCCAAACCAAACACCACCTAAACCCTGACCACCCAGTCTATTTTCTTTATGTCTTTTGGTTATTTTATTGTATTTTGTTCCCAACTTGCATTCTGCAAAGCAGAAACTCATTTGCATTCATTTTCCCATGCTAGTATTCGAACCCAGCGAGTTGGTCAGCAGAGGAACTACACAAGCAATTGAAACAGGCCTAGAGCCTACAAGAAAAGACCGAAGATATAAAAAAAGGAGGTAAGTCCTTATATTGATTATGTTGAGCCTAGTTTTCAAACGCAAAATGTTGATTTCAAATACAAATGCGTGCTTGCCTTTATTGTGTGTATAGATTGCCTAGCTACACCATACAGTGAAACCTCTTATCTTCCCTTTTGATATTACCTTACTCTTGTCACTATAGGATTATCACAATAATAATATTGTCAAATAATTGTTGTGCTTAGATATGCTTTACAGATGATAGTAAATATGACACAAACGTTGCCAACTAAAATTTGAAACATGATAATGGTAGTGGTAATATGGGCTACCACTGGAAACAGGGGGTTTTATAAAATGATGGGAGACCCGAGTAAGAGGTTGACTTGAGACCGGTGCAAGTACTGTCCAAGGTCTAGATTGTTGGGTTTGTCTCTCCTGAGTAGATTAAGGACCGAATTCGTGTGCGCTCATTTCTACACCCACCGTAAAACCACAAGTCTGGTATGGAATGGACTTGGTTGACTAATTTCTTTTGTTTTGATATAGTCTCCTACGCTAGTTGGGGGTGACCTGCGGGGTCATTGCCTGAGGAAGGATATGTTTGGGGGTGAACCTATAGGGGTCACTGCTTGGGAGAGACTCGAAAGGTTTCTGCCCTGAGAGAGAGTGCACTCACAATAAGCTAATAAAGGAGTCCCTTAGCACTGAGGAGGCAGAACTTCGGAGCAGGAGAAAATACTGTAACAAGTATTGTAAAGGCCTTGTTATGATTATGCAGTCGCATGCCTACGAAACGTGTAATGGTTGATAATACGAGATAATCATATCTTGTGAGTAAAGTTGTACACCTCTGCAAAGTGTTAATAATATTCGAATAGTCGTGCCCTCGATCATGGGCAACGTGTTGAAATACCACAGTGTGTAGTTTTTGCAAAATGTTTATTGGTATGGGAGTATGGTAAAGGACATGGGTTGATGTCCATGGACCGAACATATGAAATTCCTGTGAGGAGAGTTACTACCAGATAGTAAAATAGTTATGGACATTTTACTTATTTATTTTATTTCAGTTAAAGTGGCTAAGTTATGGGTTTGAAATCTAATTATGATATAATATTGAAAATCTGGTTTTACGCAAAAGAAACATAAAACCATCCTTTGAATGAACCTTGAATATAAATGATAGCCCTATAAATGCATTCTGCTATAGCGACTTGTTGAGTATTGTTGGTTGTGCTCAATCTTGATATATTTCCACCACAACAGATACCAGAAGAAGAAATAATACTTCAAGTTTTTGTGTTAAGATTACGACCGCACTCAAGCATTCATGTGGGAAGTTTCTTCGATTCTTCTGTATGTAAGTTGAATTTTTGGGCTTGAACACCCGCAAAGTTGTTAAAGTTGATTGTTATGTCCTATTTTAATCAAATTAACCCTATTTAAATGTTCGTGAGTAGGCATGATACTCCTTTTATCCGTACCTGAACTCCTGGGCTGTTATAGATGGTAACGACTGTTGGACTCCTGAGGGCAAATTGGTAATTTCCCATTTGATAAATAGGAAAAAAAGAGAGGGGGTCCCACCTATCAGTGGGACGAGAGAGGGATAAGGCAGCCACCTCCTCCTCGCATGCACAGATGGGAGAGGCGTTCGGCATGTCCGGTTCTCCTGGTCGACTGGGTCTTGCGGGGGCGACGACAGCGATGGAGGCGCCATCGACCGGGCACTTTGGCACCAACCGTTTGGCTGCAGCCCGCCTGCCTTTCCCCAGTTCCCGTTAAAAGGCAGCCTTCCTCTCCTCTCCAGAGAGACTGAAAGCAGTGAGTTCGCTTCTCCCATCTGATCTCTGATCTCCCTTGACAGTTCTCCAATCTTGGGTCTTGAGATCCGTCGGTTGGGTTCTTTCCTATCGCCGTTAGCTAAGTAGCTTGAATCACCATTCTAGGGTTGTTTGCAATTTTGAGATATATTTCTGATGTTTGTGTGATATCATTGATTGGAAATTACAAAGACTGTGTTCACTTGCTCTATGATGAAATGACATATTCCTGAGATTATATATGAATGTGAGGGTAGATTGATCTTGGGCTTTCGGCTAGCTTTACTATTGTGTATACTCTGATCATTACATTTGCTATACTTTACTTGATGCTGCCTCCGTTCAGTGGTAGATTTCAGTTGTTCTTGCAATAGCCGAATTCTATTATGATCAATAGTATTCATCTTAGTTGAATGTTAGACTGATTATATCATCCCTTTATACTGTACAACATCTTTGGTTCATGATCTAATAGTTTTTCTTCAATTGTAAAGCTTGATTTAGAGCTCAAGATCTGATCTACAACTGTCATATATAATCAAGATTAGATTTTGGTCAAGATTAAATTTTGTGCAACTAGAATTCTGAGAGCAATATATAACATTCAAACTCTTGATAACATGCTGAATGTGGTCATACATGTTATGTTAGAATCAACATTCAGTTGGAATAACATACATTGTTTACATATGGATATGCTAATTTTATACTCTTACATGATATATATGTTAGGCATATGTTTCTATTTCAATGACTTAAAAGGTTCATATGTTTATATATTGGTTAAGTCATTTATATGCTTTTTATATCATGCATACGTCTTTATTAATTATATTGGAATTAAATATAAATACATGTTTATACCTCAATATTTACAACAACGACGGCCCTGTTCCCAAAAACGGAGGCATTACAGAGTGGTATAAGAGTAGACTTGACTGTAGGTTGTAACCCTAGGTATAGGTTTGGTTATGATAAGAATACAATTTCACAAAGTCTTATTTTCAAATACATAAGAATTTCAAAAACCATAAGTATTATTGTTGTCTTGTATTTCCTATTTCTATTTTATCTCTCTTAGACGTGTGTTAAAAAGCTTTTCATTTGAGTTTGTCAAATTCTCAAAAACATGTGTAGTCATTTAGACTAATTTCTTGCTATAGGTGTTGACCAAATGAAACGAAAGCTAACTCTAGTTGAAGAAGTACTAAGGATGGTGTTCACAAGAATAGTGCGAATACTCGACTAAAACTTTTCCTTCTGAAAAGTTATAAGGTCACTGCTAGAGTAGTTAGTTAATAATACCCACTTAATTTCCTTGATGCAACGGGTAAAGACCATTTGAGTAGGCAAAGTTTTGCTGGTTGTATTAATAGCCAAAATTGCGCTATTAGCCTGATTGGGCTGCTATATAAGTAATTTATGCAAAACTAATTTCTAGTTTTACTTAAAGATTATCTTAAAAGCTTTCCGCCTCTACCCCATTTCGTCTCAGTTCTTACCTATGTTCTTCTATTCCTGCTATTCCCTTACCTATCAGACTCAAATACTCAAATCTTAGAAGAAATTAAATGCGAATTTCTAATTGCAATAAACAAGCTGAATTACACCTATGGGAGCTGTAAGTGAAGGGAGTAGACAGCCCATAAGGGATTGAAATGTGAGGTGATGAATGAAGGTATTGGTGGATTTATGTTGATTAGTAGAGATGTATGGAGTAAAATTTGAATGGAAAAACTGATGGAATTTGGTAGATTGAATTCTGCATATAGTGATAGCCCTATAAATGCATTCTGCTATAGGAACATGCTGAGTATTGTTAGTTGTACTCAATCTTTCTATATTTACACCATAACAGATACCAGAAGAAGAAAGAATACTTTAAGTTTTCGTGTTAGAGTTATGACCTCACTTAAGTGTTCATGTGGGAAGTTTCTTCGATTCTTCTGTATGTAAGTTGAATTTTTGGGTTTGAACACCTGTAAAGTTGTTAAAGTTGACCGTTATGTCCTATTTTAATCAAATTAACCCTATTTAAATGTTCATAAGCAGGCATAATACTTCTTTTATCTATAACTAAATTTTTAGACTATTACAGAAGGTAACGATGGTCCTGTTTCTAAAATTAGGGACGTTACAAGAGCTCTGTAGATTCAAGTCTAAGTAGGATTAAAGATTCCTGATGAACATGGCTGGAAAAAGCAGTGTTTTGCTCTTGAAGGTGACACCTATTCGTTGCGCTTAAGGCCCGCTCATTTCGGCTTGAACTTCTGGCTTCCGGCTTATTTCACACTATTCATAAATTTTGTCTTTTTCTATACTTTTGGCTTTTTGAGCTTTTTTGCCGGTTCTTTTTTCTCGTATTTGTTTGCATTATACGTGATGGGCTAACATGTTTTTTTCTATTTTTAAATTTTTTTAAATTTAATTATGCTAAATAAGTCTCTATCAACTACATTATTTTTTTAATCATTACAGTGCTTTTCAGCCATCTGCCACTCAAAAAAACTCTTTTGATTTGGGCCTAATGATTTCAGTATCCGTATTTTCTTCTAGTAGTGTTCGTTTGCGCACCAACCTCATGACTTATGGAAGGAAAAAAAGAATTTTAGCAGTGTTCCTTTGCGCACCAACCTCATGACTTATGGAAGGAAAAAAAGAATTCTCCTGGTGACTTTAGATTCTCTCCCTACAAACAATGTTTCCGCTACATGTGAATTTGACACATGTATATCGAGACAGCCTTGTGGTCAATTTCTGGGATGTACTAATCTATGCATTTTTTAGATTTTTATTGCCGCCCATGTGTCATCACATCAAGATTCTAGGACATACATCTCACCTAGAAATGCCCTGTTTTGATTTCTCGATTTTGTTGCACATCCAACGAGTAAAATATCCGGCTCTGTCAGGAGTAGGTGGCACTTGTTCTTCAATTTCGTGTGTTCTCTGAAACGCTAACTAGTTGAGAAAAGAACTTGTTTACCTACTAGTTGAATACGTTTAAGCGGGTAATCTCGAGTCAAAAACATTTAAGCGGGTAACCTCGAGAGTCAAGACAAGTGTGACTATCAGAAAGTACGTTGAGAAATGAACTTGTTTACCTACTAGATGCAATTCCAGATTAACATAGATCTTTGTGATTCCATTCAGTTCCACAAGGTTAAGTCATGTTTGAAACGTAGGAACTTTATAGAAAACAGTTTAATTTCTGTAAAAAAAATCAGAAAATTCTTATGTTTCAAATGAGCCTTTAATACGTTTGTCAACTTACATAAATCATACAGATACTACGCCCCGCGGGGTTCCTGGATGGCGAGGGCGGCCACGTCGCCTCGAATGCTCGGCCGGCCGGCGCGTGGCGAACGAAATTCGCGTACGGCCGGCCGAGGCACTTTCTTTGCCTTTTTTGGAAATTACGTAAAGGTCATTTTTCCTCGCGAAAAGATCCCTGCAAGTTTTTTTAACCAAAAAAATTCTGGATAGCGCCCCGCAGGTTTCCAAAATTACGTATAGGTCCTTATTTACTTACGTACAAGTCCTTACAGGTCCTCGTTTTTTTCAAAAAACCCCTCTGATTTTCCCGAAATTACGTATTTGTCCTCGATGTTTTTTACGAAACTCCTCACGAATTATCACCTCTTTTATTTTGGTACATACGGTGGCTGGCGCGGCGTGTCGCCGCGCCTTTGAGGCTAGTTGAAGCTTACACTAGGTGAACAAAATTGCACCAAGCACCGTTGAACTTTGCATTGAACAACGCAAGGAAAAGTCTGCTAGAAAAAAATCACTGTGCTTAAACCAACAATCCAGAAAAAAAATCACTGTGCTTAAACCAACTACCACATGGATTGTTTGGCGTTCTCAAAATTACCTGGATTTTTCCTTTGCGGTATCATCCTAGCTGTATGTATTGATTTTCCATTAGACGGTCAACGAATATGTACTGTGCAAGCTGTAGTATAGAGCTTCAAGTACGATAATTTTTGTGACTTCCTGAACAGCATGATAGTGGATTCCCACTCCATCTAACAAGTGTGATTCGCTGTTCACTGCCCAAAGCTGGGCAGAAGGTTAACAAGAAAAGGCACCTGATTTGGGGTTGAAAGGCACAGGATCGGCACAAAACGTACAACCACGTATCATCTCACGCATCTAAGATAAACTTCACATCCCACGCGTCCAATTGCTCTCGACAGCACGCAATTTCCAGCCACGAGGGCACCAGGCCCACGACCCGTCGCTGTTTGCTTTGCCACCTTCTGCGCCTACAAGAAGCGGTACGCTTCACGGAAAAAGCCGAGCGAGCAGTTGCGGAAACAAAAGCGGAGCAGCGCAAGCAGGACGGGGAGGAGCCCACCGGCCCCACCGCACCACGTCCTCTCTTCTCCTCCTCCTTACTTGGTTGGTTGCTCTTGTAGGGAAATCAGCCGAGTGTTGACTTACGCAAACGCTCTGATGCCGAACGGAAAACAGAGCAGGTCTAAGAAGAGGACACAATCGCTCAAATCACTTCACTCAGTGGTTGTAACTTGTTCGACGTCAACGGTTATAAGTTTTTTACGACTGCTCATGCGAGCTTGGCTCTGGCTCTCTCAAACACACGCGTTAGCTATAGACTTTGATACACGGTCGTGGAGTGCTTGCCGGAAGTGGAAACGGTAAGGTGGAGCAGATAATAGGACTGAACACAACGAACTGAGGCATGATTATGCGATGTAAACTGACACACCTCTTCCATTGTATTTTTCACTGTTATACACTAGCAAGAAAACTCTCAACGACTTACAGAGTATATATAGACACAGTCGGCCACTCACTCTCTAAGACTCCAGTTGTCAATGGCGGATCCAGGAAAATTTTTTGGAGGGGCTGAAGTACCTTCAGCTCGACCTCAACCCCTTCTACATTATACATCCATGGCTAAAAATTTAGGGGGGCTCCAAGGGTCCGGTAGCGGTTAGGGGGGCTCGAGCCCCCCCCCCCCGGCCCCACCGCTGGATCCGCCGCTGCCAGTCGTTGTCGTTTCACTCAGTCGCCCACAACTGCTACAGTGTTCAGCCAGTTGGCCATACCGTATAGTTCACCGACCAAGATATGGCCTATGTTATCCATGATCACTCGTGCTGATGCCTGCTACAGTGATCACTGCACAACCACGACCACTGCTTCATACTCGGCTTGACCTCAACCACTGCACTAGAGCTTTGACCATAGACACGTAGGTGTTACGACCGCGACGCCAACGACTACTACTCTGGTCGTTACGACCACACACAATATAGTTGTAACCGACCATGCACACGGATACTATGACGTTGGTTGTTACGACCACACACAACGTGGTTGTAACCGACCACACACCCAGGCGCCACGACCACGACGTTATGACCAAAGACTAGTATCGAGTCCTCCGGGTACTTCAGTACTCATACAAGTATGGCGTCCACTGTACTCCTCCGAGTATGACGTCCATAGTACTCTTCCGAGTATAACACCCACAATACTCCTCCAAGTATGCACTGATGACTACTGACCATCGACTCTCGTCTACGACTATCGACCATCGACTATCGACCACGACCGTCGACCATCGACTATCGACCACGACTGTCGACCATCGACTACGACTATTGACTATCGACTATGACCATCGACTATTAACCACGGTGTTACGATCATAGAGTACTCGGAGCTACAATACTCAGTGTAGCTATAGTACTAATCGTAACAACAACAGAATAACTGATTGTATCGACTACAAATACAGAGTACTTGCACACATATATGAATATAACAGATATACAATAAAACTAACCCAACAGCTATGTCCACCAAAACTTCTCCTTCACTTGTCGTGGCGTTCTTGGATACAACCAGCGAGGAAAAGTAACCCTGTTTCGTATACGGAGTAGCAAGTTATTAAAAGGAGGCGAGCAAGGGAGGACAGTGTGTTGGAGGATTGCTTCTTACGGGAAGCTACTAGAAGAGGGAGAGGAGTGTGGAGTGTGCGTTGCTTCTCCTGGTTGTCCTCTCGCAAGCGGCCAAGGCGACAAATCTTGGGTGCACTGCGAGTCTGCGATACGATTCCGTCACTGAATCCTTGTTTCCTTGCAGCAATTTGGCCCCGCGCAGCGAGTTTTGCTCCCATGGCTGTCGCGAGTGCGGCGCATTGAGGCGGGGGTGCGGGGAGCGCGAGCGCACATGGATCTGGAGGGCGCGAACGTCGCGGGGGTGCTCGGGAAGGTGAGTTCGTCTCTCGGGTTCTTGGATGCGGAGCGAAAGATTCGAGCTTTTTGGTGTTCTGCTCCGTGCAGTCCACGGCTTCTTGGTTTCCTGACGAGTAGCTTCTTGGGCAGAGGCGAGGGGATTCATGGCGCGCGGCGCTGCTGCTCGCGTACCAGAGCCTCGGGGTGGTGTACGGCGACGTGGCGACGTCGCCGCTGTACGTGTACAAAAGCGCCTTCGCCGGCAACGACATCCAGCACTCGGCGGGCAACGAGGAGATCTACGGCGTGCTCTCCTTCGTGTTCTGGACGCTGACCCTCATCTCCCTGGTCAAGTACGTACTCATCGTGCTTCGCGCGGACGACGGCGGCGAGGGCGGCACGTTCGCGCTCTACTCCCTCATCTGCCGCCACGTCCACGCCGGCCTCCTGCCCGGCGGCGGCGGCACCAGCGAGGAGCTCATGGCGGAAGAGAAGGCCGCCGAGCGTCGTGGCGAGCGGGCCGTGTCGAGGGTAAGAGCAGTGCTGGAGAGGTACAGAGTGCTGCAGAGGCTGTTACTATTGTTTGCGCTGCTCGGCACGTGTATGGTCATCGGCGACGGCGTGCTTACCCCTGCGGTCTCCGGTTTGACCTCTCCCTTCTTGATTTTGAGATGTTTAGTTATTATGGCATTCTATGCTTTGCGATGTGAGTGATGCGCTATATTGCTCATTTTGCAGTGTTCTCTGCGGTCTCTGGGCTGGAGTTGTCCATGGAGAAGGAGCATCACAAATGTAGGTTAACTGCTAAATTGGAAGTAGAATGCATATAGGGCCTGATCGTGGCTTCTCCATTTCTGTTCCTTTGGGATAAGACAGGATCACGGACACATACCCCACTTCTCTCTTCCATTTCGTGCACACATCTCTCTCACTTTTCCCACCACTCGCCCCCTCCTCCTTAAAATTATTTTTTCTGCCACTACTATTTATTTTCAAGCAAAAGCCATTAGCCACAGCCAATATGAGCGCCTCATAGGCCATTGTTAAATTTTATTGGCTGATTTTCTATGTTTGATTATACCATGCGTATGAGATGCTTACTATGGCATGTCAATTGGCAGATGTAGAACTTCCTGTGACGTGTGCCATACTTATATGCTTGTTTGCTCTGCAACACTATGGCACACACAGAGTTGGGTTTCTCTTTGCGCCAATCGTCTGCATTTGGCTTCTCTGCATAAGCATGATAGGGGTCTACAATATCATCCATTGGAACCACCATGTGTATCGAGCCCTTTCGCCATACTACATGTACCAATTTCTCAAGAAAACTCAAACAGGTGGCTGGATGTCACTGGGTGGAATCCTTCTCTGTGTAACAGGTATGGATAAGCTAGCCTGTTGCCTACTGTTTGACTGTGACTGTGTTTGAACGATGACGACAAAAATTTAAAAACTTCTTTGAAATTGTCAAAACATTTAGGCTCGGAAGCTATGTATGCAGATCTTGGACATTTCTCACAATCTTCAATTAAGGTATGAGATTTGTCTGTTACAACATACAACATTGACTACAGTAGTACAGTACATGGTTTACTGTGATGTCACTTTTATTTAGTCTTGTATTTCTTGCCCCTTCTTAACTCAACTTTGCAAGTTTCCATCTTTCGATTTATCTAATACCGTCCTTTCAAATGCATCTCAATTTTGTCATCCTTATTCATTGTTCAGTCAGATTTATAAATAATTGCTTACATGAATCCACTCAAAGAGGGAAAAGAACTCCTATTTACATGACATCCACATCAATGATATATGCAGAATTTTAAATATGTAGAAATTGTAAATTACACTAAAAGTGATATATATTCTTCTAATTATCCATAATGTTAATCCCTTGTTTGTCCGCCTATCATTTTTGTTTATTCCTTAATTTAGGGACCAGTCAGTCTACAACTCTATGTAGCTAGCCTAGTTCAGTAAGCATCATATTAAAAGTATGTTTCAGTTGCGTTCAGATATATTTTCTTTCCTTGGAAGATTCCTGGTGTTTATTGCTTTTCCCTCAGATTTAGGAGATACAAAATCAGTTTGTTTTTTTGAGAGAGAAATATCAGTTTATTATTTATTTATTTTCTTGCATATGGTACTATATTCTTTTTTCCTTTTTTTTTGCGAGGAATTATACGGGACTATGTTCTGTATGTTCAGTATCCTTGTCAATTTCTATATTTCGTGTTACCTTGTACAGCGTTCCACCTTTTAGCTCCATGATCTATATATCTTGTGCTACTCAATACTCACCATTCTTGAACTAAACCCTGGATTATCTTTGGTTTCTTATCATTCTTTTTTCTGCTTCCAACAGCTTGCGTTCATATCTGTGGTTTATCCAGCTCTTGTTCTGGCTTATATGGGACAGACTGCTTATATTTCACAACACCACAGCTTTGAGAACAGCTACCATATTGGATTCTATGTGTCAGTACCAGGTACTCTTTTGGATCTGTCTTTTGTTGTTTTTGATGTTGATGATAAAGTAATTGATAAGTATAATAATTGCATATTTATTAGCATTGATGTATACAATTGTCTCTTTTTTAGAAAATCTCAGATGGCCTGTTCTAGTAATTGCTATACTAGCAGCTGTAGTTGGGAGTCAAGCGGTTATTACTGGAACCTTTTCAATTATCAAGCAGTGCTCTTCGTTAAGTTGTTTCCCTGGTGTAAAGATCGTGCACACATCCTCTACAGTGCATGGTCAGATATACATACCTGAAATCAATTGGATTCTGATGATACTCTGCCTGGCTGTTACTATTGGCTTCAGAAACACAAAGCACTTGGCGAACGCGCAAGGTAAAACAAGTTAATATGCAGATAGTTCTTTCCTATGGACATTGAGGAACGAGTAACGATTGCAGCTGCTTCTAGTTCTTGTTCTCATTGTATTTTCATGCAATGGAGTGAATGTCCGTAAATAACTGTTGTGATTTCCCCCAACTTTCTTGATACAGGGCTTGCAGTCATAACAGTTATGCTTGTCACCACTGGTTTAATGTCACTGGTTATTGTGCTTTGCTGGAACAAGAGTATCTTCCTCGCCCTTGGTTTCCTGCTTTTCTTCGGCACAATCGAAGTACTCTACTTCTCAGCTTCCCTTGTCAAGTTTCACGAAGGTGCTTGGGTTCCTATTACCCTTTCCTTTATATTTATGATAGTCATGTGTGTGTGGCACTACGGCACAATAAAGAAGTATGAGTTTGATGTTCAAAACAAGGTTTCAGTAAACTGGCTCTTGAACCTTGGCCCTTCACTGGGAATTGTTCGTGTTCGAGGCATTGGACTGATACATACAGAGCTTATGTCTGGAATTCCGGCCATTTTCTCCCATTTTGTCACCAATCTGCCTGCATTTCACCAGGTGCCTTATCATATTTTTCTATTCAGAGTGCATAATTCCATATTCATTAACATATCTGTCAACTATGTTTTGGCAGTTTGTCTGAACGCACCTCCAGATATTTGAATAAATTAGGTCATTTCACCAGTCAATTTATGCATCTAGCTTCTAGAGTCCTCACAAATTTATTTTTGATCAGGTACTGGTCTTTCTCTGTGTTAAATCAGTTCCAGTGCCACATGTCCAACCCGAAGAACGATTTCTAGTGGGTCGCATTGGTCCAAGAGAGTACAGGCTATACCGGGTCATTGTCAGATATGGGTACCGTGATGTGCAGAAGGACGACTTAGAATTTGAGAAGGAACTAGTCAGCAGCATTGCAGAGTTCATCCGCAGCAGGGAATCTGATCAGAATGGCTTTGTGCAAGGCTCAGAGAATCCCGGTGAGAGACTCATTTCCATCAGCAACGGCATTCCACTGTTGGAGGACGGTGAAGTTGATGAATCGGTATCTCCTCATAAGGAGATAAACCCACAAATTGTAGCACTGAACCGAAAGAAAGCGAGGTTCGCGCTGCCAAAGAGTGCCCAGGTGGACAGCGAGGTGCGGCACGAGCTGCAGGAGCTGATGGATGCAAGGGAGGCTGGCATGTCCTTCATCCTGGGGCACTCCTACGTTAAGGCGAAGTGCGGGTCTAGTTTGGTAAAGCGAATCGTGATAAACTTCTTCTACGAGTTCTTGAGGAGGAACAGCCGCGGTCCATCGTACGCTGCTAACATACCTCATGCTTCCACCCTGGAGGTAGGAATGGTCTACCAAGTCTGATACTGGCAGCTGTATAAATAGAGAGATCAGATGAGGTGATGTCTCTCCATCTGTACATATCCCCTCCCGTTTGCCGATACCGCAGACCCGATGGTGGCAGTAGATGCTGGAGCAACCTCACGGGCTAACAGACAGCCAGCGTCAGATCTTTGGAGAGCCCTACAGGAAGCGTTCATTTTTGTCTTTGAAACACTCAGTTGAGTTGGCCCTTGTTTTTGGTTTTTTTTATGGTCAAACGCTGTTGTTGCGGTACTGGTGGGGATGTGGCTATAAGTCTGTAAGAGTGGCTGACTAGCAAGGTAGAATTTTTGATGTTTAGCAACTTTGATTACTTTTGTCTGAAACTGCAATGAATAGTCAGCATAGTCGAGAATTAGCAGGTGTACCCTTCATTCTTAGCTTTAGAGTAGGGGTGGAAAGGGATCGATGCAAATCAAATAGTATAAGGGATCGATACAGATCAAATAGTATACTTACCCATTGGTATTCATATTTTGCAAACAAATATGAATATGAATTTGAATCGAATATATACTCAATTTAGATCTGGATATTGAATATATTAATGTCATAATTTATGTAGTATGATTATATTGATGACATTACACTTATTCATTTTAATTCATTTGCTTCACTTAAAGAAATGCGAATTCATATTGAATTAAAAAAATTATCCAACTAATTAATTGTAATGCAATAAAAAAAATATATTGTTTCATCGAATATGAATATAAATAGTTCAGATAAATAAATATTTTAGATGATAAAAGTTCATACCATATTCGCATTCATATTTTTATGTTAATTTGAATACGAATAAAGGAGAAATTGATACTTGGGTGAAAAAATCTATACCATATTTATGTCTTATCAAATATAGTAGTCAAATAATATGGATAATAATTTGTATCTATTTTCCACCTTTTGGAGTAGCTTTTATTTTCGCTCTTGTTCTCTGTTTATTGGGCCAGGCCTGATTGTATAGAGCGGCCCGTAAGATAGTAGTGTTCTTTTTGGCCCAAGAAGAACACTCAATCAGAAAGGCCCAATAATCTGGTTTTGCTCAACTAAAAAAAGGGCTCAATTATCTGTTTTATGGGGCCCTCCCGCAAATTTCGCGCAGATCGAGGCGCCAAGCATCTTCAGTCTACGTTCTCACCTTCATGCTGTGGGCAGTGGGCTCCATGCTGCCCACTTTTGACCCGTAGCATACACTTGTAGCTACCTTACTGTTCTGCCCGGGCCCCGGATTTTGTACGATGTGTTTCCTCCTTGCAGATCCACTCTATCGAAAAGCAAAAAATTCAAGTTAGTTTCGTTATCTCGTGTAATTTGATCGGATAGTAAATTTGCTTTATACCACCGCGGAGGAGATGAAATGCTCGGTGGATAATTTACTGTACCATACCGTCTATCTCTCACGCTCTTTTCTGCCATTTAGGAGTGCTCTATATTTTGTCTTGCGTGTTTTGCTGATTAGACCCGCATCCCACAGGATGCAAAGCGTGCACCAGAGCTTAAGGTCTTATTTCAGATAGCTTCTGACTTTCGATTTTTAGAAATCAGCTTTTAAATAGAGTGACTTTCTTAAAATGATTTCTAACCATTTGTAAGAGTCATTGGAGAAGCTGTTTTGAACGAAATAGCTTCTTAACATAAATATCCTTTATCCCTTGTATCTCTCTCGCAATTAGCCAAAAGCTTAAAATCATAGTACTTTTAAATATAGCCTAATTAGGGTACATGGTAACTTAGCCATTGAGGGTGTTTTTTCTTCTTTTTTTGTTAATAACTTATGGCTATATCTTATTAGTTTAATATATAATAATTGCTGAAAGATTTTAAAGTCCACTGAAAAGGAAGAGAAAAAAAGAGACATGGAGGAGTGAGAGTGGCCCAAGTATCCACTAGCCAACTTGGCTCTTGGATGTCGACGTGACCTTTTGCCCAACATACGTACATCAAGAATGAATGCCTTTCTGATCTTTGTTTACCCTTTTCCAGGCTCGGCATCTCGTCGCGATAGCGAAGACGGGAGAAAGCTGGTGGAGCAGACATTTCCCGGCCACGCCCAACCAAGAGCCATCACATGCCACGCAACGCATGGACGCAACGCATGCGCGCGTGAAAGCAAGGCGAAAAGAAAACGAGCTCGCCTTGGAGAGTGTGTCAGTACTGCGTCATAGTAGGAGCAATCTCTTGTTAGAGCAAGGTTAATAATACAGCCTTCAGTTGGTTGTATGGATACTTACAATCCACTTATCAGTTTATTTATATAGTAGTTTACAGCCAGCTGAAGGCTGTATGACTCACTCCTTTCTCTCACAAAGTTTCTTGGTTCTTGTGCTTCAGCTGGCTGTAAACTTACAGCCCACCTTTCTTCTCTCTCCTTCACTCAGCATATAGCCTACTAACAGTCTCTTATTATACTTGCTCTTAGGACGCACGGGTACGGATCATTGTGCTGTGATTCGAGCTTTCCAGCTCAGAGCAAGTTTAATAAGGCTGACTGTGCTAGCTATAAGGGCATCTTCAATGGTCTGAGTCAGCTAACTATATGCATGTACACATCAGCATATATCCTATGTGGAGGAAAGAGAGTATGCAAAAAAAACCGAGCCAGCTCTTCCTTAAGCACTAGTCTATAACGCCAAATGAGGCAGTCTCTATAAATTCTGTGTGTGCATGTAAGCATCAAATAGCTATCCTTATAGATAGTTCTTTAGAATGCTAGCTTTTAGTGTGTACTATATAAATGATGTGGAAGTCTTATAGTTAGTTGCTAGCTATAATCATTGGAGATGCCCTAAGGGAATCCATGTCAGCATAGTCCTATATGGAGGGGAGAGAAAAGGAGAGAGAGAGCCAAGCCGGCTCCCATGCAAGAGTCAGGCTATAGCACAGGAAAAGAGGTGTTATCCATGCATGTACCAATAGAACTAACTGCTATACCCATGCATGTATTAAATGACCAATACTCATGTATGTATTAAATGATTGAGAGCTCTTGTAGAGACAACTTAGCCAGCTTATTGTATGAGTTGGCTGCATCTTACCTTTTGATGACATGGAAATGTATTGGAGGTAGCAGCTATCTATACTATTAAACTTGCTCTCATGTCCTGCTGCTCCTAGCACTCGGTACGTCTGGAACATTCGACTCCATCGAGGTAGAGAATCTAGACTAGTATGTGTTTCAGTGATGGAGTACGCACTCCCTCCATTTTCGAATAATTGGTACCTTGACAACAAAAAAAACATTTGTTCACGGATACTCGCCATTTCATGATGATCAATTTCTCAAAATGCCCCTTTCAGCTCCTAATTATTCTTCACTTTTTTAGTTCGTTATTTGTGCTTGAGATATTATCGAGGAACACTTTGGTCATATTTCATCCAAAATATGATTCAACAGTAACAATTATTTGAAAATGGAGAGAGTACGTGCGTAGACTCTAGTTCTAAGGAGGTGTTCAAATCGACTTTGGTTTCTAGCTTCTGCTTATAAATACCGGAAGCTGATTTAAACACTTATCTTTTAAATAGGGGTGGCTAGTGGGGTGGGGGTCATCCTCCCCGCGGGCCCAAGGGGTCTAGTAAAAATTAAAAAAACATATTTTTAAATAGTAGGTTATAGTTATTTATTATGAGATATTGTATTCTTTTCTTGAGATTGTATTTTTTCTTCTATATTTGAACTAAAAACTTAAATTTATATGTTATAATATATATTTTAAGAAAAAATATGTCTAAATAATTATAAATAAATAAAACAAAATTATCATTATTTTAAAATGGTTTACCTTTTTAATCCCTGCGGGGATCCCTATGGGGGTCGGGCCCCTGTAGGGACCGGGGGCCGAGTCGCCCTCGTAAGGCTGGCAGGCCAGGATGCGCTGGTGGGGATCAGGGCGGGGGCGGGCAGCCTCCCCTGGGACCCCCTAACCCCATTACCATCCCTACTTTTAAAAATAGTTTCTCTAAGCCGTTGGCCAACAACTGTCGCCTCTTGTGTGTCTACGTCTTTCAAAAATAATTTTTCAAACTTTATTCTCAAAGTTACTTTTTCGGCCTTACTATTCTATTTAAATCAAAAGCCAAAAGCTCCAACCAATTAAAACACCCCTTAATAATTGAATTTTCTTTTCTGTGATGGAAACCATCACAGAAGCATACTAAATTATTGGAGTAACAGGAGCATGGCTAGGAAGAGAGACGCTGTCGGTGACTTGAAGCGTGTGTGTGGTTGGCAAAAGGGGTGCGGATCGTCTGACATCAAGCGTGTAGTCGTCTCAAATCCACCGTCCACTGTGATCCAATGGCTCCCCTAACTCCTGCCTTCACAGCCGCTCCCGCTTGTTTCCCCGCGCGGCCCAACTCGGCCCAGCAACAGGCGTCGCCTCGAGGACTCACCCGCGAGAGGCAACTTCACTGTCCTGCTCGCGCGTCGAGCCAGACCACGGAGGCCCACGGCGGGGGCAGCGAGAATGAGGACGCGGCCGCAGCAGCCCCTGTGCTCGGCCTTGGTGGCAGCATCCCCGCGGCGGCGTGGTGGAGGGCGCGCGGCGGGCGGCGGCGACAGCGAGGATTTGGGCTCCATGGCTGCAGACTGGCGCTGCATGTGCACTGCGCGTGTGCTACTAGTCTCGTCTTCATTCTTCTGTAGTGCATCGAACGAAAATACTGAGATGATGCTGTATGATGGGGACGATGTTCTGAACCTTGTGTTTTAGTGCTGAAATGTGCAGGAAATAACTAAAATTACTTTGGTTATTTGGAATTGGGAGTCCAATATCCGAAATAACCAAAATTCGTTGATCTCATATTTGCAAGGAAAAAACTCGGAGTAGCATTACTTATTGGATCCATGTTGGACTGCACCTGCCTCTTTTGCCATCTCTTGACGAGTGCAGAACTTGATTGCTAGCAAGAACATACTACGACAGAAAAGATCATCATAGGTCTTGTTCTTTTCAGTTTCTAAAAGCTGTTTTTCGAGTTTTCTACAGTAACTAGCTTTTAAATGGAGTATTTTTTCAAGATAAGATCTACTAATTAATTGTAGTACATATTTTACTGACTTCATTTATATCGGCAAAAACCACACGGGATTTTCTGTTATTCTGTAATCTCTCATACAAACAGCCCAAAAGTCATAAGTCGCAGCCGCAACCAAAAGCCGCAGCCAAAAAGAATAGGCCCATAGACGATTCAAAAGTGTCATTATAGGCGATTTCTGAACTGTCTAAATTTATATGTCTGTAATAATAGGTGGTTATCACAGATGGCTCTTAAACCGTGTGTGACAATTACAACACAGAATGTTTTTCAAAAAAAAAACGTCTGTGATATATCAGGTATCACAGACAGTTCTTAAATATAGCCATATGTGATATCTGAATATCACAGATAGCTAATACCAAAAAACCATCTGTGATATGTCATATATTACAGACAGTTCTCAAACATAGCCGTCTGTGATATCTGAATATCACAGACGGCTAATACCAAAAAATATCTGTGATAATCATATATCGCAGATGGTTCTCAAATATGGTCGTTTATGATATCTTATATATCATAGACAGCTAATACCAAAAACCATCTGTAATATTCAGATACCACATACGGTTTGTTGTTACAAACCATCTGTGATAGCTATTTGAATATCTATATTATTTTCTATTTTTTGGCTAGCCTTAGAAAATGCTAGCCATGTCATCTGAAAACAAGCAAACATATCACATATATAGCACACGACAATCATTACACAGATTTCCCAAATGAATTAAACAACTGAATGAAGTATAATTGAATGAATTATTTGATTAAGCACAATTGAGTGATTACAATTGTATCTAATGTTTCAACATCTAATTATCATCGATGGGGTGGAACTCTCCAGTCTTGTTTATGACCTCCACTACCAAGAATTGGGAGAGCTTTCATCTAATTTCGGCGAGTTTGTCAAGATCAAATGCACTTTCATTGAATTCCACGCGCTGTCGCTAAAAGTGTTAAAGTCACTAGCATATATATATATATATATATATATATATATATATATATATATATATATATATATATATATATTGATAATCACGAAATAATTGTTGGCTAGTTGACAAACCTCTGGATTATTCGTCTTAGTGTCTATAATTTGTTCCTTATTGCGATAAATGTAGAATCCACATACGTTGCCCTGTAGTTACTGGTGGCATTGTAAAAATAGATTTACATACATGAGTATTGTCAGTTCTAGAGACATTATAACCAAGTGTGATTTTTGGTTGTTGTGTTATAACGAGTATGGAAATTGCGTCCTATGTCGCAGTGCGGCGCTGGATTCCTTGTGTGTCTCTTCCTGGACAATGTAAGCGCTGAACGACCTACTTGATTCCAAAAGGTTAGCCTTGGCTATTGCAAATGAATGGAAGACTATAATAGAGTTATGTATGGAGGAAATAAGTTTACCTATCAATTACTTATTGCACACGAGTGAAGTCATGGTTGCTCCTAAGTATGGAATCAAGATATATTATCTTACTCCACTTTGGTACAATCACAATTAGAATCCAGTAAGACCTAATCATATATATCGCCATAGTGATTAATGCTAAGTTCATATTGTGTATAAAGTACAAATAACGGATGTATGGTAACTAGTGAAGCACTTACCCCTAGTTGAAGGGTACCATCATATAGTTCTTGTCACTATGAGCAAGCAATCTCCTCATTATGTTATCTTGGATGAAGGATGTGTTATCATTGATGGATTGCTTAGAGAGCAAGTGTGAATTGAGAAAATCCATCGGTTCTTGCCATTGCCGGACTTGTTGGATTATGGATCTATACATAAGCAATGATTTATGACATTTATCAGTATTACGTGAATGTAGAACTTGATCGTATAGTACACTTACAGTATCTACCATCATAGAAGTGAGTCACTGAGTTTTATCAAGGTTGAATAGTAAGAATAATCTTCAAAGGTCACAACGAAGTAACCTGAATTATGGAGGAAATGTGCATTCGTGTATCTCACGGGGAATTCACTTTGTCGGTTTGGTTTCGTGTTGGACCTCTGCATATATCAAGTATGCAAAGTCCTAAAAACCAGTCCAAGACCGGGTAATTGTGACTCGGGGACTAACGACACTCCGAGAATGAACTTCCATTGCTCGGGAGGTACCTCAATCTTCCACGTAGGTGTGTGAGTGTGTGCAGTGTCACACGTGTGTGTGAGTGTCTAGAGTATACGAGCACGTGAGTGTGTTTAGTTGTCAAAACGCGTGCCCACATTCTATAAGACTTCATGTCTCCGCTTTATCTAAAAAAACGTGTGTTTTGGCCGCACATATGTGGATGTGTGAGTATATATGTGAAGTGTCACGTGTGTATAAGTGTATCCTAGTTATACTCTATAAAAAAAAGGGCAGCTAAGCACACAAGCATGCACGAAATACAAAAGCTTTCTTTCTTGTTCTTTTGTTCTCCCTGGAACTTACATAGAAACATCCTACTCGGAAAAAAACGCACGGGAAAGCCAGGTGCTATGGAGAAATGCCACAGTAGCGTGATGTTATATCATGGCATTGGAACCGAACCGTATGGGGCTAACGAAGACGGTGTATGGTTGCTGAGCTAGCTAGCGACTTCATCAGAATTCAGATAACTACGTACGTAGTATCCTTTTTTTTAGCTCTGTTCTTTTAGACCGATTGCTGCTA
The DNA here is from genome assembly GCA_017311315.1 of Dendrocalamus latiflorus. Lineage (NCBI taxonomy): Eukaryota > Viridiplantae > Streptophyta > Magnoliopsida > Poales > Poaceae > Dendrocalamus > Dendrocalamus latiflorus. Next base: position 44,105,570 of record CM029610.1, read on the forward strand.
TTCTGAAAACTACGTACGCAGTTTCCTTATTTTTTTTAGCCCTACGTTTTTAGACTATTTGTGGCTACTCTAATGACTTTTTGTTATATTTTTTAAAATAATAGTGGATAGTGAAAATATCAACACGGATAATATACATAATTTTTAATTTAGAAAGTTGTTTGAAGTGGTTTAAAAAATCACTTAAAGATATCGTTCTATTTATTTTAATTTTCAAAGCAAAAAGACATATAAAACTAAAAAGATCTGGTCATTTTTTCTTCAAGAATGCACTGCTGTCGATTCGCCGGTAGGTTTCTTACAGACACACCTACATGTCAGCATGATTTAAAGCTTCGAGTTTGGGTTTAAGCTAGTTTGTAGTACTACCTTACTACCTTGACTAGCGAAGAGGATCAGAGAAGAGCCGGAATGGCGAGTGAACACACATCACCCTCCGCACGTGACCCTCTCCACCGCACGCTCATCACCGTCACCCCTCCCCCTCTCGCTTAAAACCCCACGATTTTTTTTTGTAGAAGCGAAGCACAAGGCAAGGCAGGAAGGCGGTGGAGTGGCGATAGCAGCGGCAGCGAACACCACGCCTCTCTTTCTCCTCGCTTCCCTTTTAATCTCTCCCCTCCTCCTCCACTCTCTTCTCGCAAGAAAAAGCTCGGATTCTTGGTGGTTCCCCCCATTCCCTCCTCGATCTGAGCCCTCTTTGCCTGCCCTCCCCACCGAATGGGCGCCTCCCGTTCCCACTGAATCATCCGCCACTGCGTGGTTTCCCCACTTCTTGGCTTGTCTGTGCTACCCGGAGTTCAGGGCCTGTGCGCTGTTGCCGCCGATGGAGGCCAGGGGCGGCAGAGCGACAGGCGTCTTGGCGACGCTGCTGATGGCCGCGCTCCTCCTCGGCGCCTTCGCCCCCGCCTCCGCGTCGTCGTACCCTGCGAGTGAGTTCGGGTTCTTGGTTTCGCCTTGCGCGTTGCTGGTTTCGTCCGTTTTGATGAGTGTTTTCGTTGCCGTTTGCAGACGTGGTGAGCAGGTTCCTCTCCAATGCGGCGTCGGCGGTGGCGAAGCGCCTCTGGTCGCTCAAATCCACCACAAAGACAGGTGATTGCTCGAGCCTTTTAGCGCCTGTGGCGTTTCTCCGGTTCTTGATTTGGGTTTCTTGAAACAATTTTGCTTTGCTTTGGTGGTCTCTGGGTGGCAGCAGCGAGCGGAGGGAAGTCCATGGTGAAGTACGAGGGCGGGTACACCGTGGAGACTGTCTTCGACGGCAGCAAGCTGGGGATCGAGCCGTACGCCGTGGAGGTCACCCAGGGCGGCGAGCTGCTCGTGATGGACTCCATGAACAGCAACATCTACAGGATCACGCTGCCGCTGTCCCGATGTGAGCCCTCTTTCTGGTCCTCCTAAATTTGGCATGTGGTAGCGCTAGTGCCTAGTGGGATTCTGCTAAGTAGATGTTTGTGAAGTGTTTGGTGGGGTGGTCGTGCTGATGCTGTAGGTTGGTTGGAGTCATGAATTTTGGTGTGGCTTATCTCTTGATTGCGATGTGTTTGTTAGCGTGCAGTTTGCATTCGTAGTGATTTTAAGTGCCTTTCACTTGGTTTTTGCAACCTGGTACTGACATTTTTATGTGGAGTCAACATTAGCAATTTACACTTGTAGAAATGGGGCAATTGAGTCTAAAAAATGTTGGCCTTTCAATCCTTTCCGCTTTATTTTCTAAAGCTTATGTTAGTAAATTTCCCCAAGCTCATCCTATAATTTCTAGCACTGGAAAGGACAACTTTTGACATGTTGATATCCCGATTTTGATATGAGCATTGTCCTATACGGCTATACCAGTTACCCAGCGATCTACGTTTTTGTCTGTATATTTTCTGTAAGGTGATGATACGGCTACCTATGTTCAGCAACAGATGGATTTTTAACCATGTTGGATTTCGTTTCATCTTCTGAAAATGGACTGAACAATGCAGATAGCAGGCCAAAGCTTGTCGCTGGTTCTCCAGAAGGGTTTCCTGGCCATGTTGATGGGAGGCTGCGAGAGGCGAGGATGAATCATCCTAAGGGATTTACGGTGGATGACAGGGGTAACATTTATGTGGCTGATGCTATGAACATGGCTATTAGAAAGATCAGTGACACAGGTAAGCTGAAATGTCTTGTGGTGGGGTATATGCACATGGTTTTGTCTGTTCCCTAAGCATCCTATATCTGCTCTCTGGTTTTTGTTGGGCTTGTCCAGCATGTATTTGGCACCTGCATCCAAAATTACATCTGGAAAAAGGGAAACTTTCAAGACAATATTAAGATCATGTACCCAGCTTGAGTAAATCTGTTTAGAGTGTGGTATCTGCAAGGCATTGTGGCTGCCAAAGGAAAGCAAAGTTAGAGTGATAAAATGTTTTTCCAAACTTCCCTTTTTGTAAAAAGAATCGCTGTGATGTTGTTAATATACACATCACTTACTTTGCAGGAATGGAAGAGAAACCCATTTGCTAAAATATTAGCACACAACAACACAACTGTGGATTTTCAAAAATCAAGATAGGATAGCACAACTTCACTTTCAAATTCAAGCCAATCTCATTCATGGAATATTATGATTTATGATGTTCTAGAGCTGCATATAAAAATTATTAAATGAAATGACTTCTGCCTTTCCAACTTGATTACGTTGCTAGCACATCCATTTCATAAAAACAGATTGCATCCACAATGCACATAATAATTCATACTAGGTACATTGTTATTTTGCATTGTTACTATGTGCCCCCAAAATTTTACCATTCATCTAAACTTATCCAAAATTTTACATTTCAGAATTCTTTAAACATTCATAAATCATAATTATGTTAATATCCTCAAAATGAACTTGAGAGTGTTAAATGAGTTTGATTCGTAGTGAAATTCAAACTATATACTCTTCCATCATTATGCATACTTTTCCTTATGCAATTTCTAGTAAAGGGAAAAATGCTTGACATATTGTATTCTGGCATTTAGGGGTTACAACTATTGCTGGGGGGAAATCAGGTAGAGGAGGGCATGTTGATGGGCCCAGCGATGATGCAAAATTTTCCACTGATTTTGAAGTCCGTTACATTGGTGGTAGTTGCTCCCTTTTGGTGATTGACAGAGGAAACCAAGCTATTCGGGAGATTCAGCTCCACTTTGATGACTGTGTTTATCAGTATGAAGCTGGTTTTCCTCTAGGTATATTATACTTCATTCTGTTTTCTGCAGTTGTCACTTGACCTGAAAAACCTGATGTTGTAGCAACACCACCAAAGTTAACTGTTTAATCTCCATACGGAACCACTGCTTACATCAAGTTTTCATGCCCACAGGAGTTGCACTGCTTCTTGCTGCTGCTTTCTTTGGCTACATGCTTGCCTTGCTCCAACGCCGGGTTTTAGGGATGGTATCAACAGAAGATGTAAGTACTTACTGCTTTCTTTGTTTTCTGAGGAGAAAACAGCATGTACCTTCCCTGGCAGATTGGCGGAGTTAGCAAATAAGGCAAGGGACTACAATGGACCACAGGCCTGCTGTATCCCGGCAGGCCAGCACATGAATATGTTGCCATCAGTCTTTTGTCACTCCTGGAGTCCTGGTACTAATGTCCATCATCCATTGGCCCCAGCCTGCTCCCTTACTGAGCCTACACCTAGCCCACAGTTACCAGCTTGTGTGACTGCTAATGCACTAATGCAAACATTCTAGTTGAAATTGGTGGGTAAATATTGGGAGTTTGACAGTGCTAGTTACCAGTCCAGTTACCGTAACTCGCAATGGAAACTTCTACATATCTAAACGTGTTATTTGAATTACTCAATTGAAATAAGATTACACAATGTAGCTGCTTCTGATTAACTAGATCATGCATTGTGAAAGTTGCATAAACATCCAATTGTTTAGGATGGAAATGCTAATCAAATATCTGCAGAGCATAAAGCAAGAAACACCATAGTAGTTCTTTAGTTTTATGGTTTCCTTCTCCTGAATTCTAAGTTAAAAAATTTAGTACGGGTCCACATGTGCTGTCTTGCATTTTTATTGCAGTAAATTGGACTGCTACATTATTTTGAATGCGATTCTACTATGCAGGAACCTCAGACTCCACTAAAAGCTAGCATTGCAAGCATCCCTCCATACCAGAAACCACTAAAGCCTTCCTTTATGCCCCCGCTAATCCCGAATGAGGATGAATCTGAGAAACAAGAGACTGAAGAAGGATTCTTCACCTTAATTGGCAAACTCATTGGAGGAGCCAAATCATCTGTTGCAGAGATTTTCGGTGCAGCATTTTCCAGAAAGAAGCGCGTAAACATTCATCAGCAGCAGGGCAGAGCAAACCCTTGGCCAGTACAAGAAAGCTACGCAATCCCACGAGATGAGACACCTCCACAGCTGGATACAAGAACACCGACCCCTCGCAAGAACTACGCTTTCATGTCACAGGAGCAGGAAAAGATCCACCACATCCGTCATGGTCGACCTCAGTTCAACGGTTGGAACGGAGAAACACCTCAGCAGCAGCAGCAACAAATACATCACCAGCAGTACCTGCAGCATCACAGGCGGTACTCTGCAGGACCGCAAACTTTCTACGAGCCGAGCTGTGAGGCGACGAACGAGATCGTCTTTGGAGCCGTGCAGGAGGGAGACAGCAAGCGCCATACCGTGGAAACCAAGGCCATGAACTATGGCGATGCACTCTATGACCAGCACGGATTGCGGTACCGCAACAGTTACATGGGCTACAACAGCAACAACTAGTAGAGGATCAGTTGTTCTTATTTTTGCCGGTTCTCCAATGATTAGATTTACTGCCTGGTGTTATTTTGCCGTCCTCCACTGTACCTGTAACCGGAAAAAAAAAGAGAAATGGAAGCACCAGTTTCAAGATTGACTTGTGCAATGGAAAGCTGGGTTTTGCTGGAAGAACATCGTGATCATGGACTTTTACTGCTATATATATTGAATGCAAATGAAATGTGCTCTTAAGTTTGATCTCCTCGTCATGAATTCGTTGTGGAGATGATTTCTTGCACTCGAATAGTTGGAGGCACTGTGCTGGAACCAGTGCCGTGAATCCGTGACTCATGGGTGGGCAGCCTGGCAGGCTCATCGGGTGATTTACTCATGTGGTGGGCCGATGCTAGCTTGTATTTTTGACTCCGTCGGTCACTAGGGATCATGCATTGCGATGATTTCGTCCTCTGAAAAGCGCTGCAGATTGCATTTTAGGACAACCATTACGAAACACTTGTTTATATACACAAATTACGAAATAAGTACCTTATAGTTGAAATACAATTTTTTTTTGCATTGTATACTTACCTGGCAACTTCGTGTTTCGAACATCAGGTGAACACGACCGTCCGACCTCGCAGGCATGTGCCGCAGGCGGCCGCGAGACGCGGGCGGCCGGACGAACGAGTGCGTGGGCACGCGGGCGCAGCGCAGGGGTGTTGTGCGGGCCGAAAGAGCTCGCGCGACGGGTGTGCGGGGTTGCAACTTCAAGGCTCCCACCCAGCCGTACGTAACACGACGTTGCGTTCCACTGACCTAGCGCGCCAGGCGGGCGCGGTGCAGGGCGTACTTGTCGAAGCCGCGCGCGGAAGGCGCGTTCTGGGCGCCAGTACGTGGCCGTCTGGTGTGCTCGGCGCCAAATTTGGCCGCACAAAGCAGGAATTTTTTGTACGGATAATCCATTTTTTATTCGAAATTACATAAATATACCCGCGGGAAAATTTTTTACAAAAATAGGCTCCAGTCGCCTAATGGTTGGGCGACTGGAGGCGTTCGCCCAACCACACGGCGACATTTAATGAATCTACTAACCGTTGGGCGATTAATTGCAGTCGCCCCACGGTTGGGCGACTTCCATCCAGTCGCCCAACCGTTAGGCGACTGCATTTCAGTCGCTCAACGGTTCGGCGACTTGTAGTGAGATATATACCGCGCTCGGCCAGGCCGAGCGCGGTCCTGTGTCGTTCGGCCGCCGTCGCAGAGAAGAGAGGGAGAGGAGGAGAAGAGGAGGGGAAGAGAAGGAGAGGGAGAGGAGGAGAAGAGAAGGAGAGGGAGAGGAGGAGAAGAGGAGGGGGAGTGCGCGATTTTCAGGTAATTTTTCGTGTTATATTTTTTGTTAGTGTAGAAAATTAGTTTAGAAAATGTAGTGTAGAAAATTAGTTTAGAAAATTAGTTTAGAAAATGTAGTGTAGAGAATTAGTTTAGAGATTTAGTTTAGAAAATTAGTTTAGAAAATGTAGTGTAGAAAATTAGTTTAGAAATATTGTTTAGAAAATTAGTTTAGAAAATGTAGTGTAGAAAATTAGTTTACAAATTTAGTTTAGAAAATTCGTTTAGAAAATGTAGTGTAGAAAATTAGTTTACAAATTTAGTTTAGAAAATGTAGTTTCAAAATTTAGTTTAGAAATTAAATATAGAAATATAATTTAGACATTTAATTTTCAAATTTTGTGTACTAAATGTAGTTTACAAATAAAGTTTAGAAAATTTAGTTTATAAATTTTGTGTACCATTTATTGTACAAATTTAGATGTAGAAAATATAATGTACAAGTTTAGATGTAGAAATTTAGATGTACCAAGTTTAATGTACAGTCTTAGATGTATAAAATTTAGTGTTGAAATTATTGTACAAATTTAGATGCAGAAAATTGAATGTTGAAAGTATTGTACAAATTTTGCAGGTATGACTCGTGCTGGACGTGACTCGGAGTGGCGGTTCGCGCTGTTGGACGAGCACGTGGACCGCTCTCATCGCGCTTCCCATCTAGTGCCGCCACCGGGGAGCACGGACGAGCCGCCTCAGTTGGGAGTGGTCCGGACACGGACACCTCGCGTGGCCTGGGGACTCGACCCTCGTTGGACTGCCAGGTGAGCACTATTCCAGCGTTTAGTGCGACCGTTAGTTCGTTCCGTGCTGACCTTCACTTTGTTTGCAGGCTGCGGGATGCCGGGCTACTCCCTCTTGCCCGGATGGTGCAGGCCACAGAGGAGGATGGAGCCGCTGGCGGGGACGAGGGCGGGGACGAGGCGGGCGGGGATCGATCACGACGATTTCCGTTCGACCGTTCCCTACTGACGGCTTTGGTGGACCGTTGGCGGCCCGAGACGCACACTTTCCACCTCCCATTCGGGGAGATGACGCCGACCTTGCAGGATGTGTCCCTGCTTCTTGGGCTTCCGATCGCGGGAGACGCTGCCTTCCTACCGGAGGCCCCGGCCGACTGGCGCGCTGACCTGCTCGGCAGATTCGAGGGTGTCGTTCCACCGGCCGCTGACCACCACGTGTTCGGAGAGGCGCAGACCCATGGGCCGACACTGAGGTGGCTCAGACAGTACCGGGTACGTGGTATATAAAATCGATCGTATCTTCGAAGCTCTTTTTTGTGGTATTACGTACTAATAACAACTTTTTTGCATTCAGGTGGAGCGCATGGTTCCGCAGGCAGACGATCAGCAGGTCTCGCGGCACCTGGAGGCGTACGTGCTGTGGCTGTTTGGTTGGGTGCTTTTCACCACCAGCCACGGCAACTCGGTGGATGCGCGCCTTATCGCTTATGCGAGGGCGATCGCTGACGGCGAGCCCCACCAGGTCAGCTGGGGATCGGCCGTACTTGCCGCGACGTACCGCGCGCTGTGCGATGCGTGCACGAGGGTCAAGCCGAACTCGATCCTCACGGGTTGTCCCCTGCTACTACAGTTGTGGTCGTTCGAGCGCTTAAGCGTCGGACGACCTGTGCTAGACGACGTGGGTCCGTACGGGCCCGAGATGTATCCGGGGGGAGAAGTCGATCGGCCGACGATGGGTTCTATGTGGTGCCGTCGCCGAGTAAGTTTTATCACAGTTAACTATTTCTTTCTTATTGACGATCGTCATTGTAAACAACTTGTCTTTCTTGCAGGTACAGTTCGCGCACGTGCAGGTCACGCGGGCGTACCGAGTCTTTGTGGAGCAGCTCGACCGCATCACAGCCGACGACGTGCGCTGGGAGCCGTACGCTGATACGGTAGTGCAGGCCCGTGCTCCTGGCGGTCTGTCTTCACTTTGCTGGCGTGACCGGGCTTTCTGGCTCACCCGCCGGAAGCTCGTGTACCTCATCTACGTGGAGGACTACGCACCCCAGCGGGTGATGCGGCAGTTCGGGCTATGGCAGCCGGTTCCTGTACCAGTCGGACCATCGCTTCCGCGGCACGTGCACGGGTGAGTGTACGTTTGTGCTAAATATGTACATACTTACTACTGCGTTCGCAAGTATCTCACATTACGTAATGGTTTTATACGCAGGCACAGCGGGAAGGGAGTGAAAAGAGGCACGGACTGGTCGGTGAGAATGCAGCCCTGGGTCGAGCAGTGGCAGGATGCGCTCGACGACCGCGTGGACGAGGACCGACCGTACGACAGCAGGGAGTACTCGGAGTACCTGCGCTGGTTCACTTCACGCCTCCTACGCAGACCCCTGTCTTCCCCACGCAGGGGGTGTACGCCTCCTCCATGGCGCCAGCTACGGGTACGCATAGGGTCTTATACCGTGTTTATCCGAAGACGACATGCAACGCACTAACGATATTAATATTGCAGGTACTTACCAGCACGGCGTCTCCCCAGGCCAGGAGGATGTGGACCAGTTTTTCGCGCCGTCGCCCGACGTCGCACCGCAGGTTCTTTCTGCCAGTGCCCTCCCCGGTGCACCGGAGATTACACAGCCAGAGGTGCAGCTGACTCCACCAGCGCAGGGGCGGGATAGACACCCTCCTCCTCGTTTTACCTTTTCGGATCGTCCTAATCCGTTGCACCGGAGGAGGGCCAAGCGAGGCCGTATGGGAGGACGCGGGCGCGGTGACGGGGCACAGCAGGGTGACCAGTGAGGCGTGCTGCAGATGCTATATATGTTATGCATGTAATGAAAATACATGCGCCATGTTACTCACAGTTATATTATGAAGTTTATTTATATTTACATAAGTCTATCATCTCTTTCCGCATATAAACTATCTCACTTAACAGTGTATGTATCGATCGTTCTCTACTCAATCTTTCAAAAAAAAAATTAAAAAACTTTTTACACACCTACAATATACAATGAACATAAACTTTTATTACAACTTCACCGTATTTTTTACCGGTTCAACGTTACAAAATTCACAAATTCTAAAACAATCACGGGGGCTACCTGAAGTCGCCTAACGGGATGGCGACTGCATGGCAGTCGCCTAACGGTATGGCGACTGCATGCCAGTCGCCATACGGAAGAGCGATTTAATGCAATCGCTCTACTGTGCAGCGAGATATATTGTGTCGCCGTGTGGTTGGGCGAACGCCTCCAGTCGCCCAACCATTAGGCGACTGGAGCCTATTTTTGTAAAAAATTTTCCCGCGGGTATATTTATGTAATTTCGAATAAAAAATGGATTATCCGTACAAAAAATTTAAGCAGTCGCATTTTTAAGATCTCTGTGGTTTACATAGTAGGATATGTGATGTGCGCTGCCTCCGCTGAGTCGCTGACGCACAAGTACAACCACAAACACCAAGCAATGGAAAGTGTTATGAAAGCTGGGTTTTATGTGGGCAATTACAAAAATACCCTCTTCAATGTTCCACTCTTTAGTCTATAAATAAGGCCTCATTATGTAAAGAGGATGTTGATATTCAAGTGTTCTCCCATTTTACTCTCTCAAACACTTGTGTTCATCTTGTTTGGTTTGGGGTACTGGGAAAAGAAGTGGGTTTGGAAATGGGATATTTCCTTCATATCCAACCAATTGAAACCCAATGGAGGGGTAGGGTATGGTGGGAAAAAGGGTTGCGTTATGGCGTGCAAAATTACAGCATTGCCCACAGATGAAGTAAAGCCTAGTTCATGCCAAAGGGTATTTCCCAGCCCTTAACCCAAGCTCATATCACACACTCATATCCCTTTCCCATTCCAACCAAGCATACAAAGGGTTAGCGTGCGACGCGGTCGCCACAACACGGGCGGCAAAGCAATTCCATAGCACGAGTAACAGAATTCCGGGGCTCGGAACACTGGCTGCGGGGGCTCAGGCCCGAGCTCACTGTCACCGTGGATGATATCATGATAACCTCTATGGCGACAGATCAATGGATGGAACGACCAAACATTACGGTGACGTTTTTATTCTCTGAAAGCAGGAGATAAGCACAAATGCAGATGTAACTGTCTGAGCAAATACTCGCAGTGACAAGGTTGGTATTCGACTAGGAAGTAGAAAAAATGTACTATCAACCAACATTTCTTATGTTCAGCCATACTTGCTAATACATAGAACCGACAATAAATTCATCATACTGCATGAATCCACCACATTACATTAGAATCATAATTATCCTGCAAGACTGAGAACAACACTAGTGCAACTTGAAGGTGCTCTCTCATTCATTTCCGTTTGGCTCCACTCATTAGTTCTCTTCATCAGTGCAAACCAAGTTAAAGTAGCCGCAAGAATCTCATTTTTGCCTATCCTTGGCCCTTTTAAATGTTTTCTTGCCCTTGTTCTTCCACTTCTGGTTGCCTCCTGGTGTTCGGGTCTCCTGAATTTCCCTCACCTTGCGCATCCTGCATTTTAATGAACATTGATGAAAAATTCAATTTCAGAAATGCTTAGTAACATGGAAAAGATACATTCTGTACCAGGCCTTTTAGTTGTAATAATCCACTACAAAAAGATCTGTTTTCTTCTTTTTCCCAGATTGGAGTTAACTTGGGATATATTACAGATGGAATCTATCAGAGAAAAAAAAGATACCTACTTCAAAACTAGTACAATGATTAATGCACTGGGTTCTTGCTGCAGAACCCCAATTCCAATTCACAGTCACAAGGCTCTATAGTCTATTTTTATAATATGGTTCTGGTGTTGTATAACTATGCATGAATTCTTAGATAAATAGATATTAAAGGCCATATGCAATAAATACACAAAAAACTTGTATTGACAGCAAGAACAAAGTTGGTGAGTCTTCAGTATTACTCCATGTAGGCAGAAAAGTAAGATGAGCTTACCTGTAGTTCTTAAGAGATTGATCAGATAACAGCTCATCAGCCATCGTTGTCTTCCGCTCCTTCTTTGTCAGCCTACTTGAGAAGAACTCAGATGCAGGCTCAATAACTGTACCGACCTAAATACAATATTAAAATATTCAGCATATCAGCTACTGGTGAGCATTCAGAAGTTTTCAACAGATTGAGAAGATTTAAATATAAATAAGGCTGACTGATTTGATTACTTACTTGGAAGTACTTAGGAAGGGCCTTGGACTTTCCTGCCCTCTTGAAGTGCCTTTTAGGGTCCATTACATGCCTCAGCTGCAAAACATATGGCAAACACATTATTGCTTAAGCCACCAAAAAGAGAGAAACTCAAGCACACGATACCAATAGAGTAGAGACAGTCCCACCCAACATCATGCATTCAACATTTACATTGCATCACAATTCTCAAGTAGAACTATTTAATTTTTTTTGAAGTAAAACAGTTTCGATCTGATTGTAATGCTATCAAATTATGCTCCAAAAATGGCGCACGTCATCAAGCAAACACAGATTGCATATGAATTCACTAAATTATGGATGCTAGCTTCATCGTTATTTTCTCTTCTATTTAGTCAATACAAAAGGAAAATGCTTCTGTTTTGTTGCAGCAAAATGCTCTACATTCACTCTACTACAAACTTATCCAATGACACCTGTTGAATGATGCTGGTTGTTTGTCGTATCAAGATTGCCTTCCTAAATTTTCAACAGCTAGTTCTCTGTTTTCCACAGGCACATAATACAATCTCGCACTTGCTACTACTAATAAGGGCACGGAAGTGCGACACCATACCTGCAAAATCTCAAGATCTTTCTTCAACTCGGGAGTGATGCTCGGCGCCGGCATGTCGAACCTGAAAAACGAAGCAGCGAATCATAAGCGCCTACCCATCAATCCTGCCATGTAGCCATCAATAAACCACCAGAAAGATTCAAGTTTCTAAGCGCGACGCAACTCACCAGCCCTTGCCGATGGTGTCCTTCACGTTCTTCCTGGCCAGCTTGTTGGCCTTCCTCGGGTCCCTCGGGGGCACGAAGAGCCCGTCCACGAGCTCCTTCCCCGGCCTCCAGAGTGACTCCTGCGCGTTGCTCGGGTTCGGCCCCGAGTCCTTCTTACTAGCGCTGGCCGTCGGCAGAGAAGGCAACTTGGGCGCCCACGACAGGCCGATCGCCGCCGCCTCCGGCATCGCTCGCCTCCTGTCTGTGGACTCAGATACCTATCACGTTTCCCGCCTCGGTGTTGGATTAAGCGGCGGCGGCTGGGCGGTGAGCGGGAACGAGGAAAGCGACGAGGCGGCGGCGCTGGAGCCGTGGATGGGAGGGATAAGGGAGTAGTAGGGCTAGCCGAATGTGAGAGTAAGATGCAGGCCTTTTGGGCTGTGGCATTGGAGGTTTTTGTGGGCCGGAAAGGAACTTTCATGGGCCGTCGCGTTTAAATCAAAGGGGCCGGGTGGTGTTGTTCAGGTACGAACCAAACCACTGCGTTGCATTAGAGATGGCAACAGGTCTATATAAATTTTTTGTCTCCGTTAACTCATATGGGGATAGACATCTATAGTTATAATCACACACACACCATAGATATTTTTTTACACTAGCTTTATATGTTTTTGCATAATATGTAGTATATAATACTTTTAATATTATTCTACCATCTCATATACCAACATATTTACTTGTTCCTACGTTATCATATCTCTACTACTCAAAAAGAGAAGAGTAGTTGGTGATGGTTTATCCCACTTCGTGATTCATTTGCCTTCCAAAAACCACTCAACTATCCGATCAAAGATCAACCATCCAGATGTCACATTCGCTCCGTTCCCCCTCACAAACCCTATTTGCACCGCCATGTGGGCCCAATGCCCTCGCACTTGCCTAATCCCTTGAGACCCTTGGCCCTCTCTGGCTCTCCCGTCCCATTCGTCTCTTATCTGTGCCGCCCCTACTCCCTCTCTCCTTTCTATCGTAGCTTCCCCTTGCCCTTGCCAACATCGGCTCTCCCCCCAAATCACACTCCACCCGATCTCCCAATTCGCCACTGCCACCTCCTCCGGTCGTCTCTCACCCCCACCGCCTCCCACCCCGCCTCTCCTCGTGCTATGCACCATCGCCTCACCCTCCCCGATGCAATCGTCGCCTCCTAGGATGTCAAATCTGGGTCTTCCTCACCTCCTCTCCTTGCATCTACCCCGATGTGCCCCTTTGCTGCGGCCACCTCTACTTCCTTACTGTGCTCTCGTGCCGCCCCACCGCTAGGCCAACCTCAAAGATGGTGACCGCAATTGGCTTCCTCAGCTCCGCACGTGGCCTGATTTGGGTCGAACTTCCTCACAATGGTGGCTGGAGAGGCTAGCAGCGGCTCTCGAACCACCCTTACACCAACAGCCAGGAGAGGTTGATCGAGGGCCTGCATCACCACCCCAACTCACACCAGCACCATCGTCGGTCGCCTCCTCCCCAAGGGTTTCTCTTCCAAATCTCCAATTGTCAACCCCCCGTAGGCGCTCGCTAATAAACAATAGTCACCAATATTGAATCGAATCGATTGGATTTGTTTTGTTTGTGGGATGGAATGGGATGATGGTGGTCATTGCACGCTGCTTGATTCTGAGCCCCATCTGCTGCAGCAGCCCCTCCTCCTCCGCGCTCTGGCTCCCCATGATCACCTGCCTGCCACTCTCCTCTTGCTCCTGCTCAGCCTCGCCGCTCACCGTGGGTGGCCTCTGTGGACGTTTCGCCGCAGGGCTACCTCACCAACGTTGGCATTTGCCTCACCAACCCGTCCCTCACTAAGGCATGCACATGCCTCCTACCTACCTCTGCATTTTCCTCCAACCTTTGGGCGTGCTTATCTTTAGGGTTTTGATCCACTGGCTGATTGTTTCTCTTCTCCCCAGATTTTCTTCGCATCTAGGATTGACATCCCCAGCGCTTGGAATATGCCTCAGGTGATTTGTTATTCCTTTTTTTTGGTCTAATTTATGGTTTTGTTGTGCCATTTAGTAGTACTGGCAGTGGGTGTTCAGTAGCCGAATTATTGATTACTACTAACATTGGTGTTGCATTCTGATACCACAGGGTGATATAGATGGAGGAGAAGAGCTGAGAGTAGCTGCTATTACAAAATTGAGGGAAGAAACCGGTGTTATATCTATAGAAATTGTGGCTAATCTGTCGAGAGCCTTTCACTTGCTTCCCAAGTTCTTCTGATCATGATTAATTTTCAAACATTGCAGAAATGACTACCTTCAACTATCCTAAAGAGTAAACGTTCGATGTCTCCTCTTAATAGGTGGTTAGGATAAGTGTTGTTCAGAATCATTCTCATATTAGGTTCTACTGAGTTCGTTGCATGCAATCATGTGTAGGTTCCCAATTGGTTAACATATGATTTCCTGCCGGATGTGAGAGAGAAGCTGAATGCTAGGTGGGGAATGGATTGAAAGGGCCAGGCTCAAAAATGGTAAGCCTGTTAAATTTCTCTAGCTAAGAATGATGTCCAGTAACCATAGTTTATTGTGGCTCTTTGTCTGCTTCAACCTGCAAGAATTATCATTTAGAGCCGAACATGTTTCAATGAAACCTAATATTAGTTTGTTTCTCTAAATGAATCATCAAGAAAGTCAACATGTTTTTAGATAGCATAGCAATTAGTAGGTAGAGTTCTCCAAGTAAGGCTAGGTAGCTGTAGCTGTTGTAAGTCTCTCTGCTAAGGAAACACACCATTATACAAGCTGAATCTAATACTAATTAATTTGTTAGCACAACCCACTGGAAATATGTCACACTATAAGTGTGCATGCTAAATATCATAGCATGACTTATTACCTAACTATATGTATCCTTACTGCTATCAAAACATGCTTTATTACTTATTAGACTGTAACGTGTTACAACTCCATGTCTAGGAACCATCTTGCATACTGTCAGAAGTCTAAATTTCATGCTTAGATACATTTCAACTTGTAACTGTTAATGAATAATCTCCCTGGATGCACTCGTACTGTGTGCGTGGTACATTATGCATATTTGTCTTGCACGGTGTGCACATGCATATACATGTGTCCGGCTATGATGCATTGAAAATTTTCCGTATGAGATATAAGGACAAAAATTCAATAGGAATCTTCCACACACGGCAACATCATCTCCTCCGTTGTTGAGTTAATTTCTGGGGGATTCAAAGAAGATTAGATTGTGGAATGAGGTTCTTACACCTGCATTTTGTCCTTGTACTCTAATCATTGCCAGATTGATATAGGGAATAGAAATACTTCCCACTTAAACAGTTTAGTTGACCACGTAGTGACATGCCTTTTCTGGAATGAAAATGCGGTGCCATTTGATCGAATTCACATGAACTAGTGCTGTAAAGAAGCAAATAGATAGATAAGAGATTGCTATACTTTGATCCAAGTTCTAAAAATTATATCATGACAATGCTATACTTTCAGTTTTGAAATTTTAATGTGATGTATGTCCTTGGTCGGGTGTAAAAGAAATCTTTTATCTAGACTCGATACATGTTCATTAAAAAATAAATTATTTTTGTAAGGATAGCATGAGATGTCATGTAAAGAATTTTTTCC
Source organism: Dendrocalamus latiflorus (assembly GCA_017311315.1). Taxonomy (NCBI): domain Eukaryota; kingdom Viridiplantae; phylum Streptophyta; class Magnoliopsida; order Poales; family Poaceae; genus Dendrocalamus; species Dendrocalamus latiflorus. The sequence continues at coordinate 44,121,245 of CM029610.1, forward strand.
AATATTTTGTTGGGTGCTTTGTTTTTCATATTACGTATCGTTAGCTGTAGAGCTAAATAGAATATTTTCTTTGGGAATTGTTTGTGACTGCAATAACCTTTTCAGAAGTTCTATTTAATATGCAAGTGCATATCAATTCATGAATTTTCCTTCATGATCATGTGAGCTTCACCGTCCTAGATATGCTATAGATTGCAAACAATGTAATATGTTAAATTTCTTTTGGGACTTATTTGTGTAATTAATTATTTAAGATCCATTGCAACGTACTGACATTTGGCTAGTCGTACGATAATCTCAAGAAATTACGCCAACGTCCATCAAATTTAGGTTTTTACTAGCCAAGAGCCCGTGCATTGCTATGGAACAATAAAGGCCCAGCAGAAGTAGAAACATAGAAGAACCAATCCACATCAATTTCAACTCATATGACACTCAGAACATATCATTAAAGAAGCATATCACTTGTTCTCCTATCAAATTTCAACAGGGCATGGGAACATATTAATTCAACGAATCTCAGTAAGTCAACATGCTACAATATACAATTCGATCTTCTCTTAGAATAATAAAATAATCACTCCCATTGTGTTTGGAACAAGAATGAAGATGAAAGCTGAAACCACTTGAAAAAGGAGATCGAAAGATAGATTTTGACCAAGAGTAGTATTACTGAGCTTAGTCTCCTCCACCATCGTTCTCATCAATTTCTTCTACATCATGCTTGATGGTCCTCAGCCACAATTTCTTTCATTAACTGCTACCTTATCAATGGCACTTGCACTACTTGAAAGTCGATTTCCAAATAATCACAAGTGCAATTAATCGAACGATCAGTTTTCTGTCTGTCCACATCCGAAGTTAACATTTCAGCCAAGTCAAAATTAGATATCTTTGGGTTCATATCATACTATTAATGGCAAATTGTGTCTTAAAATTCAAGATCACTTCCACTTTTTTAGAACACCTATATATTATCATCTTGTACAAGGGATTGCAGGCACACTGTTATAAGCCTCTAAGTGAATAGAGATATCATAGATTGTGGTATCTAGTTATTACATGTGTGTGTGAAGATTGACCTCTCCTCTGTTCAAATGTCGCACCCAGGTATGGGTGGTGTCTACTACATAACCTAGGTTAACACATCCTGGTAGGAACAATCTTGAATTGATTTGAGTCCATTTTCCCGCTAATGATCTCCAGGACTATGACACCAAAGCTATACACATCCGTCTTGATCGAGAAGATGCCTTTGCGCATATATTCTGGAGCGACAAATCCACTGAAAGATCAATGATAAAACAATTAAACTCAAAATCAATTATTCTATAGACAAGCTAGAAAGGAGCATAAAGGAGTTTATGGATTTTTTGGGTAGTACATGGCACCAAGCCGCCAATACAACATCTTATACTGAGCCTATCACACAGTTAGTTTTCTGAGTCCACACCCGAAGTTATCATTTTAGCCAAGTCAAAATTAGATATCTTTGGGTTCATATCCGAATCCAAGAGAATGTTGCTTAGTTTCAAATCTCTATGGATAATGTGTATCCTAGAGTGGTTGTGAAGATAATCTGCACCGTGTGTTATCCCTTCAATTATTTGGAAGCATGACGGCTAGTCAAGTGCCAGCCCTGCTCTCGTACGCCCTGCAAATTAGATCATCACTTCATCAGTGATGCATATAGAGAGCAAGTTCAATCTGTGATCAATCAGAACCTATCTAGGATTAAATGGATTTGGAATACGCAAGATTTCAAAGTGAAGACATGCCAAAGATGACATCCTCTGGGCTCCCATTTTGCATGTATTCGTAGACCGAAACCCACTCACTTCGTTCAGCGCAATATCCCATGAGTTTCTCTATGTTTGCAAGCTGAATCTCCAAAAGGATCTTGATTTCATTATTAAATAGCTCATATTCATTCACACATTCAGGTAGCTGTTGCCTTGAAACTGAAAGCCTTTTGGTAGTAACGTCACTCCCATGTAGTCGACCCTAAAAATTAAGGTGTAAACATACAACAATAATTTCAGAATTCAGAATCTGAATTTCAAATGATTATAAACCATGATGTATAGCAATTCCCCTTAAATATATATTTGCACAAGAGCATCCGGGGCAGGTGAGTGTTCCACTAGCGGTAGCATCCAGGAGGAATAGGAGATGACCGGTGCTAGGCTGAATTGGGTGGGATAGGGGTGGCTTGTGGCAGCGCTGAGGAGAGGTCGGTTTTCCTCAAGGAAAGGTGAGGACGAGGAAAGGCGAACTGAGAGGAGAAAAATCCTCCTCGATCCAACCCAAATTAGCCCCCTCCCAGTACTGGCTAGGGGTGGAGAAGGGCGCGCCGACCTGGAGTGCGGCTAGGGAGAAGAAGTGCTCCATTAGAGTAGTCCCCCTCCCAGTACTGACCAGGCAACTCAAGAGTATTATCCAGAAGAGTGGCAAAAAAGGCAAGCAAGCCAAGAACAGAGGTAAAACATGTAACCAAATCATAGGTAGTATCAACCAAGAAAACGACGCAATCGAACAATATGAGCTTGCTTGCAACTTGCGTTGGGAAATTAAATCCTCCTGAAAAAATCCAACTAATATGCATTTTGGGATCAAGAAACACCAAGGTAGGGGAGGAAACGAGAATAAAAAGAGAGAACTGAATCAATCCAAGCGATGCAATAATGTTGCACATCTTCTTATGCCAGAGTCTACGGTGCCACATGCAAATATACGAGCAATAAGCTTCTAAGAAATGTGCCCAAATAGTGTGGCTTGGCTTGGAGTGGCCAGCGAAGAGGGCCAAAGAAATGAGCGAGAAGCTGAGTTCTTTGACTTCGCGCGCACCTTGCAGGGAGGCCATGGCGCCGATCTCCAACGGGATGGGCCAGAGAAGTTGTTGACATCAAGGTAGATGTCAGTGAGCTAGGTGGGGTTGGCGAGCTCCTGGGGCACACCACCGCGGAGCGCGTTGTAGTGGACGTAGAGGCCGGTGACCAACGGGCGCCCCGCCACGACTAGGGAGAGCATCCCTACCACAGCCGGGGAGAGCATCCCCACCAGGTCCTTCCCCTGCAGTGAGACTTTGGCGACCCCGCTTGGCCATCACAAGCCACACCCTCAAACCTGCCTACGCCACAGGGTCCCACCCCGACGCGATCGGCTCAGCGTGAGACATGACGACAGCGTGAGGTGCCCTCGGCTGGGGGTGGAGAAGGGTGTCTCGGCCTGGAGTGTGGCGGCGGCGATGTGAGGTGTGTGGCATGTGAGGATGTGTTGTGCATCGGCTTTGTTTGCATGCTTGCTGGTGATGAGAGGGCGTCGTGGATAGCGGTTGGGAGAAGCCTGCACGTGTGGCGATCGTGAGATTGGACGGCTAAGAAGAGTTAAGTTAGAAAGGACGGCTGCGAAGAACTAAGAGAGAATGCACCGACGATCATTAACTCGTGTTTTTAAGAAGTAGAGATTGAGACGTGACAGGGATAGAGGGTCTGGAGCAGGGGCGGAGCTGGGACTCGGGTTGGGTGGGCTATAGTCCGAGGCCCAGTAAACTACCTAACACTATCGTGCCCCCTGAAGGCTGAAACCCTAACCCCAAAAATCCCCAATCCCCCAGCACGGCAATCGCCTGTGCGGCTGCGTCGGCCGCCGCCCTCGCCTCACGCGGTCACGCCCCATTGCTAGCCGCCGCCCTCGCCTCCTCCGGCTCCGCTGCCTCCTCCGCCCTCCGGCTCCGCCTCCTCTGTTTGTGAAATTAAGATGACCATACTTTGAGATTGTGATTGAACAACAGGTAGAATTCTTCTAATTTGCTTGCCACTCTGGTATGCTGATAAGTGATGGCCCATGCATAAAACTAAATTGTATTAGGCAAATTCTTTATGTATTTTCTAGATCTATACAAGTCACTTCAAAACAGTTCAGTGAAAAAAATAGAGAGGGAGTTAAGAATGCCAGGCCAAGAGATAGCTTGGTTAAAAACTTCTGGTACAGTCATAAGTAACAATATCACAAACTTTTGTGTTGATTATAGACTTTTTTTAAAAAAACTAAATTTTATTAGCCAACCTCCTGTCATTTTTATGTATCTTGCTGAATCAGACCTTGTGATTGCATCTGAATCTGATACCGTATCTACCTCCAAGTAAGACTGCTTAGTTTTCAACTTTGTCCTATTTCATCAGAAAGTTTAGTTTGCTTACCATTTCCAATATACCAGGTAAATGGTTAATTCAAGCTATTTAGTTTAATATAGTATTATAAAGTCTGCTCTCTCATTTACTTGCTTCACATAATGAGTTTCTTGTTTCTCAGGTTTGTAACTACATGTTGTTTGTCGCTGTTCAAGATTCTTAACAGAATGGAGTTTTCCCAGATCGATGCCTACAGAGAGGTAAGAATGCCATTCTATCCCTCTCTCAAGGGATTAGTGAAGTCATCAATATTGAACTTTCTCTCTGTTTGTTCTCTAGTTACAGCTGTTTTTTTGAAATTACTCTGATATGTGCGAAGAGCTTGAAAAGTTCAGACCACCTATTCCTAGAAAACAAGCAGCGAACAACACTTGGTTGAATTTAGTTTGGAAGGTGCTTCAATTCTGGATCCGCCACTGGTATGGAGAATATCCCATTGCCATCATCCCCAGCTGCACGTGCCATCGAGGCGATCTTTTGGCGTTCGCCCGTTCGATGCTGCCCGCCGGTGGCCGCGGGCAGCCTACGCGTCGCGCTCGGACCCACGCGCGGACGCGTGCTGCGAGTTTTTTGCTATTATAGTACTCCCTAAGTATGGCTTCAATAAAACGGTATCCACGTCGTGGGCTTCTCTAAAACGATACCTATTTCATGTACTCCTCTCTATAATAGTATTCCCAGGGATTTGAACTCAAATTATTTTGATTTTCAAATTTTATCACCTCCATATGACTAAACTACCCTTCCTAAATTTGTTTAGACAGCAGCCGTCTCCCTCTTCGCTCCCCGCCCACAAATCCCAATTCTGCTCCAAACTTTTCGCGAAACTTCCCAAGATTCGCTGGCGCTTCGAACCAAAACAGCGAAACCCACCGGCGATCCGTCGTCTCCCTCCACTCCTCTCCACCCAAAAATTTCCCCCGAAAACTTTGAATCTTGCAGCCTCCCTCCCACCTCCGTTACAAATACCCATGGATTCATATGGAGGAAATAAAATTCGAAAATCAAAATAATTTGAGTTCAAATCCCTGGGAATACTATTATAGAGAAGAATACATGAAATAGGTATCATTTTGGAGAAGCCCACGACGTGGATACCGTTTTGTCGAAGCCATACTTAGGGAGTACTATAATAGCAAAAAACTCGCGTGCTGCACGTTCCCCCGTGCCACAGCGACACAGCGTGGCGAGACGCCACCGTCGCTCGCTCCGCCGGGCGCCCTCTCGTCACGTAAAGAGGAGGAGCACTCCGCTTGCATCGCTGTCGCTGCACTGTGCGCGAGTGGAGACAACGCAACCGCCAACACACGCCGACATCTCTGGAGCGAGCGCGCGCGCGCGCGAGAGAGAGATAGACCGTACGGCTGCGGCACGGCCAGGATATGGCGAGAGAAGCGCGAGCGAAACCGACCAGGAATCCGAGCCCCGAACGAGATTGGAAGCTGGAACGTGGAATCCGAGGCCCAAACGAGATTGGAAGCTGGAACGAGCGAACGATAATAAATAAATAAATTAAATTGAGCTCCGAGGAAAACGGAGCGAGAAACTCCCGGAGTCCTACGCGCGGGCGCGTTGTTGCACCGAACCGCCCCGCGCGTAGCAAGGGCACGAGCGCCACCGCCCCCATGGGGTCTCTGCCGGCCACCATGCCGCCGGAGCTGCGGTCGCTGCGGTCGACGCTGGACCAGCGAGGGCTGCGGGACCCGCTGCTCTCGTTCGACTGGGGCGTCCCCGCCGCCGCCACCGGCGAGGCGCGGCAGGGGCGGCTGCGGCGGGCGGCGGACGCGGTGCGCGAGGCGGTCGTGGAGATGTGGGCGTTCGCGCGCAGGGACCCGCGGAAGCCGGTGTTCGCGGCCAAGGTGGCCATGGCGCTCGCGCTCATCACGCTGCTCGTGTTCCTCCGCGAGCCCAGCGACATCGTCAGCCACTCCGTCTGGGCCATCCTCACCGTCGTCGTCGTCTTCGAGTTCAGCATCGGTGCGTTTTCTTGACTGGGTGTCGCGATCCTTTGGGCTAAAAAGATGCGTGATTTTGTATGTGCTCATGCACGGATGCATCTATTTGTTGATTTGTTTTCCTGGTTCGGGGTAAATTTCTGGAACGTTCTCGATCTGATTAATCTTGCAATTAGGAGACCCTTTTTATGCGATACAACAATTGTTAGATGTGAACTTCGTTTGTTTTTTCAGTGGATTGTGATGTCACACGAGTGAATTACGTGGTAGACTATTATGCTAGTGTCTCTTAACATTGAAACTAGATACACGACGGTGATGGTGGAAACAAACATGTCTTTTGGATTCATGTTTGGCAATGGTAGCACGTACATGGTTACTGACAATTGGAGAAGACCTAGGCAACCCACAGATTAAGATATTGGTGCTTGTGTTTGTTTATCTTGTTCACTTGTAGAATAGGTTTTTATTGTGTATGCTGGGATGTTTAGCATCAAATTGAAAATGACCATGTGAGGACTTCTTAGAATTTGTTCAGAGGGAATTCTGAAAGTGTAATGAATCTATGTGCTGGTGAAACACTTTGCACTGTTGTGTAAAACTTATGTTACGTTCTGTAACGTTGCTGATATGCATAAGCTGAAGGTGCCAAGTTTAAAGATCTCTTAACAGTTAACGCCGTACCTAGTGTTAACCGAAGAAATTCATCTGTTTATTTACCAGGTGCTCTCGTACAGTGTACGATCGTACGCATATTCAGTGGCTAATTCTGTTTTTTGCTACACAGGTGCAACCTTGAGCAAAGGGCTTAACAGGGGACTGGGAACACTTACTGCAGCAGGGCTTGCTCTCGCAGTTGCTGAATTGTCCACACACATGGGAAAATTCAACATAGTGGTTCTTATCATAAGCACTTTTGTTGTTGGTGAGTATTGAGAGATGTTGAAATCATTCTGTACATAATTTATTTTTTACGTTTGAACGTATCTGATTCTTAGTTTGTTGCTTTTATGCTTTCTGATTGCTAGCATTCTGCGCAACCTTGACAAAGCTGCACCCCAAGATGAAACCATATGAGTATGGACTTCGTGTCTTCCTGCTGACTTTCTGCTATGTCACGGTTTCTGGATACAATACGGGGAAATTCACTGGTACGGCCATAAGTAGATTTCTACTGATTGCAATTGGTGCTGCCGTCAGTCTGGCAGTCAATATTGGCATACACCCAATCTGGGCAGGAGAGGATTTGCACAACTTGGTCGCAAAGAATTTTGCTGGTGTCGCAAAATCTTTAGAAGGTATGACCATCCAACATCAGAATTGTTTTGGGGTACTTGCCAGGTTGCATGAATAGAATAGGCTTGATTTTTTGCTCAAATGTGAAAACCACTTTGGTTGTCCTTGTCCATTCTAGGATGTGTTGATGGATATCTGAAATGCATGGAATATGAAAGGGTTCCTTCAAAGATACTCACATACCAAGCTTCTGATGATCCTCTGTACAGTGGATATAGGGCAGCTGTTGAGGCATCAGCACAAGAGGAAACTCTGGTCTCTTCTTGCTCCAGGTGCAATTCTTCTAGGGTTATTTTTTTCCTTGTATTTTAACAAGGTGCTTTCCTGTGTTTGCAGTTAGGATTTGCTATATGGGAGCCACCACATGGACCTTACAAAATGATGAAATATCCTTGGAGGAGCTACACTAAAGTTGGTGGAGCGTTGAGGCATTGTTCCTTCGCAGTCATGGCATTGCACGGGTGCATACTTTCAGAGATTCAGGTTTGTGCATCTCATGGCAGCAACAAATGCTCTACTGAATTCCGAATTTGCTAACTATATTTTTCTTATCGACTTTAGGCGCCACCGGAGAGCAGAAAGGTTTTCAGCGCTGAGCTTCATAGGGTGGGCAAAGAAGGCGCCAAAGTGTTGCGCGAACTCGGGCAGAAAGTCGAGACCATGACAAAACTGAGCTCTTCAAACATCCTGTCAGAAGTCCACCTCGCAGCCGAAGAGCTGCAAAAGAAGATCGACCGGAAGTCCTACCTCCTCGTCAACACAGAACGGTGGGAAGCCATCAGGCGGCACGAAGGAATTACCAAGGGTGAATTGCCCGAGCACACCGCTATCAATCTCGGCAAAGTGCACAAGTCGAACAGCTTCGCTTCGAACTCATCCCTTGCCAGCTTCCAGCAGCAATCGCCCTGGCCCGTTCGGCAATCGCTACGTCCGAGCTTGCCGTTCGAGCTTGGGGAATCGAGAACGTACGAGAGCGCCAGCGCGTTGTCGCTGGCGACGTTCGCCTCGCTCCTCATCGAGTTTGTTGCTCGGCTCCAGAACCTCGTTGATGCGTTTGAAGAGTTGAGCCAAATGGCTCACTTCAAGGATCCTGTGGAGGAACCCTCTGCGGTCAGCAGGGAGAGTGGTGGTGTTTTAGGCAGAATACGCAATTTTTTTCGCCTGAAGAGTTGATGCAGATGGCAAGAGATTAAACCTAGCCAGTTTTGTATGAGGTGAATGGGTAGCCAAATGTGTACATTAACCCAAATTAGGGGGTATGCGAGAACTCCCCTGCTGCTGGTGGTGAAGCTTACCCAAATTAGGGGGTATACGACTTAATGCAAAAAAAAAGAGAGAAAGAAATAACTTAATTTTAATATGATTTTCAAACTAAAATCCCTAAATAACCAAATAATAGTAATTTAGAATAAAAAACAATGAAAACGTAACTTTAGAACCAATCTAGCGGCGCTTTTGCATGGGCCATCCTGCTAGTTTTAATGAAAGAAGCTGAAATTCTCTCCACGGTTGAATAATACACACATTGCTTCTTGGGTATATACAACACAATATTCTCTCTAATCACAAATACATGTTATTTTGGTTCGAGTATATACAACACAGTACTCTTTAACAAATACGCACTTTCAAAACTTTGATTATCAGTATCTTTTTAAATATTTAGATTAAATACATAAAAATCATATATATAGATTTGCCTTAAAAAAACATTTTCGTAATATTATAATTTTATTGAGTGTTATAACTATATTATAATAGAAATTAATGGTCAAAGTTATGTTTAGAGACCATGTCAATATCCAAAACAACATGTATTTGTGACTAGTATATATATTACAAACAAGTATTACAACAAACAGTGGGATTTATAACTATCGACTCTAGAGGAGATAGTGCACCTAATGGCAGCTGCTATTCAATAAGCAACTCTCATGGAATTCTCGATTTACATATGTTTATTGTGCAATTCTCGTCAGAGGAAGAAGGGAAAGCCCTTTTGTGTTTGTGGCTTGGTGCAGTCTGAATTAGCCCATCCAATCTGCCTTTGTTGATTATCATACACAACTAACTTGCCGCGCAGAGAAACATCTACATGGGAAACCAGGAAAGGATCATTACAAGTTTGAAAAAGTCAACCATCTTCATTATACAGCCAGAATTATGAATGGATGGAAAGAGAAAGTGCAAATGATAAGAAGAAGCCCATCCATACCTCCGATTATTATTGTTGACCCGTGATTAATATCCGTTCCATTGAGCAGCCCAAGGCAGACATTGCCTTTGTCCTGGAAAAGGTCCAACAAGAAAAACAGATTTTCAGCATAAAACTCATCTTACAGATGCCGATAGACGATAGAAGACCTAACGATGATATATGAAGAATGCATCAAGACTTACACTAATGATCAAGTAATCATCTGGAAGAATGGTGAATGTTCTGGGCATGACAAACCATCGTTTACCAAAATGAAGGTTCAAGGGCTTGAAAAACTGTTTGACATCTTCCAAATACCTGAATATCACAAGATCGTTAGGAAGATGGAATAGTTTCTTTTCGAGAGAGCTGCCTGTCAAATTTCCTCTCTGAAGAGGCTATCTATTGTTAATTTGTTATCCCATTGCTTTACCTCACAGGAAAATCAGCTTTCAAGCATAAAGGTAATGTCCGATCTGAGCTATCTTGGACAAAACTGGGGGAGACATGTTTAATCTGTCAAATTAGAAGAAGTTAGTAAAATGAGATTGAACATATTCATCCTTATGAACAAATTAATAGCAATACTCACAGAAGCAATAAGGTTTCTGTATATTTCATTTGGGAGGTATGTATATGAGCTTCCGCTGTCAAAAATCACTTGAATCGAGTTTCCTGCCTGCCCACGCATACTGACCTGCTGATCTCCATAATTTACTTTCTGGACTTCTGTGTGATATAAGTTACTGGCAATACAAAAAAAAATCATCAAGGAGAGTGGAAGAACTTGGTCAAAGATTTCCAAGGATTGGTTGCAATGAAAGCACAAGGTAATTCTGCTAAAGAAGAAGTATGACACAAAAGGAAAATAATGACCATGGCAGTACATGCAATTACACTTTCACAAAAAGGACGCGACTTACTCTGGACCACTTCGAATAGGTGCCCATGTCATTCCCCATCGGGGTACATAATCATCACCTAGAAACATATACCCTCCGCCACTTGGTTCTCTAGTAATACAATGACCAAAAACATTGGAAATAATCCCTTGCCTGGCCAGCTGACTAGGAAGGCTTATTGCTGCCCCGCTAAGACCAAGGATCCCATCAGTCTTTGATGGCGAGGCCAAAAGCTGTCCTTGCTGATCATACGCACAACTACATTTGATAGACAGCAAACAGTTAGATGATTTGACATCATTTGTTCTAATGCATCACACATGTACAAGAGATCCACAGCTACCAGGTTTGAAACGTACCCAAAGACAAAGTCTAGTTTTTCCCTTCCACCATTTGTAGCAATCAGATGCATATCATCCCTTGCAAGGACACCCATAGAGGAGCTTTGATCTGCATATTCAATCTCATAGTCACATTGCTTGCAAGTCTCACAGTAGTTCTGGATACCTTGCAACTCTTGACATAACAAATCCCTAGGAGGGACTATCTTTTCTTTTGCCGGCTTATATAAAGGATGAGGTCCCTGCGATTATGGCGCATATTCATTAGAGAACAGTACAATAAACTTGGAATGAATAATGAGGCTAATCACAAATTAATAAACAGACCCATATCAGTTTTTTATTAGTTAGATATCCGCATTACTGAAGTAGAGATCCTTGCATAGTTTAGGTAAAGCATGTTGTTGGAAATAGAATGGAAATTGCTTATGTTTGATCGCATACTTTGGCACAGTTTGTGCATGGTGCATCACACTGGATCCATGTCAAGTCGCTTCCAGTATCAACATCAACAAAATAAGGTCTTGGTGGATTGCCAACAAAGATAGATGTGTAATATTGCCTGCAATCGGTGTAAGATAATATTAGCCTCAACAGTCCAAGCATGACATATTAGTATCCCTTCTATTGTGTACCAAAGACTAGCAGACACATTAACATAAATGATAGCCACTTTTTTATGGATAAATAATAGCCAATCGGAATATAGAGATTAGTTTGCCAAAGAGGGTAGCCTTAACTAAATATGTTGGATACTCAGATGTTAATAACAGCCTGCATATAAAAGGTATTCCAGCTTTGATGGATACTCATCACATCCTGCAACAGTACAACTAAACTAAGACTGCATCTTGAGTTCTTGACGTATCTAAGAAACAAAAAGGCCTGTAATTTACAATAGCCAAACTTCTAAGACTGTTTTTAGTACTTACTAAATCTAAATATCATCACATCATCTAAACCCAGTTTTGTCATATAAGCATCACCTAAAAGTTCGTTTAGCCAATTTCCCCCAAGCCAGATCCATGGAACACAATCAAATTGCATTTGATCATCAAAAGCACCCTCCTTGCCCCCAAACTGAGTATAAACAAATTCCCCGTGAATCATAACGCAAAGGAGCAATATATACGCTTAAATTAAATCGAATTCCTGAGCAATTGTTACGCACCCATCGGGGAACACATTGCCCTTGATCGGGAGCAGCGCCGTCGAGTTCGTCCCCGCCGCGGCTGTCCTCTTGACCTCCAACTTGTTCCTGGCCTTCCTGCCGCCGCTCTGTCCGCCGTAGTCATCGACCCTCCTGGCCGCAAGCTTGACGTCGCCGAACTCCCGCAGCGCGCGCCCATGCCGCGCCTTGGGGTACAGCGGCAGCAGGAACGACTTGGTCTCGTTCCTCTCCCTCTGCGCCTCCTCCTCCATCCCCAAGAACTGCACGGCCACGTCCGAGTACAAGCAGTAGTACGCCGCGATGGCCAGCGCCCCCAGCACGAGCACCATCGCCGCCACCCGCCTCGATCGCCTGGCCTCTGCCGCCGCGGGAAACATCGCCGGCGCCGGAGACGGGGGCGGGGGCGGGGGCGGGGTCAGGGCGGCGGGGTCGTCGGTGTAGGTGAAGGCGGTGATGGTCTTGCCCTTGGAGGGCTGGTCGGGGGGAGGGAGGGAGATTATGACCACGCCGTGGAGCTGCGGCGGCTCCGGCGCCACAGGGGGCGGCGGCGGCATCTCCGGCGAGATCGCGGCGGCGCTCCTGGGAGGTCAGAGGCGGCGTAGAGGGCAAGCCATGGAAGGGAAGCGAGGACGGAATGGGAAACTGGCCAAGGGACCAAGTGGATTTGCTTCGGGTTGGTGGTTTTGGTGTGCGGAACTGCGGACTTGGAGCTCTGCGCACTGTGATTGGCTCGTTGACTTGGACTTTCTAGACGAAGGTAAAGTTGGATTTTTTTGGTGAATAATTCTCCGAGCCATTGTATTGTACCTCCTCCCGTCACTTAACAAATTATTAGTGTTTTTTTAAATAATTTATCAGAACAGATTTTTATAATCACTTATCAATTTATTGATATCAATTTATTGATATCAATTTATTCACATAAGTATTTATGCTAGTACTATATGCCATCAATCATTGTCGAAATAAACTCACTTATGTTTAACGACGCGGATGGGCTTAGGCATGAAAATAACAGCGGCGGAAATTTCCTGAACAACCGCCGGTGACATCGCATCACTCCTAAAAAAAGTACTGATGACATGGGCATTAGTATTAGTAAAAGCTTAGCAATTGAACTAACTAATAAAAGCTTAGCATTAGTACTGATGACATTTGGAACTAGTGGGTTGACTTCTGGTAAGCTTATGCCAGTGTCAGGCAAAACATATCTTGAAATACGAAATGCCACGGAAATTTCGTATGAAAAATGAGCATGTGAGGGTCGAGTCTCTCGATTCATGTCTGGTTCTTTGAGGTCCAATTCGTCAAACCACGCCAGCTACCTAAGCAGGGCAATCAGGATTGCCCTGGGAGATGCTCACGGCTCACCTGGACACTGCTTACGGTAACATTTGACAGTATCTGTTGTTTCTGTTTTCACCGTTGGTCGTGGCAGATTTAGGTTTGCTTGCTTATGATCCACAATCGTGGCTTCACCTGGTGCCACGTCAGTCCGATGTGAGCACTCCATATTTACCCTTCATTTGGCTTCACTTTCGTGATTCTGTCGTCGTTGTCATGGCAAAGAAGACTAGTTGAATCTTGTTTCTACTTTCTACTACTCTGCCACAGAGTACATGTAACTTCATCTAGAACATGACATGGCATTGGTCGTTATTTTTGTAGGGCTTTTCTTAGAAGAAGTTAATTTCTTTTGCAGTGTTAATTGGAGCGTTAACGGAAGGAAGGACGAAGCCATTGGGCCGACATCACATACGGCCCACAAGTCCCACACGGCCGCAAGATATTTCTCCCGCGCCCACGCGGCTGCGAGCCCGCAAGATCTTCTCCTAGCTAGCCGGTAACCTCCCGTCGACTGGGCCTCGCCGCCGCCGCCGCCGCCGCCGCCGCCTCCTCCGCCTCGACGCCGCGTCACCTACCTCGCCACTCCCCGCTGCTGCGACCCAGCTACATTGCTCTATTGGACTTTACCACGGCGCATGTGAAGTATTATACGAAGTTGCATGTGTTATATGTGTTGTATATGATCACAGTCGTGCTGCGATCGCAGCGAGGCAAGAGTGCGTACGTTAAGTGCTTATATAAATGTTATGAATAGCTCGAACGTGAAATATTACATCGTGGTGAGATATGCGTACGTTAAATGAATTTATGAATGTCATAAGTAGCTCGGATGTGAGATGACACATCATAGAGGTTAGACGAGGTGTGAATGTCGGATCAGTTTCTTTTTTTATGTTTTTATAGTATAAAGATCGACGAAGAAAACACTGCAAAGTGATTCAAGGTGGCACAAAAACTATTGTCTCGTGAATTCATCGTTCTCCAGTAAATCCAGGCATCCGCATGTGTCATATTTCTTCATGGTCTTAAGTGTGTTCAAATTCATCCCTTCATGATTGTAAATGTACTCGAGTTCAATCCTTCATAGTCGTAAATGTGTTCGAGTACAATCCTTTGTGGTCGTAAACAAGTTTGAGTGTAAGTGTGTTTGAGTACAATCTTTTATGGTCGTAAACGAGTTTGAATATTAGTTCACGTGGTCGTAGACGTGTACAAATACTCGTGGTCATAACTCATAAGAGAGTCTTAGGTCTGGTGGTCGTGTGAGTGCGTGTGCTCTGACTTCCTGCAACATGCTCCAGGTGGGTGGTGGTGATGGACAAAGGCCGCCGCGCCCGCGGGAGGCGGCGAGGTGCTCCGTGCGGAGGCCGTCGACTACTACGCCGCCACACTGGCCAGGGTGTTACGGAGGTAACTTGTTTCGCGTTCTGTAGCTAATGAGAGCGGAAAACTTTTGTTGTTTACTCTTTCTGGTGTTGAAATTATTGTTTTGACCCCAAAAAAATGCAGTGAGGAGGAGGCGCAGATGCGCATGTACGATGCTTCATGGGATGGGAGCTACGGGTTCTGCTGCAAGATCGACGAGGAAGCATCAAGGGAGCTTGCGAGTATATTGTTGAAACTCTTGGTGTCAAATTGTGCAAATTAATGAGCTTCGGTGCTCCTTTTTTTAAAAAAAATGCATGAGAAAGTTTGAATTCTAGGGCGAAAGATGCTTTCAATTATGATAACCTTTAGCTTGCTCCATTTTCCTGTAATGTAGTGATACAGGGTAATGCAAGTTTTGAGTTGCAGTGTGACAGATGCTGCTAAACGGCGGTGATTCTACAAGTTATGATTGCCATCTTTCTTATCATTCCATTCTCTGAATAATTCAGATTTGCATATGTTTTAGACCTCAAACAAGTGGTGGTAATAGGCTAGTAGATTTGGTGTGTCAAGATACAGCTCGTTATATTTGTTAGTGTATGGATTGCGTCGTTCGTATGACTGACTTCGATGCTGTACTTGGAAAGTAGCAAAAGCAACTTCAAATAACGAGTGTACTCAAAACAGTTATATATCTGCAATTCTCAAAAAACAAAAGACATGGTATATGCTTCATGCTTGGAACTCATATATGTTAGCTTCTTATGCTCTTCCCAATTTACAGAAATGCCTGGTGTATTAGCTGTTAGGCCAGATAAGGGTGATGGATCAGACAAGGATAATCGCAGTTTGTACCTATCAGCAGCTAACCTTGCAAGCTTCAGTGATGCTGCTTGTAATCACTCTTCTTCTAGCTGGCAAAATGAGTTTTGGCTTGTCCGAATGGAGAAGCCCGGTGTTGAAGTTGTGACGAAGGCACAAATGGTGGACCACTATACCCAAATCCTCATGAAAGTGTTGGGGAAGTATGTAGTCTCATTGCTCCTCAGCAACCTAGCTAATACTTTGATATCTATCTGCCCTGTGAGTGATAAAGACTACTGTATATCTCTTCAATTTTCCAGCGAAAAGGATGCACAAGTTAGCATACGTCACATTTCATGGGAGAGAGATTATGGTTTCTGTTGTCAATTGTCATATTGATGAAGAATGGTCGAAGGAGCTAGCTGGTGATCAACTTGTGCCTTGTCCTCCTTTATGGACAATTCTGTCCATTTTTTTTCTTTCATAGGCAATTCTGTCTTTACTTAGACACGCTGATAATTTAACTTTGCATACCAGATGTTCCTGAAGTGCTATCTGTTCGACCAGAGACAAATTTTGGATCTGACAACAAGGATTACAAAGGTTTGTCTCATCTCTTTTGTTTCTAATGAATCCAACTTCATTTCTTTACGCTGGTATCTTAAATCCTATCATCATAGTTGTCCCTTTCTGCTACTGTTGTGTGCCACATAGGCAACCAGAATTCCAATGTTGCTAGACAAGGTTGTGCCTTGATCTAGCTTATTTTCCATGCTGACATGATAACGGTGTAAAGCCTCAAAACATTATGCACATCACATTAAACCACTAGCCTTGCACTAGAACACCTAGAGTTCATTAGATCGGGGAGACTCACGGTCGGCAATGAAGGCCATTGAGCGAAGACCACGTGCCTGCGTGATGCAGGCGTGAGGGCGAGTCGGTGAAGGTCGGTGAAGCCTCGGAGTCCGGGAAGTCGTCGGTGAAGTCCTGCAGTGGTGGCGGTCTTCCCGTTGCTGGCAGCGCGCAGTAGATCGGGTCTCTTAGGGTTTGTGCGGGGTTTTTGGCTCTCACGGGAACGAATGGAGAACCCAACGTGAGAGGCCGGAACTCCCTTTTATATTGCGCTGCGCAACGGGGGACCGTAACCAAAGTTGGTTAGGCACCCCCGATCAGGGCGCGAGAAAACAGGTGAACGTGGGCATCACCCCACGTCTCCCTCTTCTAACGGTTTATCCTAGATCAAAATCCAACGTTCTCCCCCTTGATCATAAGGCTAAACATCATAAGCCCTCTCTCAATAAAAGTTCACACCAAAGTAATGCGTCACAGCAGTCAATTTAAGTACCGCTGGACATCAATACTTATAGTGCTCCATTCTATATCGATCGGATAACATAATACTTTATGGGAGTTGGTTACTTTATCTGGTCCTCTTTTTCCAGGATCACAGGCTCTCCAATAAACTCATGCCGGCAACATGATCACAAAAAATATTGGGTGGTAAGCCTTTTGTGAGCGGATCCGCAAGCATAAATTTAGTTCCAATATGCTCAACCTTAATTGTTTGATCCTGGACTCTATCTTTCACAACATGATACTTTATGTCAATGTGCTTGGCAGCCGCACTCGACTTGTTGTTACTCGAATAGAAAACTGCGGGTTAATTATCGCAGTACAGAATGAGTGGTCTAGAAATGTTGTCTACCACTCTCAATCCCGGGATAAAGTTCTTAAGCCATACAGCCTGCCCGGTAGCCTCATAACATGCCACAAATTCAGCCTGCATTGTCGACGATACAGTAAGTGTTTGCTTTACACTTTTCCATGAAATTGCTGCTCCTACGAGGGTGAAAATATAATCTAATGTGGACTTCTTAGTGTCTTTACACCCTGCAAAATCAGCATCAGAAAAGCCGACAACCTCAAGGTTATCGCTTTTCTTATATGTGAGCATGTGACCTTTAGTGCCTTGCATATAGCGTAGGACTTTCTTAACGGCTTTCCAGTGGTCCGGTCTTGGATTTGACTGATATCTGCCAAGCATCCCGATAACAAAAGCTAAATCAGGGCGTGTACATACTTGAGCATACATAATACTTCCGACAGCAGAAGCGTAAGGTACAACCTTCATCTGATCAGATTCATAGTCATTCTTTGGGCATTGAAATTTCCCAAACTTATCACCCTTAACAATAGGAGCAGGCGAGGCAGAGCATTTATGCATATTGTATCTCTTTAGTACTCTGTCAATGTATGCTTTTTGTGATAAACCCAATGTTCCTTTGGACCTATCTCGGTGAATTTCAATACTAAGAACATAAGATGCTTCACCGAGATCCTTCATGTCAAAGTTGGACGAGAGAAATCTTTTAGTTTCCCGCAGCATGTCCACACTACTGCTGGCCAATAATATATCGTCCACATAAAAGATTAGGAAGATGTAATTACTCCCCCTGAACTTAACATATGTACAATTATCAACATCATTCTCCTTAAATCCAAATTTCCTTATGACTTCATCGAACTTAAGATACCATTGCCTAGAAGCTTACTTCAGGCCATATATGGATTTCTTAAGCTTGCATCCCAAATGTTTCTCGTCTTCCACAACAAAACCTTCCGGTTGTGTCATGTAAACGTCCTCATACAAATCTCCATTCAGGAATGCAGTCTTAACATCCATTTGGTGCAACTCTAAATCAAAATGTGCTGTGAGCGTCATTATGATTCTAAATGAATCTTTAGATGAGACAGGAGAAAAGTTTTCATTATAATCAATGCCTTCTCTTTGTGTAAACCCTTTTGCTACAAGTCTCGCCTTAAACCTTTCGATATTCCCTTTGGAGTAAACCTCATAATCACTTGGAATAGCAGATCTCCTCACTCGTTCTGATCTCCTGACAGGTTCATTAGCAGGCTCATTAGGCTGTTCATTAGCTGTCAGAGAGGGCTGTGAAGGCTCATCATTAGGTACCGTACTTGTATTTTCAGAGCCCTCAACAGAAGAAGTGGCCACAGAATTAACTAGAGACGCAACAAGAGTTGCAACTACAGGATCAACTGTGGGCACAACTATTTGGGGCATAGGAAAATCAGTCTGTCGGATTAGCGGTGAAGCAACATAAATCCGCTTCTCCTCAAGATCAATTTTCCTAGGCTCCAAGTTGCCACTGATGCCATCATTTTCTAAGAACACAACGTGCCTTGTTTATACAAATTTTGTGGTACGATCTGGACAATAGAATCGGTACCCTTTAGACCTGTCAGGGTAGCCAATAAAATGGCAACTCACAGTCTTGCGATCTAATTTCCCAATTTGTGGGTTAAATACTTTAGCTTCGGCTGCACAACCCCACACATGGAGGTAGTTCAAACTTGGTTTTCTCCCAGTCCATAATTCATAAGTTGTTTTAGGCACTGATTTACTGGGAACCTGATTGAGTATGTGTGCAGCGGTCTTTAATGCTTCCATCCATAACTTTACAGGCAAAGTGGAGTAGCTCAACATACTTCGAACTATGTCCATAAGTGTGCGGTTTCTTCTTTCCGCTACTCCATTTTGCTGGGGATCACCAGGCATTGAGTACTGGGCGACTATACCATTTTCTTGTAGGAACCTGGCAAAAGGATCAGGAACCTGCCCATAAGTTGCGTGTCGCCCATAATACTCTCCCCCACGATCCGAGCGCACTACTTTAATCTTTAGACTGTGCTGATTTTCAACTTCAACCTTAAATATTTTAAATTTATCAAGTGCTTCCGATCTCTCTTTAATAGGATAGATATAGCCATAACGTGAGTAATCATCAGTGAACGTAATAAAAGAATCATAACCATCCACTGATGTCACAGGGAAAGGACCACATATGTCGGTATGAATTATTTCTAAAATCCCTGTGCTTCGAGTAGCACCTTTCTTTATTGTCTTTACATACTTGCCTTTGATGCAATCAAGGCAATGATCATCCAAATCACTAAAGTCTAAAGAGTGGCGAATTTCTTCTTTAATGAGACATTCAATTCTCCCCCTCGAAATGTGGCCCAAACAACAGTGCCACAATTTCGACAAAGTCTCATCAATTCGCTTGCGCCTTTTATTCACATCACATACATTCATCGATATAGGAAAATCTTGCAGGGATAACATATAAAGCTTGTCGTGTCGGATGGCACGACCAACATTATCATTATTAAAATAAATCAAACACTCTCCGTGTCCAAAATTACAAGAATATCCATCATTATCTAATAATGAAACAGAAATTAAGTTTCTTCTCATCGAGGGAACATAAAGAGCATCATTAAGTTTCATTACAAAGTCGTTATTCAAAACTAAAGAAACTGATCCAATAGCTTTAATTTCGGCTTCCATCCCATTAGCCACTCTTAGGTTTCTTTCCCCTCTGAGACTTCTCAACATATGGAATCTCTGCAAGGAATTCGTAACGTGCACAGTGGCACCAGAATCAATCCACCAAGAGTTTATAGGAAAATCATCAGCATAAAATGCTTCATCAACAAAAGTAATTTCATAAGTACCTTTCTTGGCGAGCCATTTTAGCCATCCAGGATAATCATCTTTGAAGTGGTCATTTGACTGACAAAAGTAGCACTCATCACTTTTCTTCTGCCCATTTGAGTTTTCAAGACCTGAAGCGTTTTTAGGCGCCTTAGGATGCTGTGGATGCTGTGGCTTTTGTGGCTTCTTATAAGGGAAGTAGGCTTGCTCCTTCTTTCCCTTTCCTTTATAGCCACCTCTATTTCTAGAGGGATCAGCTTTATTTGAGGAGTCGATTTGATTTACAAAATCATTAGCTCCCTCAGCTTTGCGCCTCTCTTCTTCCTAAGAAACATTAGCGATCAACTCACTCATGGTCCACTTGTCCTTAATGGTGTTATAGTTCACCTTAAAAGCTTCAAATTTCTTAGGAAGAGACATCATAATGTAATGGACAACAAAACCATCAGAAATTTTCATGTCCATTGTCTTAAGTCTGGCAGCAATGTTAATTATGGTCATAATGTGCTCACGAACATTTCCAGTACCATTGTACTTAGTGTTCATGAGCCTGTGCATCAGTGTGGTAGCATAAACCTTAGATGACCCCTTAAAGTGATCCTCGATGGAGGACAAGTACTCCTTCACCTTTTCCTTTTCAGGGATTGCTCCCCTAATGGCTTCACTGATGGAGTTCTTCATTACAGCAAGTGAAACGCGGTTAGACCGCTCCCACTTCTCAGCATTAATTTTGTACTCCTTCATTTTGTCATCAAATTTGTCATCCCCTTCATTAGGAGCCACAGGCTCATCGAATCTGAACGCGTAGTCCAGATCCATGAGCTGGAAGGTCGTCACAAATGCAAACTTCCATTTCTGGAAGTTGCTCCCGTTAAGTGGCTCAATCGCATTAATTTGAGCAGAAACAGTAGCAGCTGAAAATTTTAAAATTTTTATTAGGAAAATGCATAATTAATTTGCATGAAAGTTAACCTTACGTTGGTATGATTAACAACATGCTCATAAGAATTTTTCGCATCACCGTTGGGCAGAAACGAAAAATTTAACATAATTCATAACATGCAATTACAATTAACGTTGGTCAAAGAGTAATAGCATGTAAAAATAAACATAATTGATATCATGCAATTACAATTAACGTTGGTCCAAAAGTAATAGCATGAAAATAAACATAATTCTCCAATTGAACTTCTCGTTGGTTTCATTCAATTAGAGACACAACATCAGGCAGCGGAAAAATAGCATAATATTTTCAGCAGTTTAAAAAAAACATTGTCCAGTAATATTTTCTTGAGAGAGACATCAAATAATACATCAATCATCAATTATACATGAGATACACATGAAATATATATACTGAAATATATATATATATATATATATATATATATATATATATATATATATATATATATATATATATATATATATTGTACTCCCGGGTGTAATTACACCCTATGTCGTATCTCACAACGTAGGGAGTATCTCGCGTAACGGAGGGTATGTACAAGTAGTATATGAGTATTTAAGACCATATAGGTAGTATGAACAATTTTTCAGAGGTGGTATGTATATTTTTTTGACATACTTCTTTTTATGTGCGTATATGAAGGTATTTATAAAATACGCTAAAAACTATGGACTCCCTTGCAATTTTTTCGTATGGTTCATATTGGAGTATCTTATAATTAGTATATGACTATACCTAAAATGATAAAGGAGTATTTCAAGTTTGTTTAGGTGATATATTAGAGGTGGGTGTAATTACACCCGGGAGTAAAAAGTATTTTTTCATATATATATATATATATATAATGCACTGCTGGGCCGAAAACCCAGCAGCCAAAATAGTGCAGCCGAAATGGCCTTACGGCTCCCGGCCCATGGCCTCCATCGGCCCATCAGCCCCCACCGAATAAAATCTGAGCCGCCCGATCAAAATCAACGGTCAAGCGCGCGCGGAGGGGATAACACCCCCAAAACCTAACCCTAGCCCTCATTTCGGCTCCTCTCCACCCGAAAAATCGGATCTCCCGTGCGGCTGCGGCAACAGCAGGAGGCGGCGGCGGCGCCACGCCTGCGGCCCCCGAGCGAGGCGACGGGGCGCCGGCGACGCAAAACGGCGACCGCGCGGCTCCCACATGGTGTCGGCAGCCGACGACCCGAGGCAGCGGGCGGCGGCCCGGAGCGGAGCGACGGCAGCGGGCGGCGACCGTCGGCAAGCCCACGGCGAGCGGCGGCAAATACATAAGTCCCGATCCCCTCCTTTTTTTTCTTGATTTGAGGATTTCAAGAGTTCTGGTGGGGCTTAATATTTGGGGATTTTCATTAGAGTTTCCATTAGGGTTTGAATCCCCTCCTTCTAACATTCTACCCGAGCCCAAGAACAAGCATCAGTGAGCTAGGGTTCTAGGAAAACTAGCAGCGCTCTAATACCAAATGTAAAGCCTCAAAACATTATGCACATCACATTAAACCACTAGCCTTGCACTAGAACACCTAGAGTTCATTAGATCGGGGAGACTCACGGTCGGCAATGAAGGCCATTGAGCGAAGACCACGTGCCTACGTGATGCAGGCGTGAGGGCGAGTCGGTGAAGGTCGGTGAAGCCTCGGAGTCCGGGAAGTCGTCGGCGAAGTCCTGTAGTGGTGGCGGTCTTCCCGTTGCTGGCAGCGCGCAGTAGATCGGGTCTCTTAGGGTTTGTGCGGGGTTTTTGGCTCTCACGGGAACGAACGGCGAACCCAACGTGAGAGGCTGGAACTCCCTTTTATATTGCGCTGCGCAACGGGGGACCGTAACCAAAGTTGGTTAGGCACCCCCGATCAAGGCGCGAGAAAACAGGTGAACGTGGGCATCACCCTACGTCTCCCTCTTCTAACGGTTTAGCCTAGATCAAAATCCAACAAACGGAAGTTACTGGTCCGGAACTTTGGATACTCAACATAAGCAACCCCTATAAAGTTGCTTGATCCTTTTGATCCTCACACTGGGTAGTTCTTTCGTGCAAACTAGCAGCAACATGCACTGTTGGCACTTGGCAGTTCTAACTCCACCACCTAAGAGGATGGCAAAATCATTTTTGAGTTTTATGCCTTTGTTGTCATTTTTTTTACTTGACAATATGGGAAGTAACAATTATAAGGGTATCATTTATTATTTAATGCTGTCTTAATTTGATATTAACCTGTTGCCTGCTGATTCTTTTACCTTTTGCACTCACTGAGAACTGAGAAGTGAAAACATACCTAGTATGTCTGGAGTACATCTGTACAACTTGTATATTCCTTCCATGCCTCTAAGCAAGCATGGAGAAAACACCCAGATTGTAAATACTGTTGATGGTTTCAGGTAATGATAGCTTGAAATCATCAGAAGCTACTCAGGAGGCTGATGTGAAAATTAAAAGGCTATTTGTTACAGGTAAAGGGCAGCCTATATTGACTATTCATTTTAGCTTGTTTGTTTAATCATCCATCATTTACACATGGATGATCTCCTCTGCCTTGCCCTGAAGTAATATTTTGCGCCTTTTCTGTCGAACTTACGAAGTTGAGTCAATCTGTAAACTATATATGCCCAATTTTCTTATGCTGTGGATGTCTAAGTAGTGTAAATTAGACAATTGGAGCCTATTGAGTTATAGTGTTGAAATGTCAACGGCTAGGCACCACTTAGAAATATTAGTTAGATAAAAGGCAGTAGAAGGCAATAAGTGAGTCTTCATCAGATTGCAAGCCATAAGAGAATGGGAGACGCAAACTTCTATTGCACCCGTTTGTAAGGCAAGCAACAGCTAAACATAGTAGTATACATTGTGGTAGGAAGTCAGTTATATTATTTTGATCTTGTTGCCCCTGATTTGGTCCAATATTACCGGCAGGACTTTCATTTTATACATCTGAGAAAACTTTACGGGCTGCCTTTGAGCCTTTTGGTGAGCCGGTTGAAGGTTTGTGATTCTACTGCAGAAATCTTGTACCTATCCATTCACCTATTTTCATTTGAGATACTAAATATTACGGAATTACTTATTACAGTAAAGATAATAATGGACAAGATATCAAAAAGATCAAAGGGGTATGCCTTCATAGAAAACACCACGGAATAAGCTGGAGGTGCAGCTCTGAAAGCAATGAATGGGCTGGTAACTGGCAAAATCTGTTTGCTGATAGCCTTTACTGCACATTAATTTATCTCTTAGGGCTAACGTGATACATCTATGCTTCTATTTGCAGATAATAAACGGCTGGATGATAGTTGTTGATGTTGCTAAAACCAGATCGAGAGACTGTCAATCACCATCTAATGCATCCGGTCGACCCCATCAGATGCATCGACCACATTACCATACTAGATGAAACTTTCACATACAAATTTGACAGCTAGAGATTAGAGATAAGCTACTAATAGTGGGTGAATGTCACAGTTTCCTGGTCCGGTTGTATTTTTTGTGTGGTCTGCTGTTGTGATAATCGCGGGAGGTGGTAGTGATTTCCCTTAGTGCAAGGTGTTATCCGCAAAATATGTAAATGCAAGTGTAAAAGTGCCTGACATCTGCTAAATCAATACAATATCTTCCGATACTGCATTGTTCATACGAGCTTGAACAGAAATCTCATGTACTGTATTTCTATTAACAAATAATGCAATCTTGCCCCCAAATTAATGATACAATCGACACAAACAGCAATAACTTCCTGAATCAAATTTCAGGAAGAGAAAATGTTTCAGGTTCATATCCAGCTGATGTCAAATCAAGTTTCAAATCTTCCAACATCTGATAAATATATTCGCTTTCTGTATGTAACTCGTCTGCAGTGACAAAGGAATGTACATTGCCATCTACCTCGATCCAGCTGAGCCCAGGTTTCATCACCCATGCTCTTCCATCCTCCTCGTCCTCTTCAGGTCCTCCCATTGTCCAGCACGTGCATACGTGTTTGATAACAAGACGTACGAACTTCCATGGCTTGGTTCTGCATATGCCAACTTCTGAGCGGCAACCTCCGCCATCTCGACATTGCCATGGCTCAGGCAGGCAGCTAGTAATGAGCTCCATATAACAAAACCCGGATCTTCTGGTAGACTGCTAGCCAGCATGAAAGCTTCTTCCGAGAACCCAGCACGGCCAAGAAGATCCACCAAACAACCATAGTGCTTGATCGTTGGCCTGGTGCCCCTGCTCCTCATTAAGTTGAAGTACATGAAACCTTCATCAACGAGCCCACCATGGCTGCAGGCATTCAAGACGGCCAGAAAGGTGACACCGTTAGGCTCAATGCCCAATTGCCTCATCTCAGCAAACAATCTCAGTGCCATTTCTGGGTGACCATGAGCTGCGAAACCCCCCCAATCACAGAGGTCCAATGCTCCACGTTCTTGCTGGTGACGCTTGAGAAGCACCGGTACACGGCACCCATGCTCCCACACCTTGTGTACACGTTGATAAGAGCAACACCAAGACCACCGTCCAATGAGAACTCCCGCCAGATTACATACCCGTGTGCACTCCTTCCAAGTCCAACAGACCGATATCGCAGATAGCCGTTATGAAGCTTACCATCGTTGCCTCATCTGGCGCCAAACCATAAACCGTCGTCATCTGGACAAACATCTCCACTGCCTCCTGCGCCCAACTCTGCCTCGCGAAACCAGCTATAACAGTATTCCAATAAACCACATTCCGCCTCGGCATTTCCACAAACACCTCCCAGGCGGCATCCAAGTCCCCCGCTCTAACAAGCGCGTCAAGAAGCACGTTCCAAGAAAGCATCGTCCTCTCCGGCATTCCATCAAACACCTTCCGCGCGTCACCCAGGCCGCCGAGCCACGCGTAGACACGTACAAGGGAGGTGGAGGCGTAGACGCCGGAGACGGACATCGGGACGCCGGACTTAACGAGGAGGGCGTGGATCTGCTCGGCCTCGGCCGCCGCAGAGGGCAGCCGCGTGCAGGCCGCGAGGGCGGGTATCAGGGCGGGGTTGGCGTCGAGGGCGCGCCCGGCGAGGTGGTGCGCGCGGAAGGCGCGGAGAGCGGCGTCTCCCGAGGGCGCGTCGCGGCATCGGAGGGCGGTGGCATTGGAGGGGCGTTTGGAGGGCGGAGGATTTGGCGGGAAAGAGGTGGTGGCGGGGGAGAGGAGCGTGCAACCCCGGGGGCTCATGGAAGTGGTTTTCTCTTGGCCGGTTATTGCAACATGACACGATAAATCCATCCATTTTTTCCAGTCATTTTCTCACAAATTTTGTAAATAATTTCAGTCAATACTACTGAAAAGTATAGGTATGTAGAATTTATATATAGCACGTATACCTACTAATAGATAATATCCTCATCTACTAATTCCTTAGGTATTTTTCTTTAAAGATACATAGGATTCATATAAGTTACAAATAATAAGTTGAAGAAGAAATAGAAATACATGACCTATTTGGTATAAAATTTTTGTAGAAATTATTGGCTTCAGATAGGACATCTATATATTCACAAGTCCCTGGATCTTACTAAGATTCGAGTGATATAATAGCATAGCAGTGGGCGACGACAATACGGCTACACTAAAACCATGAGATCAATATTCAATTAGTATAACATGTCTAGTTGAGATGTGCTCAAATGATGCCTTGGAGCATATGCTCCGTACAGAAAAGAAAAGGACGAGGCTTTCATTTGTAATTTGGACCGACCGGCCACTAATTTTTCAGACCATGTTTAGTATCATTTTTAGCTCTCGATCGATGATGACATTACCGTGTAGTAAACACAAGAAAGGGTTGTAAAAACTTTGTGGGAAAAACAAGCATTGGGCTTAAGAACTTACGGTGGAAACCTCTGCAGAATTCATGTTGAGTCTAAACGAGAGCAAATGTAAATGAAAGGTGGGCACACGGCTCCTCACAGACACGTACACCAGATGAAGATCCGTGTTAACTTTATGGCTTTCCGCTACTACTATATGCAGTCTAACGAGAACTAGTACTATAAAAATTAGCAGCGGAACTATGGTGCCATGTCACGTTAGCTATCATATGGACAAAAGTAAAAAAGCCGACACTTTGTAAGAGGAGTTTCTCTGAAAAAGCTAAAGACTCAATGTATTTCTAGAGAAAGTGAACGTTTTTCCGTATAAAATTAAAGACTTATAAGTAATTTTCGAAAAATTATAGGGTTTTATCTAATGAAAGGAGGTCTCTAAGAAATAACCAAGGACCCATATATAATTTTGAAAAAACAGAGAATTTTTTTCGCAAAAATCTGACGTGGAAAGGGCTATTCTGCAAAAGGTAAGGATCCATATGTAATTTCGCAAAATCCGGAGTTCTTTCCGAAAATCCCACGTGGCAGTGCTATATAGGAGTATTAAGAACTCTATTTCAACTATCAGACAGGGTATTCTTTCTTATTTTCTAATAGTACGGATCTAAGACTCACCGTCAGATTAAAATTATCTTTGTTCTTTCATTATAAAGTTCCTCTAGGCAACTGAAAAAGTAATGTTTGGATGACGACCTGGCTGGTAGTTGCCTGCCAGGCAAGGTATCCTGACCACAGGCATAGCAAATCGGACGCCTGGTGGCCTTGTCTGGCTCCTGAGCTGCCTGGTAGGCAGCATCCAAACAGGCCCTTGCCCGGCACAGCGTGTGCCTGGCTGGCCACGGCGCCCGGGCATGCATCCCGAAACCTTTCCTGACAGGTGTTGCCTCGTCATAAGGCAATGATTGACACTTGTCCGGCCATCTCCGTACATGCAAATGCGAGAGCCACTTTTCCAACTCGAAAGGGTTCGCACAGGCTACACATCCAACGCCAGCTCCAAAGCCTCGCCTTCAGCTCCTGGATTTCCTCAAAGTAAAACCTCGGAACTTGGAAATCAGGTCCTTTTATCAAAACGGCGCTCCGATGGCTCCGCCTGACCATCGTACCACGTGGTCTCGTCGATCCGGAGCACAAAGGCGACGATACATGGTCAGCCTATTTTTAGTTTATAGCTATAGTTTATATTTTTTTATTACTTTTTAAGTAATTTATTAAGATAGTATTTTTTTAAGTGGCTTATTGATATTTAATTTGTTACACAAACATTTCTATTAGAGTGAAATAACTATCAGTTGCAACAAAAAAAGAATCCACTTTATATATTTTCAGTTTCGGAAGTGACCTCTAGCAACATATGATGATGATCATGATGCTTACAATATAATATATTTAGACACCCCCACAATTAAGTACTAACCGAGTTTCAGGGCATGCAAGAGCCAAACCCGAAGTAAGAGACTGCTAGTAATAAACAAAATAGTATTACTAACTACTGATATGACGACACTCCTTAAGTGATATTTTCTCCCGCCAAAGCTCTAACCTTAATGAAGTGCCTGTTGATCTGGCGCAGAGTACTACTAGAAATGGGAAGAAACACTGGACACCGTTGATGTGTGTAGAATTAGCGTACTACTATTATAAAATGGACACACGCTATGGTTCTTGCACGGGAGCACGACCTTTCAAGGGAAAGGAAAGTGCATGACAAGATTATAACACGAGATAAGCTGATAGGATGTCGACATCTCCCATGTTAGAATGAGACCCTCCAAAGTCGCCAAAGGACACACCCCATGCTGGCTGTAGTAAGCAACAAACAATAACATATTTAAGAGCAATGCTTACGAGGTATCGTACTTATTTATGCCCACAGTTATCAATATTAAAATACAATCACATAACTACAAAAAGAGTGGAATTTTTAAACCTATGGGCGAGCAAACTATGACATGGTGTCCTCGGGAAAAATTAATTATGATTAGATTCTTTTGTGCTATAATTTATGACTGAAAATTTTAAATTCTGAATTACTTGTGAAAGAGTACGCAGACAAAAATAGTCGTATGTGATTTTGGTCGGTATAACTGAATTTGATATAGTATCTACTACAATCTATCTGTATACTCCACTTTAAAAATACACCATTTAAAAATTAATTAAGCATAAGCGTAAGCATAAATGATTCCAAACTAAGCCTATATACAGCGCGGAAGATCTCATGTACACGAGGTCTCCGGTTATTAATGTGTAGCTGCTAAGTAATGTTTATGTCACCAAAATGGATCTATCTCAATAGTTAGCTAGAGGTCAAGATCTATGATCTATCAACCGGAGACAGAGACGTCATTGTCATGAATAACTCCAGAAAACCTCCCATTAGAAAATTTCGTGATGAAAGGATGAGAACCATGGCTCAGATTGGTTCATGCTACTCATATGTTTGCTTATCCTCTTATCAAGCTATCAGTCGGTTGGACTCGTCCATGAAACCTTGAGCACAATTCATTGCACAGGGAATATCCACACTAGAAATTTCCTATAAGAATATTTTCCTAACGAAAGGGCGAATAATTTTGGCTTAGTTCTTTTCTACTTATGACATGTGGTTACAATAACTAGTTTTTAAACAGTGTGTTTTTTAAGATGGGATAAACAGAAATATTATAGTAAAAAGTGTACTGAATTCAGCTGTATCGGTCAAAATTATATACGACTATTTTTCTTTGCATACTATCATTCGTGAACAAGTAAAATTTAAATTTTAAGCTATAATTTATAAGCTACAGTACAAAAGCTACCCCATCTCTTCTCTCTCTCCTAATCAATTGGACTTACTTGGTTTTCTCAAATAGGTTAGGTTGTACTACCTCCGTCCATAATTACAAGGCGCCTTTTTCCTGGCTGTTGTTCAATTACAAGACGCACACATCTTCCTAAGCAGTTTTTTATGATTTTTCCTGTAATGTCCCTGGTAACGATTCAGCTAGCTGCATGGCATGCATTAAACTTCTTTTGTCTCATGGTTGCCACTAGTAGTTACTCCATGCATGTCAGCAGCTTCGTATTAGATTCCAAAGCATGCACGGGGTACGAATATTGATCTATTTACAAAATGAAAATAGACTTTATAAACTTAGACTGAGGAGTATCTTCCATGAGTACAGTCCCCTCTCTCCCTTCTTTAACTCTCCTTTCACATCAGACTCGTGCTTAGTTATCACTCCGTAGACACCGATGACATCATTGCATGGGAGTAACCTTATAAGGGCATCTGTAGTGTATAAAAATAGAGAGTCTTAAGCCACCTTAAGGTCAACCTTATACATTACAGGGTGACCTTAAGCAGACTATAAGCAAAAAAGGCTTAAGGCTGGTCCTCAAGCTAAAGACCTGGCCACAAGCATTAAAATACAATTTTTCTTTATCTGCCAAGTGGGACCGTCTTAAGGCCTCTTGGGTTATATACACTATGGAGTCGACCTTAAGGTTTAGATGGGACCCACCTTAAGCACATTGGGTTATATACACTATGGATGCCCTAAAGCTCTTGGTGTAAGTGATTTGAACCTACAAACTATATTGTAAATATGCTGTATCTCACCTATCAGGCTACCAACTGGTTAACATAAAGCGAATTTAACCTAAGAAAATCATGAGGAAGACCCTTACTTATATTGATAACTATAAGGTTTTAACGGCAATGAAGTTCCCTGCGACACCTGCCGAAGATCGGCATGCATGGTTGCTAGCTAGTTGCTACAAAATCACGCAATTGATGAGGTACACGGTTTCAAGATTAATGTAAAGCATTTACCAGTTATAGAGACACCATACTGATAAATAACTGGCACATAAAAATAATCTGCATGCACGACATTTTTTTCCTTATTAATTCAATTTTCGTCAGCACGATGTTAACCAAACAAATCCGTACCCATAATTAGCATGCGACACTGACACAAAATTAAGAAAAATGTCCATCGTTAGGCCAGTCTCAGTGGAGGTTTCATGTCCTAGTTTCCAATACACCCATAGTTTGGAAACAGTGCAGAAGAGTTTCATCCCCATGAAACTCTCTCTACTCCCATGAAACTTTTATCATCTCTCTCTTCATCAATACAGTGTCATGTCAGCGTATTTAATGCCCATGAAACTCCATGAAACCCCCACTGAGACTGGCCTTAGCACAATGAACTCATCGATCACCAGGATACAGCTTTAATTCTATTTGTGACAACTATAAAGGAACATGGTTTATATATGGTATCTACAGTAGGCAACCTCAATGGGAAGCCAAGTGTAGAGAACCTGAGAACGACGGATAGTCCAGCCACTTGCATCCATTCGTGCATAAAACCTAATCAGTGCTTTGCCTTCTCCTCCTTCTCTTAGGTAGGTATAGCTAGCTAGACGAATATTGGAAGGTAGCTAGCTTTATACCCACATCTTTAAGCTTCAGTTTCCCCCATCAGATAACACATTTAATTTCTCCTCCTCCTCCTCCTCCTCCTCCTCCTTCTCCTCCTCCTCCTCTTCTTCTTCTTATTCTAGTCCCTTTTGTGTGCGATATTATTAGTTCTTGCCGGTGTGTTGTCTTCTTGGTGGAGTCCTCTATCTTGAACTAGCTAGGTTTGTGATCTGTTGTTAGATCTGAGAGAGATGGGGAGGGGGAAGATGGTGATAAGGAGGATAGACAACACGACGAGCAGGCAGGTGACGTTCTCGAAGCGGCGGAACGGGCTGCTGAAGAAGGCCAAGGAGCTCTCCATCCTCTGCGATGCGGAGGTCGGACTCATCGTCTTCTCCAGCACCGGCAGGCTCTACGAGTTCTCCAGCACCAAGTAATCCTCTGAGTGCTCTGGTTAGGTTATTTTCTGATCTGTTTTGGTCTCTACTTCCCCGCCTTCTTGTTCTTTTTACTATTTAGCTAGCTAGATTTATGTAATAGATGCATATATGAACTAATTGAGGTATCTGTTTCCTTGTGTTTGAGTTAACATAATCCTTCAACTATCTTCAATACCAAGATCCAAGTAATTAATCACAAATTCTTTGTTTTTTCCTTCTGTTCCGTTCAGTATCTAGAGATCAGTATATCTGTCGTTATGTACTTGTGATAGAGAAGGAAAACCAGCGTGGAATTACTTTTTTCTCCGTACTTATGGAAGTTTGATATATATGCCCATCTCATGAAATGAAAGATTTTGTCTATGACTTTTTTTCATTCTGTACCAATTAACTACTTAAGCAAATTAAAATAATTCCAGTAAGGCGGTTTGTAAGCTTAGAAACTCGAGCTGGTCATTAGAAGAAAAATGTAAACCGTGAAGATCTCATAAATTAAATCAGGTAAATATTCTCTTATTTGGTCTGTGCATCTAATAATATAGATACACGGAACTGTATAGCAACCAAGTTATCATTGTCCAAGTAAAGAAAGTAAAGTGTTTTTAGTATACCATGCATTTTAAAAAGGAATATCAATGCAGAACGATTAGTGACTGTGTTATTGTCTAGCAAGATCAAGGATGATCATCTAGAGCTTCAAGTGCAGAAAAGGAACACACTGACTGAACTGTTTTGTTTTCCTTGCATGTTAGCATGAAAGCTGTGATAGACCGGTATACCAAGGCAAAAGAGGAGCAGCTTGGCGTGAATGCAAATGCAACTTCAGAACTAAAGGTATGTTTAGGAGAAAGATATATAGCTATGCAGTCAGTATACTGCTTTGGTCAGAGAAAACATGGGATGTTGGTCTGACTAAGGGCAGCTAGTCTTTAAGGTTTCTTTTCTAACTACGATTTTGTCTGGCTAGCTGGTACTACAGTGCATCCATGTGTGCACCATGCATGCAGAATGTGAGTCTTGTCTGATCACTGTGATCAGCTCTGGCTGGTGGGGGTAGGGGTGCTGCTTAGGTGATTTGTTGCATGCAGACTTGCTTTTACCATTTAATTCCCTTTTTTTTTTCATATTGAGTTTGCCCAAGTCCGTTGATAATGCGAGCCGTTTTGGGAACTTGCCTATGTTTTTGTGTTGCCTAAGTCTCAATCATAGAGCCTGGACATTATGGTGCTCCTGTTTATATATATATATATATATATATATATATATATATATATATATATATATATATATATATAACATTGATCTGTTCTACGCTTCTAGCTAGAGATGGAAGTACTGATCTTTTGCGACTACAAGCAATTGACATCAACTCACTTGATTCTTGACTAGTTTGCAAGCTTTACTACGTACGTGCTAGCAATACATTGTCTCGCCATTCTCTATTGCTTACTAGAGTCGAAAACTGGCAGCTTGTTGCTACCGAATGCCCTTAGAACTACAGGTCTACAGCCTTCCAGATATCATAAGTCGATGTACGATTTGCTGAAGGCTAACAGTATTAGCTAACCTTGCTATTGGTAGCCAAACAGTATATAACCCCATGTTTTCATAAAAATAAGCTGGTGTGCAATTTTAGTTTGTCATGACCTCCTTATTTGGAACCAACCCATCTCGTTGGAGAAGTCCAGCAAATGCCCCCAAAGAAACTTAAGCTTTGAGTTGAGAAGCTTCAGCACTTGAGCTTCGCAAGCTCTGTAGCCACCGCTGTCGGTCACCACATTGGGGCATTGGGCTGGAGTATATTCTACTCAACTATCAATCAACCACTGTTCTGATCTCACTCAGATTAATTAATGCACCAAAGAGGTATTACTAGTACTAGGATACGAGTAAGAACAATTCATCATGACAGAAGAGTTGCATGTAAAACAAATATACAGGAAACAAGATAGTACAAAAGGTCTGCAGTGTTGGTAAATTAACTTTCCGTAATGGTATACTAGTATTGTGCGTTAATGCAATACAGGGCAAGTGTCCTGAAAACAATAAGCGCAGCTGAGCTTGAGCCTGGAAGTGGCCGTCTCATCTTAATTTGTCAGGATTTAGGAATACTCCTGTACCTTGCTGACGACGTCATTCACAGAAATTATAGAACTTTTGTTACAAGAATCCCACAAAGCTTCATATCAACATGCTTGTGACCCTAGAGTGAGGACATGTGCCTTACTATTTGATCATATGCCATGTAACCATTGTAGTGATACACTGGTACTCCGCTGCTTGCACACTTCCACGTGAATCCACACTGCAGCATACGAGAACAGCCAGTCTTGTTTCAAAACGAGGCCAAAGCCAAACCATCCAAATTCCAGAGTTCACCCCTAGGCCTTGGGGAGGCATATCATACAATAAATTATTTAAACGATGCATTATCACACAGTACGAGTAGATTAAAAGGTGATCACTGAAGAAAAACACAAATATAAGATATTTTAGCTTTTAATAGAACAAACCTGGGACATACATACGATTTGGCGCAGCACCCCTGTTCAAGAACTTCACTGGTTGCATTGGTTCTAGACAAGCAGCCAATTCACTGCCTCTGTAACAGGTCCTATAAGTTATAACACAAGTAGACAACCAAAAAAATATCATAATACATACCGAATCTGTCGATATATTAACCTCCATATTTTAGAGTAACTTGCAAGATAAAAATAGTTGGCAAAATGTTCCTTTACATCATACAGTAAAATGTTTCTAAAGATTTCAAATGGCACTATTATATGCCAGTAGCACAAGCAAAAGGGATGTAAAATAAAAGCTAGAACAACCCGAATCCTTAG
Organism: Dendrocalamus latiflorus; assembly: GCA_017311315.1. Taxonomy (NCBI): domain Eukaryota; kingdom Viridiplantae; phylum Streptophyta; class Magnoliopsida; order Poales; family Poaceae; genus Dendrocalamus; species Dendrocalamus latiflorus. The sequence continues at coordinate 44,155,852 of CM029610.1, forward strand.
AAAACATAACTGATATTAATGACTAAAAGTACGGTTGTTTCTGTTATAACTGAACCTCTCCATTGTATTAAATGGATACCAATAGGTATATATAGTACAGTACAACTCTAGAGTACAGAACTAATGGGCCTCGTTGGCTATATATATACTAATGGGCCTAATATATACATAACATCCCCCTTAAACTCAACATGGGTCACGAGAATTTGAAACATGGAGTTGGAGAGATAGAAACGATGTTGCTCTTGAGTTTGAGTCTTGGTGAAGAAATTAGCAATTGGAGAGCAATAGTCTTCTATTGACAATGAGAACGTGTAAAGGACACATCCACACCAATATGTTTAGTAAGCTCATTCTTCACTGAATCAGTAGTAATCTATATAACACTAGTGTTGTCACACAGAAGAGACCCAGGAGTACTGCATGAAACACCAAGTTCAGCCAAGAGCCAACAAAGCCAAACGATTTCTAAAGTAATAGTAGCCAATGTTCAAAGCTCAGTCTCAACACTAGACCATGACACTGCAATCTGTTTCTTGGATTTCTAGTCAATGAGAGAAGATCCAAGAAATATGTGATATCCAGAGACAAACCATAGATCAACATGATCACTCGCCCAAGTCGAGTCAAAGTAAGCATAAAGCTAAAACTGACTCGACTGAGAATGAAAGAGACAAGATCAATAGTCCCCCGTAGATAGCGCAACACACGTAGCAGGTGAGCATAGTGAACAAACGTGGGAGCAAAAACAAATTGGCTGAGCACATGACTAGAATGAGCAATATTAGGACATGTTACTGCAAGATAGACAAGACTTCCAACAATATGACGGTAACAAGAAGGATCCTCAAGAGGAGTGCCATCAATAGGACAAAGCTAAAGATGAACCTCCATTGGAGTAGCAGCTATCCGATGTCAGTGAAGCCAGAACGAGCAAGCTGATCCTGAATATAACGTTGTTGAGATAGATAGTAGCAATCATCTATGCAAATAATCTTAATTCCCAGAAACTAGAGGACCCAAATCTGACATCAAAAACTGCTCACTTGGTCATTACTTGACAAAAGTAATGTACTCGTCGTCATCTCCAGAAATCAACATGTCATCAATATATAGTAAAAGCATAGTACAACCACGTGTAAATGTATGAATAAACAATGCAGGATCATGATTACTCGGGAAGAAACCAGCAGCTAACACAACTAAATTGGACCGCTCAAACTAAGCACGAGGAGCTTATTTAAGACCATAAAGAGCACGACAAAGGCGACAAACATGACCAGAAAGAGCCACCACACCCTGGGGTGGCTGCATATAAAACTCCTACAAGTCACCATGAAGAAAAGCATTCTTCACATCCAGCTAAGAGATAGTCCAAGAGTGAACAGCAGCCAAAACAACGAATGTGAACCGTTGTCATATGGGCAACAAGAGCAAATGTCTCGTCATAATCATAACCAAGTGCTTGCTGAAAACCATGAGTCTGAAAAGCCTGAAGCTAGGACTGAAGCTGACCCAACTAAGTGGCAAAAGCCTAATCCCCAACAGATGCAGGAGTGGAGACAACCACACCACGTCGACGATGTGACATTGATCGCAGCTCCGGATGGAGCCTGTAGCACCTCTAAATGGGATGACCAGACTTCTTGCAATGAGAGCAGATTACTTGGTTTGATATAGCATTAGAAAGTGGAAAAGGCTAGTAAACCTCCTAACGAGGAACGACAAGAACAGACTGAGGTGGTGCTACTCCAAGAATGGACTGTGGTGGTGTTGATCCAAGGACAGAGAGCGAAGTCAAGTCTTCTCAGCAATTAATGTAGCAAGGGCCTCCTCTATGGTTGGAAGAACAGCACACCCCAGGAGTTGAGCTCAAATAGACTCAAAACTCTGGACAAAGACACATAACAAAGGTGGATATTAAATTCTACGCATCATGGCTCACCTTGCCTACACATCCAATACATCCTGCACAAGCAGCAGGGACCACAGATGTTAGTTGTCATGAAATGCGAGTAAAAGAACTTTAGTACTGCTCAATAGACATATCCTATTGACGTAAATCATGAAGAGTCTGTAGAAAAGAAAAACGACGTGCCGCACTGGTCTACTCATAGTGCTGCTGAAGATACTCCCACATCTTGCGAGAACTTAGAAGGTCAATGAAATCCATCCTGATAGAAATTTCAACACTGTGACATAGGATGCCATAACACGATCATCAACACTTCACCATGTAGCAACAACATTCACACCAGTCTTATCTGTCGGAGGCTTTGCCGTGATAGATGAGAGAAGACCAATGGACCAAAGGAGCATGCGAACTGACAACAGCTACTCACGATAATTCTAGCCATCCAACTTGATATCTGAGACTAGAAGAGCACCTCCCATACTGAGAGAATTAGAAGCAGAAGCACTGGAGATGGAAGCAATTGCAGTGAAGATGAGGGTCAACTCTATTGCTCTGGTGATGGATCCGACATGTTCGCCCGTAAAAACTAGCGCCACCCGTTAAGTAGTACTAGTGTCGCCCATTAAGTATTAGGCCAGCTTTCGTTCTCGTCTTACTGATCTAGTGACCCTGCGGCTGCTCCTCACGGACACCAAGGCTAGCGTCATTGAGTCTCGTGGCCCAAATTGCCCGAGGGAGACGAAACGATGGAGAAGCTGGATCTAGTGATGAGGAGAGCCAGCGTCGAAGAAGACCAAGTTGACGCGGTGGAGAATATCAGTCGGTGCGGTGGAGAAAAGGCTAGAGAAACCGGATCTGGTGACAGAGGAATTGTGGACAGAGAAGACTCGGATTGGCCGAGGGAGACGACACGAAGAAGAAGCCGAATCCAGTGACGAGGAGAGTCGACGTTGGAGAAGACCAAGTCAACATGGCAGAGAAGATTAGTCAGCGCGGTGGAGAAGAAGGCCAGAGAAATCGAATCCGGTGACAGAGGAATCAGCGCGACGAAGAAGGCCAAAGAAACCGGATCTGGTGATAGAGGAGAGTCGGTGGCAAAGAAGGCGTCATGTGTTGGTCTTCTCCACGCAATGGGGAAGGCCGGAGCAAGGGCAGCCTAACACGATGCGGAGGTTAGGCCGGACGGCGGCGAAAGCAATGGATTCGGAGGTGCAAGAGACATCGATTCGGCAAGGCTCTAATACCATGTTATAACTGAATCTCTCCATTGTATTAGATGGATACCAATAGGTATATATATTACAATACAACTCTAGAGTACATAACTAATGGGCCTCATTGGCCATATACATACCAATGGGCCTAATATATACATAACAGTTTCAATTGATTGGACAACACAAGAAACAATAATAAAGAGCAAGATCTACATCAGAAACAACCATTAGTAAAAGTTTGCTAATGATGATGGTACATTCATGTTATGGTATCATTTGTGTGACAGGAAGAGCTATTTCAATAACCGTATATGTTTTGTGCATCCCAAAACATCCTTCCATGTTGCTACTGTTTAGCGATCATCCTTTCTATATGTCGAGACAAGGCCAAACCATGCATCCACAGGCTACATAGTTATATATATAGTAAAAACGAGTGCTTTTTGGTGCTCGGGCACCATAGTCTAAAATAGACATATATCGTGTTTGAAAAATTTTAAAGTTTCTTGGATGTCAAGTTTAACTAGTTTACTAACTAGTTCAAACAAGTTTGAATTAAATTTCGAATTATAGTTGCCTTTTTTATGATATTTTTATTGTAGGTATATGCTGATTATATATAAATCAGCAAAGTATGTGATCTAAACTCGTTCAAAACTTTGAATTTGAGTATATTTTTCAAACTTATATGTTTTATTTGAATTGTTATAGATGAGTATATGTCCTAAAATTGATATTTTAAAAAATATACCCGAATTTAGATCGAATCGATGCATTTAAAATCATGGTACCCGGACACCATGGTGCCCCATTTCAGCGTCCTATTGCCAAACCAATGTTATTTCCAACATGGAATTGATGCATTCAGCTTCAACCAAAGTAATTGCCAAACCTTCATAGTGCCGGAAAGTTACTGACATTTCTAAATGAAATTACCATCGGTGGCGAGTGAAGTTACTGCCAAACGCTTACAGTACACAGCCGATGGTAGCTTTCTTCACAGCCGATGATATAACTTTTTGCACAACCGGTGATAACTTACCAAGGCACAAAACTGCAAGTAGAATACACGCGCGCATAGAATAGTACTACCGTATACACACTAGGGCTGTAGTGCCTAGGGCCTTAGGCATGCTCCACACGACCACCCTTTTTTGTTTGGCAACATTATGCTTCAAAGATGAAATTATGCCAACATAATGAGTCAATTTCTGACCCCAACTGTTCTTTAGCATGAACAACTCAGCCACAGGATACCAAAAATACAATAAAATAACCACCAAAAAAACAAAACCAAAATGATTTGTCTTGGGCTCACGTCGGGGACTGTACCCCATAACATTATTACAGTACTGATATTGTTTCAACAAATTGATTGAATCCAAACACCAGAAATAATCTAAGATTGTACAGAAATTAACATGTAATTTTAGAGATTAAATTTAACAAGGTGATCAGTGGTCAATGTCTGGTCCATAACTGAAATCAGAGCAGGCTATATATAGATATATTGCAAGTAGATGAAAATGAGATGTTATTGCCATATCAAATGCATATGCAGTTATTGAGTAGTGATTGATTTTCAGCAACATACGGCGCCATTCATTTCTAGATTAAATTTCTAAAATTTAATTTTACAGTTCAAGTAAACTGACAGAACTTTCTGTTTTGCTCGTAGCTTTGGCAAAGGGAGGCAGCAAGCTTGAGACAGCAACTGCGCAACTTACAAGAAAGCCACAAGTACGATCCTCTATTGATTCTGCAATGAAAATATATCACCGATTAATATTAAGTTGCTCATGAAAGTAGCTTCACATGGAAAACTTTATAAGAACTGTCAATACCAAAATTAAATACTTCATTCAGCCAGGATGAGGAAAAAATCTTACTGAAAGACATTTAGAATGTTCACTGTTACAAAACAGAAATTGATAGTGACTCTCTTCCAACAACATAATAAGCTGCTCTGCTTCAACCCATGAAGAAGGTTGAGTATAGTGACAATTAGATTGGGACTATTTTCGATTGTCATCACGAAATACCATGAGAAACTCTTTTGCATGGTTGTAGGCAACTAACAGGAGAGGAGCTTTCTGGCCTAGGTGTGCGAGACCTCCAGGGTTTAGAGAATCGGCTTGAAATGAGTCTAAACAGTATCAGAATGAGGAAGGTTTATCCAATGTGTTCTTCATTATACGCAATTTTGTTTGTAATGTTTGCTTCAGTCTAATGATGCAGTAAACATCTATCATACAGGACCACCTTCTGAAAAGTGAAATCAAAGAGTTGCACAGGAAGGTTTGGCCCTACAATCAATGTCCTTTTTATCACTTCAAACAAATGAGCATGCATGGAAGGTTGCTAACATTTTAATTGTATATTAACTGTGCAACAGGGAAGCCTAATTCACCAGGAAAACATGGAACTCTGTAGAAGAGTAAACATCATGTCACAACAAAAATTGGAACTATATAGAAAGGTTTTGATGCACGATCTTTTCTTAGAAACTTCAATCAAATGATGATACATTATCAGAAACAAGCTAAACAAATGACTTAATTTCAGCTTCAGGCCTGTGAACCGAGAGGTGCCGTGGATGCAAATAAAAGCTCCAGCACTCCCTACAGTTTTTGTATTGTACAAGATGCAAATATTCCTGCTAATGTTGAACTGAGCCAATCACAACAGAAAGAAGGGGAGCACAGCAAAACAGTAGCTCCAGAACTGGGGTAAATATTCTTTTCTAGAATCCAAAAAAATGCATTACTCCAAAAAGAATGGATAAGCATAATCAAGGACTAATGCTTTCATATGCAGCAGACTTCAACTGCCCTAAGAAGATAGTACAAGCTGGACATGATCATGATATCCCACTAGTTTCAAAACAAGATGCAGAGCGCTTTGGATGCAAATAGTATATTGTGCAATGTACTAGCTCAGCCAAAAAAATGTGTACAGACTACAGAAAGGATAGATTATGTTATTGGAGGCTCTACTATATTGTAAATGAAATATAATGGTTTTCGTAATGAGAAATATCAGATACTGATTGTAACACCATTTTACCAGGAATGTGATTTTGCAATGAAAAGGTAGTCTGTCACAACTTAAGAATAAGACAGGAAGGGATGGGAGCAACTAGTAGGAATTGTTACTTTGTTATTAATGAGTACACCTTTAGTGCTGGCTGCTAAGGATGGTGTCTATCAGACCCACAGTCAACCCTTCCTTACTCATGGGAGTTCAGCTAGGGCAACAGATGAAAGTGCATCCAAGCCAATTTCAAACTAGCAAAACTGATATTTTGTGTTGCAAAGTTTGGTGACTGGCGGATCTGAATCCATATCCGTATCACGTATGCAAATACCAAATTTCCCACATACATATACCCGATGAAAAAAAATAAGAGAAACAAGTTCATTGGATTTTGATCCAAGGTCCATGGATTCTGTCATCCTACACAGCCCACCGAACAATTAGCCCTGAGAGTGTGAAGGTCCACAGAGAATTGGAGTGTCCCCTAAATCCTAACTTGTTGTGAACTAGCACAATGGGGTAAATTCTAGTTCAAACGATATTATTGTCAACTATCCCGATCATTATTATTCTACAGTCAGAGAAAGTAAGGACCTTTCCCTGCTTGGAAGGTTCCTCAGGGTGGCAACTTTTGAGATGGTAGCTCATGGGTTCACATGTATGGCAGTTGTTAGCAGAGGTACTTAATGTGTCAATGCTTGAAATTATTTACTTAATGTGTCGATGCTTGAAATTATTTACTACTTCAACAAACCAAATATGCGCTCTTCTCTGTCCCCGTTGTCACCTCCCTCAACACCGGTGACCCCGCCGACCTCCACCTCCCTTCCGCCGCCGCTTCTTCCCTCGCACAGCACCCTCGCCACTCCTCTCCCTCATCCTCTCTAGTGCACCGCCACCCCTCAATTTCCAACTGAGCCATTGTCTTCCAACTGTGAGCCATTGTCTCCTCTCCTCTATATGCCTTCTTCGATCCCCTTGCTCCTCTCCCCTCCGCCTCCACATCCGCCACCAGGGCTCCCATTCCTCCTCTCCCCACCTCACCTGCTTCCCCGATCCCCTTCTCTCTCGCATCGGATCCGCTATCCGCGGCGTCGCTGGCGCCAAACCTGCCTTCCCCAACGTCGATGCCAACTTAACGTCGGTTCTTCTAGGTTCCGGTAGTTCCACACTACCACCCTGGCCATACCACTAAGCAGTAGTACCGCTAATTACACACCAGCACAATCAATTTCCTTGTCAATGCATAGTTGGCTAACAATTTTAGTTTTTAGTGCATACATGATCCTAAATTGATCCAAATAGCACAACATGCTGTTAAGTTACTAGCTATGATCTCACTTAATAGTACAATATTTATCCTATAATCCGATCTTCCATCCTTTCTATTAAAATCGGTAAAATAGAAAAGGGATCCTAAACTATTTATACCTTTGTCTTGAATCATCTTGATCCTCATGTTGACTTTTAGCATGCATTTTTCAGTTGTCATATTCATCATAAGGACTAAACCTTTCAAACACACAATAAATATGTTGGTCTCATATTCACATAATGTTATTAATTACCAAAACCATTTTTAGGTGTCTAGATTCCTTCAAACATCTTGCCATATTTACCTCTTATCGATAAGGGGTATATTCAAGAAATATAATAACGTAATAATTTGAGGATTATTCTATCCTCGTCAATTATAAAGAGCTTTGAAATTTTTACAAGAGAGTTAGGAGAGGAGAATGATGATTTGAGTGTGCATTGATGAGGGGGGTATGGTACCTGTTGTAGGGGTGGCCCCCACCTAAACCCAGCAGGCCTGGTAGGAGGTTGTAAGGCCATAATAGGCCATGTGTAATGACATAAATGCCCCTGAAGGGGATGATCAACTGTAAGGGTATAATTGTAAAAGCACCCCCATGTATATATATATATATATATATATATATATATATATATATATATATATATATATATATGGAATACAGGCCATGGGGAGGACAGAGGGCCATTACTCATCTCTCTCACTCTCCACTACCATCTCTCTCTCTCTGTTTGGTCTGTAGCCACAACAGTTGGCGCCGTCCGTGGGGAGGACAGGAGTAAGCCTGAAGTTCAAAGGAGGATGGCACCGGAAAAGGCTTCGTCGACGGCGGCGAAGGGAAAGAAGATGGCTGGGGCGGGGCGCCGCGTGAGCTCCAGGGCTTCGGCGTCGGCTGTCGCGGGTGCGGGTGGCGGCGTGGTCGCAGCAGTCGAGGACGTCGACGCTCGCGCTGCGACAACCGACCCCGCCATCGGCGCCGCGACGACCGACCCCGCCTTCGGCACCGCGATGGCCGTACCCGCGCCGACCCGCCCGCGGGGCGCACCGGCGGCCCCGCGTGCGCCGGCAGTAGAAAGCGCGCTATTGGCGGCCCTCAACGCGTTCCAGCGGGAGCTAGGGGACCTTCGTGGGGCCGTCCGTGGCATGCAGGAGGCTCGAAGCCAGCAGGCCGCACCAGTGGCCACGCCAGAGCCCGCGCCGGAAAGGGCGGACAGCCGCGACGCTCCCACACCCAGCCGCGCGAAGCCCATCAAGACGGTTGCCGGGTTCTTCGACAAGATGGAAGGATATGCGCGGGCTGAGGAGGATGCGCGGAGACGCAACGCTTCCACCCTCGATCTTGCTCAAGCGACGCGCTCGACATACGACGAGGGGGTGGGCGACGACCCTTCGAAGCAGGCCCGCAGTCGACAGCCCCGGGAGGACCCCCCCTGGGAGCAACAGCACCGGGGAGCCGGAAGGCTCTCCAAAGAGCAGGCGCAAGCCCCGGCGTCACCAGCGCAGACCACAAAAGGCCCGCCATACCTTCGTCATCGAGAATGCCCTTCGAGGTCGCGAAGGCGAACTCGGCCGCAATGAGTGACCCCGGGCGGAGCAAGAGCAACTCTATTACGGAAAATGGTGCGAGGTGCACGGGTATGGTAATCACTACACGAAGACGTGTACCGCAGTCGTGGAGTTGCAACGGGCGATGGCCGCACCTCGGGACTTGCCCCTTCGGCTCCCTGCCGAGGTCTAGGAGCGGCATCCGAGGGGCAGCCCCTCGCAAGCTTCAGCCAGGGAGGACGCACGGTGCCGCGCCGTCAACGTCATCACCGGAGGCTCCTTATCAGGGGCCCTGCGGAGCAGCCGCAATCGTGGCTGCCGCCCCGCAACATCACCTTCACCGTGAATGACGCTAGGGGCGTGGAGTTCCCTCATCATGATCCTTTGGTCATCCGGGCCCACATCGCGGGCTGCGACGTTAGGCGCATCCTTGTCGACGGAGGGAGCTCTGCGAACATCCTGTTCACAGGGGCCCTCGACCGTATGGGAACCCACCGAAGTCACATGAAGCAGGCAGGAGCTCCGCTTCAGGGCATCGGAGGTCAGCCGCTGCGGGCCATAGGGCAGGTATCCCTCCCCGTCACGCTCCACCAGGAGAGTAACATACGGACCCAGCACGTCGTCTTCGACGTAGTGGACATCGCACACCCCTATAACGTCATATTGGGGCGGCCCGCCATCAACTCCTTCGAGGCGGTCTCACACCACGCCTTCTTATGTATGAAGCTCCCGGGCCCGGAGGGCATCATCACCGTCTTCAGCGACCAAGACCTTGCCAGGCGCATCGAAGTCGGCAGCCAGGATCTGCATCGCCCAGTGCACGCCCTACCGGACGTGCTTGGCGACGCGCCCTCCGCCCCGGGATGGACGCCTAAGCCTCGGCCCGAGGGCGGAGTCAAAAGGGTGCCACTCCAGGCGGAAGGCCAGTTTGTGTCTATTGGTGAGGGGCTCCCCCCAGAGGTCGAGCAAGATTTACTCCAGGTGCTTCGAAACAACACCGACGTCTTTGCATGGTCACCAGAATATATCAAGGGCATGGACCGTGCCGTAATCGAGCACCGCTTGGCGGTCCGCCCCGACGCCAAGCTGGTCAAGCAAAAGCTTCGTCGCATGTCCACAGATCGGCAGCAGGCGGCCAAGGTGGAGGTGGCAAAGCTTCTTCGAGCCGGGGTCATCCGTGAGGTCCACCACCCAGAGTGGCTCGCTAACCCAGTATTGGTCAAGAAGGCTAGCGGGGCCTGGCGTATGTGCGTCGATTTTACGACGCTCAACAAGGCGTGCCCAAAGGACAATTACCCTTTGCCGCGCATCGATCAATTGGTCGACGCTACCGCGGGGTGCGAGCTCATGAGTTTCTTAGATGCCTACTCCGGTTACCATCAGGTATACATGGCGAAGGACGACGAGAGCAAGACTAGCTTCATCACACCAATCGGCACCTTCTGTTTCATCAGGATGCCCTTTGGCTTGAAGAACGCGGGCGCTACCTTTACCCGCCTCGTCGCCATCGCCCTGGCCGCCCAGCTCGGGAGAAACGTCGAGGCCTACGTCGATGACGTGGTAGTCAAAACCCGGCAGCTCGCTTTGCATGGCCGGGACCTTCAGGAGACCTTCGACAACCTCAGGAAAACCGGCATCAAGCTCAACCCCGACAAGTGCGTCTTTGGCGTGCAGGCGGGCAAACTCCTGGGATTCCTCATGTCCGGGCGGGGCATCCAGGCGAACCCTGATAAGGTCGACGCTATATTGGGTATGGAGCCGCCCAAGACGACGAGGGAAGTCCAGAGGCTGGCGGGCCGCATGGCAGCCTTGAGCCGCTTCTTATCCAGGGCGGCGGAGCGAGGTTTACCATTTTTTAAGACACTCCGCGGGTGCGACGGTTTTCATTGGGATGGTGACTGTGCGGAGGCCTTCAATGCGCTCAAGAAACACCTGGCGAGTCTCCCCACTCTGGTCGCCCCAGCACCAGAGGCTCCCCTCCTGCTCTATCTGGCCGCGTCAGCTACAGCGGTCAGTGCCGTCCTCGTCTTAGAGGAAGGCGCCGTACAACGGCCTGTATACTTCGTCTCCGAAGCCCTTCAAGGCGCCAAGACGAGATATACAGAGCTTGAAAAGCTTGCTTACGCATTGGTCATGGCCTACAGGAAGCTCCGGCATTATTTTTTGGCCCATCCAATCACGGTGCCTTCCTCATTCCCACTGGCGGAGATGATGCACAACAAGGAATCCACGGGCCGCATCGGCAAGTGGGCTGCCAAGCTCGCCCCGTTTTCCCTGACATACGCCTCAAGGACAGCAATCAAATCTCAAGTCCTCGCCGACTTCCTCGCAGAATGGACCCCGCCGGCTCAGCCCGCTCAGAAGCACGACGACCCGGTCTGGACCCTCACCGTCGATGGGGCTTACGGCGTCGCGGGCGCGGGCGTGGGCGCGGTAATTGTCACACCCGAGGGGCAGCGCCTATCGTACTTGGCGCACCTCGCGTTTCCGGCCACCAACAACACAGCGGAGTATGAAGCGCTACTCTTCGGCCTGACCAAGCTCAAGGCAATTGGTGCGCGGCGAGTGCTCGTCCGCACGGACTCGCGTTTGGTGGCCGGCCACATGGACAAGTCATATCAAGCCAAGGACCCCGAGCTGGCTAAATACCTCACCGCCGTAAGAGCAAGGGAAAGGCATTTTTTGGGCATCACGGTCAAAGCCATCCCTCGCGCGGAAAATGAGCAGGCCGACGCTCTCGCGAAGGCGGCCAGCCAGCAGCTGCCGCCCCTGACGAGGCGTTTTACGAGGTATTGCCGCAGGCGGCCATTGTGCAGGACAACCGGGACACGGCCCTCGTTCACCACATCGCCCAGCAGGGCGACTGGCGAGAGGCTATCTTCAATTTCCTGCAGGGCATCGCCGAGCCAGAGGACCACGCCGAGCTCCGACGTCTGCAGCACCGTGCCAGATCTTTCCAAGTGTTTGAAGGGACGCTCTACAAACAGGGCGTCTGCGCACCGCTCCTACGCTGCCTCCCCCGCGAAGAGGGGAAGAAGCTTTTTGTGGAGATCCACGCGGGGGCGTGCGGGTCTCATCTCGCGCCGAGGTCGTTGGTCGGCAAGGCATTCAGGCAAGGCTTTTACTGGCCGACTGCCATCGCCGACGCCCAGGACCTCGTGCGTCGCTGCCAGGGGTGTCAGTGGATGGGGCGCATCATCCGCAGGCCTCCGACGAAGCTCAACCCTATCCCCCCGGTATGGCCGTTGGCACGCTGGGGCGTCGACATAGTGGGACCACTCCCCCGAGCCCCAGGGGACCTACGGTTCGTGGTCATAGCGCTGGAATACTTCTCCAGGTGGCCGGAGGCGGTAGCCCTAGCCAAAATAACCTCGGCTGCCATGCAGCGTTTCCTCTGGCAGAACATCATATGTCGCTTCGGCGTGCCCAGGGAACTCACCGTCGACAATGGCCTGCAATTTGATGCCGCCCCATTCAAGGCGTTCTGCGGCGACATGGGCATCACGCTTCGGTTCGCTTCGGTTGGTGTAACGTCCTGGAAAATATAAATATTGAATTATAAAGTTTTTGGATTATTTTATTTGCTTTACATTTGAATTTGGAGTTTGTTGACTTTTTGTAAATATAAAGGAATTTCAAAAGTAAAAAGAGGGAAGAAATCAACACATAAAATAATAAAACATGAGTATCAAATAAAGAAATTGAAAAGATGGTCCATAAAATAATAAAGGAGAAGTGTAAATAAGCATGGAATGTTATCCCTAGAAATTTTGGTAAGCAAAATAAAAATGTTAATAAATATAAGTTCAAGTGTATGTATATATATATATACATACAACTAGCAAGGAAATAACCTTTATGTAATAAATATCCACAAAATGGTAAATATAGAATTATAAGGAGCAAGAAAGAGAGTAAATATAATTGAAATTATATGAAGATATACATAATTGTAGATAGATAATACACACACAAATGTCTAAACTAAAAAGAAAAAAAATAAAAATAAAAATAAAAACAACACAGCCGGGCCGGCCATCACCCCGGCCCAGCCTTCTCTCCTCGTGCGGTCGGCACGCTCGCGCGGCCCAGCCCGCCACCAGCAGCGCGCGACCGTTTTCCCCCCACTGCCAAGCGGGCCCGCTCTCCCGCGCCTCTCCTCGCTGACAGCGGCCCCGCCTCCACTCGCCCCGCGCCTCGCTGCTGCCTGGGCCCGTCCCCTCGAGCGCACGACGTCTCTGCCCGGTGGACCCGCCCGCGCTCGCGCCTTCTCTTTCTTCTTCCCCGGCGCCTTCTCCTCCACGCGCCCGCAGCGCTGCTCTCCTCTCGCACTCGCTCTCCCTCGCGCAGCCGCAGCTAATCTCCCTCTCTCTCTCTCACCCCGAGCAGGTTCAATGCACACCCTGCTCTCTCTCTCCCGCGCAATCCCGGAGAAGATCCCGTTCTTCTCCCCTTCCCCGCGTGAACAGAGAAGTGCCAGCTGCCGTCCTCGCCCGCAGCCTCTCCTTCTTCCTCCTCCCTCCCCTGTTCTCCCAGCACGTCGCCCGCACCCGCACCCGGCCGCGCCACCCTCCGAACCAGGTCGCCCAGCTACAGCCGCGCCCGCTCCGCCCCAGTTTCGCTTGCCTCCACGCTTTGACCACCGCGTGCTTCATTCCCCCTGGCCACGGTCCTTGCATTCGCCTCCCCTGGTCGCAACTCCTTCGCGTTCATCCCCCCTCAGCGCCGCCCCCGGTTTCGCTCGGCTTCGCCCCGGTTTCACCTCGCCCAGTTGCCACCCGTGCGCACCGCCTATAAGAAGCCGGCCGAACCCCCTCCTTGCTCCTCTTCCCCGTTGCTCTGCTCCATCGCGCCCAGCCGAGCTGTCCAGCTGGTGTCGCCGCTGCCCGCTCTCGTCTCGGCCGCCTCCGGCGAGTTTTCCACAAACCGACCGCGTCACGGCGAGCCTCCACCTTCCATCTGCCCCCTCTCCGGGTTAATCGGATTTTGGTTCATCGGAGCTCACGCGCCGCCCGTCTTCCCCATCGCCGGTTGGAACCCGCCGCCCCCACCATCCCTCCTTCCTCAAGAGCTCCCCCCCCAAATTCGTCTCACCAGGAGCACCCCCACGACGCCCTCAATCTTCCCCAACCGACGCTCGGCCTCCTCGACGCCCGAGCTGCCCCCTCCACGTGCGCCACCCTCCGCCGCCCCTGGCTTCCGACGCTAGCCCGCCTCGGTCACTCGCCGGCTTCACCGACCGCACTGGTACGCTCCATACCACTCCCTCTTGCCCATGCTCGTGCTAATTGGGCTCCCCTTCCCCTTGGCCGTCGCCGCCCCCATGGCTCCTCCGCGCCCGGCCGCCTCCGTCGCCGCCGGCATCCCTCGGCGCCGCCTTGGCCGGAGCCACTACCACCCGAGGGTTCATCACCTCGGGGGCAGCCCATTTCGCCACATCTGCCGCCCTCCGGCCGACGGCCGCGCCGGAGAGCCCGCCGCCTGGCCCTGCGCCGCCCCTCCCCCTGTTCTGTTCCCCATGGCCGAAGGGCCCTCTGCCCTGACTGCCTCTCTCTCTCTCTGAGTTGTGGGCCCAACTAGGAAGTACCCTTCCCAGCCAATTCATGTTTCAGAGTTGATGCCTGCCCTGGTTCAAAGGAGAATTTAATAGTAAAAACCCTTGTGTAAGATCTTGCAAATATATACATATATATCTATGCATATATCTGATTAAAGGAAGATTAACCCTAGTTAAATGGCAATGGACAATTTGTGAAAGTGACCAAGGAATTTATACATTAATTTATTGTCAATAAAGATTGTTAAAATCTAATACATGAAATGGGTTAAAAGATTCTTTTATAGGTATATATATGGGTATGTAAAGAGGTAACCCTCTTGTGAACTAAGTAAACATCTTGCATGGTTAGTTTCGCAGATGGCAAGAAATTAACGGGGACCCCATGGATGTTAATGTTCGAATTTATATTTGAAGCTAGTTAAAATGAGTTCACAAGTTAATAAACGCAAAAAGTATAACCCTGAGTAAATGCCAACCAAGATTTAAGTCTCTTGTTTATGCTTAGAAAGTTCTCAAATGTACCTAAAGAACCACACGATAATTTATGAAGTGCAAATAATATTGAGAAGAAGAATTTAATTATAAAATTAAGACCAGGGCTCAGGCTAACAAGAACTTTGGTTACCCTCATATCAACAATAATTAACAAGTGGCTGTATAAAAAAAACAAAGTTATGCTATGGATTGTTTCACCCATTTAAAAGTAATTCTTGTAGAATATCAAATGGTTCATGACCTCAATAAAGAAAATGGCCATACAGATGACTCACATAATCATTGGGATAACTATGCCATTAATGTACATATTTGATCTACCTTGCCTAGTGGGTTTTTCTCTCAAGATCAATCCTCAGGCCACATGTGATATCAAGTATGGTTTGCATACCTCCAAAATCACGCAACACCTCTTGTATGGTAATCAATGTTTGGACTATTAAAATCCATGGTATTTAAACCTTAAATAATAAGATTAAAATAAGGTCTTACAGGATTAATAACCATTCCCTCATATTCCCAAGATTTACATTCGCCAATAAAAGATGGATCGTTAATCCTCAGTAATAATTCGTTTAATCAGCGGAATAATCACCCCTGCTCATAATAATAGTAATAATAATAGCTTTATCAAGAAGATCTTTGTAAAATCCTAACTCTCTTTTCTGACAAATCGCAGCCGTTGGTCCTATCAATTAAAGATGTTAATCAAGCAAAACAACCAACTTTAGAATTGGCGATTATAATCCCAGATAAGTTGTGCCACGTGAAATATCAGAGTTTCACCGCATACTCACTTTACGTATCCATATCCTAAAATCAGCAAATCATGTTTCTCTTCACTACCATCGATACTCTCTTTTGTCTGCTCCTAAGTCCTGTTCGACTCATGGAACTTCCTTGATAAATGTAAATAAATTAAAAGAGAATCATCAAACGAAAGGTCAAGCCTCGCTTTTCTCCAATCGGCCGTGTCTAGCCACCTTCCCTTCCCAAAAGCAGATAATTCCTGTAGGTACATCTTCACTTCTGATCCCTCATATTTCTAAAATTTTCCCTCACGGTAAAGCATTCAGACAACTCGTCCTCCTGCTCAAACCCAGCTACCGCTGTGCCTACAACACATCAACCTAAATCATCCTTCTATTCTCCAACCATAATAAATGCATAATTTAAAGTAAATCGGGTATTTAAAGTGATTGGATTTATTTGGATCTCTTGAGTTATTTGTTTTATTTGGATTCAGTCGCTTATCGCGTAGCTAGAAATTGGAGTCCCGAAGAATCAATGGATCGAGCAAGATCAAGAACAAAGTGAAGATAAAGACCAGAAGCTCAAGAGAAAGCCTTGTGTGAGCTCAAGACAGCGGTAAACCGCGCCAGGCGAGTCAATACTTTGATCATGTTGAACCTACATTTCTGCAAATTACTTTGTTTTAAATTAACAAATTGCATTGCTGTTATTTTTATGCAAATGCATGCTAAATTTGATATTCTAGTTATATGCCATTGTTTACCTTGAATAGTATTACCCCCTCCTTTGAGTAATTGAATGTGTGAACCTTGTCGCCCTAGCAAAAATATATTAGTAGCATTTCGAAACTAAGTCCGTAATCGTATGGCATGCTTAGCATTGATTAGGAACTCGGGGCAAGAAATTGTCCCGAGCATCACTTTTATTCATGAGAAATTGGTTGGGCAGTCATTGTGATAATGACTGGTATATGTTGGATATGATTATTTTACACTCCCAAAATCCCCAACTTGCTTAATTATTTGGGCGGATTGGTTCGATGGTGTGTATGTGTGTGGTGCAGTGATTGCACAAGTGGGTTAGTGGTAGACCGCCCAGATACCACTAAGGATTGAATCTTGTCATGTCACCCGTGTAAAACAGTACAACCACAAGCTGGCAAAGTGTAGGCAGGGTTTACTAATTTGTGTGGCTCTAGGTGGTTACGTGAAGGTATGACCACGAGCAAAGGGATGGATGGTCGCATCCCCGCCTTTGCCCGTGATGGCTCACGAGGGACCCTTCCCGAGGGATGGTCGGATCCTACAGAAGATAGACCTTAGCGGGCGTAACCACAGTAGGACTATGCATTGTAACAATCCTGTGATAGTCTACTCAACCGCATGGCTAAGGAATCATGTGGGGCAACGGGTGGATTTATCTCTTGTGGGTAACGTGTGCAAAACTCTGCAGAGTCAAAACTATTCGAATAGCCGTGCCCACGGTCAAGGGCAGATATGGGAACTTAACTAGATATAGTTCTGTTTACAAAAATATTGAAAAATGGGAATGGAAAAGTGGAAGGGCAGAGGAAAGCCCTGATTTGAGTTGTCCTGGGTGTCGTCCCAGTGTGTCCTGGATGTCGTTCCAGTGGTTCCTGGGTGTCGTCCCAGTGTGTCCTGGATGTCGTTCCAGTGGTCCCTGGGTGTCGTCCCAGTGGTAAGTTAAGCGGCTATAACGCTGAAAAATGTCATACGGTGTGATGTCGTATGTATGGAAATTCATATTAATATTCCTTGAACATTATGCTTTTGTTCAAATGCTAGGTCTTAAGGATTTTTATATAATTGTATTCAAAAGCACTCTTCGCAAAAATAAAATAAACCAAAGCCATCCTTTGAATAGCCATACATGTTATATACTGCATTCTGTGTATTGGCTCGCTGAGCACGGGGTCGGAGTGCTCATGCTCGCTTTTGCGACAAATTCAGGAGCAGGAATCAGATCACTGTGCTTCAACAATACTTTTGGATCATGATGGCAAAGAAGATGAAGATGTCGCGAACTAGGCCGCGAACCTCCAGTTGGCTGCATGTGGGCATGTCCTGAAGGTCCCATCTGTGTGCTTCGTTCTTCCGCTGCTGCAATTTAATGATTTCGGCCTCATCGGCCCATGTGTAAGTTTGCTATTATATTTACGTTTCCGCATGATATGTACTTTGATAATCAGAACTGTAACTGTGTGCACTATCTACTGATCCAGGGAATAGTGCAGCTAAACACAGTAGATTCCAGATTGAAAAATCCAGGTCTGACAGTTGGGCACCCCCAGTCCAACGGGGCAGTCGAAAGGGCGAACGGCGCTATCTCTATCGCCATCAAAAAACGCCTGGTTGGGCTGCCGAAGGGCAGGTAGCCGAGCGAGCTTCACAGCGTCCTCTGGTCCCTTCGCACAACGGTCACACGCCCGACGGGGTTCACGCCTTTCAAGCTCCTCTTCAGTGATGAGGCAGTGACGCCTGAAGAAATCAAGGCGGGATCACAGAGGGTCCTCGTCCAAGCGCCCGACGAGGAGCGTCGCGTATCCCTGGACCTCCTCGATGGGGCGCGGGCGAGCGCAGCCCACCATGTCGAGAAGTACGCGCGGCAGACAGTACGTACTCGAGACCAGTCTGTATACCCGCGAAGGTTCAACCCTGGGGATCTCGTCCTCAGAACGGCGCTCCATGCGGAGACCGTCGGCAAGCTGGAATCCAAGTGGGAAGGTCCATACATCGTGGCGAAAGCTTTGCAGAAGGGAGCGTACCGCCTCGCCACGCTCGAGGGACAAACTCTCCGCCACACATGGAACGCGGACAAGCTACGGCGATATTACGCCTAGAAGCAGGACGAGGATTATAATGACATCAGCCCCTCCTTGTACGAGGCTCGCCCGCGCAAACGGGAGTTCAATAAAGCTCGCTGTTTCCGAAACTATCATCGTCTGACCGCAGTACACAGTCTACGGACTCTAAATAAGACGTAGCGTCGAGGTTCACCTCCGCACGCGAGAGTCCACGGACTCTAAATAAGACGTAGCGTCGAGGTTCACCTCTGCACGCGAGAGTCCACGGACTATAAATAAGACGTAGCGTCGAGGTCCGCCTCCACACGCACCAGTCTACGGACTCTAAATAAGACGTAGCGTCGAGGTTCACCTCCGCACGCAAGAGTCCACGGACTATAAATAAGACGTAGCATCGAGGTCCGCCTCCGCACGCACCAGTCTACGGACTCTAAATAAGACGTAGCGTCGAGGTTCACCTCCGCACGCGAGAGTCCACGGACTATAAATAAGACGTAGCGTCGAGGTCCGCCTCCGCACGCACCAGTCTACAGACTCTAAATAAGACGTAGCGTCGAGGTTCACCTCCGCACGCGAGAGTCCACGGACTATAAATAAGACGTAGCGTCGAGGTCCGCCTCCGCACGCACCAGTCTACGGACTCTAAATAAGACGTAGCGTCGAGGTTCACCTCCGCACGCGAGAGTCCACGGACTATAAATAAGACGTAGCGTCGAGGTCCGCCTCCGCACGCACCAGTCCCCGGACTCTAAATAAGACGTAGCGTCGAGGTCCGCCTCCGCACGCGAGAGTCCAAGGACTATAAATTACGACGTAGTGTCGAGGTTCGCCTCCGCACGCGACAGTCTACGGACTATAAATAAGCCGTCGTCGGCCCAACACACAGCTCACAACATTAAGAATAAATGTTGCGTCGTCTCATTTCAAAAATATGAGGTCAAATGATTACAGGCTTGGGCGCGCAAGCGCGACCCCCCTCCGCCTGATATGATCAACACCTCAGTCTTCGCGCGGCGCCGAGGGGTTTGTGCCGCTGCCATGGCCTCGGGAAACCTCTTCGAGCCAACGGAGGAAGTCCCCTCCCCACGCAGCGTTTGCTGTATTGCAACCCTCGCCGCATCCTCCCCGACGCGACTCCAGATCCGCCGGTGGAAGTTTCGGAGGCTAGGCTCAATGGAGCGAATAGCGTCCGGCAGCGCTTCCGGCCGGCCAGGAAGATCCAGGTGAGGGTTTGCCAACTCCTGCATATGCCTACACCCACGGGTGTGAAGCATGCCGAGGGCAAGGCACGCGCCAAGATAGCCGCAGTGCTCCCCGAAGGTCTTGGCGCTGCGAAGCGCGACGCCCGCCCCCTCCTCGATCAGCCCAAGCGTCTCCATCAGGTCCTCCGGCCCATGGGTGGCGTCGGGCACGTCAACGCACAGATCACGGAGGGCCCGGTTCAGAGACTCCATTGCCCCCCAGGCTGACGTGGATGCGTCGTCCAAGGCGCGGGTCTTCCCTGCAAGAGTCTCAGCCAGCTGGGTCTTCTCCCCCTTCAAGGCGGCAATCTGCCGCAGGAAGGAGGCGCGCTCCTCTGCAGCGGCGCGTTTGGCTTCCTCGGCTTCGACTTGTAGGGATAACAAGGCACCCTCCAGCGCGCGGAGCTCTTCGTCCTTGGTCGCGTGAGCGTCATCCGCCTCGCGAAGCCTGGATTCTAGGGCCCTCCGCTCCCGGATGCGGGTCTCGTCTAGCGCGTCGCTGATGACAAGCATCTGAAAGCAGCAATGTAAGACACCGGGCGTCCGGTAGCACCATACATCGTGAACTCTTCGGCCAGGTCGCGCATACTTAGCCGGCGGGCGACGCCGACAAGCCTCCAGAGTCTCTGCGCGTCGTCAGCCTCCGGCCTCACGCTCGGCGACGTATTGAACGAGATGGGCCCGCCTCGGCATAGCAGGCCACTCGGGCCGGTCACGTGGTAATAAAACCACCAACGTGTCCAGCCGGACTCCCACTTCCCCAGGGCGGCCGGCGCGGGGAACAGCGTCGTGCAGGACGATCGCAGCACGAAGTCCACGCTGCCAAAATTGGAAATAGTTCCATCTCCAGCCTTCTTGGGGCGGCAGCAGGCGTCGTGTAGGGTGGCGAACAGGTTCACGCTGGGACGACGGCCTTCCGTCCGCGTCGCCCATGAGAAGACAGCCAGGCGGACTATTGCGCTCGGCGTCAGCTGCGCTAACTCCAACCCATAGGTCTGCAAGACTTCGCCCACAAACATCTTTGAGGGCATGCGAAGGCCGGCGTCAAAGAACGCGACGAAAACGATCGTCTCTGTCTCCTGGGGCTTCGGCTTCGTTTCGTTACGACGGGGTAGGCGAGCCCCATCCCGATCCTCGATCCTCCCGTCGCGAACAAGCCGCTGCAGCGTCTCCTCGGTCACACGGCTCTTCCCCAACACGCGGGAACACCGGCCCCCTGAGTATTCCATGGCGTCCCATCGCCTGCCGGCATGCGAGCGCCCCCGCAGCACCAACTTGTAATCCCCAGAAGGGAAGGACAATTTGTCCCAACTAGACGAGGAGCCGCCGCTGGGAGGGCGAGACGCGTCGCCATGGCTGGCCATTGTCTCCTAAAGGCGGGGTAAAAGAAACCAAGGCAGGAAGTTGCGCTACTACCGGCACGGAATAAACCAGAACTAAGCGGCAAGCGGGACAAAGTGCTCCCATCACGGTGAGGGCACCTTATAAAGCGCGCTCGCCTCCTCCACGGCCAGAAAGCGCAGTTAGGCCAGAACCCCAGCGGTTCGAATACGCACGACCTGGAAAGAAGAACCGTCCGACCCTGGAGGGGCGTGCCTGGTAGGTGGCCAGGCAGCGCACAACCCCAGCGCGCGCTTGACACGCGTCCCGCCTCCCTAGGGAAGCAGCGAACAGCCGCGAGCACGCAACCGCTCACATCCCATGACGCGCCAGTTGCAAGCCGCCGCGTGCCCCACCCACACGAAAGCAGACTGCATAACGCGACAGCCTGCCCCCTGACAGGCCAGGCGTCGGCATGATTCCAGCCGTCATTTAAAGCGCACTATCAAGCCGCGAGGCCGCGGCAGTTGCGAAACGCGGGAAAGCCGGCGGCACAGCACCCACCTTCACTACTACATCGCCCACAGTTCCCACAGCTCTGGCTACGCCTGCGGGGGACGTAGCGCGCGCGTCTACTTCGGCTAGGCGCCAGCTCCGCTGCCACCCGTTCGAAGGGTACGGGACGGAGCGCGCGCGTCTACTTCGGCTAGGCGCTAGCTCCGCTGCCACCCGTTCGAAGGGTAGGGGACGGAGCGCGCGCGTCTACTTCGGCTAGGCGCCAGCTCCGCTGCCACCCGTTCGAAGGGTAGGGGACGGAGCGCGCGCGCGTCTACTTCGGCTAGGCGCCAGCTCCGCTGCCACCCGTTCGAAGGGTAGGGGACGGAGTGCGCGCGTCTACTTCAGCTAGGCGCCAGCTCCGCTGCCACCCGTTCGAAGGGTAGGGGACGGAGTGCGCGCGCGTCTACTTCGGCTAGGGGACGGAGCGCGCGCGTCTACTTCGGCTAGGCGCCAGCTCCGCTGCCACCCGTTGGAAGGGTAGGGGACGGAGCGCGCGCGTCTACTTCGGCTAGGCGCCAGCTCCGCTGCCACCCGTTCGAAGGGTAGGGGACGGAGCGCGCGCGCGTCTACTTCGGCTAGGCGCCAGCTCCGCTGCCACCCGTTCGAAGGGTAGGGGACGGAGTGCGCGCGTCTACTTCAGCTAGGCGCCAGCTCCGCTGCCACCCGTTCGAAGGGTAGGGGACGGAGTGCGCGCGCGTCTACTTCGGCTAGGGGACGGAGCGCGCGCGTCTACTTCGGCTAGGCGCCAGCTCCGCTGCCACCCGTTGGAAGGGTAGGGGACGGAGCGCGCGCGTCTACTTCGGCTAGGCGCCAGCTCCGTTGCCACCCGTTCGAAGGGTAGGGGACGGAGCGCGCGTGCGTCTACTTCGGCTAGGCGCCAGCTCCGCTGCCACCCGTTCGAAGGGTAGGGGACGGAGCGCGCGCGTCTACTTCGGCTAGGCGCCAGCTCCGCTGCCACCCGTTCGAAGGGTAGGGGACGGAGCGCGCGTGTCTACTTCGGCTAGGCGCCAGCTCCGCTGCCACCCGTTCGAAGGGTAGGGGACGGAGCGCGCGCGTCTACTTCGGCTAGGCGCCAGCTCCGCTGCCACCCGTTCGAAGGGTAGGGGACGGAGCGCGCGCGTCTACTACGGCTAGGCGCCAGCTCCGCTGCCACCCGTTCGAAGGGTAGGGGACGGAGCGAGCGCGCGCGCGTCTGCTTCGGCCACGACCGCAGCCCCTGGTCAACTTCGGAAAAATTCACAGGCCGCAGGGACAGAGGGGGCCAAAGGACTCGGCAACATGGCTTCGGCCCTGTGAAGCCCTTCTCCATGAGAGGCTCCTGTTGTAGGGGTGGCCCCCACCTAAACCCAGCAGGCCTGGTAGGAGGTTGTAAGGCCCAGAATAGGCCATGTGTAATGACATAAATGCCCCTGAAGGGGATGATCAACTGTAAGGGTATAATTGTAAATGCACCCCCATATATATATATATATATATATATATATATATATATATATATATATATATATATATATATATATATATATATATATATATATATATATATATATATATATATATATATATATATATATATATATATACAGGCCATGGGGAGGACAGAGGGCCATTACTCATCTCTCTCACTCTCCGCTACCATCTCTCTCTGTTTGGTCTGTAGCCACAACAGTACCTATTTATAGGAAAATTTTCAAAAAAATCGTATTTTTTATGGCTCAATAGCCAAAAATGGCTATTTTTTTTAAAAAACAATCGTTGGCTGTGCTAAATGGGCTAAATAGGCTTTTCAGGCCATGCTCGTGCCAGTCGTGCCAAACGAGTCGTTCGTGTTGCTGATGATCCTAATGGGTCCTATCATGCCACTGTCGTGCCAGACCTGGCATTGTTTGTGCCGTGCCGACATGGTGGGCCGAGGCTCTGGCCCAGGCACGGCCCATGGCCTTGTGCCGTGTCAACCCAGCCCATCGGCGTTCTAGCCAGGCCATGCCATGGGACATGCCGACAGTACCATGTCTTGGACCGACCCATTTGGCCATCTGTGGGCCCCGCGGCACAATTGAGAACTGGGCCCTTCCCCGTGCTGAGCTGCTGGCAAGGACAACCATGTGGCTCGTAGCTAGGGGTGGGCACAAAAAACCGAAAACCGAATACCGAACCGAATTTACCGAGAACCGAACCGAAAGTACCGAAACCGAAAATTTCGGTTCCATGTTCGGTTCCAGGTTCTCAGGAACCGAATTTACTGAGGAAATTCGGTTCGGTGCCTCGGTTTACCGAAATACCGAACTACCGAAATATTATGTATTTGTGGCTTTTTCTCTGTATGATTTGGCACTTATTCTATATGAAATCATGTTACATTTATGTCAAAATTGGCTATTGAACTTGATGTTACATGCTGATGTACCCTGTTCGGTAATTTCGGTAAATACCGGAACCGAACCGAAAGAACCGATACCGAATTTCTTCGGTACCGAGTTTTTTCAGGAACTGAACGGTACCGAGATTTGTAGGAACCGAATTTGTATGGGTACCGAGGAACCGAACCGATCGGTTCGGTAATACCGAACGCCCAGGGCTACTCGTAGCTGATGCCATCAAACTCACTACTAACTTGGCCGAAACATACCCTATAGTAAATCGGTTCAGTCGTTAAGATACCTTGGGGCTATCGGGGAATTAACACGCCACACATACCCAATCCAAACAAACTACAAGTCAGTAGTGGGAATCTACCAAGACAAAATTCAGTTTAACCAATTTATTATTAACCACCAAACCGACTTATTATAGGGTGTTCATATTGATTTTTACCGATGACTTTTGATTTTGACATATGAATAATAATAACTTATAAAGAAATTTGTAGAGATAGATACTTGCGTACGATTTTGATCGATATAAATAAAGTCACTATAGTGTGTACTACAATCGACTAATAGACACTAACTTAAAAAGACACTTCGTTTAAAAGCTAGGTACTGTAAAAATATATTTACTGGAGAAAAACGGTTTGGAGGAGCCAAAGGAGATAGTGCACTTGTGAGATTTAAGAGTTATTTTAGGGGGAAACTTGAGACTTAGGCTCTGTTCTTTTCAGATTTTAAAAGCTACTTTTCGGATTTTCTACATTAACTAACTTTTAAACGGAGTATCTTTTTAAGATATGGTCTACTAGTTAATTGTAATACATATTGTACCGATTTTATTTATATCGAAAAAAATCGCACGTAAGTTTCTGCTACTATGTAATCTATCGTATGAACAGCCAAAAAGCCACAAACCGCAGTTAAAAATCATAAATTTCAGCCAAAAGAACAGACCCCTGAACCTGGTACCTTTGCCGATGTGCTCCAAGGAGGGCCAACCAAATCCTAGGAAGCCAGGGGCAGATTTTGAAGATAGGGAGGCAGCCAATCACACCACAACATCCTGCCACGTTGCCGATCGCCACGCAAGAGCATCGAAGGGAGTGGACACAGAGCAGCCGGAGCCGGAGTGCCGGACGGAACACACGAACAAGAGAGGCGCGGGGCTACTGTGTACTGTTCCGGCTTTGGAGGATAGATAGCGCAGCGAAGGAAAAGTAAAGAAAGCAGAGGCCAGAGAAGAGCCAGCTCGACCGACAAGTGACTGACTGTCATGGCCGCCACGGCGTACTCCACGGCGCTTCTCGGTGGAGCACGCCTCCCCGCCGTCGGCGCCGCCGCGCCACCCTCCGTTCTTCTCCCACGGCGTAACTTCACCCCTCTTCGCCTCCAAGGCGAGCACAGTAACGTATACATATGCAAAAACTTAGTCGTTTTTAGTAGCAGCGTTAACCATTACTACATGCTATACGATGTTAGATCCACCAAGGCTTTCTCTGCTCCCGTTGAAGGCCTCGTCCGATGACACCTCGACTTCCGCCGCCAGCGGCGACGAGCTCATCGCCGACTTGAAAGCAAAGGTACGTCCTAGCTCAAGGATGATAACTACTGGCAAGAACCTAGAATGGTGAGCAAAATAGCTCAGTTTGAGCAACGGTGCGTGTTGTTACTTGTGGCAGTGGGACGCCGTCGAGAACAAGTCAACCGTCCTCACATACGCCGGCGGCGCCATCGTCGCCGTCTGGCTGTCGTCCGTCATCGTCGGCGCCATCAACTCCGTGCCTCTGGTACGCCACCGGTTGTCATATATGACTGCAGTTTTGCCTCAATTGTCCACTGAGTAGTGCAAACAAGTTAACATGTGGTTGCCGCGGCAGCTTCCCAAGATCATGGAGCTTGTTGGGCTCGGGTACACCGGATGGTTCGTGTACCGCTACCTCCTTTTCAAGGTATGCAATTAGGCATTAGTAAGCCTGACTTGCAGCATCTGGTAGCAGCACTATCAGCAATTTTTTTAGATGAGCATTAGTGGTATTGTTAACATGCCCCGGACCCTATTCGATTACAGGAGAGCAGGAAAGAGTTGGCCGACGACGTCGAGTCTTTGAAGAAAAGGATTGCTGGAACAGAGTAAAATGCTGTTCTCTGGAAAATTTTTGAGTGATTCTTTGGAGAACACGTATCAGAGAACCTACCTGCTGTTTAAAGTATTACTGCTGCTGCCTCCTCTTTGTATGCTACATACCCTGTGGTGCCAGGAAGCTTTGATGTGTTTCCTTTCCTTGATGGGCAATAGCAATGTACAAACTGTATGATTGTTACTTTACCCCAAGCTCTCGTTTTCTTCGTCTCTTATCTTTCCTGTCAAACGGATCTGTTTATGAGTACCTTTGATGCCCTTACTGACCCCACTGAACTGCCAAGACCAATAACATCGCTGCAACTCAAATACAGATATTACAGGGTTTCTTCTGACCATTTGGAAACAATGAACAGACACATTGTAAATTACACCGCTGTCCACGATCGCCTGAAAAATACGAAAAAATGAGGGTTACATTACGTAGCATATATACTGACCTCCCTCAGAACTCCCTATTGCGGCATCAACACGATTTCTCCTTGCAGAAATAAAGGATGAGGCTTCAGCTTGGTCAGTAGCAGCCCGTTCCAAATGGCAATGACTTCTGGTTCCAAAATCAAAAGCTGTTGTGTTCGCACACGAACACGTCACCGTGTGCCCCCGGCGTCGAGCGCGATACGCAGGACACGTCGCCGGAGGAGTCTCGACGGGAGCGCGATACGCAGGACATGCCGACGAGAGCTCTTGAGACCCGACACCCCGCGCACCCGGGAGGGACCCCGTCAGGGCGAGCGGCGGCGATGGGCTGTCCTAGGTCGGCCTGACCGCCCCTAGGACCTTGTGATTCGTTATCGCAACAAAGTAAACGACAACGAAGAACAAGAAGCAAAATAGGGCAGAGGAAAAAATAACAGATTGCAAAATAATGTAATAGATGAGTTTCGATTGTGTGTTGTCAATCGGCCGTAACCCCTACACACATATATATAGGGGGAAGCTGGTCCTAGCTTCTTTTGGAAACAACAGTTATTTGAATCGAATCAGAGTCCAGACCGAATAAAACTTATCTTAATTTATTCGGTTGCAATTTTACCACGCGGCAGAGATCGCTTCAAGATTGTTTCTTGATCCTTTCCAAACTATTGCCCGCGCGTGTCATGACTTCCCAAGATCGTTTATGACCAGCCAGCACTGCCTACGACCGATCCCGAGTGCTCTTGATGCCGTACGACCATTCCAAAAAACATCCCTTTGACCATGCTCACTTCCTTCAACATGGTCGGAATCGCCTTACGTACTGACCTTCTCAACTTGATCGCTGCTCCTTACGACCGCCTTCAACGTGACCGTGGCCTTCTCTGCGTGGTCGAACCTTTTACGATAACCGGTCAGTGTCTCTTACGACTTCCCAGGGCCGTTTACGATTGGTTAGAATCGTTTACGACTGGTTAGAACTATTTATGACTGGTTCTGGATGCTTACGACCGATTCCGATCCTTCTATTGCTTTACCAATCAGTTTTCCTTCGTGATCGTAAACTTACTGTAGCAGTTTACGACCGCTCTATTGTATCGATGCGCTGTCTTTCCTTCAGCCGCTCAAAATATCGTGATCGAAACCTTCAATGAGCACGCGGTGATGCTGGCGATCAAGATTTTTCTGTGGTCGAACCACCCTTTCGATCACGTTCACTTCCTTCAATGTGGTCGGAGTTGCTACCGCTTCTCGTTATAACGTGATCGTAAGCTACCGACTTCTCATCGTGGTCGTAAGTTCGGCTGCCGACTATCAACCCTGATGTCATCAACTGTGAACCAGACTTCTGATCGTGGCCAATCGTGGTCGTCGCAGCCTCCAATGCAGTCGTAGACTTCTACGTGGTCATAGACTCCAACGTGATCGTGGCCTTCAACGTGGTCGTAGATCCCACCGTGGTCGTAGCCTCCAACGTAGTCGTAGGTTTCACCGTGGTCGTAGATCTCAACGTGGTGGCTAACGTGGTCGTAATCAACTCAGCTGGCTTCCGATTAAAGATGATATGGTCGTGCCATCGACCACGGCCAACGTGGTCGTAACCGGTCCAGCTGGCTTTCGACTTGCTTTGCCGTGGTCGTAACTACTCACGACCATGATATAGGCACAACCTTCCCTTGTTAACCTGCTTTTGGCTTTACGATGATCGTGGTTCCAAGCCAAATTTGGTTATCAACATGTTGGAACATATCGATCTCTTAACATAGCTTTTTTTCTTTTTTCTTTGTATTATCCGTGAAGATATAATAATATTTTTCATTTGTCCTATTTTTTTTCTTTAATTGAATATCTTAGAAAATGGTAACAGCTGCTCCAATGTCATTTTAGTTAAAAGCCATGGCACTTTAGAACATAGTCTAATTTCGGGAGGCTAGGCTTATTGCTCCCCTTGGTTTTTTTCTCTCCCTCCTTCCTCTTTTCTCCTATTTGTTTTTGTTGTTCTGAACTTGTGACTTGCTTCTGTCTTAATCAATTAAATAGGCAGCCCTCCTACCTGATCGTGTAAAAAAAAGTTTCGTGTGACTTGAGCTTCTCCTTGCTCTGGTAGTTGCTCAAACAACGCTGGTCGCCAGTGAGTCCAATACACGCCCAAGGCGGCACCCTGTTTTGGCTACGCTTCTTGGAGGGAAGTCCCGTCATCATCAACGATGCCATCTCCTCCATGGTTCTTTGCGATGTGCAACTCTCGTAGTGGTCACATGGCCCATGCGCTTCTCTCATGCACTTCTAAAGAGTCGAAAGAAACATTGCGGTACATGACGACGCAATATGCAAATCGGGAGTTGGGAGCTAACATTTTCGTTTTGATGTTCAGATTCTAGAAGGATTAAGGTTCGGAGTTGGGGCAAGCCTAGGCTTCGATCATGTGCTGTAGAGAGAAGAGACGACGACGCATTTCCATCGAGTCAATCATGCGCTCAACTCTTAAAATGCTTGGAGATGTTTCCATACTTTTCTCAAAGTTTTTCTATGTTTTTTCTGAAAACGATTTGTATAATTTTTAAATCAGAACTTGTAGGACCGAAATGGCAACAGAGGGGGGTGAATGGTGCCTTCTAAAAACTCCCCAAGTACTCACACGACAAATCGGGCGAAAGAACTAGCTTCTTCGATCGAACACACGTGGTCGTAAGCCAACTGATGGTCGAACACCACATGGTCGAACACTTGCCTGAGCCGACAAAAGAAATCAAACAGTGATAACTGAGAGGATGAACCAAGAACAGAAGGACTCGAGGCGCACAATCATCCGGTAAAGAGAACTTCTCTAATTCGACTTCTGCTCTCGGGAATGAACTGGCCAAGTGGCCTTGAGACAGATTCCCAGTTCTGAGCTAATCAAAGCACACAAAGACGAAAGCAGACTCACGAAGAAGAGAGGAGGGAAAAGGATAGCAAGAAGTCCAAACTCTCAAAACAGATCGCAAACAAGTCAATCACAACATCTCAAGACGACAGAAAACAAATAGAGGAAGAGAGATGAATGATTGATAATGGAGGTTTCTACAGCCACTCCAACTGGGAGATACATGAGCACACTTGCTCCATCCCGAGAACCCACACACTCACAAATAACAAAGGAAGAACAGAGCAACTCGGGGATCAGAATCTCGCCAGTACCCGAGCTCTACCCTCTCTATTTATAGCCACACACTCACACACCAAAGAAGGGGAACCCGCAAACCCCCACCTAACACCGGGTTTTCAACTCACTTTACCCACTAGCAAGAACGAGCTCCAGTGCTTTACCCGTTACACCCAACGGCTCCACTGCTTTGCCCGTTTAGCGCCAACAACTCCTGTGCATTGGCAGAGACACAGCTTCCTTTTGCAGCTTTCCGCATTTCTCCAAAATGCCACTCCACTGCCTTCCCGGAAGCTTCCTCCTGCCTTGTCGTCCAAGCTTGCAACCACCTCGCAAGACTAGGTCTCCTTCGGCTTCCCTTGGTCGTTCTGGACCTCGACATCCCCCATGTCTAGTCCCGACCACTCCAAGCCTCATCAAGACTTGTCTCCAAGGTCCTCTGGCAGCTCCAGCTCCGGTTCCTCATCTCCTCGGCTTGCAACCACCTCACAGACCTCGTCGTCTTCAGCACTTCCTGGCCGCTCTTGACCTCAGCACCGCCCGTGCCTAGTCTCGGCCCTCCATGCCTCGCCACGACTAGTCTCAAGGTCCTGCAAACATCACAGACAAACAAACCATTACATAGCACTGCCCACAATAGTATCCAACTACTTGAGCCAGAAAACAGAACTCAAAACATACTCTTACCAAGTCGTATACCACCTACGACCACTCGAAAATAGAGAACAATGAAAGCACACGACATACGACCACAAAACCAAGCCATATGATCAGGAACAATGAGTCTACGATCATCGCTAACTTGCTACGACCAGCCACAACTCGCTACGGCTTTAACGCTCAAAGACTACGACTTCAACCCAAGTCGTTACGACCGATCGAAAAGATAAACCAACAAGTGCACAAGGTCCCTGACTTCATCACAAAGCCCTACGACCAAATTCCAGCTCAAATGGTCAAGTCTGCAGGTCATACGACCGATTCCAACTGCGTGCGAGCACGTCCGACAACGCCAGACTGCTCTACGACCAAATCCGACCGGTACGACTACAACCGACCGGCTATGACCACAACCGACTGAGTCTGACCCCGACCCGACCTCGTTCGACCGCTTCACAACATGGTCGAAGTCCGCCGACTTCCCACGTGGTCGCAAGCTCGAGTGCCGTCTCCCAACCACAGTGGTCGAAGCATCGACTTCCGACCGCAGCTCTCAATAACGTGGTCGTAGGTCATCGACTTCCCAACGTGGTCGCATACCCGAGCACTGAAGCACGTTACAACGTGGTCGTACACTTGTCTGGCAGGCTTTCGACCACGGCCAAATGCTACGATTTAGCAGGAATGCGCCTGATGAAGTCGTAAACGACTCGGCTGGCTCCCGATGCTTGACAACATGGTCGTAGACTTCCTGGCTGGGTTCCGACCACAGTCAAACGTGGTCGTAGGGCTGCTGCTGACTTCCGATCAGCGACAACGTAGTCGTAAACCCTTTCGACTACGTTCAAGTTGCTTTGAAATGGTCGTAAACCATTGGTTGACTTTCGACTACGGCCAACGAGGTCGTAAAGCTATCTGTCATCCTCCGATCATGACCAAGAAACGACTATGGCAAAACCAGTCTTAAACTTCCCTGGAGACCTACGATCACGGCCAAACGTGGTCGTGCTGGCCTTCTGGTGCCCTTCGACCATGGCCAAAGTGGTCGTGCTGGCTGCAGAGCACTTTGCCAGGGCTACGACATTGCAGAACTGGCACAAACCTCAAAAGCTAAACTCAATCTTCCTAGATCAAGAGTCAAATACTCATCACAACCATGGGGTGACCTTCACATGGTCTCTCAATCTCCCCCTTGATGAGTATATTGACAAACCCAGAAAAAGTAAGAAGTTGAGTTTGTTTTGAAAAGTCCAACATGGTCCAAAGAAGAGAAAGAAACATACAAATGACCATGTCGACAGAAGGAACACTAGAGCAACAACTGAAAGAGCAAATTGATCTCCAAAGCTCTAAACTGGAACCAACAGACCAACAGACTTTTTCTTCTCTATTTGACTTTTTCTTCTCTATTCTCCCCCTTTTGGCAATAAACACATCAAGATGCAATAGAGAGAATATGACATGTCAAAGGATGAAAGTGGCTGAAGTTTGTTTATTTAAGCATTTAGAGCCATGAGAGTTATCCATAATGATCATAATGTAATACACCAAGCCATAACTCAATAAAACGCTATCTAGATCATGACAACATATATATAAGTCAGCTAGAGCATATAGATGACAATCTGAAATGTAATGCATTTTGAGAGCAAGTCACGTCATCAATGAGTAAAGTCTAGCTAGAGACAGCCAAGGATGATGCAGCCCATGTCAATAAGCTAAGCAGAGCAAAGAAGCTAACATTGAGTCCAAGTAGAGTGCTATAAACTCAAGATTGAAACAATGGTTAAAGTACTTGGTTCTGATTGGAGATTAAGCAAATTGAGCACATTAAACATTGTCTTTTGAAAGCATATGGTTGTTTTCAACCCAATTTTTTTGTTTATGTGCTAGATCTCAAGCCTTATGCGACTACTCCAAGAAAAAAGCTTAAGAAGATAGTCTAGGTCATCCAAAACTCCCCCTGAGTTCATGCCTAGTGCAATGGCAAGCTGTCTCATGAGAAAGAATTGGTGAAATCAGTTTTTTCGCACAAATATGGTGGTTGTCAACCAACATTTTGTTTTATCATGTGCTAGATCTCAAGCCTTATGCGACTACTCCAAGCAAGAAGCTTAAGAAGATAGTCTAGGTCATCCAGAACTCCCCCTAAGTTCATGCCAAGTGCAATGGCAAGCCGTCTCATAGGAAAGAATTGGTGAGATCAGTTTTTTCGCACAAAAGAGATCCTTTTGCTTTTTAACACATTGTACTAACTCATGTATCATCAGGAGACTAAAACAGCTCAAACTAAGGCTCAATATAGATTCAACGCTCTACTCAGCCTATTTGACATGGCATGAATCATAAAAGGATAGCTCAAGAAAGACTAAACTCAAATGCTAGCATGACAATTTTAATTTAAGTTGATCAATTTTACTTAACTTATCATGGCAAACGCTAGTCTACACATATGAAGTCATGATAACTTTAGCAAGCTAAGCACAAGTCATGGCAAGGTGTAAAGCACTGAAGCATGTCATAATAGGATAATAATCAAGGCTCAATGCAGATTGATTATAATACTAGAATGCTGAGAAAGCGCGAAAGACCAGTTCCCCCTTAACATTAGATGCAACTTTTAGTTCAAGTTGAGTTAAGTCAAAATTAAGCTCCAGAAGCTCCCAAATGAACTCCCCTCGAACCAAAGCATTAAGTCAAGAAGCTGGCAAATAAAACCAAAACAGGCAGTCCTTAAAGCATAGATAAGATATAGAGACAACTGTGGTTCAGACTAACTCTCATCTACCCCATATGACTCCAGGACGAACAGCTGACCGGAAAACACACACTAGAGAGCAATCACGTACCCTGTCTACCCGAGGGTGGCCCAACCCTCGCTAGAACCTATAAGAAGTGAGTGAGCTCAATCTAGTGAGATAAGAAGCAGCTAATAAGAAGCATCCTGGAAGCACAAGATAAGAGTAGGAAGTCTAAGCAACTAGGCAAGAGAAGCACTCTAACCTATGCTAGAAGGACTAAACCCAATGCACCCAAATGCAATGCAACAGAAATGAGACAGAAGCATAATTAATATAATAAAGTAGTAAAGCCCAATCTCCCCCTCACTACAGTCCGTAAGGACAAACCACCCCAAGCTCACCCCGCAGAGCTGAAAACCTCGAACTGTCCAAAGGCTTGGTGAAAATATCAGCCAACTGGTGGTCACTCTCCACAAACTGGAGCACTATGTCACCCTTCTCTACATGGTCTCTAAGGAAGTGGAAGCGAATATCAATGTGCTTGGTCCGGGAGTGCTGCACTGGGTTCTTAGCAATGTTAATCGCCGAAGTGTTATCACAAAAGAGTGGAACACTGTCGATAGCTAACCCAAAGTCCCGCAGGGTCGAAACCATCCAAAGTACCTGACTGCAGCAGCTGGCTGCAGCCACGTACTCGGCCTCTGCGGTGGACTGTGCAACACCGGACTGCTTCCTCGAAGACCAGGAAACGAGAGAGGTGCCAAAGAACTGGCAGGTGCCGGAAGTGCTCTTCCTATCTATCCTACAGCCAGCAAAGTCTGCATCCGAAAAGGCTCTCAAGGAAAGACAGGATGAGGAAGAGTACCAGATACCATAGTCAATGGTAGCTCGAAGGTACCGAAAGATGCGTTTCACCGCCTGGCGGTGAGATACGCGAGGAGAAGCCTGAAAATGAGCACACAGACACACGGAGAAGTGTATGTCTGGTCTCGAGGCAGTGAGGTAAAGAAGGGAGCCGATCATACTTCTGAACTCTTTCTGATCAACTGGCTCGCCATCCTCATCTGGGTCAAGATAGGCTGTAGAAGCCATGGGAGTCGACACAGGCTTACCATCGCTCATATCGAAGCGTCTCAGGAGGTCACGAGTGTACTTTCCTTGATGAAGAAATGTACCCTCCCGAGACTGCTTGATTTGGAAGCCAAGGAAGAAGGTCAACTCCCCCATCATACTCATCTCAAACTCGGTGCTCATGACATCCGAGAACTGTGAAATCAGAGTATGGGAAGAGCCGCCAAAGATGATGTCATCGACACAGATCTGGACGAGCAGAAGGTCATTGCCATGACGGCGGATGAACAATGTCTTGTCTACTTTACCCATCTCAAACCCATGACTCAACAAGTAGGACTTAAGCCTCTCATACCATGCTCTGGGGGCCTGCTTAAGTCCATACAACGCTTTCGAAAGCTTGAAGACATGGTGTGGGTATTTGGGGTTCTCGAAACCTGGAGGCTGTCTGACGTAAACTTCTTCCTCAATGACTCCATTAAGGAAGGCACTCTTGACGTCCATCTGGTAGAGCTTGAAACCCTTAGAAGCTGCAAAGGCAAGCAGGATTCTAATGGCCTCAAGTCGAGCTACAGGGGCAAAGGTTTCCTCGAAATCTAGACCCTCAACCTGGGAGAACCCCTGAGCTACCAGTCTAGCCTTGTTCCGAATAACCACTCCATCCTCGCTCTGCTTGTTCTTGAACACCCACTTAGTCCCAATAATATTGTGACCTCGCGGGGGCTCGACAAGCGACCAGACCTTGTTCCTCTCGAAATTTTCTAGCTCCTCATGCATGGCATTGACTCAAGACTCATCAGATAAAGCATGAGAAACATCCTTGGGCTCAAAGGAGGCAATGAAAGCAGAATGGAGACAGAATTGAGATAAGCCAGATTTTGAGCGGGTAACACGCTCGAACAGGTCTCCAATCACCTGCTCAGAAGGATGCCTTTTCTGGATATGTCTGGGAGGTCCTAGATGAGATGAAGAAGTGGCCTCTACCTCGTGAGCTGACGAGGTAGGAACAGAGCCACTAGCTCCGGAGGAAGCAGTAGGTATGGGCTGATCACCTAGAGGTGCGGTGGAAGACGGCACCTCAAGGGGTGGATAAGGGACTGGATCGGGTAGACAACCCTCATCTCCATCATCCTCGTCATCTACGAAGATGGTCTCGGACTGCTCTAAAGAACCTGAGATATCAGGCCTAGTCCCCGGACTGGCCTCGTCAAAGGTTACCTCACAGGACTCTACCATTTTACTAGACTCGCAGTTCCAGACCCTATAAGCCCGCGAAGAAGGCGAGTAACCTAGAAAGATTCCATCACAAGAACGTGACTCGAACTTGTCTAGGTTCCCGGACTTCAAAACAAAGCACTTGCAACCAAACACACGAAAATGAGAGACGCTAGGCTTTCGCCCATATCTCAACTCATAAGAAGTGCGATGCAAGTGTGCCCGAAGAAAAACTCGATTTGATACAGGGCACGCGGTGGCTATAGCCTCAGCCCAAAACTTCCGCGGTGTAGAGTACTCATCAAGCATCGTCCTAGCCATCTCAACCAAGGTACGGTTCTTTCTCTCCACAACGCCATTTTGCTGTGGGACGTGCGGAGAGGAGAACTGATGCTCTACACCTGACTCACCACAGAAACTCTCGAAGTAGGAATTCTTGAACTCCGTGCCATTGTCACTGCGGATCGTTCGTAAGGCACCCGGGAGCTCAACAGAAAGCCTGCTGAAAAGACCTCGGAAATGTGAAAATGTCTCATCCTTCGAGGCTAAGAAAAACACCCAAGAATACCTCGAGAAGTCATCGACCACGACAAGAACATACCACTTCCCTCCTGCTGACTGCACTCGACCTGGTCCAACTGTGTCCATGTGGAGCAGCTGTCCCGGTGCATCGGTCATGGTCACTGTGACCGGAGGATGAGAAGCGGCAACCATCTTGCCGTGCCGGCAAGGAGAGCAAACAAGATATTTGACCATCTTGAGCTTAGGCAGACCACGAATGAGATCGTGACCGCTAACTCGGGTCAAATGTTCAAATCCTATATGACCAAGTCTCCTATGCCAGAAAGTCAAGTCGCGGGACTCAGAAGCAACTAAACACCGGAGAGGATCACCAGAAGACTCAGAAAAATCAGCACGAAAGATCCTCCCAAAACGAGAAATCCCGCAAACAAGACTACCCGAAGAATCAAGAATTTTGCAATTGTTTTTCTTGAAGCTTACCTCGAAACCGTCATCGGTAAGCTGAGAAACGGAAAGCAAATTGTACTGCAGCTTACTAACCAAGGCAACATCCTTAAGAATAAAAGATGCATTAATGAGCACAGTATCTTTTGCGATGACGCGCCCAGATGAAGCATCTCCGAAGGTGATCATCTCATCACCTGGAGCACGGGCAAGGGAAGAAAACCAACGAGAGTCTCCGATCATATGACGAGAACAACCAGAGTCTACAAGCCAAACCTTGTCCTTCCCTACCCGGCGAGTCTGAGTCAAACAGAGAGTAAAGTCTCAGTACTGGGGTAAATCAAAAGTGATTTTGGCACCCAATACTGAACAACACGTCGAGCAGATGAAGTAGTCAAGCACGACTGACCTCTATCTACCCTACGCTCCCTGTGACTCAAAGAAGAAGGTCTGTGTGCAGACCTGAGGCTGTTGCGGGGTCCGACTGCTACGGAAGAGCGAGTCGGAACACCGGCAACACGCTGATCACGCCGTGGGTAACTGTCTCGACGGGGGAGACGAAATGTACCCTCAGGACGGCGAAAGTCACGACCCGGAGCAGCATGAGGACGAAAACCAGAAAACCCGGAAAAACCAAGTCCTCGATGCTGCCCAAACCCATCAGAAGCATCTGAAGCAAAACTAGACCTCGTGTTGGTCTTAGATGCACTCAAGGTCTGGGGCTGACCCTGAATACGCCTAAGAGCTACAGCACGGTCTCTCTGCGCGATCCTGGCGCGCCTGAAGCATCGATCGATCAAATGTCCATCCTTCTGACAGAAGGTGCAGTGGTACCTCACCTTCGAGGAGGTGGAAGTAGCACGCGAGGGCTTCAGCTTCTGAGAAGCCGAGGTAGCAGGTGAACTCACCTTGCTGTCAGAGATCCCTTGGGCAAAGCCTGCTGATTTGAATTTGATTTCATCAGATCTGGGCTCGACCTCGATCACACCTCCCACTATGGGTCTGAGAATAGCAGGAGGATGCTTCCTCATATCCTCATAGAAATCATATCCTAGACCTTGATTGAACTTACAAATCTTGGATTGGTCTAGAATAAGATTAAGCTTCTTCTTGCCTCCTACAAATCTCTCGAGAGTGTTCATAAGATACTGACACTCCCGAAAGAGAGAGGTGCAAGAAGAGCAGGGAGAAGAGGGAACAGCAGGAGGTAAGGGAGCAGAAGAAGAACCAACAGTAGAGGAAAGAATGGCTTGTGCACGCACAGCCGACTCTAAGGGGACAGTCCTACTACTAGCAGGTTGGTTCGCGTCTCTAAGCGTCTCATCCTTACCCTGGGGCTTCTCCCCCACACCATCAATCACATCACAACCAGATTGTGGCTTCTCTAGTAAGTCCTTAGTTAGCTTCACATATTTGTCATTCAAAGCAACGAGTTCAAATTTTAGTTTATCACAACTAATGCATGGTGAGCTAACAGGATCCTTAGTCGCATACTGAGCTATTTTCTTGTTGTTGTCAATCATTTCTTGAAACTGTTTTGAGACAGATTCAAGTTCAGCAGTTAACTTTGGACAATTCAAACATGAATCAATAGGCTCAAGTAAAGAAGCACTCAACTCAGCAATCTTGTGATCTGCCCGTTTTAGGTTCATTTTCAAGTTATTGCAATTTTCACAAGACTCGGGCAGATCAAGGAGCATGGCATAATGTCCTCTAGCAGCAATGTCCTTATCCTCACATGAGGTGGGAGAAGTAGTCTCATCAGTAGTAAGTAGGGTGACAGCCATCCTACTCAACTCTAACTCAGCAAGCAGACTAACATTCTCCACCTTAACAATATCAAGCTCGGAGGACATACTATCATGAGAGGTCCTTAATTTCTCCATGTCATCAAGCAAGGCACAGCATGTATCACAGTCGTCACGGGAGGGAGCAGATGTAAGTGAAGTAATCTCCCGTGACAGTCTATCTACTTCCTTCTCTAACTTGGTACACCTAGACCTACCTCTAGCATGAAATCCACCTAGCTTAAGAAAAGCATCATTTAGCTGGTCATAAGAAGGGAGTACCTCATCCGAGTCGGAGTACAGCTCGCTGTCGCTGAGTTCGCCCTCGAGGGCCATGAAGCACATGCCGGAGAAGTCGTCGCCGCCATTCTTGGGCACTTGGTCACCCGCCCCGTCGTCGTCGCTCCATCCCTCCACCTCGCTGAGGTCGAGGTCGTCGAACGCCGTGAGGACGCGGTGGAAGAGCTTCTTGGCCTTCCCGAAGTCACGGAACTTCTTCTTGCCTTGTGGATGTACTGGAGGCTTCTTGTTGCGGTTCTTGTCGGTGTAGTCGTTCTTGCCCGAACCGCCGTAGTCGTTCTTGCCCTTCTCCAGCTTGGGGCAGTTTGCCCGAATGTGGTTGGGGCCACCACACTCGAAGCAAATCACGGGTCCTCCTCTCTTTCTGTCTCTCCTACCCTTGTAGGCATGGGAAAACCTTCGGGCTAGGAGGGCCAGCTGATCATCCGCAAGCTGCTCTAACTGATCATCAGTTATGTCACAGAGAGCAGCAAGGGAGAAACCGCAAGAAGAATCCGAAGAGGGCCCGGAAGAAGAAACGGGATCGGTGACCAAAGCCATCGACTGTGACTTCGACCGTCGAGAGACAACGTCAATCTCGTGAGTCTTGAGGCGCGAGTACAGCGCGTCAAGAGTCAGGGTCGAGAGGTCTGTCGTGTCTTTGATGGTGGTCACTTTCATTTCCCAGACACGAAGATCGAGTGCCGCGAGCATTTGGCGAGCGTTATCCGAGTCGGGGTATGTAAGAC
This sequence comes from Dendrocalamus latiflorus, assembly GCA_017311315.1. Classification (NCBI taxonomy): domain Eukaryota; kingdom Viridiplantae; phylum Streptophyta; class Magnoliopsida; order Poales; family Poaceae; genus Dendrocalamus; species Dendrocalamus latiflorus. Next base: position 44,195,173 of record CM029610.1, read on the forward strand.
CGACCGCTCGGAGGTTGCTCAAGATTTTGTGAAATCGCGAAAAGCACTCATCCAGGGACTCTCCAGCAAGCATCTCAAATTTGTTGTATTCGCGCTTGAACTGGTCCTGTCGGACCGTCTTAATCTGGGTGGTGCCCTCATGGTATGCATCGAGGGTCACCCAGATGTCGTAAGCGGACGACAGGTGAGAGATGCGATCGAACTCGCTTCTACTCAAGCCCTGGATAATGATGTTCCTTGCCTTCGCATTTGCCTCAACATCGGGCATGTTTGCCACATTGATGTTCTCATCGGCAGGAACAACGAATCTGACCTTCACCTTCCGCCAAATGGCATACCCCTGAGCCTGGATGTATGTTTCCATTCGGCTCTTCCAGAAGGGATAATCCAGGCCATCAAAGACGGGAGGTTTGGTCGAGTACTTGTCCGTCGCCATGGCTCTTGAGACCGGTTAAGATCTATGAATTAGAGCTAACCGGCTCTGATACCAATTGTAGGACCGAAATGGCAACAGAGGGGGGGGTGAATGGTGCCTTCTAAAAACTCCCCAAGTACTCACACGACAAATCGGGCGAAAGAACTAGCTTCTTCGATCGAACACACGTGGTCGTAAGCCAACTGATGGTCGAACACCACGTGGTCGAACACTTGCCTGAGCCGACAAAAGAAATCAAACAGTGATAACTGAGAGGATGAACCAAGAACAGAAGGACTCGAGGCGCACAATCATCCGGTAAAGAGAACTTCTCTAATTCGACTCCTGCTCTCGGGAATGAACTGGCCAAGTGGCCTTGAGACAGATTCCCAGTTCTGAGCTAATCAAAGCACACAAAGACGAAAGCAGACTCACGAAGAAGAGAGGAGAGAAAAGGATAGCAAGAAATCCAAGCTCTCAAAACAGATCGCAAACAAGTCAATCACAACATCTCAAGACGACAGAAAACAAATAGAGGAAGAGAGATGAATGATTGATAATGGAGGTTTCTACAGCCACTCCAACTGGGAGATACATGAGCACACTTGCTCCATCCCGAGAACCCACACACTCACAAATAACAAAGGAAGAACAGAGCAACTCGGGGATCAGAATCTCGCCAGTACCCGAGCTCTACCCTCTCTATTTATAGCCACACACTCACACACCAAAGAAGGGGAACCCGCAAACCCCCACCTAACACCGGGTTTTCAACTCACTTTACCCACTAGCAAGAACGAGCTCCAGTGCTTTACCCGTTACACCCAACGGCTCCACTGCTTTGCCCGTTTAGCGCCAACAACTCCTGTGCATTGGCAGAGACACAGCTTCCTTTTGCAGCTTTCCGCATTTCTCCAAAATGCCACTCCACTGCCTTCCCGGAAGCTTCCTCCTGCCTTGTCGTCCAAGCTTGCAACCACCTCGCAAGACTAGGTCTCCTTCGGCTTCCCTTGGTCATTCTGGACCTCGACATCCCTCATGTCTAGTCCCGACCACTCCAAGCCTCATCAAGACTTGTCTCCAAGGTCCTCTGGCAGCTCCAGCTCCGGTTCCTCATCTCCTCGGCTTGCAACCACCTCACAGACCTCGTCGTCTTCAGCACTTCCTGGCCGCTCTTGACCTCAGCACCGCCCGTGCCTAGTCTCGGCCCTCCATGCCTCGCCACGACTAGTCTCAAGGTCCTGCAAACATCACAGACAAGCAAACCATTACATAGCACCGCCCACAATAGTATCCAACTACTTGAGCCAGAAAACAGAACTCAAAACATACTCTTACCAAGTCGTATACCACCTACGACCACTCGAAAATAGAGAACAATGAAAGCACACGACATACGACCACAAAACCAAGCCATATGATCAGGAACAATGAGTCTACGATCATCGCTAACTTGCTACGACCAGCCACAACTCGCTACGGCTTTAACGCTCAAAGACTACGACTTCAACCCAAGTCGTTACGACCGATCGAAAAGATAAACCAACAAGTGCACAAGGTCCCTGACTTCATCACAAAGCCCTACGACCAAATTCCAGCTCAAATGGTCAAGTCTGCAGGTCATACGACCGATTCCAACTGCGTGCGAGCACGTCCGACAACGCCAGACTGCTCTACGACCAAATCCGACCGGTACGACTACAACCGACCGGCTATGACCACAACCGACTGAGTCTGACCCCGACCCGACCTCGTTCGACCGCTTCACAACATGGTCGAAGTCCGCCGACTTCCCACGTGGTCGCAAGCTCGAGTGCCGTCTCCCAACCACAGTGGTCGAAGCATCGACTTCCGACCGCAGCTCTCAATAACGTGGTCGTAGGTCATCGACTTCCCAACGTGGTCGCATACCCGAGCACTGAAGCACGTTACAACGTGGTCGTACACTTGTCTGGCAGGCTTTCGACCACGGCCAAATGCTACGATTTAGCAGGAATGCGCCTGATGAAGTCGTAAACGACTCGGCTGGCTCCCGATGCTTGACAACATGGTCGTAGACTTCCTGGCTGGGTTCCGACCACAGTCAAACGTGGTCGTAGGGCTGCTGCTGACTTCCGATCAGCGACAACGTAGTCGTAAACCCTTTCGACTACGTTCAAGTTGCTTTGAAATGGTCGTAAACCATTGGTTGGCTTTCGACTACGGCCAACGAGGTCGTAAAGCTATCTGTCATCCTCCGATCATGACCAAGAAACGACTATGGCAAAACCAGTCTTAAACTTCCCTGGAGACCTACGATCACGGCCAAACGTGGTCGTGCTGGCCTTCTGGTGCCCTTCGACCATGGCCAAAGTGGTCGTGCTGGCTGCAGAGCACTTTGCCAGGGCTACGACATTGCAGAACTGGCACAAACCTCAAAAGCTAAACTCAATCTTCCTAGATCAAGAGTCAAATACTCATCACAACCATGGGGCGACCTTCACATGGTCTCTCAGAACTGAATGGTGAATTGTGATTACTTACCTCTTCATATGCTTTGAGATTAATAATATTTTTATTAGAATGAAAAGCATGAAAACACTACTCCAAAATGTTTCAGAAGAAGTTTTAAGTGTGTATACCATTGCCCGCATCTATACTCACTTCACATCGCCAACCTAGTATTGCTGGACATCCGATTCACAAAAGGAAACATCCAAATCAGTGTATGTGTAACCACAGCTTTTCACCAACGGAAACTGAACACAAAATGGGTGCTAATATATTTGGGCTCGCCTCCAGCCCAATCTATATTTTTCGGTTGGGACGTCCAGGTACGAAGCCACTACATCCGACAGAAGAATGCCTGGCCCATTATGCCGAAGATGGCCCGGAGTGTGTATTCTTACAGGATAACAAATCATGATTATAGTTATAGAATCGTATGATTCTATGATTTCATAGAATTAATCTGACTTAAATTATATCCTGGGTTATACTTGGTAGTATCATGGTAGAATCGTGATCCTAGTCGTAGAATCGTGATAGAATTATGATAGAATCGTGTACAATCACGTATCATCTAAGATTATGAAAGATTTAGATATTTGCTTGTGTGCTATCTCTCAATTCAAGTTATATGTTAAATACTATGTAGTTAATAGTTTAGATATTAAGATTTGGAGGTTTGAAATAATAAAAATTAATTTTATTATCTATTTATTTTATTTTTTATGTAAAATGATCAAATTATGGCAATATTGATAATATCACTCTTCTAGTCGTAGCTCTTAATGACATAGAGTTTAAACTATGGTTCTAGTCATGAATAAGATATATTTATTAATCAAATTAGATGCCAAATGACCAAATAAACACTCATATCACTCTTGAAATACATGGTAAATTGGAATAAATATGTTTTTAGTATAATCGGATAGGATCTTAGATTCTACGATTTGATCCTAGAATACGATCTACTAGAGTGTTTCCGATCCAATTCAGGATCACGATTCTGATAACCATACTTACAAGGTTTGTATTTTTTAAGGTCCTTAAATTAACCAGCCCTAGTAAAGTCTAGTATTTAGTTGGCCTATTGAAATTAAATTTTAGGGGCCCCCCGCCTGTTCCGATTTGGTCCAACCAATGCCTAGCGGCAATAAGCATTGTTCCAATTTGGCCCGTCGTGCAAGCTGCTTGTCTGGGTTCGATCCCTAGATCAGCCCCAGTTGTCTCGCCTCACATATGTATGTCTGCGCTCCATGAGTACTGACGACACCCGCTTAAATCCTAGCGTGTAGTTTAGTAGAACGCACATGAAAAACCCCAAAATTTCAACCCCAAAATTTTTTGTGATTTTTGTGGACTTTTGTTTGAATTTCTGAAAACTTTCCTTTTTTTTTGGAAAGCTTTCCCCAAAACCCGCTATCCCTTTTCGGCAAATCCGTTTTCCCCTCTCCTTGCCTCTCCCCTCGGTTGGTGCCTCTGCTCTTTCCCGCCTCCCACTTTCCCTGGCGCCCATCCTCCCCTCCCCGCTGGCGCCTCCCTCCTCTGCATGAATAGTTACGGAATGCCGTGTCCGTACGCGCCCCTGGAAACGGGGGCGTTACAGCACATGTGTATATGTATGTGGTGTAAGTGTGGTGAGTGCCCTACCCTGTGTTATAATCTAAAAAAACGTAAAACTTGTGTTTGGTTTGACTTGAGCCGAACCCATCCAGGTGAAAGGCCCTCTCCTGTGCGCCCAATTACCAGAGAGGAACATTTCCCTACCAATTTTACACCCATCGATGTCATCGCTTATTTTGATATATTTACCTGCATGAATTATGAGTTTTGCCACAAAATTGTTAGTGATGTTGTCCATAATTAATGAGAACTTATATAGCTAGCAAATCTTTAGAAAATTATGCATGGAATTGTGTACGGCATTGAGCCACTGAACTGAAGTTACTTAACTATATAGCTCATCTAGTTCAGTAGTTTCCTAATTAAATACCATAATTTCTCTTCTTTTATATATAAAAGCATTGGTACTGGTAGAGCTCCTGTCTCTTCGTTCAAAAAAAAGTGCTAGTACATGCATGCATGTGTTGCAACAAGTAATTTACATAACGTTATTTTATTTGTATCCTTTCTAACCGTACTTGCTTAAGAAAACCATGAACAACATGTACATATGTACAACCCTATTTTCTCTCTGGTCGAAGAGAGAGAAAGGTTTCAAAAACGTCAAGCCAAAACATTTCACAGTGTGCTAACAAGCTGAAAACCCCTAAATCCTCAGCAATCACCGATCGATGCCGAAAAGATCGACAGAGAGAGAGAAAGCATAGACAAAGTGTGAAGGAGAACATAACTAAATAAAGCAGCTTCGACGAATTCTGTGTGTGTGATTTCATGCCGAGCCCGTGACCGTGAGATATGCAATCTGCAATCTGCAAGTGCAACCAGTCACGTCGGCACGCTACGGTGCCACGGGAACTGACGGGACTGGCTCATCATCTAGGTGACGGCGCACGGGGCGGCAGCGACGGCGGCTCCTCCTCCTGCTGGGCGCTTGACGAACCGGCCCTTCATCCGCGGCCGCTTCTCTGCGTTCAGCTTCCGCACCTCATACCGTATCTTCTTGGCGAACAGCCGCGTCCGCCGCTTCTCCCGGTACCGCGAAACCCGCGCCACCCGCCCGGCGCAGTCCATCCTGAGCCTCGGCGTCCCCGCCTCCTCACCATGCCGTGCTCCTCCCGCCATCCACACGCCCTGCACCATGCACGCAGCAACCACACAATTAAAGTTACACGCACGCGCCAAGCGCCTATCCGATCGAGCAAAAATTACTTCGTAAATCACCCACGTACCGAGTGGTCGTGGAACCAGAAGTTGTCGAACTTGACGTGCGGCCGCTCGCCGTCGGTCCACGGCGAGCTTTCCCAGCTCTCGATGATCGCCTCGTAGTTGAGCCTGAGATCCAGGCTCCTCCGAAAGAACTGCGCATCAGCGGCGTCGCCGTTGCTGGCCGATGTCTTCTGTTCGAAACCGTCGTTGTCATCTACCACCGTCGGCGAGCTGCAGTTGAAATCGATGTCCAGCACCTCCGCACGCACCTCAGACTTCAGCTCCGGGCCGGACGCCACCGCTCCCCCGTTGTTGAAGAAAACGCCGTCGGGCTCCACCTTTACGCGCCTGCCGTCTTCCGCTGGCGATACGAGCCCTAGGGTCTCCATGTAGAACGGGTCCTCCAGCTCGTTGCTGTCGTCCAGGCCTCGGCCGAGGAGGGCTTCCATGTCCGAGGCGAACTCCCTGAGCTCGGCGTCTGTCGGGCCGAAGTTGGCAAAGCTGTCCGGGAGCTGCTGCACGGGCGATGCTGCAACCACCGGCTCCCTCGTGTCTTCCACGGCGCCGTCGACGTCCTCCCTGCAGCATGGGGTTGTGGCCGCCGCGTCATCGATCGGCAGCGGGGAACAGAACTCGGCGAGGGCGGGGTCAAAGGTCGGCACGCGGTACAGCAGCTGCTCCTCCTCCGCTCCATCTTCCTCGGCCTTCCGCTCGTCCGACGACTCCACGGCCACCTCCGGCACGACGAGCCGCCTCGACAGCAACTGCCCGACGCTCTTGACCTGCGGCCGCCGAGTGCGGGCCTTCCGCTTCGACCATGCCGGCGCGACGTCCTGGCGCTTCGACGACGTCGTCTCCGCCGCCACGCCCTCGACTGACGTCCGCGGCGGCCACGGTGGCGACGACGCGCGCAGCCGCAGGCGCTCGTGCCGCCTAGCGAGCGAGTTGGCCGAGTGCACCGACGTGTCGCACCCCTGGCACAGGAAGGCGTCGTCCGCCGCGCAGTACCACCGCGCGCGCCGCCGCAGGCAGCTGTCGCACGCTCGCGCCGCCTTGCCGCCCACGGCCCCCGCCGCCTTCTGATCCGAGCTACTCATGTGTTGCAAACACAAAGAACAAAGAGAAAGTATTCCTAGTGTAACGATCCTACAAAACTTACTAAAAACAAGTTTCTAGTATCGTAGTATTATCGCAGCAGCACACTTGCACTCGTACCGTACAAGTGTATATGCTATGAGAACATTGTGCGATAAAAATGACAGAAACATCACTTGATTAGGGCTATTTGAGCTGTATGGCCCAGTATTGCTCTTTCCCGGGGGACCCTAGCACCGTACCCGAGTGTGCTTTGCACATTTGGTGTGGAGGTGGGACCCACCTGCAGGCCTTATCTGGAAGGTGATTGGTCTACTGGTAATACCCCATCCGGTTCCGTGATCTGCGATTGGCTGCAGCCGGATTTTGGCGGGTCCACCGCACGGGATTGCGACGCGTCGGAGGAGCTCCCTGGGACCCACCACATGATCCCCGCATGAAAAGTCACATCCTCTATCGACCACACCTAGAAACGGAGATGGGCAGGAAGGATGATTAGTGCAGCATATTGAATAATGGGCATGTTGTTTTAGGTTTCGGGTCATACCTTTTAGTTATAATTTATAGTTTTTTGATTATTTACGAAAGAGAATATATAGTAATAGAAACTCACATGCGATTTTGAAGATATAAATGAAATCGCTACAGTGTATACTAAAATTAGCTTATAGACCCATCTTGAAAAGATATTCTGTCTAAAGGCTAATTACTATAGAAAACCGAAAAACAACTTTTAGAAACTGGAAAGAGGAGTCCAATGTTTGTTTCCTAGTTCACTTAAGCCTATTAGTACGCGAGGAGCAATTATTTTTAGGTTAAATCGCACCAGTCAATTCTGGAACTCATGCTATGTGTCATGTTTTTTTAGGGCAACCTCTAGTATCATACTCTTTTTTTTCCTTTTTTTTTTTCAACAACCGCCTTTCTCGAAGATCTTGAGATGTTGGAGAAAGGTTGAGTAATCCATTCTGTCTAACGAGAATGTTGAAAGAACTGTTGCTTACTTGACATACTAAATCGTCTACAATGTGTTACTGATAGAGCTATCATGGATTGCTGGTTCTTAGTGGTACTTTTTTCTGCGAGGGAATTAGCGGTACTTAGTTTTTCCAATGTTTTTTAGAGTAATATTCTATTATTTTATATACTAAAAGTTGATGATAGACTTTTTAAGGCTGCTAAGAAAAAGAGAAATATGCTATAAATTCTCACAAAAAAGAAAAATCCAACTCTTAAATTAGTTGACCCTAATTTTAAAGGCTTATATTCGATAATTATCTTAGAGATATATTAAGTTGAAAAGATCTAAAAAATCTAAGCCTTAGTTTAGTGGATCCTAATTGTAAAGGCTTATATTCGATAGTTATCTTAGAGATATATTAATTTAAAAAGATCTAAAAAGATCTAAGCCTTAGTTTAGTTGATCCTAATTGTAAAGGCTTATATTCGATAGTTATCTTAGAGATATATTAATTTGAAAAGATCTAAAAAATCAAAGCCTTAGTTTAGTTGATCCTAATTGTAAAGGCTTATATTCAATAGTTGGTTCAGTGATATATTGATTTGAAAAGGAAGAAATAACATGCACTGCATTCAACTCAAAAGTTAAGACTGTAAATTAGCTCGATGCATGACCCACCCTCAATACTCTCTTTCACACATAAGGAGAGATATCCCAAAATAAATTTGTTAATTAAATATTGAATCAAATATCTTAAATTTAAATTTAGATTGCAAAATATAATTTTCAAAATTTGGGATTATGTAAAGTACTACACAAGCCATGCAATTATGCAGGCCACCATGCATGTTTGTTGAGCAAAATAATTTCTACCCTATATCGAGTCTTCGATGACCTTTAGATCAGTCAAACTGAAAATGCGTACAGAATTAACTGGACAAGGTTAAAAGTAGCACTTTCAAGTGATAAACTCTAGTTATTCCCTGCAAGCTCAAAGCCAAACCCGTCATGACATCCGGGAAAATACAGCTTATATTAATTGTACGCTCTTATTTTCCCTGCAGAAGAAAACTCCTATATTAAGCCCTGGAGAAAATATTTGCTTGGATCGGCCAGGAGATTTGCATCGCTTACAGAAAGGGAGTTGGTATCATGGAAAGATACGGGTTAAATCGATCTGCCTTTGGAACATAGCGGAGAGGTCAGCATGGGTTCAGAAACGACTCGAGAGTCCAGGGGATACCGGCGTTACCAGCCAAATACCAAATCTTATCCTGTTTGGATAATGCACTCTATATATTTATGTTCCTAGCTGCATGCAATTCAATTTTGTTCTTTGTAATTCCCTTTGTTTGTCTGCGTTTTGGCAGACTTGCGTACAGAAGCAAGGAGATGTCCATTCTCTGTTTGCCGCCTGTCAGGTTCTCCGAAAATATCATCTCTGCGAGGCTCCAACGACTCTAGAGACGAAGAAAACAATGTCGTCATTCAGATATGTCTTGCCATATTTCATGGAGCCTATCAACCTAAGGACAACTAACCAAGATAATGTATTATGAAAATTTTACTATCCTATGTCGCTACTAAATTACATATAAATTTTTATTACCTTTTGATATCTAGGTACCTTTCAAAGATGATAAAAACTTTCATGCCATATGTAAACTCCTCGGTCGATGCAGTGCATCCACACACTTTCAAATGCTAACTTGCGCTACATTGAGAGCATCTCCATGTTCGCTATTTCAGCAAGTGCAATCAAGTAAAGGTAGAGAAATTCAATGCCGATTGGCAAAATAATGAGAACTTAAGAGTCACATTTTACCATAGAGATTAGAGAGTCCGTACGTTCACAAAAACTAGAACTGAAAATAAAAGGAGATATATATGCTCCTATACCGTTCCAAATGAAAACGAACAAGTCGCTTTTTGCCCATCAGGGTCCTCCCTGGCTCCAATGCATCTTTGTCTGTACGAACTTTTGAGGCGAACGACATTCAGAAAAATTATTGAAGAGCATTATGAGCATATATTCAACTAATTTAGAGATTGTTGATGAATAGGAACATTAGCATACACTACTACTAGTAGTTCGATCACGCGTTAATCGCTTCTTTTAATTCTGATCATTTTATTTAGAGTACTTTGAGCCAGACAGTAGTTTGCTCTGTTCACAAATTCTCTTAAGAAGTAACCCTAATACCATGTCCTACAACGCAACAATACGGGGTGTTTGTATTGGTTTTTGCTTCTAATTTCTATTTGGAGAAGTTAGAAGAAAATATGAATACCTAGTTTTTTGAAATGGTTTCTCCACTCCTCTCGCTTTTTGTCTCGTTTTGCGGATAAGACAGAGAGTTACAAGTGCATCATGCATCCCCAATGTTCAAGTAGGCGCCAGACGGGCGACAAGCAAGGGCCTAGCGCCTAGGCCGCCTTGGCGGGGATAGACGGCCAACTTTAGCATGGTGTACTATGGGCGATGTCAAGACATATATGATGTTTGGAGGAAGAATAATTACCTGAAATAACTTGTAATATTGTAAATTTGATAGATGATAGATAGATACTTCATCATTTGATATAAATTTTTGATATAAATACTTCATGTAAACCTGCACATTAAAAATTAAGCAATACATGAGACCCTTGGTATGTGGACAAATTGATACAACTATTGCTTTTTGGACTTACTATATAAATATGAAAGAGTGAAGGAAGTAAAAAAAATAACTACAAAATAATAAACATAGTCACATAGATAACAAATCACCGTACTGGTACAGAAGTACTACACTCATACTGTAAACCAATTAATTGAGACGAACTAGCCCTACTACTTAGTAACCACTACCAGCGAGCAAAAGCAATTAGCCATCTAAGTAAATACACGTCCGATCGAGCTGTTGAGAGCCGAGCCCGAGATCGACCGCCGACAGCGCCATCTCTGCTTCTCCTTTCTTGCGGCCTTGCCATTTCCTGTTCTCCACCGGCGTGGCGGCACGTTGGCGTGGCGGTGGGAAGGCGTGGCCCTGTGCCGAACGGAGCAGAGCGGAGCGGAGCCGCGGAGGGGAGCGACGGCGTGGTGGCAGGGAGTGTGGCTAGACAAAATGGTGGACAGGCGGAGAAGGCGGCGAAGAGGAGGGGAGGTGGAACACACCTGTGCGGCTGTGCGATGCGGAATTCGGTGAGATTCGGCGAATCAACGGCTGCGGCCCTGTGCGCTGGCAAAGAAACCCTTCGTGCGACGCGCCCGACTCTCCAGTACCAGTATGTGTCCTAAACCCTAACTTACTCTTTTCCCTTCCTCTGTTATACCCCCTCTGTTCTCCACCTAGAGCGGTTGACACGCCCACCTTGCCGTTGTGTGGCTGTCACACCTGCCTAGCCAGCCGCTGCGCCGAGGCCGTCTTATGCCACCTAGCCGCCCACACACCCGACTTGCTCCCAGGGCCCGGCAGACCCCCGTCGCCCAATGCCTACACGGCGCTTGGGTGGCCACACAAGCCATCTTTTAGATCACTGTGCATCCCATTACTCTTTTCAGGCCGCCTTTTAGATCACTGTGCATTCCATTACTCTTACTCTGTCTCACGCACACATATGTCCTTCAATTTTTCTACCGCTCATCCACTCTTTTTAAAAATCACTACTATTTATTTTCAGCCAAAACATTAGCCACAGCTACTATTATTTATTTATTTTTATCAAAAACTATCAACTACAGCTAATATGTAACAATTGTCTTTGCTGATGAGTCACTACATGAGGGCGTAATTGGGACATCAACGTCAAGCCCATCCCCACGGTCCAGCCTTCCGGGGAAAGAGAGCATAAGATGGTTAGCCCATCGCCATGCTCCGTGACTCCGTGTTACCAATCTCACATCAAAATCGAAGATCCTTGGCCTTATGCGGGCGGTACGTGTCGCCACCGCGGACACCGGCGTGTCGCCGTCGGAGTTTTACCTGGATGGCGTCCATGCTGATCCCCAGCAGCTATGCACTGCCATATTGTTCTCCACTTCTACGCGCGCGGCAGGGGCGGTTGAGTTTATCCAGTTGATTCGCGTCCCTGTCGAGACCTACCTGCTGGGCACGGTCGCGAGCGTGGATCCTCTTTAACCTTATCTGTTCTTTCACTTTCACGTAGGGGGAAAACGGGGAGCTCTTCCAGAAGCTTTTACAGACGTAGGAGCTGAATACTGCACCACTTGCAACCTCAAGTGCCAGTCTTAAAATCCTTGATTCCCGCAAAACTAAGTAGTAACTGTGGTTGCTTTTTACTCTGGGAATTCCTCTGTAGTCTCTACTATGTGCCATTTTTTACAAGCTCCCTAATCCCTATCAAGGCAAAAACTTGCAGAAAGAAATGATTAAAAAGTTCCGTAATCTTTTGCAACGGAAAAAGGGAAGGCGTTAAAGCCTTCTCCATGAGCACAGGCCACAGTGTCGGCCTGCTTGGAGCAGGCCCCAGCAAATGTGGTGGCCGAAAGGAGGAGGCCAAGCCCAGTCAAACAAAGCCCATTTCTAGATTGATGTCAGCCTGGTTTGTTACTCTAGCAAAATAATTTTCTTATGGGCTGAGTTAAGAGGTTCTTTTTTACTGTAGTTGATAGCTTATAGCCGCAGCTAGTGTTTTTAAATTATAGTACGAACGTTTATGTGAATAAATTAAATGCCGATAAGCCATTTCAAAATATGTTCTGATAAATTGTTTGGAAAAAATGGCGAAGAAACTATCCCATTTATTTGTTTGGAAGACATTTCATTTGTTTATTTGGAAAAACCCATCATATTTATTTATTTGAAAGAAACTATAAATCATAAGCTGAAAAAATCTAAATATAACGGCTTAATTCTTTTTCATCTAGCGGGCCATACATACACCCTGTTACTGTAGCATTTCGAGTTGCGGAGATTAATCTTTACCGGTTTGTTAAGAGCTGCCATTCCTCATCAATCCCCCACAAAGCAAATAGTACTATGCAACTGGTTTCTGGCTCGTTTATTCTTCGGATTTACGAATTTACAAAACAAGCTTAACTAGTGTTTTTGGACAGCAAATGATCGAAGATTTTTTCCTGTGCATTTCTTGCTAGCCTCTAAAGTTGTCACTTTCTCAAGCCCCATGCTAAAGCAAGTCACTAACCTTTCGCTTCATGATGTATCCTATCACACTTCGCCACTTCCTCGTCAACGCCTACCCGGCTTTCGCGGTGTTGCCGGACCTATGTAGACGTACGTTGTCACCTCTTAAGCAGCACTCCCTCTGTTTCAAAATACAAGAGACTATAGTTTTTGCTCTTATTTCTATTATAAGACATGTATGTAGGTTTGATGATCTTTTCTCTCTCTCGTTTTAATAATTATAAGTAAACATCCACATAACTAGCTTCTACTCCCTCTGTCTAAATTTATAAGGTATATTTTTTTCCTAGCACATAGATCAATGAGATAGTAAAAATGACTAGATTACCCCTAATTATTATCTTTAATCATTGTATTCAATGCATATATGTAGAGAATAGTAAGTAAAGCTGCATATTTATTAGGGGTATAAAGTGAACATCACACTAATTTTGTATTGGAACATGAAATACGCTCTATATGTATGCACAAAATCATTCAAAAAATACACCTTATAAACTTGAACGAAGAGAGTATCTTATTTCTAAAATATTAATACCATATATTCTCTATTATTTTCTTGGTTTTATGTCATCTTAATTCCTGTGCTCAAATAAGATATGTCTTCTAAAAAGAATCAAGAGGGAGTATTGTATTGTTTCCTCGACCATGACACCACGACCCCTCGGGTGAACTAATGCGCTTCACCCCGCCGGTTGATGGGATCGGTCGAATGCGCACACGAACAGCTCCAAATTCGCAGCATTCCATTCCATGCTTCCACGTAAGGATCAGCTATCCCGCCGCGAGGTGGTATATATGGCTGCCACGACCACGGCGCCGTTCACTTGCAGTAGAGGAGCCATATAGCATGGGAAATTTTTTTGCAAAAATTTGATATATATATATATATATATATATATATATATATATATATATATATATATATATATATATATATCCCTCTTAATATACAAAGTATACGCTATACATATTAACATATTCCTGACGACCTATTAAGCCCAATAGGCAATAAGTCAAGTTTATTAGCCTAAGTGCCCAAGCCATCCTCACTCCCTCAATCGATCGATCAGCCAAGAAGTGTTAGGAGCTCTCCAAGCAGCTCTTCTACACCCGCCTCACCAAGTCCCCTACGCTCCTGACTTATTGTGCTTTGTTTTTTACCGCCCAGCTCGTTTATACACCTGAGTCCTCGGTGTCGATTAGCTTCTTGAATGCTGGTAGATCGTTTCCTAATGTTCATATGTCAACTAGCTGCCAATTCAGTTGTGCTAATAATGCTTCTAAACCTATGTAAATTATCCAAATTAAAGTATGGTCAGAACGTTATGGAGTTGCAAAATACCTCTTTAAAGAGTTCTATAATGTTAATTTAAGTATTGATATACCAATTTATAAACTTATATAGTACTTCATTTAAACTTATTTTAAAACAGACTACCTTAAATTCATACCTTTATTGTTCGAATTCTGGTTCTGGTCCCCTTCCAGGATGATCTCGTCTCGTCATCAAGACGGCAGTTGCAACGCGCTCATAAACACGTGCCGCCGGCGCGGCCTCACTTCCTCGCGCCGCCTGTAACGCGGCTACAGGCGGCGCGTCGAGGCACGCATGTTTGCAGGTATCTCCTCCTCCACTCGTTCGTCGCTCGCTGTAGCTACCGGCTCCGATTAATTAGAGCAAGTTTAATAGTATAGATAGCTGCTACCTCCAATACATTTCCATGTCATCAAAAGGTAAGATGCAGCCAACTCATACAATAAGCTGGCTATAAGTTGTCTCTACAAGAGCTCTCAATCATTTAATACATACATGGGTATTGGTCATTTAATACATGCATGGGTATAGCAGTTAGTTCTATTGGTACATGCATGGATAACGCCTCTTTTCCTGTGCTATAGCCTGACTCTTGCATGGGAGCCGGCTTGGCTCTCTCTCTCCTTTTCTCTCCCCTCCACATAGGACTATGCTGACATGGATTCCCTTATAGCTAGCACAGCCAGCCTTATTAAACTTGCTCTTAGAGCAAGTATAATAAGAGGCTGTTAGTAGGCTGTATGCTGAGGTGGTGGAGAGAGAGGAGGAGAGAGAAGAGAGGTGGGCTGTAAGTTTACAGCCAGCTGAAGCACAAGAACCAAGAAACTTTGTGAGAGAAAGGGGTGGGTCATACAACCTTCAGCTGGCTGTAAACTACTATATAAATGGGTTGATAAGTGGGCTGTAAGTGTCTATACAGCCAGCTGAAGGCTGTATTATTAGGAGAAAATTGATCATTTGCCACTTTGAAGATTGGCTTCGCAAAAATGCCATGCAGTACATTTACCTCTTGATTACCATGCCATTTGAGCTATTTAACTCATTTAATATTTTTTTCTAATTTCAGGGGCTGGAAAAGACCTTTCTACCCTTGCACTTGGACCTCGCCTTCCCCACGGGGGAGATAACGTCGGTGTACTCCAGCGGTCCCGGGCAGCAGGCCATGGCCCTCGCCGGCGGCAACGGCGGTGCGGCGCTCAGTGTCCGGCTGGGCGAGATGTACGCGGAGGAGGAGCAGCTGGCGAAGGTGGCAATCATGCGCAAGTCGATGAACCGGGTGAGCGATCTGCACGGCTTCGAGAACGCGTGCTTCTGAACCAACACGTAATCTGAGCCGTTTGTTTCCCCCCTTTTTTGTGTGGAATGTGAATCGACGCTTGAGCAGCAGCAGCAGTGAACGGCTAGAGTTAATTGTTAGTCAAGCAAAGTGAAATAGGATATCCTTCATTTCCTTCTTGTTCAAAGATTTTGTTTCTGTTTTTTGCTTCCTTCTTCCTTCTCTCCTCTCAGTTGGGTTCATCAATGGTAATTGATTTGGTCCTGTCTTCTCTGTGCCTGTGCCATTTCTGCACCCTTTTTCCCCGTAAGACCATAAATCTGCCATTAGATCATTAGATGGACCCTAGTTGAATGAATCAAGGGGAGGCGTGACAAGATGTGAGGAAGAAGAATGAATCAAGGGTAGAAAGGTCTTTTCCAGCCCCTGAAATTAGAAAAAAAAATTAAATGAGTTAAATAGCTCAAATGACATGGTAATCAAGAGGTAAATGTACTGCATGGTATTTTTGCGAAGCTAATTTTGAAAGTGGTAATTTTGCGAAGCCCACTCTTCAAAGTGGCAAATGATCAATTTTCTGGTATTATTAGCCTTGCTCTTACGGCAGTTCGACAGCACAGCAGAGCCCATCGAGACGGGTGGCAGGGACAAGGGACCGATGCGGTTGCGCCCCTCTGGAAACGTACAGACAACCGGCGGCGACGTCACATGGATCCGTCGATCGCCTGCGATATCGACCAGCCGGATTAGCTCGGGCTTTCGAGGCGAAAGGATTACGAATTTACGATCCGATCCCATCGATCACCGGTTAAGGGCCTGTTTGGAACAGAGGAATTTTACAGGAATTTTGCAGGAATTTTGCAGAAAACAGTTCAATTCTCGCAGGAATCGGGAAAAATTCCCGCATTCCAAACAGGGCCTAAGTTTGTGGTTGAGAAGAAGGTAATGCGTGGTTTCCAATAATCATGCACCAGCGCGCTAAAAGTTTGTGGTTGAGAAGGCGTGGTTTCCAACAACATGCACCAGCGCGCCTCATTATCCAATCCGCTCTACGTGTTTTAATTGTGATGATTGCATCTATCGTTCATTCGTTCTGATAGAGAATCATTAGTATTGCACGGTAATAACCAGACAGTAGTACTAATATTAGGGTATGTACTTTTTAACTAAAACTTATGATTTTTTGTTGTGGTTTGTAACTTTTAGACTGTTTATGCGAGAGATTACAAAGTAACAGAAACTCACGTGCGATTTTTACCGATATAAATAAAGTCGGTATAGTACGTACTACAATTAACTAGTAGACCATATTTTAAAAAGATATTTCATTTAAAAACTAGTTACTGTAGAAAAACCGAAAAGCGACTTTTAGAAGTTGAAAAGAATAGACCCCTAGCTCGTAACCAGACAGTAGTATTAGGGGGTGTTTGGTTCTTGGCCATAGGCTGCCACGCCTAACATTAGGCTTGCCATAATAATTTTGGTAGGTGTTTGGTTTAGTAATTAAGTTTGGCTCGCCACCGCCTCAAAATCCTCTCACCACTGTTTTTGCCAACAAAAGTGTGGCGGGCTTTTTTGCCGCCGCACCGCCCGTGGCGCGCCATAAAAATCCCCACCTACCCACTGTACCCGGGGGAGAGCATCCGAAGTCCGAACGCTTGGCGGGTGAGGCGCCGAAAAAATGAAGAAGTCCTGGGCGACCGGCGGAGGCTGAGCTACTTCCGAGGAGGAGGAGCCGCCGCGCGTTGCAGCTAAGCGTCTGGATCCATCTTCCCCACGCCACGCACACCTTGAAGAGAGCAGCAACAACACAGCCAGTTCTTGCGCCGCCGTCCGTTTCCCTCGCGCACAACCCAAACCCTAGCAGGTACCCACCTCCTCTTATTCGTCTCCCTCTCTCGCCGGCGCCGTCCGTCTCCCTCGCCGCCGCTGTCCGTCTCCCTCACCGCCATCCGTCTCCCTCGCCGCCGCCGTCCGTCTCCCTCCCGCACAACCCAAACCCTAGCAGGTACCCACCTCCTCTTATTCGTCTCCCTCTCTCGCCGGCGTCGTCCGTCTCCCTCGCCGCCGCCGTCCGTCTCCCTCGCCGCCGTCCGTTCCCTCGCCGCCGCCGTCCGTCTCCCTCGCCGAACTCCTCTTATTAGATTCTCATGTTCGTATTTTGAGTTGTTATTGTTGGATTATTCCGTCAAAGCAGTAGTATACCAGATCTTGTATGTACTTGCATGCTTGATGATGCACAGAATGTGTAGATCTGAAGGATACTTTGGGTCTTGTAGCACCGGCGGAAGCAAAATCGGAATCCCTAGCGACTAATCCGTGAGGCAATCAGTGTAGCCAGGTGAATCCATCTCGCGGTGGTGGTTGATGTGCAGCAATCAATCCCTGCGGCCGAAGAAGGTTCATGCGCAGCAACCAATTCGTGCGGCCAGAGAAGGTAATTCCATTTTTCCCTTTGCCACATATTTTTTTAAGAAGTCAATCCTTTGTGAGATGCGGTGAATCCATATGGTACTTTGCTTTTCAAGCTATTCGAAGTATACTGCTTCATTATTTCTAGCTTACTGATTTAATCTTTTTCTGAAAATATGGTTTAGATGGGTCAAAGAAAATTATATTTGCAGTACTACTTGGACTACTGCCATTACATGTGGAGGAGAAGATTGATTGCTGGTATTCTTGTGTGTCTAGCCATGTATCTGTACAGAATTAATTCAAGAAAAAGAGCCATAACATACGCTCCCATGATAGATAGAGATGTTGAAAGATTGAAGCGTCTAAACCGTTTGTACCATGGAACTGAGGCCCATTGCATAAATGAGTTGCGTATGAGGAAAGCTGTGTTCCACAAGCTCTGTGCTGAACTTAGATCACGTGCCCTGCTAGAGGAGACCTTTCATGTCACAATAGAGGAACAAGTCGCCATGTTTATTCATGCTGTCGGGCAAAGTTGGTCAAACAGATCAATTGGTTTTGAGTTCATTAGGTCAAGTGAAACTGTTAGTAGGTATTTCAATCTTGTTTTAGATGCCCTTTGTATCCTTGCTCGTGACTTGATATGCATCAGATCTGTTGAGACACATTCGAAGATAACAAGTTCTCCTGGCAGATTCCACCCTTACTTTGAGGTACATCAAAATTGATAATCACCTTTTGGAGTATACTTTAGGTGTCATGTTCATCTAATTTTTTTTAAAAAAAATTCTATTTTCGTAGGGATGCATAGGAGCCTTGGATGGTACACATATACCAGCATGTGTACCTTTCCATATGCAAGATCGGTTTAGGGGTAGAAAGTCCATTACCACCCAAAATGTGCTAGCAGCGGTTGATTTTGACCTAAGATTCATATATGTTCTTGCTGGATGGGAGGGCTCTACCCATGATTCTTATGTGCTTCATGATGCTCTATCACGTCCTAATGGGCTTAACATACCAGAAGGTAGGATTACCCCCATAATGTCCTAATAGTTCCAATCTGAAACCGCATCTAATTAATTTGTAAAAAATAATGATGTAGGTAAATATTTCCTAGCTGATGCTGGATATGCAGCAAGGCCCGGTGTATTACCCCCATACCGCGGTACCCGATATCACCTACAAGAATATAGGGGCACCAGAGAGCCTGAGAGCCCCAGGGAACTATTCAACCTTCGCCATTCCTCACTTAGAACAACCATTGAACGAGCATTTGGTACCCTCAAGAATCGTTTCAAAATCTTTGCAAGACAGCCATACTTCCCTTTGAAAACACAAGTCAAAATTGTGATGGCTTGTTGTGCGCTTCATAATTGGATCTTAGAGGACGGTCCTGATGAGTATGTTTATGATGATGTTGCTTGGTACACAACCTTGCCCCGAAGTGCAAGAACTCGTAGTGATATACACCAGGAGAATGTGGCATGGTCAAATAAAAGAGATGAGATGGCTCAAAGAATGTGGGAAGATAAATTAGAAGCAGCACTACATTAGGTTGAACAAATTATGTAACAAATGTGATGCTATCAATGCATCTTTCTTGCTGTACCATTCTTGTTTATTTACTTCTATGTATGGAACATATAAGTGCCATGGTCTCTGCTATTATCTTTCTTGATGATTGACTTCTATGCATGGAACATACAATTTACATCTTGTTGATTGATTTTATTTAAATGTCTCTTGTGATGGAAAACAGCCATGGCCAAAGGCAAATTTAAGGTTGATGAGCCATGGTCTCGTGAGAGGTCTGTTACTTGGCATGAGGATCAGACGAAGTACATGCTAGAGTGGTACATTGAGCACTTGAAAAAACAGCATACAGGATTTAAGTTCAAGAAGCCACATCACATGTTGTGTGCTAATGCATTAAACAAGAAGTTTACTATGGGGGTGACCGTTGATCAAGTGGACCGTCACTTCAGGTATCACAAAGAAAATTGGAAGTACATTGCAGTAGCATTGAGCAATAGTGGCAATACATTTGACCATAGCAGATGCATGGTGATTATTTTTGAATCTGAAAAGGCAAAGCTATGTGTAAGTAATTTCACAAATCTGATTTTAATTATTATATGTTCTATTTTAGAATCTGAAAACAATGCATGGTGACTGAATGCAGGACAGAGCAAGACGCCTGCTTGCTAAGCCCATCAAGTTCTTCGATGAGATGCAAGAACTATTCACAGGATCTAGTGCTGATGGATCTTTGGCTATGGACCAGAACACATGCATGGATGTTAGTGATGGTTCAGATAGTGATGAACCAAGGGAACTATTTGACCTCAATTGCTACACACAGCCCGAAGATATACAAGGTGAGGATTCAGACACTTTGCCAACTCCAGCAAGGCCTACAGCTGTTGATAACACATCTTCCAGCACTAGTCAAGCTAGTCGGAAGCGTCCAAGAGCTAAGAAGTCACCAACTAAGAAGCCAAAAAAGAAGAGTCGTTTTGCAGAATCCACTGATGAAATAACTGCTACAATGAAATCACTTCGTGAAACACTTGTTGCCACTGCCCCTCCCCAAATGCCACAACTAAATGATCCTCATGCAGCTTTGTGGTAGAGACTAGAGGAAATCCCAATGACACCAGATCAGAGGGTACTTGTTGGTGAACATTTGTCTACCAAGGAGAATAAAGGTAAGCGTGGCTGGTTGTGTAATGCAAGTGGTGAAACTTTGCATGCTTGGGTGTTCAAGTTCTTATGTGAAAAAGAAGGCATTAACCTGTGAAGTTTAGCTTGTGAAGGTGGATATTTTGTGAACATGTTATGGGGTGCTGGAACATGTTATGGGGTGCTGGAACTATGTGGTCCTGGCTGTGTTTTGAGTGGGTGCTATTACAGACTAAGCATGTTCAGGTCTCCAAAACTATGTGGTTATAGTTGTCTTTTGAGTAGGTTGTATTACAAAGTAGTTAGGTTCTAGTCTCTGAAACTATGCTGTACTGGTTGTCTTTTGAGTAGGTAGTTCGTTTGTGTTGACATGAAGACTCCATGTACTGTAAAATATCTTAGTAACGCTTTAAAGGCATTAATGGGTTCCCTTGCTGTAATTTGTGACATGCAGCTTGGTTTGTTCTGCTTCATCTTTGAATGTCAAACTATGAGTTTTATTGTTATTCAGGAGATTTGGTTTTTTCTGCTTCATCATGGGGAGTTTCTCCATAGGCACTAAAACATGATGCTTGCTGTCACTTGAAGGTTGTAGTCCTAGGATATTATTTTTCTTCTGCAGGTCTAGTGTCAAATCCTGCAAGGGATATATGGAGCAGGAGCCCACAAAATTTTGGTAAGCCTGTTAGTGTAATTACTTACATGTAAAGGACAAAATTTTGGTTTGTTGATCATAAACTGTTCTATGTCAATTGTTCAGATGAGATATTGTTCTCAGTCGTATGTTTAATTGTTCAAACATTTTTAGTCATATTACCAGTTTGGAGCTTATTTCTGATCATATTTATGCAAATAGTCTTTCCATGTTACTAGCTTTATGGAGTGACTATCCTAAACATGCATTTCAGGTAACAAAATTTCACTTCTTTATCCATTTTCCTGAAACATCCTTAACCCTTAGGTGGGACCAACAAATTTGAAATGTTGGCGTGCGGATTTGTGTTTATTTACAATTCTTAAGGCTTGTTCATTATCAGCTTGTATCAAAATTATTAATTGCGTAAGATTTGCAGTCCCTGTTAGCTATTTATTTAGTTTCCATTACTTGGAATTTTGACTGTTATATAGTTGTGATACTTACATAGTACTTTGTAGTTTGTGCAGAACTACAGAAGCTCATTAAAATTAGGCATATTAATATCGAGCTTGTTTGCTCATTATTGGTCCATTTATGCTTCCATTGGTCTTCTTGTTATTCCTTTGTCCACAATCCACTGTACCAAAAAAATGTTCTCTTTAATGAGTAGATCCCATAGCTATCTTTTTAATGAGATTTTACTGAATCTTACTCTATATCCAAATGTAATTGTTAATGTGGACATTTCGTTTAGTCTTCCGCATGTCCATAATCCACTGTACTGAAACAATGTTCTCTTTAATTAATCACTATATCCCACAGTTATCCTTTTTAATTAGGTTTAATTGAGACTAGTAGATCTCAAGTTTACGATGATACTGATGCTGTTATGAACTATTTGCTTCTCTTCTTTTATGACCAGGACTGTTACTTCTACATTGACGACACCTGAGTACAACATTTGTTTGGGAACCCGCAACTGTGAAGACTTGAGCTGAGATTCTTTGGTTGACAAGTATATCATTGGAATTGTTCAACTTACCCCCATTCCTTGTTTCAACTGCCCGTACACTGAAAACATGCAAGTTTCAACTGGCTGTTGACCTCACCTCTCATGTACCAATGTTAAAATTCTTTGTTGGTTTAATGTATCAGAATCAGACTATTCATTCCTAATTGCCCGTGCAATCTGTCATTATATGCTGGTTTATCACGGTGCTGGCACTGTGTAACCAGAACCAGAATCAGCCGTTGTGAATTGTTGGTGAGAGTTTGTGCAGTGTCTTGTTGGTTGTTGGCGAGCAAGCTGAATCCATGTGGTCCATGGCAATCCCAAGATCCAGTGGATCCAGTGTCTTCGTTGTAGCAATGTGTTTTTACCAACATGTGGTTGCAATCCAAACAGCTACCACAGCTTTTTGCCAAACATTTGTGGCAACAATCCAAACAGCAGCCACATTATTTTTGCCTCACCTTTGTTGTCAACCAAACACTCTAATTTTGCCACAGAATATGGCTAGCCACAAGTGTGGCATGTACCTAACTTTAGGCGTGGCTAGTTGTGGCCGGCTACCAAACATCCCCTTAATCTTAGCTCCAACCGCATGTTGCTTCCTTTGACCCTGAACTCTCAACAATTTAATTTTGTACTACTTCTTTGTGTAATCTTTATCTAATATACTAGCTGCATAAGCGCGGCGTGATGCTGCGCTAACTACCGTGTGGACCAAACTAAAAGAGACGGAAATTCACGAGGAGTTTCTTGAAAAAAAATTGAAGACATACGCGTAATTTTGAGAAAACCGAAGGTCTTTTTCACAAAAAACCGAGGACCTGTATGTAATTTTGGAAAGCCGCGGGGTGCTACCCAACAAAAGATACACAATTTCGGTGAAGTGGAGGGTGCTTTTCGAAAAAAACATGGCAAGGGCCTTTCTGCGATAACAAAGGACCTTTACGCGATTTTGTAAAATGTAAGGACTTTTTGGCAAAAAGGGTGATGTGGCACACATCTCCGGCCGGGGAGTCCCCCGGCTATAATATAGGTATTATATGCTTGGAATTAAGCTCAATCAAATAAATAATTTTTTGTTTTAAAATCCTTCCTAGCGTTGAGCTCGATACGAATGGATGAGATCAAACTCCACGGCTTGCAATCAGTTCCTCTAAGAGCACTTCTAACGGTCCACATCAGCTAATGTCCATAGTTTTAATTAGCTTGCCACATAAATAAAATTTTAACGTAGAAGCATATTTAAGAAGGAGAGATATGAGAGTAATGTCTTATACAAGGCATCACCTTTTTTATAGGATCAAAGCAGATGAACACCGGAAGAAACCCCAGTAGGATAAATTAGATGTCTATAGCACACATTTTATGGGCCCAACTGAATTTTATGCGCCTATAGGCTACAAGATTAAAAGCAAAATATGTAGGCTACAAGATTAAAAGTTAGAGTAGATCATAGTATATGTAACAATAATGATATTGGAATAAAATACATAGACACTATCCATTGGAATAGTTATATTTAAATACTCATTTAATACATATTCTCTTCTTATAGATATTACTATAGAAACTACCTATTAGGAATGCCCTAAACCATATGGAATTATTGGCAAAATGCAGTACTCCTTGCAGGGTCCTATCGGATCCCGTTTAGTTGTAATAGCAGCCGAAATTTATTCTCTTCTTATAGATATTACTATAGAAACTACCTATTAGGAATGCCGTAAACCATATGGAATTATTGGCAAAATGCAGTACTCCTTGCAGGGTCCTATCGGATCCCGTTTAGTTGTAATAGCAGCCGAAATTTAACAATGGGTCCGCCTTTTCAAATAAAATTAATCTAAATGCAAAAACACATCCAAATTTAACTTCATTTTTATCTTTATTTCATATATATGTGTGTGTGTGAATATCTACAATATTCCATGGTTATTTTTTAAAAAATCGAAATTTTTTACAAAATTCAAAATTGGTTTCAGTTTTTTTAGTCAAAATTTTCCAATAATCGACCATATCGGTTGTATCGAACCCTCCGTGAAAAATTTGAAACCGGTTTTAAAAACTCTGACTCCTCCATGGACAGACATCGATCTATCTCGATGATCATGGTTAGGTCGGAGAAATTAGTCGTAGTTTGTTGGCTTGGAGAGTGAGCACTGGGGGAGCCCAGGAGGCAGAGGATAGCGAGAATAAAAACTGCAAAGCTGCTAAGTAGCAGTAGTAGTTTGTTGCCACAAATGCTGCTTCTTTTTTCTTTTTTGGCGGCATGCACAACAAATACGTCATTGCTCATTGTATCTCGAATTCTTTTTAATTTATAGTTTATGACATCTTTCAAATAAATAAATAAATAAGACAGTTTTTCACCACTATTTTAAAGCAGCTTATCAGGATAACTTTTTTAAAACTATTTATCGGCTTATCGATATTTAATTCGTTTACACACATTTACGTTAAGACTAAAAATTATAAGTTGCAGCCAAAAAAACCCACCCACTATGGATTTTTTTCTTCAAAGAGATGAGATAAACGTGTCGACAAATTACAGTCACACAACATGAGGTATACTAGCAGCTCCATTCAATTGCACGAGCGGTTAAGGGAAATGGAGCAATCGGTTGAAGAGAGAGAAGGGAGGGAGGAAAAGAAGAGGGAAAAGTAGAGAGGTGAGTCAGATGACAGAACCTAAACTGGTATGGTTTTAAATTGTACTTCCATGGTCCATCCAGGCAACCAGCAAGTTCAAGCTACTCCTGCCCCCGATCTTAAATGCCTATCAAAACCCGCCCGCGCCAATCGATGCACTTTTGCAAATGCCTATAAATTTAGTTTGCTCTGATAAACGCCCATTTCTTATTCTAAAACTTCATCTGTGTCATTTATAGGCCATTCTTAAGTCCCATTTGAAACGGAGGTTAACTCACAATTCAGTTACATAGTAATGGTACTGTTTGTACTAAAATTCTTGTGAAACTCCTGCGCTCCAAATGGCCCAAGCTATATTCAGTTTTCTTTGTAAGGCATTCCCTTTACTGTTTGTAGCATTTCCCATTTCTATTTCTGCCTCTTATCGTCTGTCTCTCGCTGATTGAATGCGCGTCAATCAGAATCCACAGGCTGCGTTTGGTAGCCCTTAAACTGCATGCCTTGTTATGGGTTCAACTGATTAATATTAGTACCTGCTGAAACTTCTGCATGCACACCGAAGGCCTGAAATAGTGAAATGTCCAATAACCATCCCGGCCGATGATCTCTCCAGTCCTTCCATCTTTCAGCGCCCTGATCAGCGTGGTACAGCAAAGCCACCTCGGCATGCGTGCCATATGCCAATGCCTCCTACCATTGCCGGCGTGACAGGGATAGTGCCATAAAGCTCTCATGAGCGGACCTCGATCGTTTCATACCTCCTGTGCCTGCGCCACTGTTTGTGGTCGGCATAAAAGCACCGTCAGAGATCAGAACCAAGCTAAACGGCTAAAACGATTGCATTTCAGGTCATGCCTTCTCTACCCCCCCCCCCCCCCCCCAAAAGATAAGCAAAGCTGATAGTGAGTGATGAGATAGTTACAAACCCTTTAATAATTTTCTCCTATTTATTGTGGATTTTGAGCTTTTCGATAGGCTCCATAAATTCATCTTTTGGAAGTCGACCCCGGTTCCATTATCAGAAATTTAAATTGGTGTTTCTGGTAAAAAGAGGGCATCTACAATAGTCCACTTTAGCTGTCTCTAAAGGTTAGAGCAACTCCAGCAGAGCCCCTACTTGAGCCCTCAAACCTCATATTTGAGGGCTTGAGGCAAAAATAGAGGTCCAACAGGGTCCCTACTAGAGCCCTCAAATTTGAGGAGCCCCTCAAATCCCCCCTTCAGCCCTCATTCCCAGGGCCCCCCTACTCTGGCTCTCATTCTTCCGTTTTTTCCCGCTGGTGAAAAATCCTCCGCCCGTCCCCCTCCCTCCCACTCCGCCAGTCCGCCTCTCCGCCCGCCTCCTCCGCCTCCCCACCCGCCTCCTCCGCCTCCCCGCCTCCCTCCACCGCTTCCCCGCCCGCCCGCCTCCCTCGCCGACGCCTCCGCCCGCCGCCTCCCTCGCCGACGCCTCCCCGCCGGCCTCCTCCGCTTCCCCGCCCGCCTCCTCCGCTTCCCCGCCCGCCTCCCTCGCCAACGCCTCCCCGCCCGCCTCCTCCGCTTCCCCGCCCGCCCGCCTCCCTCGCCGACGCCTCCGCCCGCCGCCTCCCTCGCCGACGCCTCCCCGCCGGCCTCCTCCGCTTCCCCGCCCGCCTCCTCCGCTTCCCCGCCCGCCCGCCTCCCTCGCCGACGCCTCCGCCCGTCGCCTCCCTCGCCGACGCCTCCCCGCCCGCCTCCTCCGCTTCCCCGCCTCGCCCGTCGCCGACGCCTCCGCCCATCGCCGTCGCCGTCACCTCACCGTCGCCGTCGCCACCAAAATCCCCTACCTCCTTCACTGATCGGGATTTGTCAGGAGTGGGTCCCATGTGTCAGTGTGTGGTGGAATAGATTTGAGGGCTTAGATTTGAGGGGTGCTGTTGGAGTAGAAGCAAAAAAATTGGGCCCTCAAAAGTAGGGGGAGCCCTCAAATGAAAAGTAGGGGCTTAGATTTGAGGGCTACTGCTGGAGTTGCTCTTACCACATAGGATTTATGATGGAATGGAAAAGAGAGAAGAAAGAGAGAGAGAGAGAGGAGTTGTCCATTTCGGAAGCGACTGGCGCAGCGTGAGAAACTAGTCACTAGCGATGACACACCGACTTGTTGGAGACGTATCATCGGTTGTTTACGCATTTTTTGGATCCGAAGTGGGCACCGCCCAAAGGCAAGTGTGGGAGGGATTTCTTCACTAGCCACTTCTTCTGCGCGGGAGTTATTTTTCCGTGCAGGAAGTGGATTTCCTCACCACAGTTGGCGAAGTGAAATCCCCTCCCTTCCTCTATTCAGCTCACCTTCCCCCCTTCCCTTCTCCTCACAGATCCGACGGGGCCAAGGTGAAGCTATTGCTCTTCCTCATCAACCGCGACCCCACCTCTCCCTCACTTGGTGCCCTAGTAACTAACAAACTCCTTTACTTATTAAACCCTTCCATGCCTTCTCCTCTCAGATCATCTCTCTCCCTAATCCCCTTCCCCTCTCCGATCCAACGGGGCCAAGGTGACGTTGCTGGTCTTCCTCACTGACCAGACCCCTCCTCCTCCCTCTCCTGGTGCCCTGGTAACTAACCAACTCCTTTACTGGTTAAACCCTTTCATGCATTCTCCCGTGGGAGAATTGTTCGGTTGTATGGACGGGTCAATTCACCCGTGGTGACCATGGCATCCCTACACTCATCCTTGAAGTAGCAGCTTTGTATGACCTTTGGATATGGCATGTCTTTTTTGTGTCGTTGGTTCCAACAATGATATCAATGCGCTTGGTACTATCTTGTAGATGGAATATACCTAGAATCGGCTGTCTTTGTGAAGATAATTCCAATCCCCCAAATAGTGAAGGACAATTGTTTGCACAATATCAAGAAGGGGCGAGGAAGGATGTTGAATGAGCTTTTGGTGTCTTGCTATCTCGTTTCACCATTGTGTGTGATCCGGCACGATTATGGTCACGGGCCACTATTGGGAATTTCATGAAAGCATGCATCATTCTTCACAACATGATAGTTGAAGATGAGAAAGAAATGATTACCACTCCTTTTGATTTGAACGAGATTCCAGGGACATCGATTGTCCTACCTTCGAAAATCAACAACGGCCCTGAACCATGCTTTGCTGACGTGCTAAGAAGAAACGCTGCCATTCATGCTAGACGAACACATGTCCAACTCAAGAGGGATTTAGTTGAGCACATTTGGTAGCGGTTTGGCAACTACCTCAATAATTAGGCATAGTCCAGTTCGAAATGTACTCATTCAATAAAATATATGCATGGCTACTTAATTCATATTCTTCCATAATTTTCTTTGAAGTTCTTTGGATCTTTCATGGTTCCTGCTAACCGTACTATTTTGCTGTTAACACAGGTTTATTTGGAAGCACCTCAAGAAATGCTAACATGTCTCTTTTGTTACAGCTAGTTATGTGTTCACTGTATCAACTTTTGGACATTTTGTTTAGTTGTACTTTTGCTTATTGGACATTGGTTAGTTGGTATAGAACCTGGAGTGTTGTGTACTTAGTGAATTGATGAAGCATATTTGGCAAGTATCACTTGTTATTGCATGTTTGGTGTCAGAATGTTAGCTTGTTTGAAAGGTGAAACAAATTTGTTTCCTACTTGATTTCCTGGCAAACTACCATTTACCTATTATCTTGTTTGATTTCCTATTGAACATATTTGCAAGTACTTACTGTTTTCTTTGCCGGATTGATAGTGATGCAAATGATGCGCTAGTGACTATTTAATTTGCCAGAAGGCCACATATTTCTGCTGAACCCTATACAATCCCTATAGAACATCATGTTAATTAAGAACAACAGTTCAAGGTATATAGTGCAATGGACAGACTTTCAGCTACTATGTTGCCCTTGTTAAACAAATTATTAGCAACATAATAAATTTGCATTGTTGCTTGTCATGTTTTACTCAGAGAAATTTCTATGAGCATGATGAACATGCTTATCAACCTGATCGTTAGTATGTTTAGGGATATTCATATCATTACTAGTCCCTCTTGGATGGACCTCTAGATGATGTATCATTGTCTCCTGCAAGTAATGTATCGTGCAGGCCTCAAATGGCCAATAGTTCTTCAGTCGGCAACGGTGGAATTCTAGTAATCTTTCGTGAAATAAAGTTGTGCTGAGACCATAATCTAATGTTTGGTACATATTTGAAAGGTAAAGCAATTTACTAATCCGCGGATCCACGTTAAGGGTGGTTGGTGTTGTCGAGAAGTTGCCACTGCCGCAACACTGCCCCTTTTCTGTTGCTTTGTACATAATGTAAGACCCATTTGTTTTGTGAAAATACTTCTGGGACATTGGATGGTCTAAAACCTTGGCAGCCATATTTGTTGATTGCTCCCTGCCGAGGCATGTGAACGTTTCATGTTTATTTGTACAGACTTTCTGTTTTATTAAGATAGGAAATCTAGCAATGAACATGTTTTTTTTGTTGCAAACTTGGTATTGGAGGCATGATGGAAGCAAACGGTAATCACCAGATCATAGCGGCATCTACGGGAATTTCACAAGAATCTGTGTGAATTAATCATACGGTTTCCGTTAGAACTATACTGTTCTATGTAAAACTCTTACTATTACTTACTAGATTCATATGGAATTCTTGCATACCACGGAGGTCTTGGGCTCTTAGCAAGTCAGGCACTTGTTAGCGCCGTTGCTAGTTAACTAGTCTGTCCCTTGTTGGAAAGGACAAATAGTTACTCAGATTCTTTACATCGATTTTTTAGTCCAATTCATTTTGCCATTGCAAAAGACTGAGAGCTCCACAACTATCCAAGGCCACTCAAACAAGGCATCTATTTAATTCAAGCATGCAAACAGCAGCACTCGCCGCCATGTGGCCACAGCAAACCTCACTCCATTTGCGTTGCGAGTTCATCGCTACGAAACGAAACCGTAGTTGCTGTATGCACATTGACCGGTCCTTTTCATGCATTTGGCAACACCGCAATAGTGGCCACCAACTGCTCCTCCTGTAGTCTCTGAGCGAGTGAACAGGCGTGGGGCCCGCATGTGGGCCCGGCGTGCTTTCGGGCTTTTGCCGCTTTAAATTCTCCCTCTCTCCCCGTCTCGCTGCGCACCCTGACACGCCCAGCCCAAGCTAAGCTAGGACGCGACGCCTCCACGTGCTACGTACGACGCGCAGCTAGCATGGGCTCGTCGGGGCGGCTCAAGCCGCTGTACCAGCTTGTGGTGAACAACATCCTCGCCATCGTGGCCGTGCCGCTCGCGGCCGCGGCCGTGCTCAAGGCGGCGGAGCTGGGGCCGGAGGAGGTCCTCGCCCGGCTCCGCGCGTTCCGGCCCGTGCACCTCTTCCTGGCCACGTTCGTCCCGGCCGCGGTGGCGGCCGTCTACCTGAAGCTCCGGCCGCGCACGGTGTACATGGTGGACTACGCGTGCTTCCGCACCAACCCCAACTGCCGCGTCCCGTTCGCCACGTTCCTGGAGCACTCCCGCGTGTGGCCGGGCTTCGACGAGCGGAGCGTCCGGTTCATGACGCGCCTGCTCGAGCGCTCGGGGCTCGGGGAGGAGACCTGCCTGCCCTACGCGCAGCACTACATCCCGCCGTCCCGCGACCTCGAGTCCTCCCGCTCCGAGGCCGAGATCGTCGTCTTCTCCGCCATCGACGACCTGCTCGCCAAGACCGGCATCTCCCCCCAGAACATCGACATCCTCGTTGTCAACTGCAGCCTCTTCGCCCCGACGCCGTCCTTCGCCGACATGATCATCAACCGGTACAAGCTCCGAAGCGACGTGCGCAACGTGCACCTCGCCGGGATGGGCTGCAGCGCCGGGCTCATCTCGGTGGGGCTCGCCAGGAACCTGCTCCAGGTCGCGCCCAAGGGCGCGCACGCGCTGGTGGTGTCCACGGAGACCATCACGCCCAACTACTACATGGGCAGGGAGCGCGCCATGCTGCTGCCCAACTGCCTGTTCCGCATGGGCGGCGCCGCCGTGCTTCTGTCCACCAACGGGGCCAACGCGCGGTTCCGGCTCGCGCGCGTGGTGCGGACGCTGACCGGCGCCATGGATGACGCGTACCACTGCGTGTACCAGGAGGAGGACGACCGCGGAAACATCGGGATCAACCTCTCCAAGGACCTGATGAACATCGCCGGCGACGCGCTCAAGGCCAACATCACGGCCATGGGGCCCCTCGTGCTCCCGGCGTCGGAGCAGCTGCTGTTCGCGCTGTCCTTCATCGCGCGCAAGGTGCTCAACGGCCGGATCAAGCCCTACATCCCCGACTTCCGCACGGCGTTCGAGCACTTCTGCATCCACGCGGGCGGGCGCGCCGTGATCGACGAGCTGCAGCGCAGCCTCACGCTGTCGGACGAGCAGGTGGAGGCGTCGCGGATGACGCTGCATCGGTTTGGCAACACGTCGAGCAGCTCGCTGTGGTACGAGCTCGCCTACATCGAGGCCAAGGGCCGCATGCGCAAGGGCGACCGCGTCTGGATGATCGGCTTCGGCTCCGGGTTCAAGTGCAACAGCGCCGCCTGGGAGTGCATCCGCCCGGCCGGCGGCGCCGACGGGCCCTGGGCCGCCTGCATCCACCGGTACCCCGTGCACATCCCCGACGTGCTCAAGCACTAGCCGCGCGCGCGCGCTCGGCTCGTCTCCTACAGTCACACAACACGCGCACGCTGGCACCTTAGCTACCACCTATGTATGTGCAACTATTCATTCCTGCATGCCTCCTCCGGTTTATCTCCCGCTACTGGGACATTGCATTAAGGGGCTGAAATAAATTAGTTTATAATTAAAATTATATTATAGTTAACTGAAATTATATTATAGTTGATGATAATTTATTTGATTTAATTAAATTTTTTAAAAAAATTAAAATAAAAAATAGGTTAACTCATTACAATAATATAAATGAATACGAAAAAACTGGTAAAAAGCTAGAAACTAAAAAATAATAAAATTTAGAGGTAATAAAAAATAAATTAAAAATTTAAGTAAAATAAGCGAACCTAGATAGGATCCTTCTCTCCTCGGATGGGTCTCGCCTGCTGTCAACGTCAGTGACACGTGAGTCCCACAGCTCATAGGGCCTACAGTGACCCATTGACGGCAGAGGATCCGTGTCCTCTCTCCTCCTCTCCGGTGCACTGCAATTGCTACATTTTATTCGTGCAAATCATACTGTTGAATTGGAACGCCGATTGGGTTTGAGGAGACGTGAGGTCAGAGGCTGGTGGGGCTCGGTCTAATTGCCGCTGTGCTTTGGGAGGATTACTTCATGTCATGTCATGTCAAGGGCGGCCGGGCCACCGTGTTAAATACGAGCCAGGCTCGTCCGCTCGTGCATGTGCGCTGCGGCCGCCGGTTGTTGTGGTCGAGTACGAAGTGGTTTCGGTTCTCCTGGACCCTTCCGGTTTTGTACTCGTACGCTCGGTCGGTGTGGCCGTGTCGTGCCCTACCTTACTCTCCCGTTTCCTTTATTCCACCGCTACCATTTCTTCTTCAACCCGGTTCACGTCGGGTTATGTCTAAAAAAGCCAAAAGTTACTTTAGATCCTATTCTTTTTCAGTTTTTAACTTTAGTTTTTAATTTTTATAGTAACTAGCTTTTAAACGATGTATTTTTTAAGATAGAATCTATTAGTTAATTGTAGTACATACTATACTGACTTCATTTATATTAACAAAAATCGCACATAAGTTTCTGTTCCTCTGTAATCTCTTGTATGAACAGCCTAGAAGTCACAAGCTGCAGCCAAAAGTCATAAACCTTAACAAAAAGAACTGACTCTTAATTTCTTAAAGTGTCTTCTTCACTTAGGATATCCATAGTGTATATAACCCAAGAGGTTTTAAGGTGGGTCCCATCTAAACCTTAAGGTCGATGTTTTAATGTATATAACCCAAAGGACCTTAAGATGGTCCCACTCGGCAGATAAAGAAAAATTGTATTTTAATGCTTATGGCCAGGCCTTTAGCTTGAGGACCAGCCTCAAGCCTTTTTTGCTTGTAGCCTGCTTAAGGTCACCCTGTAATGTATAAGGTTGACCTTAAGGTGGTTTAAGACCATCTATTTTCATATACTGCAGATGCCCTTACCCCATTATTAACTTGTTCTAGAGATAAGATAGTATTATAGGTATATTATGTATTCTATTTCTTTTGCTTCTGTCACATATAACTTTTCTCTCTCTTTTTTTCACCACGCGCTTTCATTCTAAAAATTATTTTTTTCAGTTATTACTTTTTTATTTTTAACTAAAATCATAAACTATAAAAAAAAATCGTCAACAGGAGACAATACGAACACCTCCGTCCATTCACTGCTCGTTCCTTTCCGACCAAAAGCGAAAAAATACGGCTGCTACGACAGATGAATTAGGGAAGGGGATAGAGCTTTGATGTACCGGTACCTACCCACTCCATCGATTTACCCGCACTGCACGTCTGCACATCGCAATGAGAATCGCTGAATGAATCAGATTGTCGTTCGTCGTTTGTTCGTGCTTGCCGTCGCAGCGCTTGCAACTTTGCATGCGGCCAGGACACGACCTGTCACCCTCGATTTTACTTCCTCCAGCGTTGTCGCTGCTGCGGATTTATGGCCTGACACTGGCGCGGCCGGGCTATGCATGTCCGTGGCCTAAGCTTATTAGCGCATAAAGTTAAAGCTCTGCTGTTGCGGTACCAGTACTTGCAGCCTTGCAGAAGGCAACGCGTCGCTGGCGATGCGTGCGTGCTCAATCAAAGCCGAGCTCCTCGCCGTGCTACACGGATCGTGGAGCCGTCCTCTCTCCTCTGCAGAAATGTGCAGATTAAGGTCCGCTCATTTCGATTTAGTTTTCAGCTTTTCACTTATTTTTTTACTAATTCTAAATGTTGTCTTTTTTTTGTTTTTTAAGCCTTTTTATCGATTCTTTTTTGGTACTCTTTTGCAGGGCCGGTCCTAGAATTTTAGAGGCCCAGGACGAAACTAGAAATAGGGGCCTTAGTATAAATATTTAAATATAAATCTACATACACATATATATCTAATTTTACCAACAAACACTTAAAACTGTTGGTTTGGGAATTCCGTGGCTGATAGCTCACTCAGCTCGGCTCCTGTCGCCTCGCAGACGGCAAATCCCTCGCTTTGCTCAGCCGCCGCCGCGTTCTGCACTTCTGCTCGTCCCACACGCCGAACTTAGGCACGGCCGTCGCCTTGGTACACCGTATGCGCCTGCATGCAAAGCGGAAACACGTCAGAGCTCACGTCGGCATGTCGCGAAACTGCATAAAAATCAAGAGATAAATCATAAATATAGGATCAAGCATTTTGTCTCGTACCCTCAAAAGCTAACACTAGTTTGCTGACAATGCAGGAAGAAGGTTGTGATCTGACTGCAAATTACTTGCATCCTGGAATGATATCCACGAACATCACACGCTACGTCGTCACAAACAGTAATGCCATTGTAGATTGCAAACTTCAGATGATGCTTTGAAAGCAGTACTTTTGCTCCCTTAAGTGGTCAAACCACTCATTGACTCTAAATTTGTTGTAGCTCTGCTAATTAGGGTTCTTCCTGTGTTCATCAGGCCTTTTGCGCAGAGTATACCACAGGTAAATTGTACTAGTGTTCAAATAATTAGCCCTCTGTTCCATGATAGTCGTAATTTTTTCCTAACAAGAGAATAAATATAAACATGATCTGCAGGGAGCTGCAACTACTTGTTACCTGGCATTGCATCCTAGTGTGAAAGACGTGTCCGGCAAATACTTCGCGGATTGCAACGAAGTAACCCCTTCCGCCACTGCAAGAAATGCAGATAATAGTAGGCCCGAAATATTTAGTTGGCGTACTATCCACACAGAATTGGTATTGATCCCTTCTCAGGGATATTCCTGCCACGCTCGAGATGACTAACATGGAAGAGAACATGACGCAACGCCGGCCGATCAAGCCATCAGATCGGCTTACCGGCGGGGGGACGTAGCGCCTAGCGCGGTGGAGAGACGGGCAGACGGCCACCCTCGGCGCGGCCGCGCGGCGTGAATGCGTGATGGTGTCGGCGCCGCCCTAGCCCCTAGACAAAAACGATCAGACTTCAGTCTTCAGAGAAACGAGAAGTCGGTGGAGTCATATAATATACTAATACTCTACATAGTATACGTAATATGTATTAATATATATGGGGGCCCCTGGATTTTGGGGGCCCGGGGCGGTCGCCCCGCTCGCCCTCCCCCAGGGCCGGCCCTGTTCGTTTGTATTGTCCGTGATAAATTAATCTGTTTTTTCTATTTTTAAATTTAATTATATCAAATAAGTTATCATTAGCTATAATATAATTTCAGTCGATTACAGTAAAATTTTAGATATAAATCAATTTTTTCGGTCCAAACGAGGCACCTAAACTTCCCTTCCGCCATCAGATACGTTTGCATGGCTTCAAAGTGCGCGCCGTGCATGCTGTCGGCATCAAGATGATAGCCTGTCGCAGTCTCTCAAGGTGCCCAGATTCCTCTCTTTTGGCTCACTGTCTTGCCAGTTGCCACACAGACCATGCATGAATTGATCTCTATGAATTATGATGAGTTGATGACAGTCGCTGAAGCAGTAGCGGAGTAAATGACTCGATCCAGTTCAACAGCGGAGTACTACCAGTGGTTTTATTTTTCCTTTTCAGTTTTTTTGGAAGAAGACCAAAGACTATCTGAAAGGTGAGGCCTTCTCTCTTTCAGGGGAAAAAACATCACGAGAACTATGCATATCACTTTCAGTACCGGACAACGTAGTTGTCGAAGTGTGATCTGAATTTATTCTGTCTAGCACACTGCAGCATCTTATTCTAAACATAGCATGATCGGTACACTAGATATAGTGTCAACCCGCTATAATCAACTCTGATTCAAATCACTTCTTTGTTTAAGACATATCTCCCTCGCTTTGCATATGTATCACTATAGTTCATTGAAAGAGTATGGGCTCTATTATAAATATCTCCTCGTATAATCATTTGACTTTATACGGTCGTAGCTTTCTTTGCAAGGATTTTCTACCTAAAATTTGTCTATTGTTTTAATTTTTCAATGTATTATTTGCGCACCAGAACACATGCGAGTTGTTTCAGAAAAAAAAAATTATATGTGTACATGAGTTTTTTCGGCGTCCGATCCCTCGTCGAATCGAAAGCGGAAAAAAATTTCGATCCCGAGCCAGAGCTTCCGGTCCTAGCGACAGAGTCTCGTGTTCCTTCGGTTCCAGCGAAAAAAAAGCTACCGACTCACATCAAAGCAGGCAGAGCAGCATCAGTCCCGTGACAGAAAAGGCTTCCTTGCGTCCTGCTGCGTGCATAAGAAAAAAAGAACCACGAGAGTCGAGACACACAAAAGGAGAGCGGGAGTAACCGTGGGGGTGTTTAGGACTGCTCCACAAACTCTACTCCACAAAATCTATCGTAGAGCAGCTCTACAAAAAACCTAGAGTTTGTGAAGCACCCCTTTAGGTGCTCTCACAACTCTACCTTTTTTTTCCTCGAATAGAGTGCGTGGAGCTGAACCTGTTTAGCTAAAAAATATGGAGTGGAGCTGAAAAATATGAAGTGGAGCAGTCCCTAACACCAAATCGGCAGGCGAGTGAGAGAAAGAAAAGGTGTCGATGCTGTCCGCTTGGTGTCATTGCCGATTTTCGGCGGAATTTGTTACAGGCACCAGAAAGGTGTACGAAGAGTTTTCGATTGTGAGTTTTTTCCTGGTGCACACGGATTGTGTTAGCAAATTCACGGTTTATTTCGTACGGAGGCTTTAAAGTATAATCTTTCACGGCAAGTGAAGATACGGGCTATCCTATCATAACTTAATTTGGGAGATACATTTTTATACATCAATACTTTTATAGATCAATAAGGCAACAACGACATTATCCATTGATAAGAAGCAAATAAAGATCGTCGTAACGTATTATCTCAGATTTATCTTCATCTATCTAATGATATACAATCGGCGCGCGTTACGGTTGAATCTATTGCAGATTTACATGACAAAATATCTGATCAGTAAGATGCATCTAAAACAGAATATTTATTCTCACAAGATAGCGGAGGGAGTCTTGTTGTTAAACCACCTGATATCTTTCAAAAACGTTATTGCTGACCACGAGTTTATAGAGATAAAATATGACGATGAAGATTTTAGTTCGACCACAATGGTTCTCGACCATACAGGTCTTTCAACCACTAACAGACGTGGTAGTTCAATTATTACAACGCTGGTAATTCTGATTAGCGGTAGTACCACAAAATACACTGCAGTAGTTCCGATTTCACTGAGAAATGCATATACTTCAACAGATTTTGTAAAACACATTTGCAAACTATAGTATCATGCACACAAGGATTATCCATGATTCCTAACAAGTTGTAAAACACATTTGCACACTTTTAGAACCATAACACATGGATTATATATATGAGTTTCAACCATTTGCAAATATAGGCCTCATACTACAAAGATTGGAAACATGGGCTTCAAACACTTACAGAATATATTTGCAATATAGTCACATGTTATAAGGATTTAACACATGAGACATAACTACTTGCAAAATACATTCGCAAATACAAGTCTCATGCTAAGAAGAGTTAGAGCAAATGAGGTTGAATTATAAACGTATGATGAGACTCAAGCTACTGACATAATCCTCTTAATAGTACAGTAACCTATACTAGCAATCCGGTCTTCCAACCAAACACCAAGATTAGTAAAAGACTAAGAACATATCCTTAGCTCTAGATAGACATACCTTTGTCTTGAGTTATAGTCTTGACATGTATCAACTCATGATGCATACTTTAATTCAACTCCATCAACACGTGATGGATCTTTATTTGAGTTGATGATCAACACATGATCATCTCCTCTTGGGCATGCATCAACTCATGATGCATTCACCACTTGATTTGATGATTTTCAACATATGAAGTCATCCCAAGTCTTTCTCATCTGTGGAACCCAACTTATTCATCCATCTTTATAGAAAATGTTAGCCCACAAAACAATTGTCATCAATTACCAAACTTCAACATTAAATCATATGGAGGGACTAGACTTTACAATCTTCTCTTTTTGGTAATTCATGACAATCTCAACAAATAATGAGACAAAAATTAAATTGCGAGTATACAATATGTACACAACAATTGTATATTCTAAAATAAACTTTTGAAACAAAGCTTACTCATACGGTTGACATTAATCATTCAACCATCAATACATAATGGAGAAACTAGATGACAACCCGACTATGAGTATATATAAACTACACAAGCTATATATACTCAAGGGATATGTTTCAAAGTAAAAATTATTAATATGTGGAAATGGAATATAGATTAATACTAATGAAATCATAAAATATAGAATGAACTCCTCTTAAATGTGTGCAAACAAGAATGTATCGTGAAAGCATATGCACATATTCAAGTTTGACTTATTTGGTGAAGTTCATTTTATATTTTAGATCCGAGGAATGCAATAAGATAAGAATGTGATATTGAATGCATACATGTTATGTTTTTCACCTTTCATCCAAATGAAACTAAAAAACTATCATGATCAATAAATATATTAATCTCACAATTGTATTTGTCATTATCATCAAAACCAACTTAATAGAGTTTGAAACTTACACCAGCAAGATAAGTATTCATGGTAATTCAGCTGATATTTTAACAAATTCAGTTCCTGCCGCTAGTTTGAGCAATGTTCAAACTTGGTATTACTCACTAGTCCTTTGGACTTTCGACGTATAAGGTGTTTATCCTGATTTAATTGCAGGACTTTACTGTATTCTTTGGTAGTCGAAGGGAATTCAGCTCAAGGTGGAGATTGTTGAAGTCTAATCCGAATTTGTTCTGTGTCCGTGTAGACACTGCATTGTCTCATGCTAGATGTGGCATGACTAGTGATAGGGTCAGACGTGGGCTGCACCAGACGTGGTGTCAACTCATCATAACTGACTCTGATTTGGTTTCTTTTTTCAATTTGGGACCCATCTCTCTTGTTCTATACATGTACCTTTGTAGTCTATAGGAAGACCAAGAGTTCTACTTTAAACATTTCATATAGTGATTTGTGTTTGTGTGTCTGTGATTTTTTCCACAAGTATTTACTATCTAAAAATTTATCTCTCGTTTCTAAGAAAAAAACAAACACAGCAAGAATCAGCAATTTTTGGTTTCTCGGGGGTACGCTGACAGGTTGATCATTTATAGTCTGTGTGAAGCACACCTGATCTGAACATACGCATATCTATCAGCACACGTACATGCGCCAACTGCTTCTTTGACTGCGTATGCTGTGTATGTGAGTCTTGCCAAATATGCATATGTAGCAATGTGCATGCATGCATATGTGGTGATCTGGCTCCTGAAGAAAAGATGCCCATAGAGAGAAAACCAGCAACTATTTCTTCTTCAGAAAATACTGACAGATATTGATCTGAATATATGCATATCAGCATATGTGAGAAAATGTCGACTGTTCCTCGGTCTGGCTGCGTGCTTTGGATTGCTGATGCGGTTACAGAGCTTGCGTGGCCAATTGGCCATGACCGTCGATCGTATTGTGAAGTGAAGCCATGGTCGGGCAAAATTCACTTTCGGCCCTTTGGGCCTATTTGTGATGTGTTCTAAGACTACATCGCAACTGGAGCACACGCCCGGAATTTCCATGGCTGCCTGTACACTTGGAGGTGATGTTACTCTTACTGAAACAGCTGTTATCCCTTCCTTGCAGTTGTGAGTTATAGCAGTTGTGTGTATAATTGACTCCAATGGAGGCACCCAAGGGACCATTAACTTACATAACCTCTCACAAAAAAGGATGATTAATTTCGTTCTGTTATGAATAGCGCTTGTATTCAATATGAGGCCAATGAGCCGGTATATATACACAAAGTACAGGTGGTAAATATGCAAAGAACCCCTCATAACAATGGGGAGCCATGGCAAGCTGCCACTCAGGATGAGTAACAGCATCCCGGTAGGAGACATGCTCACGAGTAGCTGCGCCAGCAAAGGCAAAACGGGCAGGAAGCCGAATCGACTGGCGATCGCGGAGAGCGTAGCGAGGAGAAGATGACCCATCAGGGGAAGATGGAACATCAGGAGAAGATGAAATATCAGGAGAAGATGGAAAAGGTACTGTAGTGGGAGGAGCCTGGGGAGTCGTAGGAGACGACACAGGCGGCGACAATGGCGGAGAGGCCACAGGGGGAATATGTGGAGACTCAGTGGGACAGGTGGACGAGGGCAAAACAGATATAGGTGTATCTGGAAAGGTCAAGAAAGACAGAGACTCCACAGAGGAAGCCGAAGGAGAGGCAGGACGTGGGTACAATGGACGAGACTCGTCGAAAGTCACATCCCGAGAAACCCGCATCCGACGACCAACAGGATCCCAGCACCGATAGCCCTTGTGCTCGGCACTGTATCCCAGAAAGACACACTCAACAGACTGAGCGGTCAGTTTGGTGCGTTCTCGAGGGGCGAGGAGAACGTAGCAAACGCAGCCAAACAGATGAAGGGTAGAGTAGTCAGGAAGAAGACCACAGAGACGCTCAACAGGGATCGCTCCCTGAAGAGCAGAAGAGGGCTGGATGTTGACGAGATAGGTGGCAGTGGAAACAGCCTCGGCCCAGAAGTGAGGTGGAATAGAGGCGGCGATCATCAGAGCACGAGCCGTCTCAAGGAGGTGACGATGCTTGCGCTCAGCGACATCATTCTGAGCATGAGCACCAGG